>BTHU01000014.1:64341554-64941554 GCA_036184795.1 Tokudaia tokunoshimensis
AGAAGATATTGCTCTCGAAGTATACATTGGAGGAATTAGAAAACTGAGAAAGGAAAGTTAAGTATTCTAAGAACCTAAGGCTCAGCTATGAAGCAAACCTATCACAGATTTCTATTACACTGTAAAATTACTGAATTCAAGATCTGAAGTCATAAAAGGATCTCATCAAAAGGCAGATAGGATGGTGAGAGAACCAGTTACAGTCAGGGCAAAGTGATCCTGACCTGGAGTGGAAAATTAAAAACATGGAGACAGAAGGAGTGCTTAGGGGAAGGGAGGAGCCATGGGATTCATTGTTTGCTTGGATATGTGATGATGAAAATTCCTGCTAAAGGCTGAAATATGGGAAGGGATAACAATGCTAATGACCATTAGAGATGACAGTAAAACTGTTAAAAACGTATAAAGTATTGGAAAAATCAAGCCAGTGGAGAAAATATGGTTCTTAAAATGTGAATGCACATGTATCCTTGTATGTGCCTTTCTCTGTGTGTCTCTCTGTCGCTGTCTCTCTTATCTGTGTCTGTCTCTGTCTGTCTCTCTGTCTCTGTCTGTCTCTGTCTCTGTCTCTCTCTGTCTTTCTCTCTGTGTGTGTGTGTGTGTGTGTGTGCGCGCACGCGCACATGCACACACATGCATGCAGAGGCCACAGGCACTGGAACTCCTGGGAGGTAGAGCTATGTGACTTGGGTTCTGGGAACCAAATTAAGGATATCAGCAGGAGTAGTACATGCTCTTTACAGGTGAGCCATCTCTACAGCCCCATAAAACTTTTTTTAACAAGAAGAAATACATCAATTTTATATGAATAAATTCAACATTTGGTATCATCAGAAGTGGAACATATGTGAATAAAGAGTCAGGGACCTGAATTCGGAGCTCCGAAATCTGTCCTACAAAAATGCTCATATCCATGATAAAGTTGCAACCTGACCTAGTTGCTCCTTTCTGGCTCCTAAATGTAGTAATGTGCTCAGAGGATCCATCTTCTACTGATGTCTACTTCATCATTGGAAGTGAGTTTCTCAAAGCCATATGCAGACATGGGGGTTTTGCATTCTGTGTGGAGACTGAGTTCCAAATTTCTTAGCCAACCCAAAGTGGAAACTGTTTGCTGAGCACCTAAGAAAACACAGGTGGTGTTCAAGCAGTTTCTGTTAATTAGCTGGTGTAGTCTTGGCCTGACCTATGAAATGGGTGCCCTTAAAATTCTAGTTTGAAGATGTCAAGACAAAGATCAAAGAACGTGCCCAATAGTAAACAGTCAGGCCAAGATAGAATTGCCAGTAGCCTGATGCCAAGGTCTGTAATTTAAAATAGTCTTGATTGAGTCCCTTGTATGTGATGTTTAATTCCTGAGAGTCTATAACTACTCTAAGGCAAAGTAGAAATAAGGCATAGAAAATTATACTTCAGGTTAACCAGTTGTGCTCCCAAATTACATAGGAAGACTGGTGGTAAAGAAGGGACAGTGACCTCTCTAAGGTCATTCAGTCATGGCATAGTTTGATTCAATCCTTGGGTGCATTTCCCTGATCTTTCAAAGTTATGATGAAGCACATGAAAACCTCTGCTCTACAAGCACATGATGTATTTATTATTGTTAATATCATTCCTATCCCAGCAGGCAAAATGTTTTTCACACAATAGGTGGCTGTCAGACATGTTCAGGATATAAAAAGTGGACCTAGAAATATAATTTAAAACTCAAGGTCTTAGGTCTGAACAGTTTTTTAGGAAATATATGTGAAAGGCACTTTTACAGGGCCAACATTCCATTAGTACTTCAAATCATTAATCATATTTTGTGCTCAAAGTCAACTCAATGCCTTTGTCTGTAAACTTTTAATAGATTGGAAACAGGTGACCTGCTTCTTGGACTCTCCTTCAATAGCAAGGCACCTGGGGAAAAGCAATAGCAAATTTATTCCTCCAGCCCAGGCTAATGAAGACCTGGACTGCCCCTGAACTTCACCATGGAATCAAGCAGATGTTCTTAAAGTGTAAAAGGCTAAACCTAAAACCTAGCCAGGGAAACAAGACTACCATTTCAGCAGGAAACAGGAACTTTCTGGGGATCATGCATACAGTGACTGGACAGAGAATTGAATGAAATGGAGACCAGACACATTTTTTACAATTCCAGAATTACAGAGCATGAAATAAGGACTTCTATCTCAAGCCAGTCAGTGGTGGCACATGCTTTAATCCCAGCACTTGAGAAGCAGAGGCAGGTGGATTTCTGAGTTCAAGGCCAGCCTGGTCTACAGAGTGAGTTCCAGGACAGCCAGGGCTACACAGAAAAACCCTGTCTCAAAAAGACTTTTATCTCAGTTCTAGGAAGAACAGTCTCTCACCACCTACTTGGGTGGAGCAGTTGACTCTTGTCCAGCTTGGACAAAGTGTCTCACTATTTCAAAAGTGTTTATCATTTCCCACACTTATTAGCTTAAGAAATACTACAAATGTATTTTCAAATTTCCTTTTCATTCCTACTTCATTCTGATAGATCTAATGCTGTCTGGCAGAATAATGAACAATAATGGAACCCAGATAGAGATTTTCGTAGTTCAACTCCTCAGAGAGTCAGGAAACAATCATGATCTTGAAGATGAATTAGTTATTTCATCTCTAAGCAATCATTCTTCTTGAAAATAAGTAATTGGGTTGGGAAATGAATCTTCAGGTAAAAGTGTTTGTTGTGCAAGCATGAGAGGTCAAATCCTGAAAACCCACACAGAAGCCAGCCAAGGTCATGAATGTTTGAATACCTGCAACCGAGCACCATGGGGGAAGAGAGCTGAGACAGGAGGGTTGTTGATAGTCAGTCTAGCTCAGAGAAAGAGAGAGAGAGAGAGAGAGAGAGAGAGAGAGAGAGAGAGAGAGAGAGAGAGAGAGAGAAAGAGAGAGAGGATAAAGCCTACCTGTCTCAAAAGAATAAAGTGGAGAATAAAGGAGCAACATCCTTGTGTGGCTCTGTGCACACAGGCACACACGCACACATACACACACACACAGACACACACACACACACACACACACACACACACACATCAGGGATACAGGGGTAAACAAAATGGCAAAATGGAGGGTTGTGACAAAGAAATATGAAAACCCAGTACCTTGCAATCCAACTTAAAAATAGATTTAGAGGATATAGAACAACTGTAATCCAAAAGAAGATGGGGTAATATTAGGGAATACAAGTTGAAGTAACGATGAATGTGAGGGGATGTGAAGAGGATGAGATACGAGATTGGTTAACCAAAACAAATTAGGTATGAACAAGCATTATGGAAATCTCTACTCTATGTGATATAATTAATTTTCATAATATAATTTAGAGGACTTTATATGGAAGTGCCCTGCAAAGGTGGACAATGCTCCAAGGGACATGGATTATTCAACAAAAATCTCAGTGTCAGGTATGAGAAACCCCACTACCTGTTACTGCTAAAGCAGTAGAGGGGTTCTCAAATCAACATAGATTATTGCCCTTTCTCCTGGTGGCCCACCATAACAAATGATAAGATCCTACTGTTGAAGACACCATACACTGTGTACACTATAAAGAAATTGGTCTTGAACTGACCTGAAAATGTTCTTCCTTGCTGGGTAGCTTTCATGTGCCAGAAAGTACTATGCATATTCTGGAGAAGAAAAGATATTGATGGTCTTACCCAGCACAGGAATCTATATATTATAATACTGACCTTCCAGACTCATACAGTAGCATGACTGAGGAGTAGTCTACCACTTTATGATTGGATATGAGACTAGGAAGGATTTTCCCTAGGAAGGATTTTAACCTAGTACTCTAAACCTGGTCAAAGCCCACAAATGGAGTGGTTATACACCCTACCTACTATTGTCATTTCAATAAACAAACATGTTGTCAAGTGTCCTTCAAAATACACACACCACACACACACACACACACACACACACACACACACACACACACACATATATATATGCCTATAGATTTGTGTTATTTTCAACCATAGAGAAAGCTTCTTTCTTTAATGGGCAGTGGTTAATACAGAGACATTACTGGTCAGAGTGCTGAGAATAAATGACTGTTTTAGTGCTCATTTCTAAGTGGGAAATCTATATTAACCCCCCACACACACCCACACCCATGAAGTTTCATGGACCATCACAGAAGAGAGAGTAGAAATAATATAAGAATAGCAGGGTCGGAAAGAATAGTGTGAAATATCATCTTCCAGATATGACATAGGTGTTGTCATAACCATGACTACTTGTTCAAGACCTGTGCAAGATCAGGTCAGTCAAAATTTCAACATGCCTGAAAAAGTAGCACACAAAGCTCCAGTCCTAACTGAGGAGCTATTAAAAGTGATGGCTTCTGTGAATGGGTATTGTTTTTACTTGAGGATGTAGCCTCTGGTTGCCAATACTCCAATGGATGGCTCCACACTCATGTATGCAGACAGCACCAATGGACACAGTGGGGGCTTTATTTATAAAAAGGAGGAGGATGTGACACTAAGGGAAGATATGTTGAGAAGGCAGGAAAGAGTAGGAGGGAAAAATGAGGGAAAAGATATAATCATAACACTACTATATATATGTGTGAAATTCTCAAAGAATATTTGGATGAAAATAAAAGTAAAAAAATGAAACAACCATAATAAGTTAAGGAACATTAGTTCCCACCTCATAAGGATGCTGCAAAGATGGAATGATTTAGTATCTATAAACGCTCATCCTTTATTCCAGATCAGACATGTAGTAAGTATTCTGAGATTGTTCATCTCTCTGTAGACTGAAAGCCAATTGCGGGAAAGTATCAGCATACCCAGAGGCCATAAGAGGAGCTAAGATGGTGCAAAAGCAGCTGCTGAAAGCCTGTTGTTAAAGTGATGCACCATGCAATAAGGACACATGCTCCACTATGTTCATAGCAGCCTTATTTATAATAGCCAGAAGCTCGAAAGAACCCAGATGTCCCTCAACGGAGGAATGGATTCAGAAGATTTGGTATATTTACACAATGGAATACTACTCTGCAATTAAAAACAATGAATTCACAAAATTCCTAGGCAAATGGTCAGAACTTGAAAATATCATCCTTAGTGAGGTAACCAATCACAAAAGAACACACATAGTATGCAGTCACTGATAAGGGGATATTAACCCAGAACCTCGGAATACCCTAGACACAATCCGCATATCAATAGATTTCCAAGAAGATGGAAGGAGAGACCCCTGGTCCTGGAAAGACTGGATGTAGGGGAATGCCAAGACAGAGAAGCGAGAGGGGGTTGAATGGGGAAAAGAGGGAGGGAAGGGGGTTTATGGGACTTTCGTGGAGGGAGGAAACAGGAAAGGGGAATAATTTTGAATGTAAATAAAAAAAAACTTAGAAAAAAAAGACAAAAAAATAAAAAAATAAAGTGATGCACCAGCCCTAACACTTCTCCCCTCCACTCTGTAAGATGGTAATAAATTTCACCAAAGTATTTTGCAGCCATTGGAAATGGGCGAGTCTGTGGTAGGTAGTTGTTTGGATATAATAATCTGTTTTTAATCTTGTGTGTAAATGAACACCGATGTTAGCCAGTGGGTGCATACTAATCTAAAATAAATGAATACATTTGAATTAATCAAATCTTCCAGTCTATGTAAATTGATGATTTATAATGATATTAGCACAAATTGCACCGATAAATCATTTCAGAATTAGATCCAGCACTCTTAAAGCTGCAAGGACTCTGGAGATTTGAACATAGCTTTGAGATAACTTTAAAATTCAGAATGGCCACTGGATTTTGTGGTCAAATGCAGAGGACAAAAAGACCTTGGGTCAATGCTGAGGTACATGCTATTGAAGGAGTAGTGGTAACAGAACTTGTAAGGTCACAGAAATAAGAGAACAAGAAGATGAAGTCAATGAAACAAGCTCATTCTACATTTCACAGCACCTCCTCTACTGACTGTAGACTTAAGCATGACTCTTGTTTTCTTGCACATAAGACTAGAGAAGTGTATTGCAGAAAGCTGATGGTTAAAAAAAAGTCATTAAATAAAAAAAAGAATAAAAATCCAAAAAAGCCAGATCTTCAGCTGAAAATATCTATAAGCTAGTCTCAAATAAGCACTGTGTAGAAACATGATTGCCGCATGTGGTTACTCTAAAGCTTAGGTAAGAAAATCTTCCCTGACATGAAAGGCTATATGATTCTTATCTATAATCTTAGCAATAAAAGCATTAATTCCCCTGGGATTGAATCATGATATTTAGCTATCTGTAGGATGACATCATTTGGAGACTTAAGAAGGAAATCTGGTAGGAGAAACTGAAGGTAAGATTTGATGATATAAGTATTAGCTGGGCATACAAGACTAGAGTTTGGATCCCTGGTAATAACAGAAATTCCCTATAGGTGTGCTGAGTCACCTGGAATTTGAGCCTGGAGGGTAGAGAGAAGACAGCAAACTATCTAGAAAGACTAGCCATGTCAGCTAGCTCATGGAGCAATTGAGAGCTGCATAAATGTGTAGCATGGAAGAGTAATTGAGAAATATTCCCAGTGTTAAGCATGGGCCTACACATGCACACACATACATGTGAACAAACAAATGCACATGTAAAAATTATACATACACACATACATACACACAGTAAAGGAAAAATACTTGTTATGCCTGGAACAGGAGAGTGGATAGAAAGTACTTGATGATGAGAAATCATCACCACATGACAGTGTTATCACCTGAGAGAAAAAGTTTAAGCACATGGTACAAAAGGAAATATGACATAGCTATCCTTATATGGCTGGGAGTGACTCTAAGTACATAATTCTGAAGTTAGTGTTTATAGTCCCTGTTTATATATTGAGGTTCTAGCCCACAATATGGCACTTAGAAATTGAGTGTTTAGAAAATCACTTGGTTTAAATGAAGTCCTGAGAATACAACCTCACCATGGAATTCATTCCCTTATAATAAGATACATATATATATATATATATATATATATATATATATATATATATATATATATATGCTCTTGAAAGAAAAATCTACCAGTACATCTCTCTACCATGTGAGAATACAGTGGGAAGACAGATGTCTACAGGAGAGGACATGTAAGAAAGAGACAGAGGATTCCCTCACTAGGAGCCAAACAGCTGCCAGTGTGGTCTTAGACATTCCAGGCTTACCATTATAGAAGTAAGTATCTGAGAAGAACACTAGAGATGGGGAAAACACTAGCCTTTTAGTGGGGAGGTGGGTAGGAGGTCAATATGAAGGAACAGGAGAGAAGAGGAAAAAATAGCAATAAGAATACTTAAAAAGGCCATGAGGGCCGGGGCAGTGGTAGTGCACGCCTTTAATCCCAGTACTTGGGAGGCAGAGGCAGGTGGATTTCTGAGTTCAAGGCCAGCCTAGTCTACAGAGTGAGTTCCAGGACAGCCAGGGCTACACAGAGAAACCCTGTCTCAAAAAAACAAAACAAAACAAAAGGCCACGAGGAATTATGTTATTTTTTTATTTACCTAAAATTACATAAATCACATAAATGTGTATATATTATACACATTTATAGTTTAAATAAACATATGCTGTGAGTTTGCCTGGATCACAAAAGAGCTATAGACAATCTAAGGGAACTCTAATACCAGGCATGAGAAGACCCCCTTTAGAGTTAGTCAGGATAGTTCAAGAGTCTCCCAAAACAAGGTAGGCTACTGATGTTGTCTTTCATTGCCACCCAAGATTGAAGGTAAATCTGTATTGCTTAAGACACCATGCATTTCAGACAAAGGACTCAGGGTATCAGAACGGTACCTGAACTGAAAGTCTGCTCACAGAGGACTAGTGTTCATAGTACGAGACAGAGTGCTACGCAAGCTTTCAAGGGAAGAAAGTGACCAACAATCCTGCCCAGCTCTCCAGCTCTGATGCCTAAGAACCACAACAGTAACCAGCTTGGCAAGATGTTCCTAAGGGGGCAGAGTTGGCACTCACATTAGTAATAACCAACACTGTCTTATTGGACTTAAACAAGAGGCCTAGTACTGAAAATCTATAGGGCCAAATACCCAGGGCCAGTGAGGTCATGAATTTTGGAGAACCTACCTCTCCCACTTTATTAAACCAGCATAATTCCTAACTAAATTCTAAATATTTATCTTCATACCACAGATAAGTATAGCTCTCATCCCTCATTTAAAAAATGGAAGTTGTTTTTTTTTTACAACACATAGAGACCATTAAAGAAAGCCACAATATCACAGTTGCTCAAAATTCATAATAACTGATTGGTTCACAGCTTATATATTTACAACAGGAGTTTTGCACCTAAAACTTGGCAAAGATCATGGAAGGAGGAGGGGGATTCTAAGAGCCAGAGGACCATGAAATCTGCTATAAGAAAGTATGTCCCAGAAAAGACAAGGGAGTTTCACTCATGATACTTCAACAATTTGGCTTCCTAAGACCTGAGCAGGAACAACACCAACAGACACATTAACATGGAAAGGGAGAATACCTAGAAAAAGGACAGGCAACTAAGGAACACTGACAATGGGAAAAGGTCTTTTCCAATAATGAGACCCGATTGGTTATTCAATACCAAGTGGTCAAGCCAGAAATAAAATACACACAAGTAACACTAAATAAACTGAAATGACCTAAGTTTGTGTGTGTGTGTGTGTGTGTGTATGTAAAAGTATCCTGTGTAAAACAATAGCAATTAATAAAAAAGGAGGTAATGAATTTAAGAGAGAAAAGTAGAGAAGTATGAAAGGAGTTGGAAGAATGAAAGAAAGGGAGAAATTATGCAATTGTATTTTATTTTCAATACAAAAAGAAGTAGGTATCTCTTCTGTAAGCCACACCACCAGCATTTTGTTATAGCAGTCCAAACATATACTTATGACTATTGCTGTCAAGAATTAGGGAAGAAATAAGAAATTCGGGATCATAGGGCCTTGCCTTTAAATTGTTTGTTCTCTCTCTGTCTCTGTCTCTGTCTCTCTCTCTCTCTCTCTCTCTCTCTCTCTCTCTCTCTCTCTCTCTCTCTCTCTCTCTCTCTCTCTCACACACACACACACACACATAAATATGCAAAAAATTTTAATGCAAGTTATAAAATATCAAAACTCACAAAAGTTTTATTCATTTTCTTCATGCTTTAAACTTACAATAAGTTAAATAAATGTTCTCTTCCAGTTAAAAAATAAACTTCTATCCCTGCTGGTAAATTGACAGCAACCTCTGTCCCAATTGTTCCTACTAGTTATGTACTGAAAGAATTCCTCAGCTTTGGTTCCAATCAGCAAACTCTCACTTATAAATAAATGACTTTCAATGGGGCCAAAACATAAATGAAAGGTCAGTCAAATGTTCAAAGACACAAAACAGATATGTTTAAAGATGCCTTCCCTGGAAACATTCTCCAGCATAGTCTAAGAAACAAGTATTAATGCTTGTTTCATCCCAATTTGAATCAGAGGTTAAAATTATCAAGAATGTCCATCAATAGGGGACTGGATCGGCAAAGAAGGTTTTGCTGTTGTTGATGTTGTTCTATTTTTAATGAAGTAACTATAAATGTTTGATGTTCAAAAAGCATTTCTAAGTAAAAGAAAAACTCAAAGGTCTGATAAATGTAAAAGTATATTGCTTTTCATATCAAAAGAAAAGCAAACACAAAATAGCAGTGTTGGCCATGAATTCTTATGTACATAAACACATTTTAAAAGAGTGGGGAGTAGGGGGTAAGTATGCAGAGTGGTTTATTTTTAAAGGAAGGAAACCTAAATTGGGAGGAGGATGGATGAAAGATATTTAACTCTTTTAAAACCTTATCTTTAGCAAAAACATTATATGTATATTATATACATATATACATGCACATATACATATATATGTAGCATTGTACAACTAAAATACCAATCCTCAAACCTCATAGTTAAAGCCATCATGGTCAACAAACTTTTCTCCAAGCAGATAGCAGACAAATCCAGGGATCTCTGGGACACCTGCACTCCTTCTCAGCTGGTTACAAATCTAGGCAATTATTATGGTACTCCTGAAGTTTGCTAGAACTTAGAAAAGTGTTACTCTTATACTATAGAACATCTACAATAATCCTGAATACAATTGCCCTGCCTTCTACTTATAGAATCAGGACATCCTCCTGGCATAATAATATGTGTTCCACCACCAACTCACATCAATGTGTTCACCGAACCTCACTGTCTCAAGTTTAATGGTCATCAACTTTATATGCATGATTCAGTGACATATAGTCAGACTCAATCTCCAGCCTCCTTCTTTTCCAAAAACTGGAATGATCAAATAGTTTCTACATGGTGCAAATTCCCAAGTTGCAACTGGGATCTTGACATTTCTACCCACTTCCTGTTAGTCAGTCACATGGCTGGGTTCAAAGCAATATAATTTTACATGGATAAAGATGTCAGAATTGGGGCCACTTTACAATCTGCTGTAGCAGCCAACATTTTGAGAGCTTATAATGTATCATGACCTTTGCTAAGTAGTTCATACATTGAATAATGCAGGATTAGAGGATGCTAAAAATCAAAAAATTTAAATCTAAGCTGTTCAAAATTCAAAACAATTAATAGTGAATTATTATAATCTGAATTTATATCCAAAACTGTCGGAATATAGACCCTGGACTATAATACACAAAATTAAGTAGGTTTTGTAAGTTACCCACACTTTGCTAAGTCTGGAAAGTTAAACAGTCATATGACACTGGGATGTCCAATTAATGTCATCTAACTATCCTTAGCTCAAATAATATTTGGTGCTACTAATTCAAAATGACCAGTTTTGAATTCCACACACATGTGGTTAAAAAGAATGACAAAAAGAAGAAGAAGAATCTTCTTCCTTAATTTTCTCATCTATAAAAGATAAGAGTAAAATACCTGAAAAGATTAATATATACATCAAATATTATATAGATTAAATGAAAGAATAAATAACAATTATTTTTTACAAAGCTAACCTAAATTCATACAAGACTCATAACGTGACAGACAATATTCAAACCACTTCTCATATAGATTATCTCATTTAATCCTCAAGAGATGTCTACAGACAATATTGTTCTTCTTCTATAGTTTAAGAACTTGGAGACTGATATGTCAATAATTTAGTCAACATTCCTCAGTTCCCAGAGTCACAAATAGCAAAAATGGAACCATAATTGAGCAACTTGCTTCGTGGTATAAACTTTTAGACAGTTTTCAGATTTGACACCAGCAGTGTCTCCTATTATGGTTGACTTGATGTTAATTCCTAGAAGTCACACAGAAGTGATATCCTCACTAAGGCTCTGACACTGGGCTTATTAACTCCAAGTATGTGAACAAACAGCGGATTGACACAAAACCAGATGAGGACTTGAGGGTGTGCCTCTAAAAAGCAGAGTTGAAACACCAGGCTGTGGGGCTCCCATTCAGGCCTCCCTCTCACAATGGATTAAAACAAACAACTCTCAAGAGATTCACTCGAGAAGCCCTAACCTGGAGCTTCCAGCTGGGAGCTAAGGAGGCTCTTAACACTTCAAGTCTTGTCAGCTAAGAATCTGCTGCCTCTGCAGAGACAGAGCTCAATGACTCTAAACAAGCAAAGCTAGAGATGAAAGAGTTGTGCATAGCTTCCAGCCTGAGGCACAAAATATGAAGATTCATATTTTTATTCTCTCTCTCTCTCTCTCTCTCTCTCTCTCTCTCTCTCTCTCTCTCTCTCTGTCTCTCTCTCATGTTGTAAAGAAAAAAGTAAGTGATTTAAATACTGAACTGCCTTACTTTAAGCTACTGTACCCTAATACATTTGTACAGATCAATATTCCATCATATGTGATGTACTGGTGCCTCTTAACAAGTGGTATTCTGTGTTAAGTTGTATAAAAGTATTTAACACAGAGAGTCTAGTCAAAAATCCCTTAGACACAGCACTATGCTCACCACATAATTTTTGTGGCTGGCACACTCAAAAAATCTATTTTGCAGGAAACATTGAAATGGGGTTAAAGACACAGAACTGAGTTCTCACCAACATAACATGGACAAAGCTGATATAATTCCATTCCACTGTCAGTATTCTATGTGGTACTTTCACAGAATTATGTTAGAAGAGTCTCTATACAACATATTTCATGATAGTAAAAATACTGGAAGTTCAACAAGGAGTAAATGATTGTGTGATATTCTATATAGAATAGATAGAATGCATATAATAGATTATATAGAATAATGTGTTAGTATATGTAGTCTTCAAAAATCAATAAAACAGACCCATTTATTTTGAGCAGTTTGTCCCACACTAATCCTTCTGTTAAGTACAATCGCAAGTCAGACAAAATATTTTCTACAGATAGGTTTTTATAATTCTTGGCATTTATCAAGAGGGTAAAGAAGTTAAAAATATGTGTCTACACAAAACCCTTCACATCAGTGTTTAGAGCAGCTTTATTCATAAATGTCAAAATGTAGAAATAAGATGTCCCACAGTAGCTCAGTGGATAAACAAAATATGGTATAGATATGTGCAGTGGAATGATGTATTTAGTGTTAAAGAATAAATAAGCTATCGATCTATGAAAACAACAGAAAAAAATTAAGTTCACATTACCAAGTGAAAGGAGCCCATTTAAAAGGGCTCGAATCTCCATGATTCCAAGTACATAGTATTTGGTAAATGTCAAAACTGGAGAGACAACAGAAAGTTATATGTGGCTGCTGGGGTTAAGTAGTAAAGGATAGATGAGTTAAATAGTGAAAGGTAGGTGGAGCACAGAAGGTTCCTAAGTCAGAGAAACCATTCTCTGTGATAATAGACAATGAATATATGTCCTTGTACATTTGTCAAGCCCCATGGTATGTGAAATCCAAGGGGGAGCTCTAATATGAGCACAGGCTCCTGGTGCAGTGATAAATCATAGGTTCATCGGTCCTTACAACCATTCTTCTCCAGCAAGTTCCAGAAACATGTGAGCATTCTGTATATTTTTCCGTAAACCTTAAACTACCCTATGTTTTTATTTTGTTCATTTTGTGTATGGGGAGGTGCGGGGAGCTGCACTAGTTGAAGACATTGAGGAATAGGAATGCATCTAAGAAAAAAGGGAGGCGACGATGGGAAATTCCAGAGACAGGAAAAATACTGAGATAAATCCTTTGCCAAGGCCATTGTTTTCCTTTGGGATCTTGCCAATCTGCAGCAAGAAGCACAGGAACAAAGAGAAGATGGCATCAAAATCTCACTAGACTGGGAGGGGAAATGAGAATTAATAATAATTATGGAAGCTAGAACTGAAAGGATCCTGATCACAGAAAAAAAATTACACTTGTGATTTGCCCCCAAAAATTGCTTTCTGACTTCTAAACTGAGCAGTTATGCAGGTCCATGAAGAAAAATCAAGCAGAAATCAGCTGCTAAGCAGCTAAAAGAAAAAAAGCTAAGCAGAGATTTAGGCAATCTTTAGTTGGTAGACAATTAAAAACTCCAGTCCAGCCTTTGGCGACCTCGGTTCCGGTAGACTTCACTGAAGAGACAGGTACCCAGGTTCTCCCCAATATAACATCGCTTAGGACACAGCCTGTTGGGGCTTCCGTCTGCTCCCAAGAACGGGACAGAGCTGTGGTCGTCTGGGCGCCAGATCTGCTGTAGGCCATCCCCTCTGCAGGGTGACCTGCGCCCCCGAGAGAGTGAAGAGTGCACTCCGCCATCTTTGCTCCAGTGGCCAGGTAGTTGGGACTGCCAGGCTCGGAGACAGACAGGCATAATATCGCTTGGGTCTCAGACGGCTTGTGTGTACGCTGCTCCCAAGAGTTGGGCAGATCTGCAGTAACCAGCACACCAGCTCTGCTGTGGGACTTCTGCCTTGCAGAGGGACGCCCCCTCCCCCCCACTCTGGGAGAGATCACACACCCCTGCACAGGGCAGGAGTCTACCAGCCTCCCTTTGGCGACCTCGAATCCACTACGCTGAGCCTTTGGATGTGCAAGGACTCCCCATCAGGGCTCCAAAGTCACTCAGGAGCAGGGCAGGCCCCAGAAATCTGTGCCAGGGGAATCCTGGTAATCCAGGCGGGCCAGAAATAGTTTTGCAGGCTAACAGGAGGTCCAACCAACAGCCAGTGACAGCAGGACCAACTAACATCAGAAGTATCCAGATGGCAAAATGCAAATGTAGGAGCTTTACTAACAGAAATCAAAGTAATATGGGACCATCTGAACCCAACTCTCCAACAGCAGCAAGTCCTGGATACCCCACCACACCCGAAAGACAAGATCTGGATTTAAAATCACTTCTCATGATGCTATTAGAGGATCACAAGAAGGACACAAATAAATCTCATAAAGAGTTACAGGAGACCATGAATCAACGGTTAGAAGCCCTTACAAAGGAAACACAAAAATCCGCTTAGAGAAATGCAGGAGAACATGGATCAAAAGATGGAGGCCCACAAGGAGACAACACAAAAATCGCTTAAAGAAATGAATCAACGGGTAGATGCACTTTCAAAGGAATCACAAAAATTGCATAAAGAAATGCAGAAGAATATGGGTCAACAGACGGATGCCCATAGGGAGGCAACACAAAAAGTGCTTAAAGAAGTGAATCAACGGATAGATGCCCATACAAAGAAAACACGAGGACTGCTTAAAGATATGCAGGAGACGATGGATCAACAGATGGAATCCCATGAGAAGGAAACACAAAAATCGCTAAGAGAAATGCAGGAGAAATGGGGTCAACAGATAGAAATCCTGAAAGAGGTAATGCAAAAATACCTTAAAGAAATACAGGAAATTAAAAACAAACAAGTGAAGGATCTCAGCAAATCCATCCAGGAACTGAAAAAGGAAGTAGAAACAACTAAGAAATCACAAAGGGAGACAACTTTGGAGATAGAAAACCTTGGGAAGAAATCAGGAGTCATAGAAGTAAACATCAACAATAGAATACAAGAGAAGGAAAAAAGAATCTGAGGTGCTGAAGATACCATAGGAAGCATCGACTCAACAGTCAAAGAAAATGCAAAATGCAAAAAACGTGTAACCCAAAACATTCAGGAAATCCAGGACACAATGAGAAGACCAAACCTAAGGATTATAGGTATAGATGAAAGTGAAGATTTGCAACTTATAGGGCCAGTAAACATCTTCAACAAAATTATGGAGGAAAACTTCCCTAACCTAAAGAGAGAGATGCCGATGAATGTACAAGAAGCCTACAGAACTCCAAACAGACTGGACCAGAACAGAAATACCTCCCGTCACATAATAATCAAAACACCAAAAGAACTAAACAAAAAAGAATATTAAAAGCAGTAAGAGAAAAGGGCCAAGTAACATACAAAGGAAGACCTATACGAATCACATCAGACTTCTCACCAGAGACTATGAAAGCCAGAAGATCCTGGGCAGATCTCATGCAGACACTAAGAGAGCACAAATACTAGCCTAGACTACTATACCCAGCAAAACTCTCAATCACCATAGATGGAGAGACCAAGATATTCCATGATAAAACCAAATTTTCACAATATCTTTCCACAAATCCAGCCCTGCAATGGATAATAGGTAGAAACTGCAAATACAGGGAGAGAAACAACACTCTGGAAAAAATGAGATAATAACCTTCTTGCTTCAAACCCAAAAGTAGATAACCACTCAAACATAAAGATAGCATCAAGAATGGCAGGTAGCAATAATCACTATGCCTTAATCTCTCTTAATATCAATGGTCTCAATTCCAAAATAAAAAGACATAGACTAACAGACTGGATACGTAAACAGGACCCAGCATTTTGCTGCATGCAGGAAGCGCACCTCAGTGTCAAAGACAAACACTACCTCAGAGTAAAAGGCTGGAAAACAATTTTACAAGCAAATGTCCCCGAGAAACGAGTCAGAGTAGCCATCCTAATATCAGATAAAATTGATTTTCAACCTAAAGTCATCAAAAAAGACACAGAAGGACACTACATACTGATCAAGGGGAAACTCCACCATCAAGAACTCTCAATTCTGAATATCTATGCTCCAAATGCAAGGGCCCCCTCATTCGTAAAAGAAACTTTACTAAAACTCAAAGCACACATCGCACCTCACACAATAATAGTGGGTGACTTCAACACCCTGCTCTCTGAAATGGATCATTCAGTAAAGCAGAAACTAAACAGGGACACAGTGAATCTAATTGAAGCCTTGGACCAAATGGAACTAACAGATATATATAGAACATTTCATCCTAGAGCTAAAGAATACACCTTCTTCTCAGCTCCTCATGGTACCTTCTCCAAAATTGACCATATAATTGGTCACAAATCAGACATCAACAGATATAAGAAGATAGAAATAATCCCATGCCTCCTATCAGATCACTATGGAATAAGGGTGGTCTTCAATGGCAACAAAAACAAAAGAAAATACACATACACATGGAGGCTGAACAATGCTCTACTCAATGATAACTTGGTCAAGGTGGAAATAAAGAAAGAAATCAAAGACTTTTTGAAAGTAAATGAAAATGAAGGCACAACATACCCTAATTTATGGGACACAATGAAAGCAGTGCTAAGAGGAAAATTCATAGCCCTGAGTGCCGCCAAAAAGAAACGGGAGACAGCATACACCAACAGCTTAATGGCACACCTGAAAGCCCTGGAACAAAAAAGAAGCAAATACACCAAAGAGGAGTAGAAGGCAGGAAATCATCAAACTCAGGGCTGAAATCAATCAAGTAGAAACAAATAAAACCATACAAAGAATCAACAAAACGAGGAGTTGGTTCTTTGAGAAAATCAACAAGATAGATAAGCCCTTAGCCAGACTAACCAGAGGGCACAGAGATAGTATCCAAATTAATAAAATCAGAGACGAAAAGGGAGAGACAACAACAGAAACTGAGGAAACTCAAAAAATCATCAGATCCTACTACAAAAACCTGTATTCAACACAATTGGAAAATCTTGAGGAAATGGACAATTTCCTTGACAGATATCAAATACCAAAATTAAATCAGGATCAAATAGACCATCTAAACCATC
This sequence comes from Tokudaia tokunoshimensis, assembly GCA_036184795.1. Taxonomy (NCBI): domain Eukaryota; kingdom Metazoa; phylum Chordata; class Mammalia; order Rodentia; family Muridae; genus Tokudaia; species Tokudaia tokunoshimensis. The sequence goes on from BTHU01000014.1 coordinate 64,358,629, forward strand.
CTATGACCCTTGAAGAAATAGAAGTTGTCATTGGAAGTCTTCCAACCAAAAAAGGACAGGTCCAGATGGTTTTACTGCAGAATTCTATCAGACCTTCAAAGAAGACCTAACACCAATACTTTTCAAACTGTTCCACAAAATAGAAACAGAAGGAACACTACCCAACTCATTCTATGAAGCCACAATTACACTAATACCAAAAGCACACAAAGATCCGACAAAGAAAGAGAATCTCAGGCCAATCTTTCTTATGAATATCGATGCAAAAATACTCAATAAAATTCTTGCCAACCGATTCCAAGAACACATCAAAATGATCATTCACTACGATCAAGTAGGCTTCATCCCAGGGATGCAGGGATGGTTCAATATAAGGAAATCCATCAATGTAATCCACTATATAAACAATCTCAAAGAAAAAAACCGCATGGTCATCTCATTAGATGCTGAGAAAGCATTTGACAAAATTCAGCATCCTTTCATGCTAAAGGACTTGGAAAGATCAGGAATTCAAGGCCCATATCTAAACATAGTAAAAGCAATTTATAGCAAACCGGTAGCCAGCATCAATCTAAATGGAGAGAAACTTGAAGCAATCCCACTAAAATCAGGGACTAGACAAGGCTGCCCTCTCTCTCCATATCTTTTCAATATAGTACTTGAAGTTCTAGCTAGAGCAATTAGACAACAAAAAGAGGTCAAAGGGATAAAATTGGAAAGGAAGAAGTCAAACTATCACTATTTGTAGACGATATGATAGTATATAAGCGACCCAAAGAACTCCACCAGAGAACTCCTACAGCTGATAAACGACTTCAGCAAAGTGGCCGGATATAAAATCAACTCAAGCAAGTCAGAAGCCTTCCTATACTCAAAGGATAAGCAGGCTGAGAAAGAAGTAAGAGAAATGATACCCTTCACGACAGCCACAAACCATATAAAGTATCTTGGCGTGACTAACCAAACAAGTGAAAGATCTGTATGACAAGAACTTCAAGTCTCTGAAGAAAGAAATTGAAGAAGACTTCAGAAGATGGAAAAATCATTCATGCTCATGGATTGGCAGGATTAATATAGTAAAAATGACCATCTTACCAAAAGTAATATACAGATTCAATGCCATCCCCATCAAAATCCCAACTCAATTCTTCATAGAGTTAGAAAGAGCAATTCAAAAATTCATCTGGAATAACAGAAAACCCAGAATAGCTAAAACTATTCTCAAGAATAAAAGAATCTCTGGGGGAATCAGTATCCCAGACCTCAAGCTGTACTACAGAGCAATAGTGTTAAAAACCGCATGGTATTGGTACAGTGACAGGCATGTAGATCAATGGAACAGAATTGAAGACCCAGAAATGAATCCACACTCCTATGGTCACTTGATCTTTGACAAAGGAGCTAAAACCATCCAGTGGAAAAAAGATAGCCTTTTCAACAAATGGTGCTGGCTCAACTGGAGGTCAATATGCCGAAGAATGCAAATTGACCCATTCTTATCTCCTTGCACTAAGCTCAATTCCAAGTGGATCAAGGACCTCCACATAAAACCAGACACACTAAAACTAATAGAAAGCAAGCTAGGGAAGAACCTTGAACATATGGGCACAGGGGAGAATTTCCTGAACAGAACTCCAATAGCTTATGCTCTAAGATCAAGAATAGACAAATGGGACCTCATTAAATTACAAAGATTTTGCAAGGCAAAAGACACTGTCAAAAAGACAAAGCGGCAACCAACTAACTGGGAAATGATCTTTACCAACCCTACATCTGACAGAGGGCTTATATCCAATATATACAAAGAACTCAAGAAGTTAAACTCCAGAGAGCCAAGTAACCCTATTAAAAAATGGGGTACAGAGCTAAACAAAGAGTTCTCACCTGAAGAATATCTAATGGCTGAGAAACACCTAAAGAGATGTTCATCATCCTTAGTCATTAGGGAAATGCAAATCAAAACAACCCTGAGATTCCATCTCACACCAGTCAGAATGGCTAAGATGAAAAACACAGGAGACAGCAGTTGTTGGCGAGGATGTGGAGAAAGAGGAACATTCCTCCATTGCTGGTGGAATTGCAAGATGGTACAACCACTCTGGAAAGCAGTCTGGCGGTTCCTCAGAAAACTGTGCATGACAGTCCCGGAGGATCCGGCTATACCACTCCTGGGCATATACCCAGAGGCTTTACCTGCATGCAATAAGGACACATGCTCCACTATGTTCATAGCAGCCTTATTTATAATAGCCAGAAGCTCGAAAGAACCCAGATGTCCCTCAACGGAGGAATGGATTCAGAAGTTGTGGTATATTTACACAATGGAATACTACTCTGCAATTAAAAACAATGAATTCACGAAATTCCTAGGCAAATGGTCAGAACTGGAAAATATCATCCTTAGTGAGGTAACCCAATCACAGAAAAACACACATGGTATGCAGTCACTGATAAGGGGATATTAACCCAGAATCTCGGAATACCCTAGACACAATTCGCTTATCAATAGATTTCTAAGAAGATGGAAGGAGAGAACCCTGGTCCTGGAAAGAATGTATGTAGGGGAACGCCAGGACAGAGAAGCGAGTGGGGGTTGAATGGGGAAAAGAGGGAAGGAAGGGGTCTTATGGGACTTTCGGGGAGGGAGGAAACGGGAAATGGGAAATGATTTTGAGTGTAAATAAAAAAAAACTTAGATAAAGATCATTTCCCAGTTAGTTGGTTGCCGCTTTGTCTTTTTGACGGTGTCTTTTGCCTTGCAAAAACTTTGTAATTTAATGAGGTCCCATTTGTCTATTCTTGATCTTAGAGCATAAGCTATTGGAGTTCTGTTCAGGAAATTCTCCCCTGTGCCCATATGTTCAAGGTTCTTCCCTAGTTTCCCTTCTATTAGTTTCAGTGTGTCTGGTTTTATGTGGAGATCTTTGATCCACTTAGAATTGAGCTTAGTTCAAGGAGATAAGGATGGGTCAATTTGCATTCTTCTGCATGTTGACCTCCAGCTGAGCCAGCACCATTTGTTGAAAAGGCTATCTTTTTTCCACTGGATGGTTTTAGCTCCTTTGTCAAAGATCAAGTGACCATAGGAGTGTGGATTCATTTCTGGGTCTTCAATTCTGTTCCATTGATCTACATGCCTGTTACTGTGCCAATACCATGCAGTTTTTAACACTATTGCTCTGTAGTACAGCTTGAGGTCCGGGATACTGATTCCCCCAGAGGTTCTTTTACTCTTGAGAATAGTTTTAGCTATTCTGGGTTTTCTGTTATTCCAGATGAATTTTTGAATTGCTCTTTCTAACTCTATGAAGAATTGAGTTGGGATTTTGATGGGGATTGCATTGAATCTGTGTATTACTTTTGGTAAGATGGTCATTTTTACTATATTAATCCTGCCAATCCATGAGCATGGCAGATTTTTCCATCTTCTGAGGTCTTCTTCAATTTCTTTCTTCAGAGACTTGAAGTTCTTGTCATACAGATCTTTCACTTGTTTGGTTAGCGTCACGCCAAGATACTTTATATGGTTTGTGGCTATCATAAAGGGTATTATTTCTCTTACTTCTTTCTCAGCCTGCTTATCCTTTGAGTATAGGAAGGCTGGGTACAGAGCTACACAAAGAGTTTTCACCTGAAGAATATCTAATGGCTGAGAAGCACCTAAAGAGATGTTCATCATCCTTAGTCATTAGGGAAATGCAAATCAAAACAACCCTGAGATTCCATCTCACACCAGTCAGGATGGCTAAGATCAAAAACACAGGAGACAGCAGTTGTTGGCGAGGATGTGGAGAAAGAGGAACACTCCTCCACTGCTGGTGGAATTGCAGGCTGGTACAACCACTCTGGAAAGCAGTCTGGCGGTTCCTCAGAGAACTGGGCATGACACTTCCAGAGGATCCGGCTATACCACTCCTGGGCATATACCCAGAGACTTTACCTGCATGCAATAAGGACACATGCTCCACTATATTCATAGCAGCCTTATTTATAATAGCCAGAAGCTCGAAAGAACCCAGATGTCCCTCAATGGAGGAATGGATTCAGAAGATGTGGTATATTTACACAATGGAATACTACTCTGCAATTAAAAACAATGAATTCACAAAATTCCTAGGCAAATGGTCAGAACTTGAAAATATCATCCTTAGTGAGGTAACCCAATCACAAAAGATCACACATGGTATGCAGTCACTGATAAGGGGATATTGACCCAGAATCTCAGAATACCCTAGACACAATCAGCATATCAATAGATTTCTAAAAAGATGGAAGGAGAGACCCCTGGTCCTGGAAAGACTGGATGTAGGGGAACGCTAGGACAGAGTAATGAGAGGGGGTTGAATGGAGAAAAGAGGGAGGGAAGGGGGCTTATGGGACTTTCGGGGAGGGAGGAAACGGGAAAGGGGAAGTGATTTGGAATGTAAATTAAAAAAATAAAATAAAATAAAATAAAAAAAAAACAATTATAAAAAAAAAACTTAGAAAATAAAATTAAAAAAAAAAAACTTGATATTCACCAGTTTAAAAAAAAAAAAAACAAAACCCTCCAGTCCAGAGTCCACAAGAGAAGAAAGTAAACTCCTGAGAGAAAGCTAGGGATTTGTTTTTTATTTTTTGGGAATCTCATACTTCCATGCAGTGTATCTTTATCAAATCCACCCTCTTTGTCTTTCCTTTACTTCTTCTTTCTCCAAATTTCATGCCCGCTTATCCCCTATCAAAGCGACGGAGTCCATTTGATGCTCCCCGTGCACGCATCTGTTGAAGAGCTTCTACTATATTATGGGTAGCTCTCAGGATCTACAGATCGGAAGAAAACTGACTCTCCCTCACTAGCCAGTCCTTCTTACAGAGGTGGAATATCATTAGGTCTTCCCCACCCATAACAGAATTTTGGCTAGCTCAATCTTGAGAAGGTTTCCTGCATTCCATCATATTCAGCCTGAGTTCATGTGCACAGTAACCCTGTTATACTGTAGATTGTCACTACTTCTTGTTCTTACAAGCTTTCTGTCACCTTTCCATGATGATCCCTGAACCTTAAAGGGAGGTAATGTGATACAGACATCGCATTTAGGACTGGACATTCCATATTCCCTAATTCTCCACATAGTGACCAATTGAGGGTCGTTATTAAAACTGACATCTATTATTCAACAAAGATTCTCTGATAAATATTTGGAGGAAAACCCAGATCTTCAGCTGAGAACATCTACATGATAGTCTCAAAATTAAGAGAATGCATAAAAGATGTATGCAAACATAGCCAGAAATGCAGGTTTAAAGGGGTAAAGAAGATTCTTCAAATAGCTGTTACAACTATTAGAAAACAAGTAAATGTCATCCAGAACCTCTACATTTTTAAAAACACATTTGGGTGTACTTAATAAAAAGATGTAGGTCATGCCAAGATAAAACCCAATTAATAAAAAAGAATGAAGAAACAGATTTTAAAAAAGTCAAAAATGATTAGACAATTGGACCTTCAGATGAACTAGGATTGGTGAATTCAACAAAATATATAATAGTAAACAGGGTATAAATATCTTTAAAATTTCTATTAAAGAACAAAAAAGACCAGATGAAAATTCTATGTCTGAAATTAGAAACCAAGGAAAATTAAAGAAAGCAAAAAGAATTAGTGAATAGGAACATAAATAATCTTTTAATAACATAATCTGTGTTTAGTTACTGAGTAAGGAAATGAATATAGAGAAACAGGTAAGGAAGTCATATGGAATATGGAAGACTTGTCTTTGTACAACTTATGTTTCAGAACAAAGGAGAATACTGCTCAGAACATTAAGATAGCCCTTAAAATATTAAGGATTTTCTGAAGCCAAAAAAAGGCAAGCCACATATTCAAGACAATATACAATATGAACAACATAAATACATGAAAATTTAAAAATTAGAAATGTAAAATCAATGAACATTCTTTAAAATATATTACTTCAGTGAAAACAAAAGTGCAGAAGTAGAGATATGTTCTGAGTCATTAGCAGGAATTATAAAAGCCAAAAACAGTGTAATGGGGCCAGGAACACCTGAGTGCCAAATCAGCTGGGAGAGGGTCAGCCAGGGCCCCACATACACCCAGGAACTGGGCAGCGCCACATAATAATTAAAACACCAAATGCACTAAACAAAGAAAGAATATTAAAAGCAGTAAGGGAAAATGGTCAAGTAACATATAAAGGTAGACCTCTCAGAATGACACCAGACTTCTCACCAGAGACTATGAAAGCCAGAAGATCCTGGGCAAATGTCATATAGGCTCTAAGAGAACAAAAATGACAACCCAGACTACTATACCCAGCAAATCTCTCAAGTACCATAGATAGAGAAACCAAGGTATTCTATGACAAAAACAAATTTAAACAATATCTTTCTACAAATCGAGTCCTTCAAAGGATAATGAATGGAAAATACCAACACAAGGAGGGAAACTACACACAAGAAAAAGCAAGAAATTAATCTTCTTTTAACAAACCAAAAAGAAGACAGCCACACAAACAAAACTCCACCTCTAATAACAAAAATAACAGGAAGCAACAATCACTGCTCCTTAATATCTCTTAATAACAATGGACTCAATTCTCCAATAAAAAGACATAGACTAACAGACTGGATACATAAGCAGGACCCAACATTTTGCTGCATACAGGAAACCTACCTCAGGCACAAAGACAGACACAACCTCAGAGTAAAAGGCTGGAAAACAATTTTCCAATCAAATAGTCCCAAGAAACAAGATAGTGTAGCCATCCTAATATCAAATAAAATCAACTTTCAAACTAAAGTAATCAAAAAAGATAAGGAAAGACACTTCAAACTCATAAAAGGAAAAATCTACCAAGATGAACTCTCAATTCTGAACATATATTCTCCAAATACAATGGCACCAACATTCAAAAAGGTAAGTTTAATAAAGCTCAAAGCACACATTGAACCCCACACCATAATAATGGGAGACTTCAAAATCCAACTCTAAACAATAGACAGATCATGGAAACACAAACTAAACAGAGAAACAGTGAAACTAACAGAAATTATGAGCCAACTGGATTTAACAAGACATTTATAGAACATTTTATCCTAAAACAAAGAATATAGCTTCTTCTCAGCACCTCATGCTACCTTTTCAAAAGCTGACCATATACTCAGTCAAAAAACAGACCTCAACAGTTATAAGAAGATTGAAATAATTCCATGCACCGTATCAGATCACCACAGACAAAGACAAAGGCTGGTCTTAAATAAAAACAAAAATAACAGAAAGCCCACATACGCATGGAAACTGAACAATACTCAACGATAACTTGATCAAGGAAGAAATAAAGAAATTAAAGACTTTTTAGAATTTAATGAAAATGAAGGTACAACATATCCAAATTTATGGGATACAATGAAAGCAGTGTTAAGAGGAAAAGTCATAGCTCTGAGTGCCTCAAAAAGAAACTGGAAAGAGCATACACTAACAGCTTAACAGCACAGCTGTGGGCTCTAGAACAAACACACACACACACACACACACACACAAAAAAAAAAACCAAATATACCCAAGAGGAGTAGACAGCAGGAAATCATCAAACTCAGGGCTGAAATCAACCAAATAGAAACAAAAAGAACTATACAAAGAATCAAATAAACCAGGAGCTGGCTGTTTGAAAAAAACAAACAAGATAGATAAACCCTTAGCAAAAACAACCAGAGGGCACAGAGACAGTATCTAAAACAGCAAAATCAGAAATTAAAAGGGAGCTATAACAACAGATACTGAGGAAATCCAAAAACTCATCAGATCCTACTATAAAAGCTTATACTCACAAAAGTGGAAAATCTAGAGGAAATGGACAGTTTTCTAGACAGATACCAGGTACCAAAGTTAAATCAGGATCAGATAAATAATCTAAACAGTCCCATAACCCCTAAAGAAATAGAAGCAGTCATTAATAGTTTCCCAACCAAAAAAAGCCCAGTACCAGATGGGTTCAATGCAGAGTTCTACCAGACCTTCAAAGAAGATTTAACACCAATACTCTTCAAATTATTCCATAAAATAGAAACAGAAGGAACCCTACCCAATTGGTTTTATGAAGCCACAATTACTCTGATACCTAAAACAACAAAGAAAGAGAACTTTAGACCAATTTCCCTTATGAATATCGATGCAAAAATGCTCAATAAAAACCTTCCCAACAGAACATCTCAAAACAATCACCCACCATGATCAAGTAGGCTTCATCCCAGGGATGCAAGGATGGTTCAATATATGGAAATCCAACAATGTAATCCACTATATCAACAAACTCAAAGAATAATACCACATGATCACTTCATTAGATGCTGAGGAAGCATTTGACAAAATCAAACACCTCTTCATGATAAAAGACTTGGAAAGATTAGGAATTCAAGGCCCGTATCTAAACATAGTAAAAGCAATATACAGCAAACCAGTAGCCAACATCAAACTAAATGGAGAGAAACTTGAAGCAATCCCACTGAAATCAGGGACTAGACAAGTCTGTCCACTCTCTCCCTACCTGTTCAATATAATACTTGAAGTCCTAGCCAGAGCAATTAGACAACAAAAGGAGGTCAAAGGGGTTCAAATGGGAAAGAAAAAAGTCAAATTATCACTATTTACAGATGATATGATAGTATATTTAAGTGACCCCAAAAATTCCACCAGAGAACTCCTAAACCTGATAAACAATGTCAGCAAAGTGGCTGGATATAAAATTACCTCAAACAAATCAGTAGCCTTCCTATACTCAAAGGATAAAGATGCTGAAAAAGAAATTAGGGAAATGACACCCCTCATAGGTATAATATAAAATACCTTGGTGTGACTCTAACCAAGCAAGTGAAAGATCTGTATGAAAAGAACTTCAAGTCTCTGAAGAAAGAAATCAAATAAGATCTCAGAAGATGGAAAGATCTCCCATGCTCTTGGATTGGCAGGGTTAATATAGTAAAAATGGCCATCTTGCCTAAAGCAATCTACAGATTCAAGGCAATCCCCATCAAAATTCCAACTCAATTCTTCATAGAGTTAGAAAGAACAATTCCCAAATTTATCTGAGATAACAAAAAACCCAGGATAGCAAAAATTATTCTCAACAATAAAAGAACTTCTGGCAGAATCACCATCCCTGACCTCAAACTATGCTACAGAGCAACAATGATAAAAACTGCATGGTATTGGTACAGTGACAGGCAGGAAGATCACTGGAAAATAATTGAAGACCCAGAAATGAACCCATACACCTATGGTCACTTGATCTTTGACAAAGGAGCTAAAACCATCCAGTGGAAAAAAGACAGCATTTTCCACAAATGATGCTGGGTCAACTGGCAGTCAACATGTAGAAGGATGCAAATTGATCCATTCTTATCTCCCTGTACAAAGCTCAAGTCAAAGTGGATAAAGGACCTCCACATAAAACTAGATACACTGAATCTAATAGAAGAGAAAGTGGGGAAGAACCTGGAGCACATGGGCACAGGGGATATTTTCCTGAAGAGAACACCAATAACTTATGCTCTAAGATCAAGAATTGATAAATGGGACCTCATAAAATTGCAAAGCTTCTGTAAAGCAAAGGACACTCCCGATAGGAAAAAATGACAACCAACAGATTGGGAAAAGATCTTTACCAATCCTACATCAGATAGAGGGCTAATATCCAATATATACAAAGAACTCAAGATGTTAGACTCCAGAGAACCAAATAACCCTACTAAAAATGGGGTACAGAGCTAAACAAAGAATTCTCAACTGAGGAATACCAGATGGATGAAAAACACCTAACTAAATGTTCAACATCCTTAATCATCATTGAAATACAAATCAAAACAACCCTGAAATTCCATCTCACACCACTCAGAATGGACAGCATCAAAAACTCAGGGGACAGCAAATGCTGGAGAGGATGTGGAGAAAGAGGACTACTCCTCCACTGCCAGTGGGATTGCAAGCTGGTAAAACCACTCTGGAAATCAGTTTGGTGATTCCTCAGAAAATTGGACATAGCACTACCTGAGGACCCAGCTATACCACTCCTGGGCATATACCCAGAAGATGTTCCAACATGTAATAAGGACACATGCTCCACTATGTTCATAACAGCCTTATTTATAATAGCCAGAAGCTGGAAAGAATCCAGATGTCCCTCAACAGAGGAATGAATACAGAAAATGTGGAACATTTACACAAAGGAGTACTACTCAGCTATTAAAAACAATGAATTCATGAAATTCTTAGGCAAAAGGATGGAGCTAGAAAATATCATCCTGAGTGAGGTAACCTAATCACAAAAGAACATACAAGGTATGCATTTGCTGATAAGTGGATATTAGCCCAAAAGCTCAGAACACCCAAAATATAACTCACAGACCACATGAAGCTCAAGAAGACGGAAGACCAAATTGTGGATACTTTGGTCCTTATTGAAAAGTGGACCAACATACCCATGGCTCACAGCCAACCAATAGAATGAACATAGGGGCCCCAATGGAGCAGCTAGAGAAAGGACCCAAGGAGCTGAAGAGTTTTACAGTCTTGCAGGAAGGACAATATTATGTAACAACCAGTATGTCAGAGTTCCCAGGGTCTCATCTATCAGCCAAAGAGTACACAGGGAGAGACCCATGGCTCCAGCTATATAAGAAGCAGAAGATGACCATTTCAGACATCAATGAGAGGAGAGCCCATGGTTGCTGTGAAGGCTCAATTTCCCAGAATAGGGGAATACAAGTCAGGAAATTGGGGGGAAGGGGTGGGGGAGCAGGAGGAGGGGAGATAGGATGGGGGATTTTTAGAGGGATAATGTTGAATAGGGATACCATTTGAAATATAAATTAAGCAAATATTTAATTAAGAACAGTATAATGTTATTTTATACATTAAATAAAGATTAATTTAGAATGCTTTACTTAATAAAAATTATCTTTCAAAATGAAAACAGACCAAACATTAATATGATTTTAGAAAAAATTAAAAGGTGAAAGATTTGTCACCATGAGACCTGTGTAGAAACACTATAATCACAACAGGGAATTCTACAAGCAAAAAAGGAGGGCATGAGGTGGGGAAAAGGCAGTTTAAAAATACTAGCACTACGTTAAATAGAAGGCGATACACATGAGGGGGTGGGGTGCTGTGCATCTCTTTTCTACAAAGATATATATTGTTAGACATGGCACCATATGACAATTCCATCTTATTATAAACATGACAGTGTGTAGTTATACAAAATAAGAGGAACATAACATCACTCTACAACATAATCTTATAGTAACACCATTGTACACATAGCTTATTAGTGACTAAATAATATGTGGCATATGACCATGTGTACATGAAAATAACTGATCCATCCATCTACTGGATACATGTGCAAACATACTAAACAGTATGAGAGCAAATCAGTGTATGATATATAAAGAGTACCATTAGAGCAAATCAGTGTATGATATATAAAGAGTACCATTATAACAATTGAGGGTTTATTCCAGCTATTAAAGGATAGTTAACATTGTAAATTAGACTAATTTGCCACATTAAAAAGTGAGTGAGAACTTTATGTGGATATCTCAATGAGCATAGAGAACACAGTTGATAAAATACCTAAGATTCAATTCACTGACCATATGAAGCTCAAGAAGAAGGAAGACCAAAGTGTGAATACTTCAGTCCTTCTTAGAAGGGGAAACAAAATACTCATGGGAGAAAATACAGAGACAAAGGACAGGCAGAGACCGAAGGAAAGGCCATTCAGAGACTGCTCCATCTGGGGATCCATCCCATATATAAACATCAAACCCAGACACTATTGTGGATGCCAAAAAATGATTGCTGACAGGAGCCTGATATAGCTGTCTCCTTAGAGGCTCAGCTAGAGACTTACAAATACAGAGGCAGATACTTACAGCCAACCATTGGTCTGAGCACAGGGTCCCCAATGGAGGAGTTAGAGAAAAGACTGAAGGAGCTGAAGGGGTTTGCAGCCCCATAGGAAGAACAACATCAACCAACCAGACCTCAGAGCTCCTAGGGACTAAACAACCAACCAAAGAGTACACATAGAGCGAACCATGACTCCAGCTGCATATGGAGCAGAGTATAGCATTGTCAGGCATTAATGGGAGGAGAGGCCCTTGATTGTGGGAAGACTCAATGACCCAGTGTAGAGGAATGCCAGCATGGGGAGATCTCAGTGTAGGGTAGGTTGCAGAGCACCCTCATAGAAGCAGGGGGAAGGGGGGTCGGGATGGGGATTTTCAGAGGGGAAACCTGGAAAGGGGCTAACATTTAAAATGTAAGTAAATAAAATATCCAATAAAAAATTAAAAAGTCACTATGCATTACATTTTTAAAAAATGCTTTAGAAAGATAAAAACAGAAATAAACTTTCTTATACTGAAAAAGTATTCCTTTCTTTAAAACAAGTCTGTAGTAATCATGGTATGAAAGATGGACTCCTGGAAGCTTTCCTTGGTATTAGAAAAGAAATTATAACATTGGGAGGTTTTTCTCCTTGTCAGACTTTTCTTAGCTTCCTGTGAATCCTCGGCTTGCCCAGGCTCAATCTTGGACTTTTGTCTCTGTCCTTGGAGTCCAGTTACATCAAAAATTCTGAGTCACCCTCAGATTCTTGTTCACCCTCTGATCATTTACTTTTCACTACTCCAGAAGTGATGGGACTTGGTAGAATGGAGCTGACAAATGCAGGGAACTAAAGTCTCTCATGCAAAAGTCAACTTTACTTGGAGCATCAAACAATTCATATTATGAGGGTTAAGAACACATGAGTAAAGTGTACAATCGTCAGGACAAGCCACATGTGGCAGACAAACTGCACATAACAAAAATGTTTTTCCGAAGAGGCATGTAAACAAATAGCAATAACCAGCTGTAATAGATAATCTGAAGCAAATTCACTCCTATCCATTACATCTGGTAGGAGCACAAAAGCACATTTCAAGAACCATTTCATGTTTTCAAGAAGTTGAGGTGACTAGCCTCTTGTGTTTACTTGGAGTTTTCTTACAATCATTGGGAATTCTCCCCATACATTTTCATTCCTGGACCGTGTTCTGACAATCTATAATACATGAAACACAATCTCACATTCCAGGTAACATCTGTTCACTGTAGCTTACCTTCATCAAGAATTCCTTCACTTCAGCTTAGCAGAGTATTTCTCTGTCCTTAAAGCAATTTTCCATCTACTGACAACCCATGATCACCAGCAGCATTTCAGCTGTGCCTACATGAATATATTATTCTTACACATACACAATAATAATCAGTAGTAGCAATTTTTCTGAATTTATAACTATATATTGCTGAAAAGAAAACTCAGTGGTTAAGAGCTCATCTTGCTCTTCCATAGGACTCAAGTTTGGCTCCCAACACACATAATCAGATGGCTCACAACTGCCTGGAACACTCGCCCTCTTCTAGACTCTGTAGGCATTCAGACACATGCACAACAAACTCATGAAATATACACATAATTTTTTAAATTTTTATTTTAAAGAAGAAAATAAATGTGAAGATGGAAAAGGTTATACAACATGAGTATAACCCTGAAAAACCCAAAATTGAATGACTGATATTGACAGATAACAACTCTTAAGAAAACTACCTTCTCTGTAGGACAGATGTGATGCAGGAAAGGAGACTAGACTTCAGAACCAGATTCATGCATGTACAGACTTCTGACTGATCACAGAATTTGTCCATGAAATGCACGGGCCTTTCGTCAAAGTGCATCAAATTAACCATACCTATACCAATTTCCTCACATTCTACACAGAAAAATATTTCAGATCCATCAGAGATCTATTAAAGATATATATATTAATAGTGTACAGGTGGCAATACAAGACAGCAATCTCTTCGGTGAATATAAACATTTCCTAAGCAGAATGGTGAAATGATTAACCATGAAAGTATCCAGATAAACTGGACTTATCTAGACTTTTTCAGAGGAGAATCTCAAATGAATGCAATGGTGTTTCACATCTATTCATAAGGAAAGCAAAAACTAGTGCCACAGTTCTAGATGTCACCAAATTAACTAAACTTTTAAATCTTTTTAATAAGCTCTATTCTAATTGTAAACAAAGATGTAGAGCTATTGATTCCCTTATCAGTGTCTGTAAAGATACAAATCACCTGCAATTGCCTTGGAAAAAACTGTGGATTGTAGCAATACGGTATATTTTCCATTTCAGAAAATGTATATAGCCAATAATATATTGATATGTTTATAAAAGCACTATTCATGATAGCTCAAAGCAATGGCCTAAGAGCCTAGGGTCAGAAAATACCACAAACAAAAAGAATAAAAGAGTTAGAGCAGGGTTTCTCAATCTATGGGTAACAACCCCTTCAGATAGTGAACAGTTCTTTCATGGGTCAAATATTTACATTATTCCAGATATTTACATTACAATTCACAACAGCAACAATAAATACAGTTATAAAGTAGCAACAAAAATAATTTTATGGTTGGGCATCATCACAGCATAAGGAACTGTATTAAAGGCTTGCAGCATTAGGAAAGTTGAAAACCACTGAGCTAGAGGATGGGTGACCTCTAAAGTATAACCTACAGATATGGCATATACTTGTACTCATGAACTCATTGCATTCGTGGTTAGTTACATAAGAACTTAATGAAACTCTATCACTCTGTCATTACAGAAACAAGAATTCATGAGGCCCAAGCCTTCCCTGAGGGATTACTGACAGTTAATGGTAGCTGGGAGAGACCGCCTCTCCTCCTCCTCCTCCTCCTCCTCTTCCTCCTCCTTCTTTTCTGCTTCTGCTGCTGCTTCTGTTGCTGCTGCAATTCATTAATTACTTCCCAGATGGTGCCCCTCCAGTCCCTCTGAAACCACTGATAAATTAGCCATGATCCACTCTTGGCCATACAAGCAAATTTAATCAAACTGAGTAGGAATCTCAGTCAGTCTCTCTCTCTCTCTCTCTCTCTCTCTCTCTCTCTCTCTCTCTCTCTCTCTCTCTCTCTCTCGCACACACACACACACACACACATGACATGATATGACATGGTAATAAGAAGGAGACTTAGAAGAGGTGTGTCAGTAAAAGATACACAAGGGTTAATAAATAAAAACAAGGAAAATTTGTTAAAAACAGGTATAAAAGTCTTAAAGAATAAATGCCTTTTTAAAAGAGTCTAAGAGGCAAATGTGTGGCTTGTACCAATAATTCCAGTACCTAGAATATGAAGCAAGCAAGCTCACTGTGAATTCAAGGCTATTCTAGGCTATAGAGTGAGACCTTGGCTTGAAACATATAACAAAAGTCAAAACAAACAAGCAACCAAACAAACAAAACCAGGGAGTTGACTGAATATATAAGTGATGGCTTAATCATCAGTCAGCTCAATTTATCCAAATTTGGTGATATAAGTGGTGTCTTCAACAAAAGTACCTTATCATCAGGTGACCTTTAGTAACAGCTTATGATGTTTGGGAATCTGGCTCTATGAAACCTTTTTGTCAAGCAACTCAACAATATATAACTCACTCCTGATGCAGGGAGCTTTACTGGTGGCACAAGATGTCTAGTTGGAGGGACATCTCCTCCATTATATAGTGATTATCTAAATTCCTTGTATATATGCTTATTTTTCAGAATGGTTATATGGTAGTAGGTTTCCATATTGCTTTTCAATTGCCTGTTAATGTTTGTTGGTTCTTGCCATAATTTCTCCTCTACCCTATATTCCTATTCACCTCCTTGCTTGATCCTTTTATTCTAGCTTTCCCTTTATCTCTTTATAACACTATATTCTTACAGTAGATGGAAACTAATGCAGAGACCCACAACTGGACAATATGCAGAAAATGAGAGCCAGAGGAGCAATTGACCCTAAAAAGGATGTTTTTATCAAAGCCCTCTCCATGATGATTAGTAATCTTCACAGAAGAGAAAGTAGAAAGATTGTAAGAATCAGAGATGATGGATGACTCCAAGAAAAAGTGTCTTCCAGATACAATAGGACTGATAAACATTCAGAACTCAGAGACTATGCCACTTGCACAACATTTTCACAAGTTCAAACCAGACAAAATCCCAGCATTGAGAAGGGGAAGTAGACAAACAATTTCCCACCTCTGACCAAGAAGTTATTTGCAGTTAATAGCTATTGAGAAAGGGAAAGTCAGTTTTCTACAATGGAGTGACACTGAGTATGTCAATCACACTCCAGAGCAGGCCCCATACCCAAAAGTAGTTGGCCAATGCAAAATGGACTCATGAGTGTGTGTGTGTGAGTGAGTGAGTGAGAGAGTGTGTGTGTGTGTGTGTGTGTGTGCGCGCGCGCGCATACACACATGCATGCATATGTTTAGATTTAGTATTTTTCTGTCTTATGCGGGTTTTTTGTTTAATTTTCTGTTTTGTCTTTTGTTTTTTAGAAAGAAATAAAAGTTTTGTAAAGTTTGGTGGGTGTGAAGGTAGGAAGGACCTGGGAGGAGTTGGGTGCAAGAAAGAATATGTTTCAATTATATGAAAATAATCTATCTAAATGAAATATAATAATAACTGAAATTTGACTTTCGAGCCTTAGTGACCTGTCTCCAGATACAGGAAATAAGTAGAATCAATGTGTCTGCATTATATAAAGGGGCATAGCACTCAACATTCCAGAAAGTTCTCAATATCAAAATGCTATAACTTAATGCCCAACATTAATGAGTTCACTCAAAATTTTCTTTTCTCCTGTCTGCCTTGTCTCTCTTTCTTTTGAACTTTATTTTAGCCCACTTGATTTCTCTCCAAAGGCTTATGTATTTTCCCCTCAAGAGTAAAATGTATTCTGCCATATTACTTTCAATTACCATTTAATAATTTATGGAATTACTCAGCATCATACCTGCAGTATTTCAGTCAGGCCTCATTACATTGTAATGAGGTTTGATTTAACATAGTCATTATGCTATGCTGCTAAAGGTTAATAGAGAAAAAAACTTTCATTCCAATGCATTTTATTTCAAGCATTTAGGAATGACATGAGCATCTGCCACTAGGCATGAGATTCCTATTCTTCTTTAAGTAACAGAATATGATTATGGCCCTCACAAAAGTTCAAGTCAACTTGAGGCACTATGATCTGAAATCCAACCTTCAGAAGGCACAATGAGTAGAGTTTTCCAAGGGTTGTGCAACATGCCTTCTTGGACAGAATAACTCTTCATTGAGGGCCTTCAGAATACTAAACTCTTGAGCTGCACCTAAAGTGTAAATTTCTGATTTCTTTGAAGACTCAGTTTTATCATGTGTTGATTTGCTAGAAACTCTTATGAGAGGATGGTTTTGCTGAAGCAGACACATGGGGGTATGTTTTGCTGAGAACAGATACATGGTGTTATTCTGGAAGCTGCCTGTAAAGTAGGCGTGTGATGTTTTGCTAGAGCAGATGCTTAAGAGACCATGTGATGTTTGAAAAGGGTATAAATATAACCTGACAAGCAATGAACAACACTGTGTGGTATTGGTTCACCTTACCATTCTTTGCTGGTCTTATTTGGGCTTTGCTGACTCTGATCTTCACTGATGAAAATGTGTGGTACTGGTTGACCTTGCCACTCTTTGCTGATCATCATTTGTCATGACTTCATAGAGAGAAACAGACCAAAGAACTTCTGGTGGTGTTCCAGTGGCTTCTTGCCATTTCTACAGTCTCAGGCCAATTGGCAGAGCCTCTCAGTTTCTTCTAGATTAAAATGTCATTGCTGATCTAAAAATGGTGTTTCAAGTAATAGTCAGTAGAAGATCCTTTTTACTCATCACATCCTGTCCTTCTACTTATTGACTATAGATGTGAACCTCCATTCCAATATATGTTCCCATCTTCATATTTTACCAAAACCAGAGAACCAAAACAATGAGGCCACCAGGTCGTGTACTTTGTTGAACCTCTAGAAGCATATTAAACCTCTCTTTAATTCATATGGAACCTGTAGGAACCTGTATCAAATGTTTGTAACAGTGACGCAAAAATGATTATTATAGTGGAGGTGATGAGTCCAGCTTATTGTTGTCCAAGACTAAATTATTCCCTTCTCCCAACACTGACATGCTATTCCTCTCCAAATTTCTCTGTCCATAGCAGCTGTTAGAGAACACAAGGATAGTTGGCAGTCTTGCAGTAATGTTCCACAAAGCTAGAATGCTTGGCTAAATGGGAAATGCAGTCTATCTTTAAATATCAATGCTTTGACCTGTGACCAGAACTGAAAGCATGGACTGAAATTACATAATGTCAGATTTCATCTCACTGGGAGGGGAAAAAAAGCTTTCCAACAGTAAATAGAATATATTGCATGCCTACTAAATTATGTGAATAAGTAAATTCTAAGTTCCTTTCTTGAGGACCTATCTAGTTTCTGTCTTTTACACCATTTCAATACATTATACTCTTGTCTGGCATTTAATGTTCATCAAACACTGAAAAGCTTGTATTTGACACTTAAAAACCCATTTATACCCTCAGTGCCCTCCTTTCCCATTGGACTCTTTGCTGTGACTATCTGAAGACTCAGCCCATGCAGCACTCCCCTGGTGTATGCATCATACTCAATTCCACCATCATCATACTGCATGCCTACAAACAAACTTCTGATATTGACTATTGCTGAAATATTAGTATCGCAACCATGAATACAATCTGTAGCTATGATTACCTGCACAAGACCTACACAAGATCAAGCCAACCAAAATTCTGGCATGGACTCCCCATGCTCAGACAGAAGGTACTTTTTTATGTTAGGGTTCACTACTATAGCTATCATGGCTGAAGCCAGAAAATAAACTCTCAAAGCTACCATTTAGTGTGATTCTATATGTTATGATGGCTTACACTTAGTTATTCTTTAAATATCTCCAGTAGTAATTTTCCATAATGTAATGATCCATTTCTGGAACCCAGAATCACCTCAGACCTCATTTAAGTGCTGATCAATGTATGCTGGTTGATGTTACTTATCAGCTTGACAAGATCTGGAATTAATTTTGAGGAATTATTTAGAGCAGATTATTTGGAAAGGACATACCTCCCTTAACTGTGTGTGATAGCCTCTAATGACACTAGGTTCTAAGGGAGGTAGAAAGTTTCTTGCATTTGCTTGTTTGACTTCATTCTCACTTGCAAATTCATCTACATTTTGCCTGCTGCTTCTACATTCCTTCACAAATATTAAGACAAAACTTTGGACTCCCAATGTAGAATGAAAATGGGCATTTCTCCAGGAACCCTCTATGCTTTCAGTGCCCGACTTCAACTGCTGATGGCCCAGGATTATGAATTGAGCAAGTAACAGACTCTCAGTGTGTAAGACAGCCATTGTTGGGCAATCTAGACTATATGATATAATTCAATCTTATAAGTCCTCTTTGATACATATTCACTCCATCATTTCTCTTCCTGAACAGTACACCAGCTAACCACAGACCGTAATAATCCAAAACTCAATTTACATGGCTCCTGCTAATGCAAAATGAATCCAGTGACAACCAAGAGGTAGGGACTTTAATAAAAGCTATTTAAAAAAACTGGAAGGTTATTATATATTGATTATATAACTTCACTAATAATCTATGATATCATCATAAGATATTTACACAGATATTATACTGTGTATTAAAAAGTAAAATTTTGCTGGGAGGTGGATGCTATGCTTTTAATTCCAGAACTTAGGAGTCAGAGTCTGGACTCGAGTTCAAGGCAAGTCTGGTCAACAGGACAGTGAGGGCTATACAGAGATATCCTGTCTTGAAACATACATACATACATACATACATACATACAAAAACAAAATTTTCCAATCACAACTAATTTTTCCAAGCACATAGCTAATATTTGCCAGAGGTTTGTCTCAGTCCCAAGTCTTTGGCCATACTGTAAAGACAATGTTTTTTTCCTCAACATTACATGAAATTATCACACTGCACCAAGATCTACCTTCCAAAGGCATATCTGGAATGAACACGGAGTTCAGGTCTAGAGCATAAGAGGTAAATATGCAATAAGAGGTAGTGGATGCTCCACAAGGACAGAAGGCCCCATTCTTAAAGTCATCTAGCCCCTGCAGCTTGGTATCATGAGGGCAACCCTCGAAGTTTCATATTTACCTTCAAGGTTCCAATTCCACCTTAGAATCTTAAACTTCTCTGAGCTTCTACCAAAATGGATGATCTATGCAAATTTTCATATCACCCTGTCATTTGCCCACAGACTTCATGGTTTTTCTCCCACCGAGTTTTTTCCTACTCTTCAATATAGACTGAGAATTCATCCAAATATTTAAGTTTGGTCTCCTGTTCAATCAGCAATTCTATCATTGCTGATTCTCTCCTCATATTTTATTATAATCATTCAAAAGGAATGAAGTCACTGCTTCAAAATCTTGCTTAGCTAAACAGCCTCCATGAATGTCCAATTGCATTGCTCTCAAGTTCTACCTCTGACACTATGAAATAAACCTTCAGTCTAGTTGTTTGCCACTCTATACCAATAATAGCTTTCTCTACAGTCCTCCATTCTTTTGAAACCCTGGCCAAAATCACACTTAATACCCTGCTTATGGAAATAATGAGTTTCACCCAGCATGCATGTTAAAACTCATCTGATCTCTACCATTATGCAGATTCAAAGGGGCTTACCTACTCCCAGTACTAATGTTCTGTGACAGTTGTTTTGAGATGCTATAGCTAGCTAGCATAGACTTTAAAAATTGAAATTTGTTTTTCACAGTTTAGAGGGTGGAAAGATCCATATTAATAAACTAGAATATTTTTATCTGCAGCTCAAAGTGGGTAGGGCTTAACTATGTAGCCTAGTAGCTTAGCCTGGTCTTGAACTCTTGATCTTTCTGCCTTGGCTTCTCAAGTGCTGAAATTACAGACATGATCTACCATGACCAGTGCGTACGTGTGTGTGTGTGTGTGTGTGTGTGTGTGTGTGTGTGTGTGTGTGTGTTTTCCACTAGATTAAAATAGGTATTACACATGAGGGATGGAGAACTCTTTGGATACTGTTTAGGAATAACTGAGTTTTGTGGCTGAAACATAAAGAGATAATTAAATGACCTTGAATATTTTCTAGATCCACACACAGCAGCCAGTGTTTATTGAAATAATTTACTGTCTTCATCAATAAAATTGAGGTTGAAGCACCCCTTTGGATTTTACAGCTGTCTAGAAAACTCTATTTTCCTGGAGAGTAACTCTAAATTTTTCAACTTACTTGAAATCAGTTTATATCAATGGATTATGGATGAAAGTAGTGTGTGCCCTGTCAAGACCTGACCAATCCGTGTTCTTCTCTTTTTCTCAGCTAGAAGCTAATGACGACCATCAAGGCAACCTTGGAAACCATGCCTTCACCCCTAAATATATGTGTGTGTGTGTGTTTTCCACTATATTCACTAGATGCCATGGTCACCTCTAAATCCCTAAAATGTCCTATGGGGAAGAAATGTTTCGCTTACTCTCATGCTCTCACCTTCTGCTGATCTGGAATATCCCTGTTGCGAAGTATGAAGGAAACAAATTTCCCTTGCATTTAAGCTGTTACATTTTCACTCCTTTTCAGACTTAGCCCACATAAACTAACATAAGCAATCTGGTATTCTGCTACTGAAAAATATTACTATTCCTCCATATCATTATTTCAAAGTCTGCTCTCTGGGGGTTTAATTTTTATAACATATGTCATCTTTACAGTCAATATGTTTATTTTAATAATATTGTGTTCCCAGTAATGCAAATGTCTCTGCTTTATCACTCTATAATTTCTCTTAAACTATAGCTTTCATTGAATCAACTCTAAATCAAGGAAATTCAGTGGTTCTTAACATCAGTTCCACAAAGTTTGCCATTATGCTTATATAAGGAAAAAAGTCTAATCATACCTTGTGGGAAAAGAGGCAGTTTATGAAATAGTTTAATTCCTTTTTAAAGTTAAGTAAACCAAGGTGAAGAGAGGTGACTTAGCATGACATGATTCAGGACTATCAAATAATACATCATTGTTAGCCAGGCAGCCTTGAACAGAGCATTGCTGTGCACAAGAGCACATGTCATTTTCAAAACATTCCACTTACAAATGCCAATATGTTTAATTGAAAGGTTCTACTCTTTCCTTATCTAAGTTTTCCCAAATACTGTTTACAAATGATTCTATGTAAAGCATCATCTTCTGTTGGTCTCAAATTGGGTAACTTCTAGTACTGCTGTACCATCCATCACCTGGTCTTCAATAATCCCTTCCAGTGGGGGACAGATTTGGGAAGTCCCACTGATAGCTAAGGAGCTATTGTCATTTGATGGCTGATGGGAGAGTGAGGCAGTATTCTTTAGGAGTGATGCCCCTAAGAGGATTTTTACACTACAGCAGATGGTCTGTAAGTCCCATGTTCATATAGGCAGCACTAGGTGGACTCAGTGGGTTTTAAACAAAGAGCACATAAAATTTCGAGGGCTAATGGCAGAGGGAAATGGATGGAACTGGAGCAGAAGGAATAGGATTCTTTGGATGCTCACATTCACAAAACACATTATATGCATTATAAAATTCTTAACAGAAAGATACAAACAAAAATAATCTAAGCCTCCTTATTCCCCTCTGACATCAGCATCTTCATGCTCCCCACTGCTGCCAGTGGCTGTGTATTATTGCTAATGCCTGGAATTTACTCAACCTCATATGCAAATAGTATTTGAAGCTAGACTACCTATGTCATAATGGGATCTCATGCTAAAACTGCCATCCCAACATCAACTTTTATACTTCTGAATTCTAGGATCATAATATTATTGCCCAATGGCTACTTCATTATTCTCCCCTTGGTTTTGTATTTTCATTCACAGATTATCACGAGTTTAGAATTTTAGAAGGAGAAACGTTTTCATATTAGACTCTAGGATGGAAAATCAACATATCCAAGAAGAAGGTTCTATTTCTTGATATTATACCAAATGCACTTGGAGGGGTGCTTTAAAATCCAGATTCTTTCTACTATACAACTCTGCCATGGGAGTCATTACACTCACATCTATACAGGTATTAATTCAACAAACACTTAATAAGCCTCTGCTAAATGCCACATATTATGCCAGCTACTAAGAACTCATCGGTGGAGAAAGAGGAACACTCCTCCACTGCTGGTGGAATTGCAGGCTGGTACAACCACTCTGGAAAGCAGTCTGGCGGCTCCTCAGAAAACTGGGCATGACACTTCCGGAGGATCCGGCTATACCACTCCTGGGCATATACCCAGAGACTTTACCTGCATGCAATAAGGACACATGCTCCACTATATTCATAGCAGCCTTATTTATAATAGCCAGAAGCTGGAAAGAACCCAGATGTCCCTCAACGGAGGAATGGATTCAGAAGATGTGGTATATTTACACAATGGAATACTACTCTGCAATTAAAAACAATGAATTCACGAAATTCCTAGGCAAATGGTCAGAACTTGAAAATATCATCCTTAGTGAGGTAACCCAATCACAAAAGATCACACATGGTATGAAGTCACTGATAAGGGGATATTGACCCAGAATCTCAGAATACCCTAGACACAATCAGCATATCAATAGATTTCTAAAAAGATGGAAGGAGAGACCCCTGGTCCTGGAAAGACTGGATGTAGGGGAACGCCAGGACAGAGTAATGAGAGGGGGTTGAACGGAGAAAAGAGGGAGGGAAGGGGGCTTATGGGACTTTCGGGGAGGGAGGAAACGGGAAAGGGGAAGTGATTTGGAATGTAAATTAAAAAAATAAAATAAAATAAAATTAAAAAAAAAAAAAGAACTCATCGGTGACTTATTTCTCCAGAAAGTTTCTACATAAAGACATTTGCATTGAAAACTAGTAAGTCCTGCCTTATCAATGCTGTTCAATCAGAAAGTATAGAGATACCTGTCAGAAGTTGTGGAAGTGGTGAATATCATGGACTCCTATAGCCAGTGGAAGCTTGAAGAATGCACCATCATTTTAGGAAGTTAGAGTGTTCCTTATAATTTCCTTCACTCTGGATTCCTGGCCAATAAAATACCGTCACTACAGCCAGTTGTTAAAGAGGAGATAAACTTTTGACTCAGCATTAGTCAGCTCTGTAATAAAAGCAACAATAACAAAAACAAAAACAAAACAAAAAAACACCAAGGGCATGTGCCTATACAGCAAAACTTATTTTTCTGTAGGCTGGAAGTCCAAGATCAAGGTGCTGATGTACTTAGCTTCTAGTGAAAGCTCCCCTCCTGACTTGTAGATAATCAACTTCTTTTGTGACTCACACACAGAAAAAAGAGAAAGCTCTCTACTTCTTCATGAATGATAGTCAAATCCCATCATGTAGCCTCCACTGCCAGATCCTTATCTAAACTTATCATTGCCTCTCAAATCTTCTACCACCAAGCATCACTGCACTAGTGATTAGGGCTTCAGCAAGTGAATTTGTAGAAACACAAACATTCCGTTTATAACTGACATTTATTAATAATTAATTCTAGCTTGTATTAGTTTATTTAGTATGGTTTTATACATAATTACAACCAAATGCCAATATTAATACCTATGAAGGCAGTATATATTTCACAGACAAGTTCTGACGAAGTTTGAACTAGAAAACATGGTTTGTCTAGAGCACACTTAGCAAAGTGAACTTGTTTATGGGAAGTTGCTGAGGAGGGGTACAGAGGTGGGTGAGGAAGCCTAGAAAACATAACTGCAATGGCCTTTCCAAACAGCTGCTGGGATCAGGCCATCCCCACCTCATCAGTTCTTTAAGAAGCAGAGGAGGATAACAGAATGTTTTGTAAGAGTGGGCTTCCTCTTCCCTCTAAGCTCAACCTAAGGGAAGCTCCCCTGGTTTAGTGAGCTTTGGCTGTTTTCCCAAGGAAGGTGATGAGATACCATAAAGGTTTCTTGTGTTCTTTCTCCTTTATCATTGAAAGAGATATGGAAAGATCACACTTGTAGTAGTTCCCAACACCTTTTCCAAAATACAATATTAAGATTTAATCTTCTCTCACATCTAGCAGAGCAAAAGCTAGGCATCAGTCTGTCTGCATGTCAGAAAACCAGTGCTACATAAAAACAGGCCCCATTTCTGCCTGTGGTTCACAAATTTCTTCTCAAAATTGTGTCTTCACATATCTAATTCTGCCATGCTAACTCACATAAAATGTAATCTCACTTTGCTGTATTGAATGTTCCTATCTTCATGCCTAATCCCCATCCTAGATTATGTTCCAGAGTCTCTGTACTAGCTAGTCTTATGTCAACTTGACACAAGCTAGAGCTATCTGAAAGGAGGGAACCTCAATAGAGAAAGTGCCTCCATAAGAGCCATCTGTAAGGATTTTCTTAGTTAGTGACTGATCAGGGAGAGACCAATCCATTGTTGGTGGTACCAGCCTTGGGCTGATGGTTCTGGGTTTTATAAGAAAGCAGACATCAAGCCATGAAGAACAAACTATTAAGCAGCATTCCTCCATGGCCTCTGCATCAGTTCCTGTCATTGGGTTCCTGCTCTGTTAGAATTTCTGTCCTGATTTCCTTCAATGATAAATAGCAATATGAAAGTGTAACACAAAATAAACCCTTTTCTCCCCAGCTTGTCTTTTGGTCATGGTGTTTTGCCAAAGCAAAAGGAATCCTAAGGCAGTCTCCATGCAACTGCCATGCCCACCACACTAGAAAATTGTGCTCTCCCTATCCCTAACTTCTCACATGCAAATTTTATCTCCCTGCTGTGTACATCCCAGAGGATCTTATCTGTAAAATGGAGATAACTCTTTTCAACCTTGCCTTCTCTAGCCTATGTTTCAAAAGTCAATGTGAGGATCTAGCAAGGTAGTACATATGAGAACATTATAAATTTGTAAAAGATGTCAAGCCAATCTGCCATGCCCAAGACCAATGACCCTTCATCTGTTGAGCAACAGAGTCACCTGGAGGGCTTGTGAAAATCCACTTGGGAATCTTTCACTGTCTAGGATGAGAATAACTATTCTTAATGACTTAACCCTTAATTGAAGGGTTATTACTGCTGCAGAATCAAGAATCACATCCTGAAAATGTGTACCCTAGACTAAACTTGCCTTGAGTAAAGTACCTATTGTATACCACCAAAGCCATCCCCTTTCTGAGTTAAGCAGAATGACCATATAAGCTACACTCGACTCTCTATCAGAGATTCCAGAAGTATAAGAAACACAGGCCTTGTCATGGTCTTGATTGGTGTGTGAGTGCTAAGCTGAGGAGCCCTGTTGAAGGCAGAGTATCAAGATGGAGGAATTGTGTGGTGACAGTATGACAGCCTCCAACCGAACAGGAAGGGGATGTCAATCATAGCAGGCAAATCTGAGAAACAATATTATGACATGGCATTGCAAGCCCATGGAGCTCAGCTCTCCCCCATGTCAGGCTCTGTTATCCACAATAACAAAAACATATCATGTGCTCCCTGTAAACCTCCAGGGAATGTGTCATCCCTGATCTCCTGACAAGCTAATGGAAATTTTCCTTTCAGTCGTGAGGAGACCATGCTCCTTGATGTCACTCAGAGTGTGGCGGTTGCTGATAAGAGTGTAATTTCCCTCAGAAAATGTACTGTTTCCTCCCTTTCATTCACTGTGATTTTCTCTAATGGATAGTGGGGTGAATAACCATCTTCTATAATTCTGCACTAGTAGGTAGGCACAACTAGTAAATGAAGGTCCAAGTCCAGCTTCTCAATGGCTCAGTATCCACCCCACATGTTCCACACTATGGTCCTTAGTGAGAAGCAAACATGGGGAGGCTTCAGATACCTTACTCTGGGAGTCCAGTACTCTCTCCTCCAAAACCTCTGGGGATTCAACTTCACACCTGTAGATCACCTAATGGCACTGTCTGTCTCCAGAATCTCTACGGAAAAGAGGAAAAGTACAGAACAATCCATGCTTGCAGTTTCTGGATATTATGTCTTGTAACCTCTCCTGAGGATGCTACTACTCCCTCACTGCATCACAGAACAGTCTGGAATTCTCAGATATGCTAGTGACTCATTTTCCATCCATCAGAGATGAGACTTAAATAAATAAAAAGGTACTTCGTGGGGCGGCTGGGCCTAATGATAAGCAATTATGGGAAGCCAAATGAAGGCAGTGTTTTGTGCGGGGCCTGTGAAATTGGTTAAGCAAAAAGAATAATAGCCCGTTTCAGTGATTCATCCCTTTGCTCATTTCAGAAGGAGCATTATCTCAGTTAAGTGATGCAATTAATATGAAAATGAGGGAATCATTGTTTAAGGAGATGAGGGGAGAGTGGGGAGGGGCCTAGATGCCACAGTGGGAAAGAATAAGGGCCAGTGAGATGGAAATTTGCATAGGTCAGTGGCAATGTGACACCTTTAGCACACATTCAAAGCTTAGCTTGCATTGTAATACATCGTCATTAAATTCTCATTATAGTGACCTATGTCTAACACAATTCAATTTTTCAGAATATTAATGATAAAAAGTTAATTATACTAAGGTTAAAACCTTTTGTACTGAACCCTAAAACAAAACACAGAGAGGGCATTTTGAGGCCCTTCAGCAATCTGTAGGTTGGGCCAGGGAGGTTAAATTTTCTGTTTGATTAACCATAACATGACCTGTAGGGTATGGCGTGTGTGGGTGTGCTTCTGTGTCTGTGTACTTTGCAGATCTTTTGTAACAAAGTCGGGGTGACAAATAAGTTATCTCTCCATATATACTATTACCAGTTGATGTTCTTGAACACAGACCAGTAAGAGAACAGAAAATTTAAAAGAGTATATGACAAAAAGACTTGGGGGATTTCATCCCTTGGGCTAGATTCTGATAGCATATATGTCATCAGCTTACCTGGTACCTGAACATGTCATTTCATTTCCACTGGACTCTGAGTGGAGAGAAAAGAGGGAGAGAGAATATCTTTCCTAGCAGAAGATTCCATCTAGCTTCTGTGTGTTCTCACTGAGTTCTATGTCCTTGAACCAGTGGCCAAACTAAGTCCCTTAGAAGTGGAGTGAGGTAGGCAGAGGAGAAATCAACCTGGGTAAACCTGCCAAGTCAACCAGCATTAGGAAAACATGATGGTACCTCAGCCATCTCAGATGTGATAGCAGCACAGTAGCATGCAGAGTAACATGAGACTTGGATACTGAAAATAAAAGCAGCTGTGGTCTTTGTTTTTGAGCTTTTTATAGTTTAAACACAACTTCATGGTCACTTATATAAATACACCAGGGAATACTTCTTCACCAGTAGAAGCAGGAAAACTTAATTTGTAATGTGTATGCAAAGCACACATTGATGCCTACCTGACAGAGAATGTTAGCTGCCCCTGGGGTGGCAGTGGAGGATTTAACATCTGGAAGCAACATGGCCTACAGACTGTTTTCTGTACACATTCGGTTTCATAAGGTAGACTACATTAGGCTTGGAGGGCAGAGAGCATGTAAGCATCTGGATTACAAATCAAAGAGAGAAGGAAGAATTAGAAACTAGAGTGAGTGTGTGTGTGTGTGTGTGTGTGTGGCAGGAGAAGTCTCTAGAAAAAGAAGTTGTACTCTTTCAGTAAGCAGTGGAAAGGAGGCCATTTCCTTTAAGATAGAATGGATGTGCAGACATAATGGCAATGTAAAACAACGGACAAGAAATTGAAATGGTAGGAAAGCAGAGATTAGAGAACAGTTAGGAAGAAAATTGAAATCAAAACATCATCGTCCCCATTTGAATGCCACTTATATGCTTCCTGCTGTGACGCAAAGTACTCCTGACTCCATCTGTAAGCCTCGGGAAGTATCCAAAAACAGTAGTCTTTTTGTTATGAATGAACTTTCAACTAGCTTGACTTATTTTATAGATCAAAACCTTCATAAAGACACAAGGCATTCCAGGCCAATGGTTCCTAGGCTTGGGTTAGCACACAGATGGCCTAACGTACACACAACATATCAGATAAAAGTCTTTATGTTAGAGCTGGTGATGAATACTTTCAACAATCAGTCTAGATCAGTCTAGCAAGATGAATGGAAAAATGCTTGAAGGAACAAGCAATCTAGAAAAGGTTGTCCTGTAGACCCCAGCTTGGTCTTCTTTCTTGTGAGACAAGCACTAAATATATATATATATATATCTGTACTTTACCATTTTCCTAAAACATTGGTCTTGTTTACAAACACATTCATTAAATATGTTTACAACTTATATAAAATAAGCACATACATGAAGAATGGGATAAAGTTCTGGGCATTTCTTAAAGAACTGAGTGTACTGGGTGGTTCAGGCCTGGATGGAGAAAAGTTCCACAGGGGTACACAGCATTGAGAATGAAATAGATCTTGAGTTCCATAATCATGAAAGATTTTGCACTTGAACTAAGCCCTCAAAGGATGTGCAGTATGTACATAAGAAAGCAGCATTTTCCATTCTAAAGGCATAGCACAAACACATGGAGAAATGAGAATGTCCAAGTCATTGCCAGTGGATGACAAGGATCCCAGAGTTGCTGGGCGCATCATCTGAAGCAAACTACTGAAGGCTTTGAGCATCTTGCATGGACATTGGTCTGTTTGTTGGTGGGCTATGGGGAAACATTGAATATGTGGAAAGATGCAAGTAGATAGAATTTAGGCTTGTTGTAAAGCAAGCCAAAAATTTAAGAGGCAGAAAACTAGGACTTGGGGCATGTGCTAAGAAAATGAGGCAGACATTGAGGTCCAAAAAGCCTCCTACAAAATTAGAAGAGAACCCTAGATAGAGACAATAGATATAACACATAACATTGTCTAAATGTAACAGACAGAGGCAAACATTGGACCCTATTCAAACAAACCCCAGCTCTCCTTCTAAGGTTGGGTAAATAGCCTGGCTGCAGAGCAGTTATCCTTTCTCAGTGATGGCCCCCTTCCTCCCTTGGAAATGTATCTTTTCCTGACTAAAAACTGACTCTGCTTCTGCTTCACCCATGTCTCTTCTCAATTCTTAGTTCAGGACACAAGAGCCTCGGATCCTTCCAACACCAGCCTTTAAACACAAATAGACACCAATATCAGTTAAACACTATTTAACTGACTGCCAAAATGCTCAGAACAAGAATGAGCAACCAACTGGGCAGTGGTGGTGCATGCCTTTAATCCTAGCACTTGGGAGACAGAGGCAAGCAATTTTCTGAGTTCAAGGACAGCCTAGTCTACAGAGTGAATTCCAGGACAGCCAGGGCTATACAGAGAAACACTGTCTCGAAAAAGCAATAAATAAATAAATAAATAAATAAATAAATAAATAAATAAATAAATAAAAATAAAAGAATGAGCAACCAACTTGGGCCCAGATCCATTGCTTCTAGTCAGTCAACCCCAATATCTACTCCATTTCAGAGCTGCTGAACCATGAGGAGGAGCCAGTGCCACAGAACCAGATCCAAGAACATATCATCACTACCAAAGATGAAAACCTGAGGCAATGGCTGTGATCGAAGAAGTCTCAGTGATAGTCTAGTATTTATGGTGCTTCAGAGACTGGGGACCTTGAGCCAGACCCATGACTTGAGGGAATGAGTAGTTGCATATTGAGCTATATGGGCAAAAAATAACTGATTCACTACAGTTTCCAATGCCATTTTGTTGCCACATTTCTGGTGGAAGTGTTGGAAGGACACAGGGACTGAGTGGTGCATTTGCCATGGAGACAGGCTGAACCACGTTGATGCCAGAGGCCTGAGCTATCACCTGATGTGTATGGCCTGTAGTGCTGCCTGATGATGTCCATGGGCCATGATGCCTCCAGTAGCCACAAAGATGTGAGCAGCCTGTGCTTCAACCAAGGGCCACGCTGATATCTCTGGTCCTACTAAAGTCGACAACAAGTTGATGTTCATGTCGTACCAAAAGCCGTGCAATATGTCTGTGGTCTGTGCTGCTGCCTGAAGCCATGCTGATATCCATGGGCTTGGCTGCTGCCCAAGTCCTATCGGTGTCTGTGGCCAGTACTGCCACTGGAGGCGATGCTGAGGTCTATGACACATGCCTACACAGGAGGTAGGTGGACATCCAAGGTCTATGCTATTGCCAGGTACCATATGAAAGTCTGTGCTCCGTGTTCCTACTGACTGTAAAGGACAAGGAAGCCTCTTCTGTAGTGGCATCAATGCCTGCAGACTAGCAGTTGAGAGACATAGAAGGCTTCTGTGACAAGCTCCACCCTACCCCCAAAAATTAACAACCTAGACAGGAAGCCATCGATAAGCAGTCTTTAAGATCATGATAAGAATGCTGAAGTGTAGCTCTCTACAGGAGAGCACGCCTGGGGGTGGGGAAGGACTTACTTTTCTTTAAAAGGCTGGCCACCCAGGGTTTGACAAGGCTCCACTGACTATATGGACAATACAAATTGGACTTTAGATAAAAACAACTCTGATTTGCCTTTTGTGGGGATGCCACAGGAGTAAGGACTGGAAAATAAGGGTGGGGAGGCTAGGGGACATACCTGGGAGGAGTGGGAAGTAAGGTTAATCGGGGTATAGTATATGAAACTTCCAAATAATCAATAAAAATGTTATATTTAAAAAAAAAGGGACTGAGCAACCCCTTTCACTCTAGAGAGGAGTCAATATAATGATTCTGTTCTCATTTGTCACTTAAAAGATGCATGTCTGAGTCACAGTTTCCTCCTCTGTCAAATGACATTAAATGTGCCCACTAATCATCCTCCCCAGGACTATTATAGCATAGGTCATGAGGGCAATCAGGCAATGTTTCAGTAGGCCATTGTGAGACTAACAAGGTCTCTTCCTAAGGAAGGGAAGGCAATAGGATACAATCTGTAGATGAGTGACATTGGAGAAGGGGAGGCTGCCCTCAACTTCTCTAAAGCAATTTCCCCTCTCAGCTGTTTGTGAAGCTCTCATTAAATCTGTGGCACCATTCAAACATCCTTAAACCAACTGCAAATCTGTGTCTTTGCCATCTTAGGCTTTAATCTAACTAATTTAATTTAACGTTGGAAAGTATCAGCTCATACTTCCCAAGGAGGCACACATTCCAGCAGCAGTGCGTATTTAGGAAGTGACATAAAAATCTACATCTCACCCAAAGCTTGATGTCTCTAGGCAAATGGGTGAATGAATGATACAGATTTTCTTCTGAGGAAATGGTGACATCTTCTCTGACAGGAAGAGAGGAAGAGGTGCAATATGTAGATCCATTGGGGGACAAGACTGGGACTGTAATGCTGAAGATATATTTTTGTTCTTTTCTTCAGGCAAGGGAGGCTGTAAAGAATGTCATGATTCAGTGCTTCAGTGATGTGTTCGAGCCCATGGGGGCCTTCAGCAGTATTTCCTGTGGAGTTCTCAACTTGCTTTCAGTTCATCTTTCTCCCTCATCTGCTTCCCCGACTCCTGTCAAGATCCTAACTCAAGGCCCCATCATGATTCATTTACCACACAGAAATTTCAGATTCCAAGTCCCCACTCACCACAGGTTTCTAGCTCCAAAACCTGCTTTGTTCTCTCTTGTTTGCTCTCTGAAAACCCACAGCCCAGATCAGAGTTCAACCCTCTACTGCTTACTTGCAATCCCAATGTTGAGCCTTGTCACAGGGTCATCTCCACTCTGGAAAGTTGATCTCCAGTGCTGAATGACAGATTCTTGCCCGAGAAGAACAAGGGGACAACTGTATCCACAAGTCCTGAGTCACATCCTGGAACTTTGTGCCACAGTATAGAACCTCAAAACTCACTTCAATGTGAGAGTGAAGGTCAGGAGGGACAATCCCTGCATTCAACTGTTACACCAGTAGGTGACACTCAAAAGATTTGTGGAGAGATCAGAAAACCTGGATGTTAATTAAGGTCATTATATTCTGTACTAATGAGATTAATTGACTTATGGCTAGTTATAAGCGCACTTCTTTTGTTCTGCATTGCTAATTATACTTATTCATTTCTACGGCTGCTAAATTATAAGATACATACATTATGAAAGAAAAAAGATTTTCATACCTTGTGCTAAGCTGTGCAATGGAAAGTGTAATTTTAAGTGGTAAAAACATTCAAAAGAAAGGCGGCACCAGACTCTCTCATTTGTGGTTCTTACTTACCTGGATAAGAAACCCTGACAAAGGTGAATGCCCA
This sequence comes from Tokudaia tokunoshimensis, assembly GCA_036184795.1. NCBI lineage: Eukaryota > Metazoa > Chordata > Mammalia > Rodentia > Muridae > Tokudaia > Tokudaia tokunoshimensis. The sequence continues at coordinate 64,391,841 of BTHU01000014.1, forward strand.
TGACAGTTTGCAGTCTGCTGTTTTCCTTGCCTGTGAGCTTTAAGGTGTTCTCTGAATTTTCTGGACCAAATTATAGATCCAAGGTGGTCCAGAATCTATTTCCCAAACACGTGTCTGGGGCCCCAAAACTTTGTAGCTCCCAAATTTTATGCTCAGAGACTTATCTTCAAAAAGAAAAATTACCACCACCACCACCACTACCACCATTTTCAACATGCCTTGTATCCATATATATATATATATATATATATATATATATATATATATATATATATATATATATACATATAGATAGATAGATAGATAGATAGATAGATAGATAGATAGATAGATAGATAGATAGATAGATAGATATAGCTATATATATATATATATATATATATATATATATATACTCTCATTTCTGGTGGGTAGCATGAATCAAAATAGCACCTATATGTACAGCATAGACAGCACCTACCAAGAGCACTCAGTGCCTGTGAGCTGTTCATGGCATTAATTCTAGTTTTATCTAAGGCAAAAGTTTCCCAAAGTCCAATATACCTGGCTAAGGGAGGTCCACCCCTAGGCCAGTTTCTACCATCTAGACAAACTTCATCTATTTGGTTTGGGAGAGACTGAAACAACCCAGCATTTCACTCCTTGCTGTTCACAACGTAGTATAGCCTTGCCTTACAGAACCATTAGGAATCACTGTTCCAGTAATAACAGACATAAGCACACATCATCCTCATACTTGAGACAGTAGCATTGAGAAGCTACCTTAGCAGCCAATAGTGGAACCACTGTGAAAACCCCAATATGTTTTATTTTACAAGAGGATACAGCACACATTTTAGATCTCAAAGACTGCACCCAAATTGAAATATGATGTTTTCTGTGACACCTTCTAAATATATGATGAAAAGAAGAATGCCTATAGGTTCAAGCATCTTCCCTGCTTTCTCCTGCAACAGATTCAGAGTATCAAGTCTTAAATCAGGGCCTTGATATATTTGGAACTGACTGTGGGCAAGGAGAGCCATGAGGATCTAGTTTCATTCTCCTATGTGCAGCTATCCCGTATGACCAACACCGTTTGTTGAAGATTCTCTCTTTACTCCAATGAATGTTTTTAGCCTCTTGGTCAAAAATCAGGTGGCTGTAAGTAAGCAAATGGATTTATATCTGGGACTTCAGTTCTATTCTATCGGTCAACATTTCTGGGTTTGTGCCAGTATGATGCTGTTTTTTTTTAATATAGCTCTGAAATATAATTTAGAATCAGGGATGGTGGTACCTCTGGGCATATTGAGTATGATTCTTTGATTATTCTTGGTACTTTGTGAGTTTTCATTTGCATTTTAAGACTGGGTTTTTATTTTTTAATTTCTATGATGAATTGCACTTTAATTTTGATGAAGATGGAATTTATTACTCTGTGTACTGTTTTTGGTAGGATGGTCTCTTCAAAATATTAAATCTATCAATCCTAGAGCATAAAAGGCCTTTCTTGTGGTATTTTTGACAGTTACTTTCTTGATAATACTACAGTTCCCATTGTAGATGTGTTTCTTATTGATGATTATATTTATTCATAGATATTTGGGGAACATTGTGAATGGAATCGTTCCCCTCATTTTGTTGTTACTATGCTTACATTGGTATATAGGAAAACTATTGATATTTTTATAAACTTATCAATTCTTAAGATTAAAGCATGGGATTCCAGCAGAAAAAGAACCTGTAAATCTTTTGTAATTGACATCTGTTTTCAGAAAATTCTCAGCTGGTCTCCAGCATGTAACAGAGAACAGAGAGAGTCAAATTTAACTTTATCTCATACTTTCATAATGGAATAATTATCTAATTAGAACATGCTTTAATTCATCACTAAATCAAGAGCATTTGACTCTTTCCAATCTCTCACAGAAAGTCACAGAGGAAGGTAACTTAGTACACTGCACTTCTGTGAACAAGTGTCTTCAAGTCCCATTAAATAGTTTCCTGTCTCTATAGGACTAACTCTTTGCTATTCCCCTTCAGATAAGACTTTTAAAAATGGAGAGTGACATGGTTTTTAATATGCATTTTTCTTCCCAAGGAAAAGCCTTGAGTTTTGCATTTTATTTTAGCCAAAAAGTCCCAATACAAGGTCTTTAATAGAAACATATAGTCTAATGAAGAAGCCTTCTTTGATGATGCTACTTCTGTTAAACCTTACACACAAACACACACATACATGCATGCACATATACATATATACATGCATACACAAACATGCACACACACATACACACACATGAACACATGCTTCATATGCTTAGATTTCTTAGTAATGATTATACTCGAACTAAGTAGACAAAATAGTTCGTTTTTGAGGGGTAGCTGGCATCTTCAATGCACGGATATTATCCAGCTATTCCTGTATGCAGGCTTAAAAAAAATCAGGTAGGTAAACAAAGTTGGCTTTAAAAGTTTTTTCTGAACTCAAGAAGAAGGAAGACCAAAGTGGGGGGTGCTTTGGTTTTTCTGAGAAAGGGAACAAAATACTCACAGGAGCAATTATGGAGACAAAGTGTGGAGCAGAGACTGAAGGAAAGGACACCCAGAGACTGTCCTACATGGTGATTCATTGTATGAACAGTCACCAAACACTGACACTATTATGGATAACAAGAAGTACATGCTGAAAGGGCCCTGCCAGAGCCTTACAGATACAGAGGCAGATGCTAGCAACTAACCATTGGACTAATTGCGGGGTCCCCAATGGAGGAGTTAGAGGGAGGACTGGAGGAGCTAAAGGGGTTTGCAGCCCCATGGGAAGAACAACGATGTCAGCCAACCAGATGCCCCAGTGCTCCCAGGGACTAAGCCATCAACCAAGGGGAACACATGGTTCCAGCCAAAAGTGTGGCAGAGGAATGCCTTGTTGGGCATCAGTGTGAGGAGAGGTCCTTGGTCCTATGAAGACTTGATAGATGCCCCAGCGTGGGGAAATTGAGGGGGAATAGGTGGGAGTGGGTTGGGTGGAGGGGCATATTCTTGGAGGCAGGGGGTGGGAAGATGGGTTGGGGGTTTTCTGGGAGGGGGGAAACCTGGAAAGGGTATAACATTTGAAATGTAAATGAATATATTCAATAAAAAAAAGTGTTTCCTAGAACTAGTTTAGGCAACTCAGCTACCACCTACCAGTTGCCAGACACTTCTTCAAGAGAAGCTTTGCTGTTCAGAGCTTACACAAAACATGACAAGGTTAGCAACATCAGGGTGAGATTCAAACCCAGGACCTTGTAAGACCAAAGTTCTCACCCTCTCCCACCTGCCTGACTCCCAGTTATCAGGAGAGTCCTCTGGCTTTCTCACATTAGCTGCTTCTGAGAAAGGTGGTACAGCCACTCTGCTGATCTCCCAGGAGCCTTCTCTCCACATCGACCCTTGTGTTCTCCAGTCAGCAATGACAGGAAGTGGCTGTCTTTCCTTTCTAAAAATGTCACAGAGCCATCTTCATAGAGAAAAGGTGATGCTGACATTCTACTTTCCTTGTGACTCCCAGGAGAACATTTAATCCCTCTGACCTGGTAGCTATTTAAGAGGAGCCAATCTTGGGTCTTGTCAGTAGTGACAGCCAGCACTTCGTCTTTGGGCCTGAGTGTGGGCACCTTTGCAATGGGGGGAGAAAAAAAACCTTCTGGCAGTGAAGAACAAATTCAGTCTCTGTGAATATTATTCATTAACACTCAAACATAGAATCTGAAATAGATGACCTTAGGAAGATTAAACATAGTTCAAGTAGGCACAAATCCTGGCAGCACACATATATATACCAGCACACACATGGGTAGCTACACATACACACACACACACACACAGAGAGAGAGAGAGAGAGAGAGAGAGAGAGAGAGAGAGAGATAGACTGATTGATTCTGACTGCTGAGCTGGGATGGTCCTTTTAAATTTTGCATTTGAGATAAATTCCTCCTCAGCCTCATTCTAGTCAGGACTCCTCTAACTCCATACCTAGTGAACCTGCCCCTCCAATCTGCATTTCTACGCACCCTGTCTCAGTTTTTTATCACAGATAATGTCGTTTTTTTTCATTTTCATCATACTCTTCACATGACTCAGAATGTATTTCTTTCCTTGTCTAGCTCCTTCTCAGTCTAAAGATCAACTCTCAAGTTCTATAGAAAGTTTGCTTTGACCTTCCAGATCCATTCAGGTCACCATGAACAAAACCCACTTCCCACATTGTAAAATAATTATTACTCGTATTATTAATTATTACTTGTCTCTGCAGCTCCTTGCCCCCAGGTGTCCAGATTATACACCTAGACATCCCTAGTAGTGGTTAGACTATGACAGATGAGAAAATACATGATTGGTTAACATATTGTCCAGACAGACACCAAACTGGGAAGAATCAGTCCTGTCAGCTTGAAGTAAACAAGTTTTTCTACAGAACCTTCTTGGTAATGGGACACAAGCTAAGCCTCTCAAACCAACATCTGTCTGCAGAACACTGAGACATTTTGAGAGTAGATGTTACATTGAAAGCAAATGTTGTTTGTTAGATATCCTGTCATAGAAGCAAAGACTACATTTCAGAGCCAACCAAGGGTGCAGAGGAATAATGCAGACATGTGGTTACAGAAGTGGTCCTAAGAGTGTTCACATGGGGCTTGGAAGTGGCTGCCTCCAGTGGATGCAATGGTTGTTTTGCTGTTTCTCACTTCACTCATTCTCACTTGTCATTCCATAAGCATTGACAAAACCTTTCCATGCACAGGGCTAAGCACAGAAATCTAGAAATCACAGACCAGATCCTCACGGCAGAGAAATTCATGGTGAAGCAAACTATAACAAGCCTACTATGTGCAAGGTAAGATACCAAAGGCATAAAACTGTGGACAGCAAAGTCCAGCCAATGGGAGTTTCTCTGCATTTACCTATCTGCATTTCCAAATCCCCTCTTCAACATTGTCCATCCTGCTATGCCCTGGGGAAACACTCCCGGGACCACACCACTAGGATCTTGCTCACTGACTTCATTTGTTCAATGTTGGTGTGAAATGGGCAAAAGAGTTGGCATTAGTCACCACCAGCATGAGGTTGGAACAAGCCAGTTCTGTGACAGCCAGGAGTCTAGATAGAGGTCTTTCCTACACCATTTCTACTATGAGTAAGTTTGCTCTAACTTACTCTTTTAAGCTTATCATTGCAATCAGATTTTATGATTCTCAGTCATTTTTCCTTCCCCTGCGCCTTGCTAAGCCCTGCTTCTAGCTTTGTAAATGATCTCTTTTCAAATTACTCAAATACGAGTGTGCCATCTGTTTCTTACTGGAATCTTGCCTAATTCAGTGATCTCCTAGGGCAGGTGTGACAACATTGATAAACAAGGCCTGGAAGGAAGAATCCCTTTGGGTGAGGGAATGAACACAGGTGACTATCCACTGGGTAAGGGGGAGGAGCGAGAGGCAAAGCCAAATGTTTCAGGTTGTTGGCATTCATTCCAGGCAGTTGTCTGAGGGCATCTGGGAATCCGTATACAAAGGGCACCAGATTTGGAGGGTCAGAAAAGGGTCCTTTCTGGTCAAAAAATACCTAGAGCATAGGTTAGTGATTCTGATTGGGGTGAGACATCCAGGAAGAAGCTTTCATGAGCATAACCTTACAAATGCAAGTTCCACTTCCCATGCCATCCTGAGACCTTGTAGAAAATAGCAGGATAGGTTAGCCACGTCAGGTGCTAGAAGAAAATGGTCCTTCCTTAGAGTCATAGTATGTTCTGACCAATGAAATGACCAATGAGAACTCTGCCAAGTCACCACAAAGACAAGAAGAACTTTCCAGGAGTGAAAATGTTACCTGCAGTCTAATAAAGTCAGGGATACAGAGGTTCCTGTGTGGAGATATGCCTTAGGAAACAGCTCACAGCAGGCTCACAACACACAATACCATCAGGGATTCCAATCACACTGCCTTCTTCTTGATTCTGCCTTTCTGAAAATGCCTCAGAAGTCTGATTTTACTTCCTAAGTTGTTTTTCTGAAGATAAAGAAGAATGTACATATGTATGTATGAATGTATGTGTGTCTGTATATATGTGATGTATGTATATATATGTATTATACTTACATATATGTACATACATATCAATACTTTGGTATTTGTTATTATTCTTTAGCCTTCTATGAGTTCTTTTAGCAGGGGGCAGACCCCTTCTCCAAGTATCACAAACTTAAATCCTATTCTACATGAATTCATACAAAGCCTATGTCAAACACATTTCTTAAGAAGAAGCCATAAATGCCAGTTAGTCTCAGTGCAGGGCAGCCAACTCTTCCCTGAACACATGAAGCACTGCTGTGCGCTGTCACCCACTATAAGCCTGGGTTGTCTAAAAACCCAAAGTGCCAGTTCCCATCTCTGCCAAAACAATGAATTATTCAATTCACCTTCAAGATTTCCCATTAGTCTATTTTATTCATTTTTAATATGAATTTTTCATTCCAATTGATAAAAAAATATGTATGTTTATCATGTATCACTTAGGGTTTCAAACCACGCAGACTTGGTGGAATGGCTAAGTTGAACTAATTACCATTCACTATATCTCAGGTACTTTATCACTTTGTAATGAGATTCTTTAATCTGTTTTTTCTCCATAGTCTAACACTGGCCCATTGTCATTCTTGACTGATTCTGCCAGTCACTGTATTTACCACCTCTGTCAGACTAGAACAATCTGCAAATCTGATAAGCAGATGTGACCCAAGTGACTGATAAAAATGTTAAATAGGTCACCTTTCAAATCTCAGCTCTGTCCCTTTTTCTCCAAGGCATCAAGCATCAAACTGTGGACACCATGATGACAGATGTGTGTGTAACAGAATGACTTTTGTTTCCATCTCTGAAGTCCCCTGTTCCTGCTAACTTAGGAAAAGAAAAGAAAATGTCCTTGTCACAGATGTCTCATAGTCATGATGCTAAAGCATTCCCTCAGTTTATTCTGCTACTGTAGAGCCCTGGGGCTTCTGTACACTCTGCTGCTACTACATCGTACTGATCTATCTTCCTGGTTTTTGTTTGCTTTAGCTTGTTTTTAGACTTATGTAGTTGCACCTTATTTTGCCCAAATAACTACTTTTCAGTCTGTTGAGCTCTATGGGTGTGGTGAAACAATAGATCAGACATCTTTCTTGACTTGACTTTCTTATAACTTTCTGATACCTCCTACATCCCATTTCTCTTTCTATGTAGTTCAAACAATAGAAACTACCTGGAAGATTTTCAGTATCTTCTGTGGATGATGCTCAATGTCTTTCTTCAACCTGGGAGGAAAAAAATGTCAGAAAAATATGATACATTCAACATTCCCCAACCCCTCCTATTCAAGCACATGTCCAAGCAAACAGAAGACAAAGGGCATGGAACACCTCTGAGCCCTTTAACAGAATGGTACCACCCCGTATTTTCACCCAGAAGTTACACTGGTGATAAAGTCAGGCTGAAGGCACAGCAGCCCAATGGGCAGAGCAGGAACCCCTCTGCTTCACTCTGCCTGTGTTGGAGGCAGTCCCATGGTCCCCTGAGTCCATTCCCTTCCTCCCTTAAGAGGAAGCTTTCCCAGAGCACAGATAGCCACCTTTAACGATGGCATTTCCAGCTCCTTTATTCCTAGAAGTGATCAGGAGACACAGTCTGAGCAAGCAAATGTACAATGTCATGTGTCAATGAGATGGCTTAGCAGGTAAAGGGGCCTGCTGCCAAACCTGATGACCTGAGTTTAGTCCCCATATGGTAAAAGTAAAGAATCTACCTCGGAAACTTGTCCTCTGACCTCCATGCCAATGGTCATGTTTGTACTGCCTTAAAGGAAAAAATAGTAAATTGTCTTAATCTTCATCCACTTGATATGCTACCTCCCTGGAATGTGAATGTCATGGCTGCCTTTCCAAACAGCTATTTAGGGCCATACTATAAACTGGATGTTAGACATTACCTTTGAGGATTGTGAAGGGGAAAGATGGAAGGATGATCTTGGGGCCACTATATTGGGTCTCAACTATTGTTACATGGAGAACAAATAATGAGTAATTTTTGAAAGCCTCATCCTGGCTTGATTTCCATATTCTGTGATACTATCTTTCCCCAACAGCTTTAAATTTGAAAAGTCTTTTGTTTTCTAGCACTGTTTCTTTAACTCAAAAGAGAAACAGACACCATGCTGTACCCCCTTCAGTCGCATGCCTTTGGCGAGCGCTAGTCACATGTGCATCACTGAAGAGGCAAACAGAGCATGAAGGCAAAGAAAAGAGAAATTCAGCAAGCAGGCAAAGAATAGAGAAATTCAGTTCTACTTCCTGGTCACCTTTCACTGATCATTTGCTTTCTCTATTTTTCTTTGAAGAGATATTTACAAGGACCAACAGAAGTGACTATCTAAATGGAGCTAGAATTGCTGGAAGTAGCAATTTTAAAATATGACTATTTTTAGTATACATAGGCCTGGCACAATTGAAATTTAACAGAGTGACCTGTGATTCATTTGAAAGCCCTCCTACCTTGGCAGCCACAGCACATAAACTGTCAAGAAATCATCCTTTGAAAAGCCCCCTTGCTAAAGGAAGGAGTGCAAGGACCATTGGGGTCCCCAGCGCATGAGTGGTCTGAAGGGAACCTAGCAGCTACAGAGTAACAGAAGAAGTGACACTGAGCTTGTGAGGGAAGACACCTGTGAGGTGAGCATTGCTCCAGATATCTGGAGGGTGAAATGGGGCCAACCAAGGCAGGGGAAGATGAGACCAGCAAGAGCAGAGATCCTCAGAAGGGATAATGCTTGGAATAGTCTAGTTATAGTCAATGCTGAAAGAGATAAGTGACTGTTTCACCATCGATACATCTTATTTTAACTATATTGAGGAAGCAACAGAGACAGGCAAGGGAGAGATAAGATGCAGTTTATCCAACTGTTTATTTTCAAAAGAATTTCCTGCCACCTGAGTGAAGATGAGACAGGGTGAAAAGGATGGAGGAGTAGCCAATGAAAGGCGAGCCAGGCATCCACTCAATAGCACAATGGCACAGGTGGAGCTTTGGGTGTGGGACAGAAGTACAGGTTGCAGCAATTCAACTGAGAGTGTGCTTTGGAAGCAGTAAAGCAGGACTGGCAGCAGATCCACCATGGGAGCTGTGAACAGACGTGAGCTAACTACGGGGTATCTGAGGGAAGCTGAAGAACTGACACAAGGGTTTTCTTACAGAACTAGGGATATTCCCCTGGGCCAGATTCTGAGCAGAAAACATAGGTTATCATAGAATCTGTAGCCAAAGGCCTTCTATTTGAGATTCAGAGGGAAGTGTCAAAAACTCGCATTTGGGGCTAGAGAGATGGCTCGGTGGGTAAAGCATGCAGATCTGAGTTGAATGCATAGTACTCATGTAAAGGCCAGACATGATAATGCACTTCTGTAATGCCCATTCTTCTAATGAAAGACAGAAGTGGGAGATGAGAGAATCCCTAGGAAGCTCACGGGTCAGGCGCAACAGTGAACAACAAACCCTATATCAAACAAGGTAGAAGGCAGGGATCAAGACCCAAAGTTGTTTACTCACTTTTAAGAGTACATTATGTCACTAACACACTTGCGCGCGCACACACACACACACACACACACACTACAAAGAAGCTCTCAAAATTTGCTCTTACTGTTCTTATTTATAGAAGAGCAGATTGAAGTCCAAGAGATTACAAAGCAGAGCTCACCTCACATCTGAGCAGTTGTACTTTGCTTCCTTAAATCAAATTATTTTAAACCTCCCTGCTGCCAGAGCTCAGGCAAAGACCAGGTAAAATAGTTGGGTTTTATTCCATTGTGGCTACCATGGTAGCACAGTCTAAGGACAGGCAGGGCATGAAACCTGTGGTCTAGAGATCAATGTTCCTAGAGAGGAGGTGAAGCCAGTTCTACAGCATACTAGAGTCAGTTACATGCCTCAAGACAGGCTATTCCAGAGAGGTTCACAGCATCCCTCGGAAATACGCCCTTCCTAACTAATTCTCCATGAAGTTGAAATGGGCTCTTAGGGCCCCCAAACATCAGAGATTCATCCATGGAGCACAGCTCAGACTCCCCATCCAGAAAGAACCATGGTCTGGATATCTCCTGATGTCAAAGAGAGCACCAACTATATATCTCCATTAAAAAGGGGTCTGAGAAGCAAAGTTGCTTTCTGAGCCCTGAGTTCCCAAGGCTAAAGGAAAAATAGACAAGCAGGACTAGGACCCAATAAGTGAGAAGCATGTAATTAGCAGGTATGTTGCAAGACTGAGGAAAATGTCTCTACTACCTTTTTCTGGATCACAAAGGCCTTCAGTCCTAATCCATCCTGTCTTTGGAAAGCAGCAAGGAGCAAGTTTCCCAGATTAAGTGTATTAAGGTACTTCAGAACCTGCAATAGCCGTGGTAGACAGAGAATAACAGCAGATGCAATTTTACTTGCCTGAAGTGTTTTTTTCCCACCTGTAAACCATTTGCAAATTCCTGCTTTTCTTTATTGATTCTTTTCTCATACGATATAGGTTCTATCCCCGGACTCCTCTCTCTTTCTTCCCACATCCCCTCCCGTCTAGATCCACTTTCTTTCTGTCTCTCATAAGCCCAAGAATCAATCTCTACTGAACAGAGTCTGGCATGCCCTGCTTTAACACATAAGATGGCTCTCTCTCTGTCTCTGTTTCTCTCAAGCAAAAATGAAAATGACCTAGTGTGTATGTTCAGTAGAGATTGATTCTTGGGCTATAAGTTTATATCCTTAGAGTGGAAGTATGATCACCTCTGAAGCATCCTATCACTCTTCTGAGTTCTAGACATCAAGGAAGATTTATGCTCCATGTATGAAATCAACCTTGTGCAGCAAGGTTGGTGTGAATAATTCCCACTCTCCTCTGCTCACACTTGGCAGTAAAGATACTGAGGCACTGAATCGTTCACCATGCTAGAGGGACACATGCTCTACCATGTTCATAGCAAACTTATTTGTAATAAACAGAAGCTGGAAACAACCCAGATGTCCCTCAACTGAAGAATGGTTACAGAAAATGTGGTTCACTTACACAATGGGATACTATTCAGCTATTAAAAACAAGGACATCTCACTAAGAATGATATTTTCAAGTTCTGACCATTTGCCTAGGAATTTCGTGAATTCATTGTTTTTAATTGCAGAGTAGTCAGAACTTGAAAATATCATCCTTAGTGAGGTAACCCAATCACAAAAGAACACACATGGTATGCAGTCACTGATAAGGGGATATTAACCCAGAATCTAGGAATACCCTAGACACAATTCGCATATCAATAGATCTCTAAGAAGATGGAAGGAGAGACCCTTGGTTCTGGAAAGACTGGATGTAGAGGAACGCCAGAACAGAGAAATGAGAGGGGGTTGAATGGAGAAAAGAGGGAGGGAAGGGGGCTTATGGGACTTTCGGGGAGGGAGGAAACGGGAAAGTGGAAATGATTTGGAATGTAAATAAAAAACAAAAAAACAAGGACATCATGAATTTTGCAGGCAAACGGATGGTACTAGAAGATATCATCCTAAGTGAGGTATCCCAAACCCAAAAGGAAATGCATGGTATGTACTCACTGATAAGTGGCTATTAGAGAAAAATACAGAATACCCAGGATACACCCCTCAGACTGTAAGAAGTATAACAAGGCTCTGTCCCAGGATTGACTGCACTGAGGAGACAGGTACCCAGGTTCACCCCAATACAACATCGCTTGGGACACAGCCTGTTGGGCTTCCATCTGCGCCCAATGGCAGGACAACACTGCAGTTGTCTGGGCGCCAGCTCTGCTGTGGGCCATCTCCCCTGCAGAGTGATCTACGCCGAGAGAGTGCAGAGTTCACTCCGCCATCTTTGCTCCTGCATCAGGGCAGTTGGGACCTCCAGGCACAGGGACAGTCAGGCATAATATCACTTGAGTCTCAGGCAGCTTGTGTGCACCCTGCTCCCAAGAGCTGGGCAGGTCTGCAGTTACCGACGTGCCAGCTCTGCTGTGGGACTTCTGCCCTGCAGAGGGACCCCCCTCCCCCGCTCTGGGAGAGATCACCCCCCTCCCGCACAGGGCGGGAGCCTGCCAGCCTCCCTTTGGCAACCCCTGCTCCGGGAATCCACTAGCTGAGCTTTTGGATGTGCAGGGATTCCCCAATATAAACTCACTTGGGGCAAGGCACATCAGGGCTCCAAAGTCACTCAGTGCCAGAGCAGGCCCCAGAAATCAGTGCCAGGAGGATCCCGGTAATCCAGGGGGTGGGGGTCAGAAATAGGTTTGCAGGCTCACAGAAGGTCCAACCAACAACCAGCGACAGCAGGACCAACTAACAACAGAGGTAACCAGATGGCAAAAGGCAAACGTAGGAACATTACTAACAGAAATCAAAGTAATATGGCACCATCTGAACCCAACTCTCCAACAGCAAGTACTGGATACCCCACCACACCCAAAAGACAAGATCTGGATTTAAAATCACTTCTCATGATGCTATTAGAAGATTTCAAGAAGGACACAAATAAATCTCATAAAGAATTAGAGGAGACCATGAATCAACGGATAGAAGCCCTTACAAAGGAAACACAAAAATCGCTTAGAGAAATGCAGGAGAACATGGGTCAACAGATGGAGGCCCACAAGGAGGTAACACAAAAATCGCTTAATGAATCAATGGGTAGATGAACTTTCAAAGGAATCACAAAAATCGCATAAAGAAATGCAGAAGAATATGGGTCAACAGATGGATGCCCATAGGGAGGCAACACAAAAATTGCTTAAAGAAATGAATCAACGGATAGATGCCCTTACAAAGGAAACACGAGAATTGCTTAAAGAAATGCAAGAGACGATGGATAAACAGATGGAAGCCTATGAGGAGGAAACACAAAAATCGCATAGAGAAATACAGGAGAAATTGGGTCAACAGACAGAAATCCTGAAAGAGGAAATGGAAAAATACCTTAAAGAAATACAGGAAAATATAAACATACAAGTGAAGGATCTGAGCAAATCCATCCAGGATCTTAAAAAGGAAGTAGAAATAACTATGAAATCACAAAGGGAGACAAATTTGGGGATAGAAAACTTGGGAAGAAATCAGGAGTCATAGATGCAAACATCAACAATAGAATACAGAGATGGAAGAAAGAATCTCAGGTGCTTAAGATACCATAGAAAGCATCGACTCAACAGTCAAAGAAAATGCAAAATGCAAAAAACGTGTAACCCAAAACATCCAGGAAATCCAGGACACAATGAAAAGACCAAACCTAAGGATTATAGGCATAGATGAGAGTGAAGATTTGCAACTTAAAAGGCCAGTAAATATCTTCAACAAAATTATGGAGGAAAACTTCCCTAACCTAAAGAGAGAGATACCACTGAACGTAAAAGAAGCCTACAGAACTCCAAACAGACTGGACCAGAACAGAAATACCTCCCGTCACATAATAATCAAAACACCAAATGTACTAAAAAAAAGAAAGACTATTAAAAGCAGTAAGAGAAAAAGGCCAAGTAGCATACAAAGGAAGACCTATCCGAATCACATCAGACTTCTCACCAGAGACTATGAAAGCCAGAAGATCCTGGGCAGATCTCATGCAAACACTAAGAGAACACAAATGTCAGCCTAGACTACTATACCCAGCAAAACTCTCAATCACCATAGATGGAGAGACCAAGATATTCCATGATAAAACCAAATTTTCACAATATCTTTCCACAAACCCAGCCCTGCAAAGGAAAATAGGTGGAAACAGCCAATACAAGAGAGAAACAACACCCTGGAAAAAATGAGATAGTAAACTTCGTGCATCAAACCCAAAAGTAGATAACCACTCAAACATAAAGATAGCATCAAGAATAGCAGGTAGCAATAATCACTATTCCTTAATCTCTCTTAATATCAGTGGTCTCAATTCCCCAATAAAAAGACATAGACTAACAAAGTGGATACTTAAACAGGACCCAGCATTTTGCTGCATGCAGGAAACACATCTCAGTGTCAAAGACAAACACTACCTCAGAGTAAAAGGCTGGAAAACAATTTTACAAGCAAATGGTCCCAGGAAACGAGCTGGAGTAGCCATCCTAATATCAGATAAAATTGACTTTCAACCTAAAGTCATCAAAAAAGACACAGAAGGACACTACATACTGATCAAAGGAAAAATCCACCAACAAGAACTCTCAATTCTGAATATCTATGCTCCAAATGCAAGGGCACCCTCATTCGTAAAAGAAACTTTACTAAAGCTCAAAGCACATATCGCACCTCACACAATAATAGTGGGTGACTTCAACACCCCGCACTCTGAAATGGATCATTCAGGAAAGCAGAAACTAAACAGGGACACAGTGAATCTAATCGAAGCCTTGGACCAAGTGGAACTAACAGATATATATAGAACATTTCATCCTAAAGCAAAAGAATACACCCTCTTCTCAGCACCTCATGGTACCTTCTCCAAAATCGACCATATAATTGGTCATAAATCAGACCTCAACAGATATAACAAGATCAAACTAATCCCATGCCTCCTATCAGATCACTATGGAATAAGGGTGGTCTTCAATAACAGCAAAAACAACAGAAAACCCATATACACATGGAGGCTGAACAATGCTCTACTCAATGATAACTTGGTCAAGGAGGAAATAAAGAAAGAAATCAAAGACTTTTTAAAATTTAATGAAAATGAAGGCACAACGTACCCTAATTTATGGAACAAAATGAAAACAGTGCTAAGAGGAAAATTCATAGCCCTAAGTGTCGCCAAAAAGAAACAGGAGACAGCTTACACTAGCAGCTTAATGGCACACCTGAAAGCCCTGGAACAAAAAGAAGCAAATACACCAAAGAGGAGTAGAAGGCAGGAAATCATCAAACACAGGGCTGAAATCAATCAAGTAGAAACAAAACCATAAAAAGAATCAACAAAACGAGGAGTTGGTTCTTTGAGAAAATCAACAAGATAGATAAGGCCTTAGCCAGACTAGCCAGAGGACAGAGAGACAGTATCCAAATTAACAAAATCAGAAACGAAAAGGGAGAGATAACAACAGAAACTGAGGAAATTCAAAAAATCATCAGATCCTACTACAAAAGCCTGTATTCAACACAACTAGAAAATCTCGAGGAAATGGACAATTTCCTTGACAGATACCAAATACCAAAATTAAATCAGGATCAAATAGACCATCTAAACTGTCCTATAACCCCTGAAGAAATAGAAGTCATCATTGGAAGCCTTCCAACCAAAAAAAGCACAGGTCCAGATGGTTTTACTGCAGAATTCTATCAGACCTTCAAAGACCTAACACTAATACTCTTCAAACTGTTCCACAAAATAGAAACAGAAGGAACACTACCCAACTCATTCTATGAAGCCACAATTATGCTAATACCAAAATCACACAAAGATCCGACAAAGAAAGAGAATCTCAGGCCAATCTCTCTTATGAATATCGATGCAAAAATACTCAATAAAATTCTTGCCAACCAAATCCAAGAACACATCAAAATGATCATTCACTACGATCAAGTAGGCTTCATCCCAGGGATGCAGGGATGGTTCAATATAAGGAAGTCCATCAATGTAATCCACTACATAAACAATCTCAAAGAAAAAAAAACACATGGTCATTTCATTAGATGCTGAGAAAGCATTTGACAAAATTCAGCATCCTTTCATGTTAAAGGTCTTGGAAAGATCAGGAATTCGAGGCCCATATCTAAACATAGTAAAACAATTTACAGCAAACCAGTAGCCAACATCAATCTAAATGGAGAGAAACTTGAAGCAATCCCACTAAAATCAGGGACTAGACAAGGCTGCCCTCTCTCTCCCTATCTGTTCAGTATAGTACTTGAAGTTCTAGCTAGAGCATTTAGACAACAAAAGGAGGTCAAAGGGATACAAATTGGAAAGGAAGAAGTCAAACTATCACTATTTGCAGACGATATGATAGTATACTTAAGCGACCCAAAGAACTCCACCAGAGAACTCCTACAGCTGATAAACAACTTCAGCAAAGTGGCCCGATATAAAATCAACTCAAGCAAGTCAGTAGCCTTCCTATACTCAAAGGATAAGCAGGCTGAGAAAGAAGTAAGAGAAATGATACCCTTCACGATAGCCACAAACAATATAAAGTATCTTGGTGTGACTCTAACCAAACAAGTGAAAGATCTGTATGGCAAGAACTTCAAGTCTCTGAAGAAAGAAATTGAAGAAGACCTCAGAAGATGGAAAAATCTGCCATGCTCATGGATTGGCAGGATTAATATAGTCAAAATGACTATCTTGCCAAAAGCATTATACAGATTCAATGCAATCCCCATCAAAATCCCAACTCAATTCTTCATAGAGTTAGAAAGAGCAATTCAAAAATTCATCTGGAATAACAGAAAACCCAGGATAGCTAAAACTATTCTCAAGAGTAAAAGAACCTCTGGGGGAATCAGTATCCCGGACCTCAAGCTGTACTACAGAGGAATAGTGTTAAAAACTGCATGGTATTGGTACAGTGACAGGCATGTAGATCAATGGAACAGAATTGAAGACCCAGAAATGAATCCACACTCCTATGGTCACTTGATCTTTGACAAAGGAGCTAAAACCATCCAGTGGAAAAAGATAGCCTTTTCAACAAATGGTGCTGGCTCAACTGGAGGTCAACATGCAGAAGAATGCAAATTGACCCATTCTTATCTCCTTGCACTAAGCTCAATTCCAAGTGGATCAAGGACCTCCATATAAAACCAGACACACTGAAACTAATAGAAAGAAAACTAGGGAAGAACCTTGAATATATGGGCACAGGGGAGAATTTCCTAAATAGAACTCCAATAGCTTATGCTCTAAGATCAAGAATTGATGAATGTGACCTCATTAAATTACAAAGTTTTTGCAAGGCAAAAGACACTGTCAAAAAGACTAAGCGGCAACCAACTAACTGGGAAATGATCTTTACCAAACCTACATCCGACAGAGGGCTAATATCCAATATATACAAACAACTCAAGAAGTTAAACTCCAGAGAGCCAAGTAACCCTACTAAAAAGTGGGGTACAGAGCTAAACAAAGAGTTCCTACCTGAAGAATATCTAATGGCTGAGAAGCACCTAAAGAGATGTTCTTCACCCTTAGTCATTAGGGAAATGCAAATCAAAACAACCCTGAGATTCCATCTCACACCAGTCAGGATGGCTAAGATCCAAAACACAGGAGACAGCAGTTGTTGGCAAGGATGTGGAAAAAGAGGAACACTCCTCCACTGCTGGTGGGATTGCAAGCTGGTACAACCACTCTGGAAAGCAGTCTGGCGGTTCCTCAGAAAACTGGGCATGACACTCCCGGAGGAGCCTGCTATACCACTCCTGGGCATATACCCAGAGGCTTCCCCTGCATGCAATAAGGACACATGCTCCACTATGTTCATAGCAGCCTTATTTATAATAGCCAGAAGCTGGAAAGAACCCAGATGTCCCTCAACGGAGGAATGGATTCAGAAGATGTGGTATATTTACACAATGGAATACTACTGTGCAATTAAAAACAATGAATTCACAAAATTCCTAGGCAAATGGTCAGAACTTGAAAATATCATCCTTAATGAGGTAACCCAATCACAAAAGAACACACATGGTATGCAGTCACTGATAAGGGGATATTAACCCAGAATCTTGGAATACCCAAGACACAATTCGCATATCAATAGATTTCCAAGAAGATGGAAGGAGAGAGCCCTGGTCCTGGAAAGACTGGATGTAGGGGAATGCCAGGACAGAGAAGCGAGAGAGGGTTGAATGGAGAAAAGAGGGAGGGAAGGGGGCTTATGGGACTTTTGGGGAGGGAGGAAATGGGAAAGGGGAAATGATTTTGAATGTAAATAAAAAAAACTTAGAAAATAAAATAAAATAAAAAGAATATTTACAGAAAAAAAAGAAGTATAACAAGAAGGAAAGTCCACGGGAGAATACTTCAATCATACTTAGAAGGGGAATCAAAAATGAGAAGCAGAGGGATGGAGGGACCTTGGTAGGAGAGGGGAGAGAGAGAGGAAAGTGGAATAGAATCAGGGATGGGGAGAAATAACCAGGAATCAGTAGAATTAATGGAAATTTGTAGCTTCATGGGTGGAGAGTAGGGGGTCCTCTAAAAAGCCCTAGAAACTTGGAAGGGGAGAAACTCTCAGGACACAATGGGGGTGACCTTAGCCAATATGCTCAACAGTGGGGACAAAGACTCTACCTCCAGTAGATAAACAGGGCCCCAGGTGGAGCAACAGGGGTAACCAACCCACAGTCCAAATTTCTGACCCAGAATTGTGCCTGTCTAAAATGACTGCAAGGACAAAAATGGAGAAGAGACTGAAGGAAAGGCTGTCCAGTGAATGGCCTAACTTGGGATCCATCTCACGGGGACACATCAAAAGCCCGACACTATTACTGATGCTATGATGTTTGCAGACAGGAGCCTAGCATGGCTGTCTTCTGGGAGGCCCTACCAGCAGCTCAATGAGACAGATACAGATACTTACACGCAAACATTATACTGAAGTCACAGACCCCTACGGAGGAATTAAGAGAAGGATTGAAGGAGCTGAAGGGGAGGGCAACCCCATAGGAAGACCAGCAGTCTCAACTTACCAACACCCCTTGGAGCTCCCAGAGACTGAGCCACCAACCAGGCAGCATACACAGGCTGATACAAGGCCCCAGCACACATATAGTCTGGCCTCAGTGTCAGAAGACGTGCCTAATCTTAGAGAAACTTGAGGCCCCAGAGAAGGGGAATACCTAGGGGGTGAGGAGAAGAGAGGGGGAGCACCCTCTGGGAGGCATGGAGGAGAGGGAATAGGGTGAGAAACTGTGGGAGGGGACAGGGAGGAGTTCAACGATTGGAATGTAAATAAATAAAATAATCTTTTAAAGTATGTTAAAATTGAAATTTCCTTTTTAAATGTATATGGATGGGGGTTAGACATGGAAGTGATGACCGTGTATGGATCCTAGGATCAACATTAAAATAGCAGGCATCTTGTGAACTAAGCATCCACTGGTATTCTTAGAATTAATTCCTGTCTGCTGTCTGGGAGTCCTGCCAACTATTCTTTATGCATCAGTCATACCATGGGGAATGAAGATGTAAACTGAGGTCCACCTTGTTCACTTGTACAAAAGTAAGATCTGCAGTTCCTGAACCGGCTTTGTTGTCATCAGCAATAAGAGACCTAGGGGAAAGAATGGGAATGGATCCCGCCCTACCTCTGAGAGTTGCTCCATCCACATTATCCAAGGTAAAGGTGAATGATGATTAGGTCTTGCACAGCACCTGTCATATTCCTTCGCTTGCCTAAAGTAAGTGAGCCCCATTCAAGAAGGAAAGTGGGGGACCCCTTTTCACCACACTAGGAGGCAGTTGTGGGTCAGACAACTGGGTTTCAAAAGATGAAAGAAAAATAAATTAAACTCCCTCATCTGGAAAATAAATACCTAATGGCTACAGATCCTGTGCTCTGCATGAATGAATAAAGGAGGTTTAATTCTTTAATTACTGCCTCCAGTCTCCCTGTGGAGATAAAGAGCAAGTTGGTAGAAGAAGATAATCAAGGCAGAAAGCTCTGAGTCGCCTCCTCAGCTTCTTTTACTCAATGAAATAACACAAATATTTGTCCTTAAGTGAGTATTCACTTCTGCAATATGGAGGTAGAGATAAAGATGGAGATGATGGATGTGGATATATATGTAGATTTGAGACACTGTTTCTTGGTCTTTTTTCTGTCTCTTTCCCTCTTCTCCCTCCATCCTTCTCTCTCTCTCTCTCTCTCTCTCTCTCTCTCTCTCTCTCTCTCTCTCTCTCTCTCTCTCTCTCTCTCTTTCACAGAGAGAGAGAGAGAGAGAGAGAGAGAACGTTCCCAAGACCTAGTACTAACTATACTGAATTCTGCTGAAGACAATAGTGTTATCTTGACCTCTCTACTCAGAACAGGTCCATGGGTTGGTGATTCTGAAAGAAACAGGCATGTAATATAAATAAATACAGTGAAGCAAAGAAAACAAAAAACTACAGAACAGAGAAGTGAATACTAGTACTAATAAGAAGTGAACAATTAGGTCTGCCAAGGTCACTAAGACAGTCTCTCTGAAATATTATTTCTCCTTTATATTTCACCCAGCACAACCCCATTTTAAGACATTTAATATCTCAAATGTATTAATCACTTATATTTTAAAAATATATCTAATAAAAATTTGTCTAATAAAACATGTCAGTTGACACTAATCAATATACTCATTAGGAAAGAGTTTACTTCCCAGTTTTTTGTTTAAATTTCCTATTGTGACTTTTTGTGTTGTTAAAGTGAGTTAACAGAATTTCACCTACAATGTATTCACTCATTTAATCATTAAGTATGTGGTAGATGCCTGTAAAGTGCCTGGCTTTGTTGGTATACACAGGTGAACAAAATGTTAAATAGAAAATACATGCCCCTGCAGAGTATGAATTCTAGTGAGAACACAATGAACAATAAAAAACAATAACGCCATTATGTATTATATGATGATAAGTTGCACTGTAAAAAGTAAAGTGTCCATCAAGTATGCAGGGATGATATGTATAAGAAAAATATGCTGTGACTTGAGTGGGCAGCCTAGAACTCATGGGGGTTGAGCTACATGGAGGAAGTAGGAAGGATTCATGTAGGTATTATCCACAGGGGAGCACTGTCCATAAAGGTTGGAACTTTGAGACATATGTGAAACATTCAGAGTACATGCACAGAACTGAAACAGTTGGTCATGATAGAGAAAGACAGCAGGGCTAAGACAATTGGGCTGGGTCATGGGAAGACAGTGGGCTTTACTCCATGGAAATGGGAGCCTTTGATCATTCTTCTCAAGAAACTACCTCACAAACACATCATTTTTCAGTTGTTTCACTTACTGTGAGTTAACCACTAGGCTTTCTAGACTACTAAAAGTACTGGAAGCATCTTCCTGGTGTACCTGCCATCTACAGTGCAGGTCTAAGAATGCAAGTGTCAGCTGTTATTCACAGAGTTGAAGTAGCTGCTTGCCATCTCCTATACCTCCAGAGGAAAAACAAGCCCCAGGGTGGGTACAGGGCTCTTCTTCTACACTGCACCATAGACTTTTATGTCCCCAAAAGCCATGTTGTGTGAACTGAATCTTTAGCACTGCAGTGCCATGAAATAGAACCTTCAAGAAATGATTAAGACATGAGGATGAGGACCGGTTAACGCAGTCACTGAAGGAATAGGTTAGGTGTGGCAGGCAGGTGTACTCTTTCCTTGATGTGCCTTCTCCCATGATATAAGACCCTAGCAAATCTGAACCCTCACAACTATACCTCATAACCTCCAGGTCCATTGCCCAAATAAACTTATGTTAATAATAAAGCACTTGGTTTATGGTATTGTAATAGGAGAACAAAATAGACTACATCATTGGGTGCTAAGAAAGAAAATTATTTGATGCATTAATTTCATATTTTTCTTAAATGTTATGTGTATAGGAGGTTTTTCAACATATGTACAATACCCATGAAAGTCAGAGGGTATCAGATGCCCTGCAACTGAACTTATGAATGGTTATTAGCTTCCATATGGGTGCTAGGAATCAAGCCCAGGTCCTCTAAAAGAGCAGCCAGTGTTTTTAACCACTGAGACTTTAATTTTATGTTTCTGCTACCTTTTGTTATCCAGTTATCCCCATAACACAAAAGATGATTGTCTCAATTCAAAGAGAAGGAATCAAGACCCTGGGACTTACTATTATTTATTCAAGGCACAAGACTAGTTCTGGGAGGAGCCAGGATTCAAACTCTCATTTATTCTATTTGTTACCAAGACAGATAGTTTGTGGAACGACTGAAGTCAATCTCATATCTATGCTTTCTGGATTATGTGACACAATGTCTCTTCTCTTCTGTAAGTCTTGCTAGAATCTACAACATGTTGATTTTGGACTCACAGCATTGGAATATGTTTTTATAGAAAATGAATGATATAATGTAAAAGGTTTGTAGATGTTATTCCTAAGCAAGGGAAAGATAATGTCTAAGAACTGAGAATTCATTTTCAATGTGCAGGCCATGTCCTACTGCCTTCTCAAGCAAGAAGGAATTGCCCCTAGTTTCAACACTTCATAGCTACTCAAAAAGTAATACATTATCTTTTATGGAGCCCTGACTATCAACGAGACATTAAGCACTGCAGTGTCTACATCTCAGTAGCTATGTGAGGTAGGTGCAATATTTTTCTGTCTCTTGAGGAAGCTTAGACAGTCATTCATGATCACATGACTTCCCCCTGAACAGCTATGAAAACCCTCGCACTACAGAAACATCAGGAAACTTGGGTTCAAGATCATTTCAGAACTTCTTAACATGGCTTAATGCTAGGAAAACCTGTCTTTCTATCACAGGGGATCCCAGAATCATAGGTAGTTCTAGGCCTGTAAAGAATGCTCAGTGGGTATATACAGGATGAATGAATGCCTGTAAAGAATGCTCAGTGGGTATATGCAGGATGAATGAATGCCTGTAATTCATGGATTCAAGTTCCTAGACCATGAAGCATCGATCCTATGTAGACTGAATTATATAACAAATGAGAAAATACTTTGTGAGCCATGGATTTATGAGCCAGGAATTCACTGAAATACCTCCTACTAATACCAGTTTTTAAAACATGAATACCAGTTTTGCTAAATCTGAGATTTGAATTCATTGCTGTTAAGTCAGTGCCTTCCCTCTGCTAAAAGCATGCAAGGGAACAAGTGTTTGATGCGACTTGGTTCTACTATGTTTTCTGATCAGCAGGAAGAGAGGTTTAAGAATGATACAAAATAAGATGGAGAATTAAACCAGAATAATTGAACAATGTTTGTGTAGTAGGTCCTTCAGGATCTAACCCTTTAAAAAAAGAAGGAAGATAGAACGGCTTCAGGCATCTGTACTCCACTCTCAAGCTGAGGACTTTGCCTCACCTCAACTGGCCAAAAAATAAAATAAAATAAAAAAAAACCCTATAAATATTAAAAGATGCTTGCTACAAGCTTCATGAGGAGAGACTGCAAAATGGAAGATTATCTTCCCTCAGTTAGAGAAAAAGATAAAAGTGAATTGATGAGTGAAAGATGTCTATGGTCTGTGGGTAGAACTTTCATCAGCACTAGGGTGACTCAGAGCCCCTGCTAGAGCTTTAGAGTCCTGCGGGGGCAGGGAGCAGGGGGCAGGGGGCAGGGGGTGGGGCGGGTGGAGTCCCAGTGAATGTTTTATCCCCGAGTCTTTCCGTTGATAAACCCAACAGGGCTACACTTGGAACCCAAACTGGCACCCTGGCGTTCTCAAGGACTGGACTGGTTTTCTGACAGCTTGTGCCTTCTTTTTGAATAATCGTCCACAAAGGGTCCTTATGGATGGAAATTCTGGCTCATTAGCTCCCTGCTACCCACTAGCTACAAGTTATGCACAAGGGCCTGCTGCTGCCCCCTAGGGGGTCGCAGGGGGAGCACAAAACAGTCCAAAATAAACAGCCAGCCTTGAGCTGGTTTATCTTGCAAAGACCCCTGCCTGTGGACCTTCTGGCTCTGTTGTTACCATCTACATGTAGTCCAGGATGAAGTTCTAACTTATCTCTGCATCTCCTTTCCGGCTACATACCTCCATCTCAGGTCCCATGCTTTCTGGTTTCTAACTCTCTTCCTCAGGTCCCTCCTAAGAGGTACCAGGATATTTTTAATCAAGTATGAAAGGGCATATTAACAAAGAAATGGTTGCCAGGAGGGAGAAAGTTTGTTCAGTGTTCTTTTTATTAGAATATTATTTATTTGATTAAACTGAGCTGTAAATCTTACAAAGTCCAAGCTTAGTTTTCTATGCTCCAGATGTATTAATAATGCTCACAAAAGACCCACTTTAAATTTATTTTTATTAGATACATTCTTTATTTACATTTCAAATGTTGTTCCCTTTCCTGGTCCCCTCCCAAAAATCCCCTAACCCCCCCCTCACCAATCCACCCACTCCCACTTCCCTGTCCTGGCATTCCCTTATATTGGGGCATCTAGCCTCCTCAGGATCAAGAGCTTCTCCTCCCTTTGATGTCCAAAAAGGCCATCCTCTACTGCATATACATCTGGAGCCATGGGTCCCTCCATGTGTACTCTTTGGTTTGTGGTTTAGTCCCTGGGAGCTCTGGGGGGTACTAGGTGGTTCATATTGTTGTTCCTCCTATGGCACTGCAAATCCTTTCAGCTCCTTGGGTCCTTTCTCTAGCTCCTCCATTGGGGACACTGTGCTCAGTTCAATGGTTGTCTGAGAGTGTCCCCTTCTGTATTTGTCATGCACTGACACTCCTGGGTATATACCCAGAGGATTCTCCAGCATGTAATAAGGACACATGCCCCACTCATAGCAGCCTTATTTATAATAGCCAGAAGCTGGAAAGAACCCAGATGTCCCTCAACAGAGGAATGGATGCAGAAATGTGGCACATTTACACAATTGAATACTACTCAGCTATTAAAAACAATGAGTTCATGAAATTCTTAGGCAAATGGATAGAACTAGAAAATATCATCCTGAGTGAGGTAACCCAATCACAAAAGAACATACATGGTATACAATCACTGATAGTGGATATACATCTGGAGCATAGAAAACTAAGCTTGGACTTTGTAAGATGTACAGCTCAGTTTAATCAAATAAATAATATTTTAATAAAAAGAACACTGAGTACATGGTATGCACTCACTGATAAGTGGATATAAGCTTGGAATACCCAAGATATAACTCACAGAGAAAATGAAGCTCAATAGGCTGCTTCAAGAACACTGAACAAGTATATCAGGCTCCTGTCAGCAAGCAGCCTATTGAGACCACGAAAGGACCAAACAGGAATGAATTTGAGAGCAGGCACTAAGAACAGATCAGTTTTATGTGACGTCCACTGAAGCTGATAAGTTAAGGAAACAGACTTGGTATTCCTTAGTAGGAGGGATTTCAGTAGACTCCAGGACACAGAGCTCTCCCTATTGTTTCCCTTCCTTTCCTGTCTCTGGAGAGATCCAGGCAAGAGCAAGGTAGCCTATGAAACAAAAACTGTATACTGGGGAAAGAAAGTTCTAGTCTAGCTGGTTTGTACCTGAAAGAGATGCTCATATTTATTTATTGTCTCTACATATTAGCTGGTCCTGGGAGGGCTCATCCCTCCAGGGTCCGCAAAGTCTCAGGACGTCAAACCACAAAAATTCAATTAAAATGATATGATTGGCTAAGATCAAAAACCCAAAAAACAGCACATACTGCCAAGGCTGTGGAGAAAGGAGAACACTCCCCCATTGCTGATGTGATTGCAAACTTGTACACACACTCTGGAAATTGATCTGCTGTTTTTTTCAGAAAACTGGAAATAATTCTACCTGAAGACCCAGATATACTACTCCTGGGCATATACCCAAAAGATGCTCCAACACATAACAAGGACACATTCTTTACTATGTTCATAGCAACTTTATTCATATTAGCCAGAAACTGGAAACAACCCAGATATCCCTCAACTGAAGAATGGATATAGAAAATGTAGTTCATTTATATAATGGAATATTACACAGCTATTAAAATCAAGGACATCATCAATTTTGCAGACAAATGGATAGAACTAGAAAATATCATCCCGGATGAGGTAACCCTGACCCAAAAAGGACATGAATGGTATGTACTCACTAATAAGTAGATATTAGCCAAAAAGTACAGAATACCCATGATATACCCCAAAGACTATAAGAAGTTTAACAAGAAGGAAAATCTGAGTGAGGATGCTTGAATCACACTTAGAAGAAGAAACAAAATTGTCATAGGAGTCAGATAGAGGGATGGATCTAGGTGGGAGTAGAGAGGGGAAAAAGGAGGGGAATGGAGAGGCAGGTACAGGAAAAAACAGGAGAGAGGCCCAGAGGGCCTGGAGAACTGATGAAAATATGTGGCAACTGGGGGTGTGGGGGAAAGAGGAATCTCTAGGAAGTGATAGATGGAGAAGAAACCAGAGACAGTGGATAAAGAGTAAGTGGATGAATAAATAAGGTGGGTGCGGGAGGAGGGGAAGAATTCCAGGCAAATTAAAAAGTGCAATGCCAGTCCTTACAACAATATTATGATATTATCATCAAAAACTGTGACAGGTCTGGAATTTTTCCCTGCTTGCTAAAAAACAAGTCATCTTGCTACACAGAGTTGCTGCCAGAAGATTCTAGACCCCTGTATTAGAGGCATAGGTGATATTACCCATGGCACACTTGGCAACAAGAGCTCCACACATGCTCATATCAGGTTCCTTTGCTTCCCCACATCCCACAGAAAGAATATCAATGGCATACTATCAATATTACAGTTGAGAAACGCAAGCTTCCAAAAACTGTGACCACCTTCAATCTTTCAACCTTTATTTAGCAAAGATGGTATATTTGTTATACTGATCTGAAATTGAACCTGCTCTCTCCCGTGATTGAAAACATTGTATTCCTCATGTCTGTTTTTATACATAGGTACACTAGTGTTTCAGAATGAAAGCTCACAAGGGTTGCAGGACAAAGAGCCTATAGGAAAACATCTCCCATTTAACAGATAAGGGAAATAAGACACAAATGTTATGAATGCTTTGCCTGAAATCAAACAGCTAGTAAATGAAGGCTGTGTGTTCATCTACTCCCACCAAAATACTATAAGCCCACCAAAATTGAATAAACTATCACACAATCAGTGCCTGCAAAAGTGCTTAGCACTGAAATCAGTGCCCCTCAAAGTAATGAATGGAATGATGTCTGGGGGAGTTGCACCTAAAAGACAGCAAGGATGCTTCTTGCTTGCACAAAGCTGAGATCGTGAATGCCTTTCCACAGTTGTGTGTGTGTGTGTGTGTGTGTGTGTGCATAGTGTGTAAATACACATATGTCCATGCCCCTCAGGTGCTTCTATTATGGTTTGACCAAGGAGACAAACAAGGGAACCAAGGAACAACACAAGCAAAAATGTGAGTGTCTCCAGAATGTTTAGTGACATCAAATTCATTCCTCACAAATCTGTGACTTGTTAATCACTGTGGTGCTTGTGAGGAAATGGTCATAGAGAAGAACGGTCCTGGGTCTCTGTATTTGCATTCAGTAAGGACATGTGCAGTAAGAATAAGAATCAAAGACAAGGTGTGTCCTTGACCCTGGTGCCTTCCTTTCTCTCTTGATACCTTATGCTTAACTGGATTTTCAGGTTCAAAATTTTGAGCCTCTGGACACTTTCATCTGCCTGCTGCTACACCTAATGTTTCTGGCTGAAATAAAAAATGCTATGATTTTCATTGAAGAATGAGATTTAAACTATTGGTGGGTTTCTTTTACAATAATCTTCTTAAACAAAGATAAACATAGAAATGACACTCATCCCCCTCAGAAAATAAATTCATAAAACAAGGAAGAACATACAGAGGAAAAGACCACATTAGCATAAGGAAAGTGAATTTGGTTCACCCATTGGAAACTATTTTGAAAAGCTATTCACTGCACATAGACCAGCGAGTTCTTGACATCATTTCACTTCCCCAACTACTGTCTCCTCCTCCCCAAAGGAAGAAGTTGAATAGATAAAATCTAATCTCCAAGTCAGCTTGGAGAAATGAAAACTAGCACAAATGAAAGAAAGCCCTTGAAAATCTTATTTGTCCATATTTGTTAAATGTTCATTCCTCCCAAAACTCCTGGGTGACTCATATAAAGCAATACTCTCTACAATAGTCCAGATTGCTATAGTACAAGGAATGTGTGTCTTTCTGTCATCATAAGAATTATGACTTTCTGTCATAATTCTCTGTAGCAATATGGCACTGGTAGCAAAAAGAAATACTAAACCCTAAAACTCCATGTCACAAACAAATGAGAGAAAGTGAAAGTGGTACTGACTAGTGAGATTGGTCGTATCATGTAATTATATTCAGACTATGGGGAAATGGTAGATACTATACTGTTTGGTATGGATTGTGGTAAAGGCTTGGTCCAACGCTGGTAGCGTTATTGAGAAGTTATTGGATCATTAGGTTGCTTGATCTAGCTAATGTATTATTCCATTGATGGAATCATAATTTGATGCCACTACTAGGAGGAGACAGATGCTAGGAAGTGAGGTCAGGTTGGAGACGTAGATCTTTAAGTGATATATCTTGTCGCCTGACCCCTTTTGCCCTGGATTCTGTAAGGTGAGCAGCCTCTTTTATCACATGCTCCCACTGCTGTTCTACTCCACCACACTTTCCTTGCAATGAAACCAGCCAAGAACAAGCTAAAATCAAAAGCCAAAATACATTGCCCTTCTCTCAAAGTTCCTTATGTTAGACATATGGTTACAGCACCAGAGTTTAACACACACACACACACACACACACACACACACACACACACACACACAAAGTGTCATTGGAAGTCCAGATAGAAGATTCTAACTTAGATGGGGACCAGCATGACACTTGGCATTTTCAGATGTCACTTTTACTATTTATTTGGAGAAGAAGCCAAGGCAAGAGAATGAGGAGTGAGAAAAAAAAATCCAGAAACCAGCACCATTCTCTGGGTGAAAAACAACAGTGGCCAGGTCAAGCATGACATCAGTAGACTGAGTAAGACTGAGTGTTTTTAGGAGATGAATTAATATGAATTTTTGTTAGAGTAATGTCAGGATTATGGGCAAGGGGAGGCATGGATGAGTCCCCATCTTTCATATGTGAGAAACTGTCAATTTTCTGAGTTAAAAAAGTTATGACTGAGAGAGAAAGTCATATTATATTTTAAACTTTCTTGATTGTGGTGACAAGACACCTGACATAAAGTAAGTAAGTAGGGAGGGTTCGCTTTGGCTCATGGTTTCACGGAACAACCCATCATGGTAAGAAATGCATAGTTACAAAACAAAAGGCTCTCAGCTGCAGTGGCAAAATTTAAAGCTGAGTGCTCACATCTGGCAGGGTGGGAAGCAGACACAAGCAAAAAGAAACTCAAGGCCTGCCAAACAAATGACTTCTTCAAGAGATGCCTCACCTCTCCAAGGTTCTAGTCTCCAAAAATTGTATAATTATTGTAAGAAATGATTTACATCTGATATATAACATTCTATTCCTGGTTTCTGTCAGCTCATAGCCATTTAATAATGCAAAATACCTTAAGTCCAAATTTAAAAGTCTCCATAGTCTTAACAGTTTCAATGAAGTAAAAATTCTAAGGCTTGAAGTCTCTTTAGAGACTCAGCACTAACTTAACTCTGAGCCCCTATAAAACCAGAGAATCCAATACAAGGCATGATTTCCCTCTTGTTGAGCAGACCTTACATTCAATTAAAGAGCTCTTAATTACTGCCAAGGTATGCATGCACTACTACAACCTTAGAACTACCATTCCATGATCATCATTGTTGTGCTTTATAGGCATCAAAGCTGGGGAGGACTATAGCAAATTACCTCAGGGCTAGTAAAGTCAAGGATCTTAGAGGAGAACATACAACCGTCACTCACTAAACATTATAATCACTAAATTGTAAGTATTTGTCTTTTTACCCATAGATAACTGTAGTTCTAATGCCTCATCAAGGAAACCTCTCTTTCTCTTTAAAATAGACAGAGACAGAGAAAACCACAAGCAATCAAAATGTAGAATTGTGGAACCCAGTTCCAACTCATATTTCTCCAATACAATTCTTGTACCTAAGGCTCAGGGATCATTATAGGAGAGGCAGTGAAAATATTCTAAGAGATGCAGGAATAAGGAGTTTTCTATAAGACTGTGTCTCCTAGAAATGTCAAAAGCTACACCTATAAAATCTCACCTACATAGTTGTCTGAGCATGAACAAGGACAACACCAACAGGCATGTTTACATGGACAGGGGAAAAGCTCATAAGGCTTCAACCCTTGACAAAGAACTACAGGCAACTAAGGAATATTGAAAAGAGACTAGTCTTCCCCAGGAAAGAGCACACCAATTTGTTATCTAATACCATATAGTCAACCTAGAAAACATATACATACAAGTAATATTATATAGACTGAACAGGTAGTATTTGCATATTTTGGGTTTCATGTGTACTATGTACAGAGAGAGAGAGAGAGAGAGAGAGAGAGAGAGAGGAGAGAGAGATTATAATACAGTGCAACAAATAAAAAGAAGCCATGAGTTTTAAAGAAAGCAAGGTGGGTCCATTAGAGGATTGGGGAGGTAGAAAGGGAAGGGAGAAATAGTTTAATTATAATCTCAAAAAAATTTAAAACTCCAGGCAGTCTGTATACAATGGCACAAAGTTAACATTCCTATTTCAACAGGGAACACTGGAAAACCAGCAAAGAAAGGTCAGACCAAAAGCAGACTAGAATCCATCAAGGCAAATACCAACCTCTGCAACATGTCAGGTATCTGGGTCTTCTGATGACATCACCAATACTCCAATAGCCCGTGTAGCATTACCTCTCCATCTCTATTACCTGTGTCTCCCTTTTGGGATGGTTCCACTCCATCCCTGAAACACTCCTCAGTGAACATCACATGTTCTGGACTCCTACATATCCTGAAGTCTCCATTACAATGTAGGTTTCATTTTCAAAGCTCATGCAATGGTTTCTCATGAGTTCATTGCAGGAAATCGCATGCTGTCCCACATGGCCTGGCTTCAGATTTCTAGAATTTTGGTGTAAGCCTCCATTATCTCCTGATATTTAAACTTTCATATCTGCACAACTAGCACCATATGGATGAGGTGTCTGAAATACATGCAAGTAGAGTTGTTGTGATAGTTTTAAATAGAAACCTGGGCCTAAGACAAAAGGAAGGCTGGATGATCAGAATTAACTGAGCATTAAGAATTTTTTTTAATGTCAAGTGAGTAAATAGAATTGCTTAGAAGGGGCCTTGTGGATAAGGAAGAGAAAGGCTCAAGATTGCTCCAGATATTAATACTGTGACAATACATTAATACTGGAAGGAAGTAATATCCATCAAAAAGTGCTGGAAGACAATACTAGACAAGGCATGAACATCTGGATAATCTGAACTCACAGAAATCTCAACAAGAAAGTATTCCATAAGGAAGACATAGCCAACTGTGCTGAACAAGAACAAAAAAAAAATCACATTACATGATACTGAAAGTTTTCTATTGGATTCTACACTGAGAGCACTTAGTTCCTGTGATGATTTGAAAAAGAATGGTATTAATAAGCTCATGTAGTTAAAAGTTTAGGCCGTAGTTGGTGGACAGTTTAGGAAGGATTAGAAGGTGTGGCCTTGTCAGAGGTAGTATGTCACTGAACTTGAACTTTGAGGATTTAAAAACCTATGCCAGGCTCAGACTCCCTATCTTTGCCTCCAGCTTGTAGATCAGATGTAAGCTCTTACCAACTTCTCCAGCACCATGCTT
Source organism: Tokudaia tokunoshimensis (assembly GCA_036184795.1). Taxonomy (NCBI): domain Eukaryota; kingdom Metazoa; phylum Chordata; class Mammalia; order Rodentia; family Muridae; genus Tokudaia; species Tokudaia tokunoshimensis. Next base: position 64,423,366 of record BTHU01000014.1, read on the forward strand.
TGCCTGCTTGCTGTTAATGCTCTCACTAAGCTATTCATGGACTCTAAACCTCCGATACTGCAAGCAAGCCCCAATTAAACTGCCTTCTTTTATAAGTTTCCTGGATCACATGTCTCTTCACAGCAATAGAACAGTAACTAAGAGTCCTTTAAAGTGAGGACTGAAGTAGGTATGGTGGATGTGGCAGATTTCATATTGAATGGATGGGGAAGAACTTTGGAGATGAAGGAGTGGAAGCAACTTGTGTAGATATACCATTCAAGAATCCTGAAAATGATGGGATAAGAGAGAGGACTAGAGAGGGTAAATGTGAACAAAATACATTATATGCATATGAAATTGTCAAAGAATCAATAAACATTTTTAATTAAGAACAAAAAGGTGATAATCTTAAAAATAAAGAGTTGCTACTACTTATGCAGCAACTTGAAGGTCAAGTGACATTTAAGGGTCCTTAAAAGGATGCTAAGATAAATAACAGAATAAATAGATAAAGAGTAGAAGTCAGTAGAACAGGGGTATGATTGAGAAATTGAAGTAGAGTGTACTTGAGAACCTTGTCTGTGATCAGAGTATCAACAATGAGGAGAAGAGAATGGAGCAGACAAAGAAGAACTGCAAACAGAAGAGGATGGGTTAATCATATCTATGCCTATATTGCCCTCACAGTAACTGCTTCAGTTAATCCTGTAGCATGAAGTGTGGATCCCTTCTCCCATATAAGGAAACAAAATTGCAAATTGACTTAAGGTATTGCCATAAGCCTGTATAAAATATTAATAGTAAAACCAGGATTCACTCTGAGTCTTTAGTCTCTAAACAAAAGGTCCACCTTCTCCCACCTCCCCTTCCTAACCATCTTCCTCATCAATCTTCATTCTCTCTTCCCATGTCCTCCCTCTCCTCTCACTTTCTTGTCTCCTGCTTCCTTTCTTGCTGTTACCTATTTGGAATGCAGCTCAGGTTCTGTTGCAAAATCAATCTTGGAATTAGTGTACTGAAACCCCCTGGCACACATTTTTCAGCTTAGATTTTTACATTCTATCAAAGGACAGATTCGCCAGCAGATTAAAGCTGTTTGAAGCCTTCTGGAGTTTTATGCCTGGGTTGTTTGTACTTAGCGACCTCTCAAATTCTGGATGTTAAAATGTGGCTTCTCTTCTTCTTTTCAATTTTGTTGACAATTTCCATTAGAGCCCTGTTATCCCTCTGGATTGCTTCAATTTGAAACTGTGTTAGAGGTTAAAGATTGCATTTGCTAAGGTTGGAAGCTGACTTCAGCTTCTAAATGCAAGACTTCACCCTAAAGACCAGATTGTCTCTGCTGTAAGTTCATTTACACCTGGCATCTGCTGTGACTTAAATATTCCCCAGTGTTCGTGTATTGAAAACTTGTGCGCAAGTGCAACAGTGTTGGGAGGCAGGTCCTAACAAGAGGGGACTCAAAATGGTATCACCGGAGTAAGTCAGGTATTATGAGTAGGTTTGTTTATTAAAAAAACAAAACAAAACAAAACAAAAAAACAAAAAACTTCTGGCTCTCCCCTCTTGTCCTTTTTAACCTGTCATCTGTCATCTTCCATCACAGAATGAGCATTTCTCCTCGTTGCATGCAGTCTAATCTCAGATGTTGTTGATTTGGATCTTACATATTCCCCAAAGGCTGTGTGCTACCAAGATTCTCAACCTTCCTAATGATGTGACCCTTCAATACAGTTCCTCATTGGTGACCGCCAATCATAAAATTATTTCACTGTTCCTTCATAACTGTAATTTTGATGCTGTTAGGAATCATTATATAAATATCTGATATGCAGGATATTTGATATGTGACTCGCAAAGAGGTCGAGACCCACAGGCCGAGAAGTGCTGTTCTACAGCTTTGGTCACCAGCTTTGGACACTGTTGAGAGGCAAGGGTGTCTTTAACAAGAGGGCCCACCCAGGAGAAGAAAGTAAGTTTGAAGAGAGTGTGCCTTTGAATTGGGACCTGAGCACCTCTGACGCATTCTTTGTTTCTTGACCACCATGAGAAGAGCAGCTTCTTCTGCCACTTAGATCTTCGGTGGTGCATGGCTTCATTCCATACCTAGTGACAACTAAACTAAGCAATCATGGGCTAAAAAGTCCAAAACTATGAGCCAAACAAATCTTCCTTTTTTTAGAGGGTGGTTATCCCGAATTAGATGTCAGCTAACATTGCAGCTGTTCATTGTTTGTAGCACTGAGACTCAAAACTAGGAGACTGTGTTAAGCAAGGATGCTAAAATTACCATTTTAACTACAAACTCAATCCAGGTACTGTTGCAGCTTTAAACAATATATTACTAGAGCATCAAAGTCAAAACATTCTTCTTCCATTAAAAGGGATCTGCCACCACCCTTAAGAGAGGATGACAGATAGTAGGCATTCAACAAAATGCCTTTCATGTGTAAAATGAATGAGAGTATATAAATGAACAAGAGTGTAAATGAGGAAAAATTAATTAGGCTACATTTTACTTGAAATCTACTAGCAAACAAAAGGTTTAAATGGGAGTCTGAAATTTCATAAACTCTAAATATGCCAAGTTTCAACCACCTCATTAGCATAAAATAATATGTTAATCAATTCATTTTGGGTACTCTAGTGGAAAACTTTGCTACAAATAAATTATTTGAATGAAAAGATATCTGCTTCATTGCGTTAAATAGTACTATCAGGGCCTAAAGTTTTAGAGACGGACCAATGCTCTTTTAAGGACCTGCACTAAAATCATGCTGTTGTTTAAATAGAGAGGGAGATTACTGGGACAGAGATTTGCATGCCTGAGTGAAAAAAACATGCAGGACTTGAACTTTTGAGGCAGATTGCAATCTACCATGTCAAGACTGTATGACTTCATGTCCAATGTTTACCCTTGATGAACTGGCTTCCTTCTTTTCTGAATGAGAGGGATACAAACAATAAAATCTCTCAGGATTGCACCAAGTGTTACACAAAAGTGATCACATAAGGATCCAGTAAGAGGTAGACATTATTTACTCCAAATTCTTAGAGCCTGTGCATCATCATTATATTACTGCTCAATGATATTTGAATTCTTAAGGTTTAAACATGAAAACAGTAGGCCTTGGAGAAAGCAGTTGCCATTGTCTGCCCTCCCTCTGTGCCCGTCCCTCTTTTTTAAAATTTTTTATTGGTTATTTATTTACATTTCAAATGTTATCCCGCTTCCCAGTTTCCCCTCCATAAACCCCCTATCCCATACTCTCCTCCCTCCTGCTATGAGGGTGCTCCCTACACTGGGGCATCTAGCCTTGACAGGACCAAAAGCCTCCCCTCCCATTGATGCCAGATAAGGCCATCCTCTGCTACACATGCAGGTGAAGCCATGGGTCCCTCCACGTGTACTCTTTGGTTGGTGGTTTAGTCCCGGGGAGCTCTGGGGTGTCTGGTTGGTTGATATTGTTGTTCTTCCTGTGGGGTTGCAAACCCCTTCAGCTCCTTCAGTCCTTCCCCTAACTCCATTGGGGTCCCCATGCTTAGTCCAATGGTTGGTTGCTAGCATCTGCATCTGTATTGGTCAGGCTCTGGCAGAGCCTCTCAGGAGACGGCTATATCAGGCTCCTGTCAGCAAGCACTTCTTTGCATCAGCAATAGTGTCTAAGTTTGGTGGTTGCATATGGGATGGATCCCCAGGAGGGACAATCTCTGGATGGCCTTTCAGTCTCTGCTCCACTCTTTGTCCCTGTGTTCCCTTTCTCTTAATGCATAGATTTCAAGGGCAGATTCCACTGCAACGTCGAGAGATCTCTGAGATGGCCGTCTTCTCTGTGTTTTAAACAGCTGAGGGGAGGAGGTTCCCAATACGGAAGGCAGCTAGTTCAACAGCTTGTAGTTAATTATCATACTTTCTTCATCCTGTATTTCCATGGCTAAAGGTGAGATGAGAGTGCTATTTGGAATGGGCAGTATGGCCTGATAGACCAGGGCATACTTAGAAATCTCAGTTAGTGGAAAACAGCTGATCTCTGATCATTGCCCAAGACTTATTGAATCTCCCTTCCCAATAAGCTATGAGATACAGAATGGTGGAGCTTAAAATAACATGGCCTTAACATGGCCTTAAGTCTGGTAAGTCTGGTAATATATAATATATGAATACCAGTGAGTCTAAAGTCACATGTCCTAACCAAGGAACCCAATGAGAGTGTTTCTGTGAGTTGCATGTGCTTATTTCTTTTAAAAAAAGAAAAGCAATCTCAATCATCAACTAAATGAGTCTTTATATTTACCTGGCTCTACAAAAAGTATAAAGGAAAATAAAGCTGTTCAACCTTGCCAGTGACTTCATGGCTTTTATAGATAGTTTAAGAGTCAAAAAGCCTTGAAAACTAGTTAACAATAGAGCAGATACTAAACAGATTTCACTAAGGTGAACAAGAGGCTGCCTAGATTATCTAGTCAACACACAACGGCAATTTTGTGTGAATAATTTAAAGATCATTAAGTTAGCTTCAAGATGGTCACGCTGTCTTGGAAGATGGCAAGCAAAAAGAGACATGTCATAGAACATGGTGCCATACTGACAGGAACAGACTAGGCACTATGGCAGAGGGACAGGTGCTTGCCATTAACTGGACTTTTATTAGAAGAGGTGACATACTATAAATGCTAAATAGTAATAATTTTAGCTATCTCAGGTGAAAAATCCTTCTGCATGCATGAGATTTGTGGGTAGGAGACAGAGTTTACAATTAGAGTTAAATTTGTAGATGTATAAAGCTACTCTTCTAGAGAAAAAGAATATTTGATTGGCTGATTACATTCCCATGAATTTCAAAAGTTTCACTTTGCATCTCTTGAAAAAAATGAAGATTACAGAGTGTATACTAGAAAACAAAGACTAAGGGAATATACCTAACCACAGAATCAATTCCTTATCTTAAAGAGAGCAAAGTCCAACTTTCTTGAGAAAATCAGATGTCATGTTGAGACCCTAGAACCAGAATCAAGAACAGGGTTACAAGACCACATTTAAAAGAAGACAGCAGCCACCAGAAAGGGTCATATACTAGTAGGAATCCTCACACACTGTGCAGGAAACAGATATATCACCTTCCTGGTAACAGGAATCACTTTAGAGAAGAAAGTTAGAGAAAGAGACTTCAATGGACCAATTAGCATCCTGACGTCTCCATGTTAAAGTACAGAAGTTTCATGTTCATGTTGATCTGAAACAATGAGGGGCGCTTTTCCACCATAACAAATATTGGATTTCCTAAGAATATCTAAAACAAAGAAACAGGGCTTCTGAAGAATGCCAAGGAAGGGGAGGGACAGTCTCACACATAAGACTGGAACAGATTGAAAGCTATGCAGTATTACAAAGGGAAGGAAAAAAACATAGCATGAATAAATATGGTGTATTCAAAGAGATTTTAGAGCATCAGGTCCCAGCTTCAAGCATCAGGAGAAACAAGACAGCTAAAAACAGCCAAGCAGTGGTGGCGCATGCCTTTAATCCCAGCATTTGGGAGGCAGAGGCAGGCAGATTTCTGAGTTCGAGGCCAGCCTGGTCTACAGAGTGAGTTCCAGGACAGTCAGGCCTACACAGAGAAACCCCGTCTCAACAAAAAACAAAATACAAAAAACAAAACAAACAAACAAAAAAAAGACAGCTAAAAACAAAGGCTCAGACTTTATCCTAAAATTTTTGTGATGCACTGAAGGGTACGAGTCAGAGGAAGCCATTTTGGACTTTTTGAAAACTTCCTGCAATAGTTATGTATGGGGGGGAGTACTGCTCAATGGGAGTAAACACCAACTACTTAGGAAGTGGATGTGGCACAGGCTGAGCTTTGAGAAAATATCAGAGTTTTGAGAGCTGGGATATGAATTTGATAAAGGTAACATGAAAACCCAAGCTAAGAACACAGAGTGGGGAGTCCACCCAGAATCTGCTCGAAGGAAATTCGGCATACTCATAAGCAGTGAAGAAAGAAAGTGGAGATTTTTGGCACCAACTTTCCTTAATTCCAAATCCTGATACTAATAAGACACAAACAGGTGACTTCGAAGTCCTGCTTAAATTAGATCTAAGTGAACAAAGTACTTTTGTAAGTGACATTTCATTGAAACAGACCACTCTATCCATGTCTGTATTGTCTGCTGCTGCCTTGACTGAAGGGTGAAGTTAAGTGATACTGAAGAAACTTAATAGCTGGTTATTTGTTCCTTATCAGAAAATGGTTGCTGAACTCTGCCTTCTAATATTTGGGTCACTAAATCATCAGGTAACCTTGGGAGGTCAACATGTATGTGAGTTATCTTGGACTAGAAATCCACATTTTTATTACCATACCACACACAGGCTTCTCTGTGAATCTAAGTTTTCTCATCTGTATCATTAGTTATATTTTACCCATTTATGTATTACTCAAATATAGAATATGCCACATAGGGCTGTTTGGAGGGTCAAATGACATAATGCAAAATATTCTCAGCAGAGAAATAGTTTGTCTCTGATGGTAGAGTGAGTGGTAGCCTAGCATACCAAAGCCTTCTATTTGATAGAGAAAAAGAAAGAAGGAAGGAAAGAGAGAATCAATCAATATACTAGTTCCTAATTTAAAAAAAAAAAAGAAAACTTTAACAACAGGGAGATTTGTAATTCGTTTAAAAGACAGGCCATCTATTTTCCCTCAAGGTTAGTATCCAGGAATCATCAACATTATCATCATCTGGTGTAATTGTAAAAGGCCAATTTTTTTTAATTTTTTACTTATTCACTACACATCCCAATCACTGCCCCCTCCCTGTTACCCTCTCCCTATTACCCCCTCCCACAATCCTTCCCCATTTCTAAACCTGTGAACAGAAACATACAATTTATAAGTTCCACCAGTAATTTCCATACAAAGTTAATGATTAGCAGTTTCTTCTAAGATTAAAACACTCCATCTTTCAGGAGCTCATTAAGCCATGAACAACTCAGATTGCTTCAGAAAGTTCATGAAATTGATCAGATTCATCACCCTTCCTCCCCCAAGGTATATAGCCAGTGAAGACTACTGAGAATCTCTCGGTAGTCTCTCAGACAAACCAAGCTGCAAAGACAACTCTGAGACTAGACCAGCTTAGAGAGCAGCCATACCACCTAGAAGAAGCAAAGACAAAACAAGTGAACTGAAAAAGTCTCAGAACAACTAGCCACCTGGAAATGACACTCTTGAATGAGCTGAACTGTCTGTATGGATGTATAGTGTGCTACTGGTTTCCAATTTGGGTGATATGTCACCTCTGCTTGTGTGGGCTTAGGTAATATGGCTGTCTTTGAGTCATTTCTCCTCCTGTTAAGTAAACCTCTCACCCACATTCACCTAAGTAACTCTTATGTGTTTCATCTCTGAGGGGAATTATTTCTCCAAAACAAGTGTTACAGCTCTGAGGGGAAAGTTTTCCCACAATGCACATGTTACAGCTCTGAAGGAGAAGGTATCCTAGCAGTCAGGATCCAAAGAATACCACAAACACACCACACAATAAGCTTCACACAAGAGATTTATTGGAAAATTGCAGAAGAGTGGCTGCCTCTGCTTTGGTGAGAAGCAGCAGGAAACTGAGCAGCAGAGCAGCTGATATAGGGGTTTCTTGGAAGTGGAGTGTTCCAGGGTGAAAATTTCTAGCATGGGTACCTTAGGGTTTCCATTGCTATGAAGAGATTCCATGACTCTTACAGAGGAAAAGAATTTAGAAGTTTACTCCATTATCTTCATGGCAGAAACCATGGCAACATGCTGGCAGACATGATGCTGGAGAAGGAGCTAAGAGTTCTACATCTTGATCTTCAGTCAGTAGGAGACCTTGTCGAGCTTCTGAGACTTCAAGCCCTCCTCAAAGGACACATCTGCTCCAACAAAGCCACATCTATTTCAAAAAGGCCACACCTCCTAAAACTGCTGCTCCCTTTGTACCTATGAGGTGTCATTTTATTCAAATGACCACAGTGGGGATTGGTGGGATTTCGAGCTCCAGGATTGGTGGGTTTTCTAGCTCACAGATTGGGGGAAATTTGGCAGGTTTTTAAACCTAGCAGTGGGATTCGATCTTTTACCCTACAAACTCCAATGAATCTCACTAGTTTAGCAAGTCAGCCTTTGTGGTATCTCTGCTTTGTCTTTAGTCCTCTATCTCTGGTGAGTAGATGTGTGTGTTGAATTTCCATAGGAAAAAAATTGTCAAACAACAACAGTGAAGACTTAGGAACCACTGCTCTGTGTCTACGCTTCCTGCCTTACGGTAGGGAACATTCTCTTAAGAGAAAGTAGCTTATTGTTTTGTGTCAGTTTTGATGAATAAAAGAAATTGAATATTATGACTTGGGATTTATCATTCGTAGATGGTAGAGCTCAGTGTAAAGGGTAAATTTAGTTTTAAAAGTAGTCCATTTCAAATATATTAAATTTTACACAGAGTAGAAATATTGCCCGCTCCTAGAAAAGTAGGTGATAGTTTGAAAATTCTTTAACTTGCAGACATTGCCAAAGGAGCCTTCCCAGATGTCCTGCTATATTAAACTACTGTTTGAGCATGCATAGCAACTTGCCTCATTTATGTTATTTAGAGATTTGTAGCAAAGTCTTATCCTATATTAGAACATACAGAAGCTCACCAAGGAGATGAGTATTAAATGTATATGAAATTTGAGCCTAATGTATAAGACCTCAAAGGAATTTTGTGCTGTTTCCCTAGATCTACCCACCTCCACCATCTTTCCCACAAAGAGATTTCATCCCCTTTTGTTAGCAGACTTAGATAAAAATATCTTAAGAAGTAGTTTTATGGAACTTCTACTTGAACTCCCCTCCACATCCAGAAGGCTGTGCAAGTCTCCATTTTCTCTCCTCTCAGTTACCCGCCCCCACAGGTGAGCTTCCATTAAATGTCTTGGGGTGAGACTGCACTGAAGAGACAGGTACCCAGGTTGTCCCCAATATAACATCGCTTGGGACACAGCCTGTTGGGGCTTCCGCCTGCTCCCAAGAACTGGACAGCGCTGTCGTCGTCAAGGTGCCAGATCTGCTGTAGGCCATCGCCTCTGCAGGGTGACCAGTGCCACGAAGAGAGTGCAGAGTGCACTCCGCCATCTTTGTCCACTGGCCAGGAAGTTGGGACTGGCAGGCTCAGAGATAGACAGGCATAATATCTCTTGGGTCTTGGGAGGCTTGTGTGTACGTGGCTCCCAAGAGCTGGGCAAATCTGCAGTAACCAGCGTGCCAGCTCTGCTGTGGGACTTCTGCCTGGCAGAGGGACGCCCCCTCCCCCCCCACACTCTAGGAGAGATCACACACCCCTGCACAGGGCAGGAGCCTACCAGCCTCCCTTTGGCGACCTCTGCTCCAGGAATCCACTACGCTGAGCCTTTAGATGTGCAAGGACTCCCCAATATAATATCACTTGGGGCAAGGCACATCAGGGCTCCAAAGTCACTCAGGAGCAGGGCAGGCCCCAGAAATCTGTGCCAGGGGAATCCTGGAAAATCAGGGAGGGGGGCAGAAATAGCTTTGCAGGCTCACAGGAGGTCCAACCAACAGCCAGTGACAGCAGGACCAACTAACATCAGAGGTAAACAGATGGCAAAAGGCAAATGTAGGAAAGTTACTAACAGAAATCAAAGTAATGTGGCACCATCCAAACCCAACTCTCCAACAGCAGCAAGTCCTGGATACCCCACCACACCCGAAAGACAAGATCTGGATTTAAAATCACTTCTCATGATGCTATTAGAGGATCACAAGAAGGACACAAATAAATCTAATAAAGAATTACAGGAGACCATGAATCAACGGTTAGAAGCCCTTACAAAGGAAACACAAAAATCGCTTAGAGAAATGCAGGAGAACATGGATCAAAAGATGGAGGCGCACAAGGAGACAACACAAAAATCGCTTAACGAGATGAATCAACGGGTAGATGCACTCACAAAGGAATCACAAAAATTGCACAAAGAAATGCAGAAGAATATGGGTCAACAGATGGATGCCCATAAGGAGGCAACACAAAAATTGCTTAAAGAAATGAATCAACGGTTAGATGCCCTTACAAAGGAAACACGAGAACTGCTTAAAGAAATGCAGGAGACAATGGATCAACAAATGGATTACCATGAGGAGGAAACACAGAAATCACTCAGAGAAATGCAGGAGAACGTGGGTCATCAGGAAGAAATCCTGAAAGAGGCAATGGAAAAATACCTTAAAGAAATACAGGAAAATGCAAACAAACAAGTGAAGGATCTCAGCAAATCCATCCAGGAACTAAAAAAGGAAGTAGAAACAACTAAGAAATCACAAAGGGAGACAACTTTGGAGATAGAAAACCTTGGGAAGAAATCAGGAGTCATAGATGCAAACATAAACAATAGAATACAAGAGATGGAAGAAAGAATCTCAGGTGCTGAAGACTCCATAGAAAGCATCGACTCAACAGTCAAAGAAAATGCAAAATGCAAAAAACGTGTAACCCAAAACATCCAGGAAATCCAGGACACAATGAGAAGACCAAACCTAAGGATTATAGGTATAGACGAGAGTGAAGATTTGCAACTTAAAGGGCCAGTAAACATCTTCAACAAAATTATGGAGGAAAACTTCCTTAACCTAAAGAAAGAGATGCCGATGAACGTACAAGAAGCCTACAGAACTCCAAACAGACTGAACCAGAACAGAAATACCTCCCGTCACATAATAATCAAAATACCAAATGTTCTAAACAAAGAAAGAATACTAAAAGCAGTAAGAGAAAAGGGCCAAGTAACATACAAAGGAAGACCTATCCGAATCACATCAGACTTCTCACCAGAGACTATGAAAGCCAGAAGATCCCGGGCAGATCTCATGCAGACACTAAGACAGCACAAATGCCAGCCTAGACCACTATACCCAGCAAAACTCTCAATCACCATAGATGGAGAGACCAAGATATTCCATGATAAAACCAAATTTTCACAATATCTTTCCACAAATCCAGCCCTGCAATGGATAATAGGTGGAAACCTCCAATACAGGGAGAGAAACAACACCCTGGAAAAAATGAGATAATAACCTTCTTGAATCAAACCCAAAAGTAGATAACCACTCAAACATAAAGATAGCGTCAAGAATGGCAGATGGAAATAATCACTATGCCTTAATCTCTCTTAATATCAATGGTCTCAATTCCCCAATTAAAAGACATAGACTAGCAGACTAGATACGTAAACAGGACCTAGCATTTTGCTGCATGCAGGAAACGCACCTCAGTGTCAAAGACAAACACTACCTCAGAGTAAAAGGCTGGAAAACAATTTTACAAGCAAATGGCCCCAAGAAACGAGGTGGAGTAGCCATCCTAATATCGGATAAAATTGATTTTCAACCTAAAGTCATCAAAAAAGACACAGAAGGACACTACATACTGATCAAGGGAAAAATCCACCAACAAGAACTCTCAATCCTGAATATCTATGCTCCAAATGCAAGGGCACCCTCATTCGTAAAAGAAACTTTACTAAAGCTCAAAGCACACATCGCACCTCACACAATAATAGTGGGTGACTTCAACACCCCGCTCTCTGAAATGGATCGTTCAGGAAAGCAGAAACTAAACAGGGACACAGTGAATCTAATTGAAGCCTTGGACCAAATGGAACTAACAGATATATATAGAACATTTCATCCTAGAGCTAAAGAATACACCTTCTTCTTAGCACCTAATGGTACCTTCTTCAAAACTGACCATATAATTGGTCACAAATCAGACCTCAACAGATATAAGAAGATAGGACTAATCCCATGCCTCCTATCAGATCACTATGGAATAAGGGTGGTCTTCAATGGCAACAAAAACAAAAGAAAACCCATGTACACATGGAGGATGAACAATGCTCTACTCAATGATAACTTGGTCAAGGTGGAAATAAAGAAAGAAATCAAAGACTTTTTGAAAGTTAATGAAAATGAAGACACAACATACCCTAATTTATGGGACACAATGAAAGCAGTGCTAAGAGGAAAATTCATAGCCCTGAGTGCCACCAAAAAGAAACGGGAGACAGCATGCACTAACAGCTTAATGGCACACCTGAAAGCCCTGGAACAAAAAGAAGCAAATACACCAAAGAGGAGTAGAAGGCAGGAAATCATCAAACACAGGGCTGAAATCAATCAAGTAGAAACAAATAAAACCATACAAAGAATCAACAAAACGAGGAGTTGGTTCTTTGAGAAAATCAACAAGATAGATAAGCCCTTAGCCAGACTAACCAGAGGGCACAGAGATAGTATCCAAATTAATAAAATCAGAAACGAAAAGGGAGAGATAACAACAGAAACTGAGGAAATTCAAAAAATCATCAGATCCTACTACAAAAACCTGTATTCAACACAACCAGAAAATCTTGAGGAAATGGACAATTTCCTTGACAGATATCAAATACCAAAATTAAATCAGGCTCAAATAGACCATTTAAACCGTCCTAAAATCCCTGAGGAAATAGAAGTCGTCGTTGGAAGTCTTCCAACCAAAAAAAGCACAGGTCCAGATGGTTTTAGTGCAGAGTTCTATCAGACCTTCAAAGAAGACCTAACACCAATACTCTTCAAACTGTTCCACAAAATAGAAACAGAAGGAACACTACCCAACTCGTTCTATGAAACCACAATTACACTAATACCAAAAGCACACAAAGATCCGACAAAGAAAGAGAATCTCAGGCCAATCTCTCTTATGAATATCGATGCAAAAATACTCAATAAAATTCTTGCCAACCGAATCCAAGAACACATCAAAACCATCATTCACTATGATCAAGTAGGCTTCATCCCAGGGATGCAGGGTCGTTCAATATAAGGAAATCCATCAATGTAATCCACTAAATAAACAATCTCAAAGAAAAAAACCACATGGTCATCTCATTAGATGCTGAGAAAGCATTTGACAAAATTCAGCCTCCTTTCATGCTAAAGGTCTTGGAAAGATCAGGAATTCAAGGCCCATATCTAAACATAGTAAAAGCAATTTACAGCAAACCGGTAGCCAGCATCAATCTAAATGGAGAGAAACTTGAAGCAATCCCACTAAAATCAGGGACTAGACAAGGCTGCCCTCTCTCTCCATATCTTTTAAATATAGTACTTGAAGTTATAGCTAGAGCAATTAGACAACAAAAGGAGGTAAAAGGGATAAAAATTGGAAAGGAAGAAGTCAAACTATCACTATTTGCAGTCGATATGATAGTATACTTAAACGACCCAAAGAACTCCACCAGAAAACTCCTACAGCTGATAAACGACTTCAGCAAAGTGGCCGGATATAAAATCAACTCAAGCAAGTTAGTAGCCTTCCTATACTCAAAGGATAAGCAGGCTGAGAAAGAAGTAAGAGAAATGATACCCTTCACGATAGCCACAAACCATATAAAGAAACTTGGCGTGACTCTAACCAAACAAGTGAAAGATCTGTATGACAAGAACTTCAAGTCTCTGAAGAAAGAAATTGAAGAAGACCTCAGAAGACGGAAAAATCTGCCATGCTCATGGATTGGCAGGATTAATATAGTAAAAATGACCATCTTACCAAAAGTAATATACAGATTCAATGCAATCCCCATCAAAATCCCAACTCAATTCTTCATAGAGTTAGAAAGAGCAATTCAAAAATTCATCTGGAATAGCAGAAAACCCAGAATAGCTAAAACTATTCTCAAGAGTAAATGAACCTCTGGGGGAATCAGTATCCCGGACCTCAAGCTGTACTACAGAGCAATAGTGTTAAAAACCGCATGGTATTGGTACAGTGACAGACATGTAGATCAATGGAACAGAATTGAAGACCCAGAAATGAATCCACACTCCTATGGTCACTTGATCTTTGACAAAGGAGCTAAAACCATCCAGTGGAAAAAAGATAGCCTTTTCAACAAATGGTGCTGGCTCAACTGGAGGTCAACATGCAGAAGAATGCAAATTGACCCATTCTTATCTCCTTGCACTAAGCTCAATTCCAAGTGGATCAAGGACCTCCACATAAAACCAGACACACTGAAACTAATAGAAAGGAAACTAGGGAAGAACCTTGAACATATGGGCACAGGGGAGAATTTCATGAACAGAACTCCAATAGCTTATGCTCTAAGATCAAGAATAGACAAATGGGACCTCATTAAATTACAAAGTTTTTGCAAGGCAAAAGACACTATTAAAAAGACAAAGCGGCAACCAACTAACTGGGAAATGATCTTTACCAACCCTACATCCGACAGAGGGCTAATATCCAAGATATACAAAGAACTCAAAAAGTTAAACTCCAGAGAGGCAAGTAACCCTATTAAAAAATGGGATACAGAGCTACACAAAGAGTTCTCATCTGAAGAATATCTAATGGCTGAGAAGCACCTAAAGAGATGTTCATCATCCTTAGTCATTAGGGAAATGCAAATCAAAACAACCCTGAGATTTCATCTCACACCAGTCAGGATGGCTAAGATCAAAAACACAGGAGACAGCAGTTGTTGGCGAGGATGTGGAGAAAGAGGAACACTCCTCCACTGCTGGTGGAATTGCAGGCTGGTACAACCACTCTGGAAAGCAGTCTGGTGGTTCCTCAGAAAACTGGGCATGACACTCCCGGAGGATCCGGCTATACCACTCCTGGGCATATACCCAGAGACTTTACCTGCATGCAATAAGGACACATGCTCCACTATGTTCATAGCAGCCTTATTTATAATAGCCAGAAGCTGGAAAGAACCCAGATGTCCCTCAATGGAGGAATGGATTCAGAAGATGTGGTATATCTACACAATGGAATACTACTGTGCAATTAAAAACAATGAATTCACAAAATTCCTAGGCAAATGGTCAGAACTTGAAAATATCATCCTTAGTGAGGTAACCCAATCACAAAAGAACACACATGGTATGCAGTCACTGATAAGGGGATATTGACCCAGAATCTTGGAATACCCTAGACACAATCCGCATATCAATAGATTTCTAAAAAGATGGAAGGAGAGACCCCTGGTCCTGGAAAGACTGGATGTAGGGGAACTCCAGGACAGAGTAACGAGAGGGGGTTGAATGGAGAAAAGAGGGAGGGAAGGGGGCTTATGGGACTTTCGGGGAGGGAGGAAACGGGAAAGGGGAAGAGATTTGGAATGTAAATTAAAAAAATAAAATAAAATTAAAAAAAAATTACAAAGTTTTTGCAAGGCAAAAGACACTGTCAAAAAGACAAAGCGGCAACCAACTAACTGGGAAATGATCTTTACCAACCTTACATCCGACAGAGGGCTAATATCCAATATATACAAAGAACTCAAGAAGTTAAACTCCAGAGAGGCAAGTAACCCTATTAAAAAATGGGGTACAGAGCTAAACAAAGAGTTCTCACCTGAAGAATATCTAATGGCTGAGAAGCACCTAAAGAGATGTTCATCATCCTTAGTCATTAGGGAAATGCAAATCAAAACAACCCTGAGATTCCATCTCACACCAGTCAGAATGGCTAAGATCAAAAACACAGGAGACAGCAGTTGTTGGCGAGGATGTGGAGAAAGAGGAACACTCCTCCACTGCTGGTGGAATTGCAAGCTGGTACAACCACTCTGGAAAGCTGTCTGGCGGTTCCTCAGTAAACTAGGCATGACACTCCCAGAGGATCCAGCTATACCACTCCTGGGCATATACCCAGAGACTTTATCTGCATGCAATAAGGACACATGCTCCGCAATGTTCATAGCAGCCTTATTTATAATAGCCAGAAGCTGGAAAGAACCCAGATGTCCCTCAATGGAGGAATGACTTCAGAAGATGTGGTATATCTACACAATGGAATACTACTCTGCAATTAAAAACAATGAATTCACGAAATTCCTAGGCAAATGGTCAGAACTTGAAATTATCATCCTTAGTGAGGTAACACAATCACAAAAGAACACACATGGTATGCAGTCACTGATAAGGGGATATTAACCCAGAATCTCGGAATACCCTAGACATAATTTGCATATCAATAGATTTCTAAGAAGATGGAAGGAGAGACCCCTGGTCCTGAAAAGACTGGATGTATGGGAATGCCAGGACAGAGAAACGAGAGGGGGTTGAATGGAGAAAAGAGGGAGGGAAGGGGGCTTATGGGACTTTTGGGGAGGGAGGAAACGGGAAAGGGGAAATGATTTGGAATGTAAGTAAAAAAAAACTTAGAAAATAAAAAAAAAATGTCTTGGGGTGCTATTTGCAGACACCACATGGCACAATCTAATGAAATACACTGCTACTTTTGAAAAAAAATGAAGTCTTACTCAAAAATTTTACTGTTATTTGATAGTGAATTTAAATTTTATTCACATATAAAACAGCTGAGAATTCATACACTAAGAATAACTTGGCTTCACTGAAGGACTGGCATGTTCCTTTCAGAACATTTGAAGTATTATATATGTTAACACGTGTCAAATTATTTTACAAGTAAATACATAGGATACAGGTGTACACACACAAGAGTCCTTCATCGTCCTCATCTCACACTGCCACTTGCAAACAATAAAGACAACAATGATGCCCAAGTGCCTCTAACGGCCCTGAGGACCTGCAGGATGCTTACAAAACTCAAGACACTTCGGAGACAATGACTGACGCCAGAAGCTGTACACCTAAAACCCATTCCTCATGAACTTTAGCGCCAGCCTCAGCCTCAGATACTGACTAATCTATACCAATTGGCATTTGACGTTCTCCTGAACACCTAAAGTCGCAAGCCATTAACAAATTTCCTGTGAAGTTTAAGTGAGGTCCATAGGAGTACTTAGTGGTTTTCAACCTGTGGGTCAATGACCCATTTTGTAGTTCCATACCAAATACCCTGAATATCAGTATGATTCATAACAGTAGCAAAATTATTTTATGAAGCAGCAAAAAAAATAAATTTATGGTTAGGAGTCACCACAACATAAGGAACTATATTAAAGGGTTGCAACATTAGGAAGGTTGAGAAACCCTGGCTTAGGGCATCACCTTTCCACTCTGATATTTATTCCTGGATATCTCTGTCTCCCTACATCACTATTACTTCTACCCTGCTCCCCTTCTCCACCCTTCACGTGACCATTGAAGAATATATCAACCTTGAAGGAAGCAAGTCACCAAAAGAAAAATCAGAGGGAATATTACAGCAATATACACATAAAGAAAAAGCTAAGAGAATTTCAGAAAGAAGAAGATCACTTAATCTAGTGTGTGGTATTTTACTTTCTATTTCATGACCAAAAGCAAGTTGCAAAGGAAAAGTTTTAGCTTTATCATTCACAATCAACCACTGGAAGAAGTCAGGGCAAGAACTCTAGTCAGTAACCTAAGGCAGGCTGAAGCAGTAATCGTGAAGGAACACTGCTTACTAGCCATGCTTTTCATGCCATGCTCATCTTGCTTTCACTTATAACCAGAGCCCAGGGTTGATACCTCCTACAGTGGACTCAGCCTTCCTGCCTAAATCATTAACCAAGAAAATGCCCCATAAACTTGTGCACAGGATGAACCGATATAGGCTCTTTCTCAATAAAAGCTCCATCTTAAAAGATATGTCTAGGTTTGTGTCAGAGACCTCTGATAAATGTCTCTCATTTTATTAAGTTAATGCTATAGTATGTTGCCTAATACAGTCCTCTGCAGTTCTCCTGACACTACTATCAGACTAAGTTTGGATATTGCACCACTGACTAGCTCTATGACCATTCAAAAATTATTTGACCTTCTTGAGTTACACTTTCTTAACTGTAAAATAGTTGTTGACTACACACTCATGTACAAGTTGACCACCCTAATGAAACTCAGTGGAGTTTTGTTTGTTTTATTTTTTAAGAAAAAAAAGTTGAAAAGGAGACATTTTAGGAGGCCCAAGATAATTGCAGAGGGAGAGTGGATATAACCAAACTACAATGCATATGTGTAAGAAATTTTCAAATAATAATTAACAATATCAACAACAAAACCCCCATGCTGTTATTATGAACACTAAATGAACCAGAGCATTTAAAAATCTGTGAGGGTGTCGGTCAGCACTTGTCTAGTATGTGCCTGGCCCTGGGTTTGATGCTCAGCTTTAAAAACTAATAATAATAACTGAATGTGAAGTGCTTAGTATAAAATCTTGCCAAAGAACAAGGCCAGTCCACATCAAATGGATGTATCATTAGTCTATCTTTTTTTGAGACTCTTTTTTTTATTAAATTTATTTATTCACTTTACAACCCAATTATCTTGAGACTCTTGACAATACAGGGGACTAGGAATTCTGATGAGCCATTAATTCCCACTATTAGCTCTTCTCCTTCATCCCTCTCTTTCATGCCTGTATGAATCTTCCAGAAGTCACTAGGGCTTCATCTTCACTTCTCTGCTAATGATACTGAATTTACACATCCTGGCTGGCCTCCTACAACACTGAGGTCAGCTGCAGAATTTATTAACATCTGAAGCAGACCTTTTCTTCTCATCCCACAGAAACTTCCTACATCAAAATTTGAATAAGCCTGAGGTCTTCTGGCACGAAGTTGATGACCGCTGCCCCCTTTCTCAGATCCCATTTTCTTAGGGTCATTTCTACATAGTTATTGCTTCTTTGATCAAATTACCAGCACATAGATAATTACACTTACCCAGCATTTTTTCATCTCCAAAGCAATGGAAAGGGCATCCTGGCTATATGTCTATTCAGTGAATTTTCCGTCTTTAATAAAAACAAGTTGCCGCACCAACTTCAAAAGCTGATGCTGGCAAACCCGCCTCCCAGAGAGCAGGTGCACAGCATGCATATTAATGCAAAGAAGTCAGAACTGAGAGGCAAGGAGGAGACTTCAAAGGCACAGAATGTGGAGTCAGGAGATAAAGGTTTGCTCTGGAAATTCTGACTTAGCACAAGTTGTTTAACCTCTGAGTCTTACTTGCCCTGTGTGTGAAATGGGGCTGATAAAGGTGTCTAGTCCATACCCTTTGTTCTGAGAGAAGTGAGGGAGTGGAAGAGAAAATGATTCATTATGATGTGGATGCTTTACATTTAGCACTACTTCCCAAAGGGGCTATTTTTATATAAATATTAAGGCAAGGTTCTATCAATAAACGCAAAAATTTGTTTCCTATGCTCTTGAACAAAATACTCCAAAAATGACTTCTACTCCAAAGAAAAAGTGGGCAAATTGTTGCTCATGGTTCACTTGCTGAGCAGAAATTATAATTGGCTTTGCTTCCATATTAAAATCTTCACTAAATTAGAACTTACATAATCCTAACAGCAGCCCTTAGAAGGCCAAGAGTGTTAATGAAACTCTTTCTGTGATGCAAAACTGGAACATGGACTCACCCTTCCCGTAATAACTCAGTGTTCAACTAACTGTTCTCTATACGTGCTCTGGAAACCCCCAAAGATGCTTCATGGGCATGGACGACAGCAGAACTGTCTTTATTAATGCAATAAAGTATTGTTTGCCCCCCCCCCTCGCACAGAGAGAGAGAGAGAGAGTGTGTGTGAGTGTTCTTCATAGGGATGAATTAAGTTTATCAGGATGAGCCAAGGTAACACACGAGAGTAAAGCAGACTGAATAAGAAATATGACAGACAATCTTGTGGCCTCCATGAAACAAGAGACTGGGACAAATGTAAAATAATATCACTATTTTTTAAGATGTGATTATTTTGAAAAACATGTTTTAAAGAATATGAAAGTTTAAGGTCTACAACATGGCTCGGTGGGTGAAAACAAACTTGCCTACTTCCCTGATGACCTAAGTTTGATACCCAGAAAGGTGGAAGCAGAAATCAACTCAAAAAGTTGTCCTTTACATATGCTACACACATGTATAGACATCATATATACACATATACCCACATGTTATTCACACCCCAACCTATACACATCAAGCATGCATAAATATGCACACATCCATAATATACACATATGTCCACATACATACACATATCATATGCATACACCATATATATAATATATATCATACATGAACACATACAGACACACACATATATACATCATCCATATATATCAATAAACTAATCATATACATATCATATGTACACATATCATAAAACACACACATACATACATGATATATACATACATGATATATCATACGTGTGCAACAACTGATGCTGCTTAGATCTCCTATAGGAGCTTTAGAATTAAGGTATTAGATGCTTGCATGCTGTAATTTGAGTGGTTCTTCAAAGACATCAGACTGAATAAGAAATATGACAGACAATCTTGTGGCCTCCATGAAACAAGAGACTGGGACAAATGTAAAATAATATCACTATTTTTTAAGATGTGATTATTTTGAAAAACATGTTTTAAAGAATATGAAAGTTTAAGGGACTATATGTATGTATGTAAGGGATATGAAAGTTCAGTATGATATCATATATCATGTGTGTATATATCATACCTGATATATACACACATACATATATACATGATATATATATGTATCATACATGAACATATATACATGCAAACACACATACATATATCATATATCATACAAACACACATACACATATGTGTATTGAACACACAGGAAAGACTATTATAAAGTTTTAAATGTCACCTTCTTTTAAATGTATGAGTCTGTTTACATACATGCCACATGTACACAGGTGCCTGCAGAGGCCAGAAGAAGCATCAGATCCCCTGAATCTGGAGTTACAGGCAGTTGTGAGCTACCAGACGAGAGTGCTAGGAGCAGTACCCAGGTCCACTGGGAGAGTAGAGAGAGTTCTTAATGGATGAGTCATCTCTCCATGTCCCATGTTACTTATTTTTAATATGCAATATATTTTGCCATTTTTAATAAATTTACACCTTCTTAACTCTCAATTTTAATATTTAAAATTGTAAACCTCAACAGCTGCAGCAAGTTTAAACAGAAGATTTCCAATATCCTCAAACTTTTTCAGTCTTCAAGTGGCCTTGACCTAAACCCTAGAGAACCATTTGCTGCCAACTGACTCTCTGACTGTGAGAGTAACCCTGTTCTCAGATGAAAGAAATAACACAGGTGACCAATAACTGCCCCCAAACAAATGTACCATTATCTCTAACTTTTGATAAAGAAACAGTTTTTTTTAATTTGGTTGTATAGCTCAAAGGAAATGTTTTTAAGACAAAATTGTATCCCCCAGTTGGTTAACAATTTACATACTATTTTCTTCCATTTTCTATGGCTCTTCCAATCCTTGTTGGCCACCAGACCCTCCCAGCAATCAAATTGTCCCTATGTCTTTGAAGAACCACTCAAATTACAGCATGCAAGCATCTAATACCTTAATTCTAAAGCTCCTATAGGAGATCTAAGCAGCATCAGTTGTTGCACACGTTGTTCTGGACTGTCCTGGAAGACAGCTCACCAAATTTCCCACATGATAGAGATCAACCATTCTGTCAAGTTCACTTTACCTGCAGAGCAAGTATGTGATATCTGTCATTGTCTGCCATCCTTCTGCTCTCAAAGCCCCAAGCCATCTCAGAGTCCAAGAAGACTTCTCAGTGGTCTAAATCAACTATGGAAATTGCTGTCAATTTGACCTGCAAAATAAATTCATGTGGTGAGAAGTGTTCCTTTTTTTTTCTTTTTCTTTTTCTTCTTGGGATGTAACTATGATATCTGGAAGTTTGGAGTTTTCTTGGAACAACGAGGTTAGTGTCATAAGGGAAACAACAAAAGAAATTATCATATTCTTTATGTTACTGAGCTATTGAATCAGAAGCAGCAGCTGCTTGCCTCCTAACACTATTACACAACAAATAAACCCCTCTTTCTTTATATTATTGTCATTCTATTTCTTAAAACCAACTATGCTAGCAACTGACACTGAGGTTTTCTGCAGATTAAACAGATATGTCTGTGCATAGGCAATGTAACATCTTTTGTCCCAGAAATGTCAACAATGGTGGAACTGCCTGACAAGCATCTTAAGGGAGCTATTCCGAATAGGTTCAATGAATTTAAAAAAGTCCATGGATGGGATAAGGAGAAAATTTTACACGATAAAAAACTCAAAAGAGTTTCCTAGAGCAGAAAACAAATATGATCTAAAATTTAAAATACACACACACACACACACAGAGCATAGAAATAATAACAGGTTAGAATCAGATGGGAAAACATAACAATAGAAGCCACAAGAACTTAGGCAGAAAGTGGAAGGATAATGGGGGAATGAACTGGGAAGGTATCAGTACAGCAGGGACAGCATCAACATGTTTGAAGCTAATATAAATGTAACTTGAATCAGAAAAGGAGAAACAGGAAAGAATATTTAAAGAAGCAGAAGCTGACATCTTATCCAAATGTGATTAAAACCATATATACTCAGTCAAAATTCCAGTGCAAAGCAAAAGAGAAACAAAAGAAAACACTATTGCGATGTGCATGATAATTTTTTTTTTATAACACAGAGAAGATTCTTAAAGGGAGCTACAGGTAGAAAAGGGAAACAGATAAGAATGGCTGCCACATTCAAACCACAAAGAGCACCAGACAAAAGACAACAAAACAGCTGTAATGTGCTGGAAGAAAAATGACATTGTATATCCAGTGGAAATATCTTTCAAAAATGTTCTCACATGAGAAAAATACTGAGACTAGTGAATGATCTGCACGCAGGAAAGGTTAAATGGAGTTCTGTGGAGAAAAAGAAAATGGCATCACATGCAAACTTGGGTCCACTCAAAGCAGCATAGGTCAGTCTGGAAGATAGGTCTCTGTTTAGAGCAAACAAACAAAAACCCTTTGCTTGTGTTCTAATACTTCAAAAGTATTTAGAAAAACATCTTGGGGAATGGTGTATCATATAGCTTATGAAATGTATTATGAGGGCTAGAGACATGGCTCTGTTTGTTTTAGAGGACCAGTTGCTCTTCTAGAAGATTGGTGTTCTAGTGACAGCACCTATATAGAGGCTCATCACCATGTGCAATTCCAGTTCCAGGGGTCTGATATCATCCTCGGCCTCCAAGGTCACCATCATGTGCATATTGCCCAAAACATACATACAGGCAAAATAAGGGATGAGACTATGGAGGACTTCAGAAGCCACATCCTGGTTGTGATGACCCAGTTAGGGAAAATTCGTACTCTGCTCTCTTTGGAGCCCAGCATTATAGCCAATTAAGTCAGCATGCCAATGTTCTTCACAAAAGCCTTCTTAGGCAATATAAGTCTCCTCATCCATGTTTTTGCGAAGAACCTGATAGCATCTGGAACCCAAGAAGCATGAAGAAGAGTTGCCCTTCTGTCATTGGTTGAGGACAAGAACATGAAGGAGCTAAAGTCCTTGAAGGAAGTGACCATGATGTCCCAAGGGTGGGGACCTGCAGTCAGCAGTGTATGACATTCAGAACAGAGTGGATGCTTGGAAGGGTCTTTAAGACCCATCTTGCCAAAGACAGAACAGTCAGCACTTTCTCTGGCTCTAGCCACTAAAGTGGGAAACAATACTCAAGGGACTCTTCCTATGTGGCTTCTGTGTTCCGGAGTTATGCCTGGGGCACTGGGAATGGCTCTGGGCTACAGCAGGGACATCTGCTCATGTGGAAATGAGCAGAAGTGGCAGCCCTCAGTGGAGAGGTCTTTTTATTAAAAGTAAATCTCCTAAAATTAAAATAAGAGCACTTACTACTCTTAAAGAAGAAGCAATTGGGTTCTGAGCATGCGCATGAAGGTTCACAACTGCCTGTAACTCCAGTGCTAGGGGATCCAACATCCTCTCCTAAGCTTTTCAGGTACCAGCATACACATGGTACACATGCAAACAAGCAGGCATGTATGTGTGTGCACACACACACACACACACACACACACAGAGAGAGAGAGAGAGAGAGAGAAATAAAAATACATAAATAAAAACTACAAGTAGAAATAAACTGTTGAGTCTTACATTATAAAATTGGAAGTATAGAGAATGGTGTACTATGCAGATATTAATAATAAGAACATCTGAGTGGCTTTATTCATATCAAGTTAATACAAACTTAAGAAGAAAAACCTATTTGTGGTGGATTTAATGAGTGTCCCCCATCAGTTCAGATGTTTGAACACTCGGTTCCCAGTTATTGGTGATATTTATGTGGGTTAGGAAGTGTGGCCTTACTGTAGAAAATATGCCACTGGGGACAGGGTTTTAGTTTCAAAAGCTATATGTCATTCCTCATTTGCTCTCTCTGCTTTCTATTTGTGGTTCTAGACATGAGTTGTTCCTGCTACAATGCCTGCAACTTACTGGCATCTTTCCCTGCCATAATGAACACTTAAGCCTGCAAAACCATACTTCCAAATAAACTCTTCCTTCTATAAGTTACCTTGGCCACGGTGTTTATCACAGCAGCAGACAATTAACTAATATACTAGTCCTAATAACTAAGAAGGTGGGTGGGTTTGTTTGTTTGCTTTGTTTATATTGTTTTAGATACAGGATGATGACCTAGGCTAGACTAGTATTCATTAGTAAGCCAAGGATGATCTTGAACTATAAGAAAGACTTTATCTTAATAAGTGGTCTAGTTTATCAAACTTTAATAATTCAAAATATAAGAAAGTAATAAGAGGGCAGAAAAAAACCTGATAAATGTTAAAGAAGAAATTAACAGATTTTCAATTATGATTAGAAATAGATACACTCCTCTCCTGGTAGCTGAAAAATTAGACATAATAAGATTATAGGGCAGTGGTGGCGCACGCCTTTAGTCCCAGCACTTGGGAGGCAGAGGCAGGAGGATTTCTGAGTTCGAGGCCAGCCTGGTCTACAAAGTGAGTTCCAGGACAGCCAGGGCTACATAGAGAAATCCTGTCTCGAAAAACCAAAAAAAAAAAAAAAATTATAGAGTTAACAATACTTACTTTCAATTTGGTTTAATTGATTAATCAATGTGATTGTATTAGTTTTTCTGTTCCTGTGAAAAAAACACTAGACCAAGGCAACTTGCAAAGGAAGAATTTATTCTGGTTTTTGGTCCTAGAGGGATAAACATACATCCATCACAGTACGGAATTGCCTTAGTTACTTTTCTATTGCTGTGGTAAGACATCATGACCAAGGTAACTAACAGAAGAAAGGGTCTATTTAGGGCTTACAGGCTCAGAATATCATGGTGGGAAATGTGACAGCAGGCAAGCCTATCACTGGAGCAACAGCTGAGAGCTGACATCGTGACCCACAGGTGGGTGGCACAGAGAGAGCTAGCTAAGAATGCCATGGGATTTTTTAAAATCTCAAAGTCCACCTCACTCCACCACTGTGATACATCTCCTCTAATAAGGCCACACTTCCTAATTCTTCCCAAACAGTTCCACCAACAGAAGACCAGTGTTCAAATATATAATACCATGGTTGTCATTTGTCATTCACATCACCACAGGAGGCATTGTAGCAGGAACAGGACTCTGAATGCTCACATCTTCAAATGAAAATATGAAGTAGAGAACAATTTGGATGTAGTGTGAGACTTTTGATCTTAAAGCCCACCCCAGGTGATGTACTTCTTCACTCAAGGCTGCACCAACCAAAGATCCCCAAACAAACTGGGGATCAAATACTGAAGACTCTGGGGAAGGGGGACATTTCTCATTCATACCTCTGCAGTTACCACAAAAAAAGTTTAATTTAGAGATGTCAAGGTCACATGGAAAAAATCTACCAATATATGCCATATCTGATCCATAAAGAAAATCTCATAGCATTTCAAAGAATAGAAAGTGCACAGTCCATCTGTCTACTATAAAATGAAAAGATACTAGGAACTTCAGAAAACAACACATTTCAAATGGACTATGTGTCAAAAAGAAATTGACAAGGGATTTTAGAAAATATACCCTATCAAAATTTATGACATACAAATAAAATAGTATTCAGAGGAAGTTTTGCAACACTGGATGCTTACATCACTAACTCCTTAAATATCCAATATCTGTTTTCTTCACATTCATGCTAAGAACATAGAAAAATAAAAACTGAACCCCAAAGTACAAAGAAATAATAAAAAGCATTAAATCAATACAATAAAAAGAAAACAAGAAAGAGAAAGCAATAAAACTGTGTGCCTTTTCAACCACAAGGTTTAAAAAAATCAATACAAATGATCTACCTGTAGCTAGATTGATCAGTAAAAGAAAGTCAGAAATAACCAAGTGAGCTATCACAGAGTGTTCTTGGGACATTATACAGATAACCACAGAACAACAACAACCTATGGTATTATAAATAATGTAACAACGTAAGACAACTAAGTTGATAGCTTGGGTGAACTAGATAAACCTGTCAAATGATCACATCTCTTATATTAGAAACCTGCTAAACCTGACACGAGAAAAAAGACAAGCCAAACCATCTCATAAGGCAGAACATTTCCCACTGAAAGAAAGCAATTCTTGGGGTAGAAAGACTCCAAATTCAGGAAGTTTCAATGGTGAATTTAGTCAAACTGTTAGAAAAGAAATAATACCAACCTTACATAAAATAGGTAGGATTGGGAAGTATTCCCACTCCATGTTTGGAGTCATTAGTACCATTATCCTGACAATGGAAAAACTACTAAGATTCAACAATTCTCAATAAAATGTGGACACATAGAATCTACCAAAAATAGGTGTAATTTAACATGAATTAGTGAAATATATTATGAATATGAATTAGCATTCTAAAAATTATTAAGTGTAATCCAACACATAAACTGAAAAGAGAAAAAAAGTCAATAAAGGGGGAAACTCAAAGAAAATATACAAATCAGTCAAATAATTAAAAAGTAGATGAAAGAGGGTGTGAGAGATGATAATTTGACAGTTAAGAATACATACTGCTCTTGCAGAGTACCCAATTTCTTGTCCCAGTACCCACGTGGCAGATCATCACCATTTGTAACTCCAGTTACGGGAGATCTAGTGCCCTCTGCTGGCCTCTAGAGGCACCAAACATGCTTGCAGTGCACTAACATACATGTAAGCAAACACATATACAGAAAATAAAATTTTTTTAGTGGGGAAAAAGTAGAGAAAAAAACAAATGCACCATGCAAGCAATAATCAAAAGAGTTGGCATGATACTTTAAGTCAGACATGGTACACTTTAAGAAAAATAAATTGGTAATAGAAACAAAGTAGGCCATTTCATTACATACAGTTGAAAAGGCTTGCCCACAGAGAAATGTAGCTATCATAACCAGGTATAATCTAATAAGACTGAAATGATATACACAAAAAAAAACTGATAGACATAAAGAGCAAAACAGACTGCAACAATAAAGACTTTGATATCTTAGTCCCTAAAATGGACACAGTACAGACATGGATTAGCATGAAACAGGAGACAAAGAAATATATTCATACCTGCTAAGTCATCTGATTAACCAGGAGCTCATAAACTCAAGCCCCCTTCTCTATACTCAGTTCAAAAGTCATAAACACAACATGACAATGGACAAATTAAAGTTTAGCAATAGTCAGTTTCAACCAATGAGAGGGAGCCAACTAATTATGACATGACAAAATGAGTCTTAGAGCCAATCAACTAATTCTTCTCCTCTGCTTCCAATTTCTTCCCATGGAAACCCACTGTACACATGGGAGGAGCCATTTGAGCCTCCTCCATGTCTACATACTGCCTGATTCATGAATTGGTTCTTTGTTTTGCTCAGATCAATTCTGCTAAATTTAACCTATGTAATATTTTTCATTTAGAATATATCTAGCAGGATGGCCCATATAACAACAGAATCCACATTCTTCTCAAGAACACAATACACCGTGCAGGCAGGTGGGAGAAAGAGAAAAACTGCTAACATCCCATGTGCTGGAACTATCAGTGTCTGCTGTCTACCATCTTTAGCACTTTGATGCTCACCAAATTCAAGCATTTTCTGCTAAACAATAAACAGAATGAACGGTCTGAAGTCTTTAGCTCTATCATCCTTTGGAATTCTGAAAACCAACTACTATTAGCTAAGCTTAGGTGGCTTTGACCATGGGCCTCTTTCTGACCACTCAGAGGATGATTAAAATAATTTCCTAATCTCTCTTTCTCGGGCCCTTTAAGTTATAACAATCTAATCAGAGCCTCTCAGTGTACTGCTCAGAGTGGCACAGACTCCAGTGGTCCATAGTCCAGCTCTGGCATTAGATACCCCAGAGTTCTAACCCTTTCACGTCTAGTCCTTCTATTCTCAGCTTTGTGACTCTGATTTAGCTGTATAACCCTTCTCTACCCGGTTTACAGATGTCACCGCCTGCACCACACATTCTTTCTGAGGAGGCAGAACACCACGCCCAGTGAGCAGTTTGTGTTCACTCAGTGTTTGTTCCGCCTTACCTCACAGAAGTGGCTGTTCTGAGCCCTCTCTTTGCTTTCCCACCTGAAATGATATACACAAAAAAAAACTGATAGACATAAAGAGCAAAACAGACTGCAACAATAAAGACTTTGATATCTTAGTCCCTAAAATGGACACAGTACAGACATGGATTAGCATGAAACAGGAGACAAAGAAATATATTCATACCTGCTAAGTCATCTGATTAACCAGGAGCTCATAAACTCAAGCCCCCTTCTCTATACTCAGTTCAAAAGTCATAAACACAACATGACAATGGACAAATTAAAGTTTAGCAATAGTCAGTTTCAACCAAAAATTGAGGCTCCATACCTCAATTTTACAGTCTGCCTTTAGTGCTTCAGGGTCAGAAAATATTTCTTCTGAGTGGTTTTACATTCTGGCCTTCTATACTATTCCTTTATGTGTGACCTCAGATAGTCCTCAGATATTTTGGCTTCTTCTGCACCTAAACTCCAGGCACACAGCACAAGCTCCAGACCTCTCCAGGGTCTCCATTTGGACCCATGAGAAAGACAAGGAGAGTGCAGTTGTACTTCCCAATCATACTCTAGAAAGCCTAGTCATCATGGAAAACACTTTAAAGAATTCTGTATGACTACTCCCTATGAACATAGACCAAAAAAATGAAAAGATGAATAGATGTACAAGGTGGATGGCTTATGATAAATGAAATATACAATCAATTTTACCATTCAATCTAAGGTTGGGAACTTCTGATATCAAGTAGAACAAAACAAGCCTTGGATCAAAGTGTTCTGATTGTTGTGCTTTGGCAAGCACAATGCAGAGAGGTAATTGTGCATGCACCATGCTTTGATGAATCAAAGATGTGCCTCCCTCAAATACACCAGGGGCCTTGTCAGAACAGACAGATAACCAACTAACTCCTACAGATGCAGCTGTGTAAGTCACCTTGGGGAAATCAAGACCCCAGCTGCTGAGAAGAACAATTTCAAAGCGGAGACTTTGCTGGAGACAGTTTTCTGTAGCACAGAGAGAATTTCTGCTGCCTTCAGCTTGGTCTGTGCAAAGCAGCAAGTTATTACCTCTTGTGAGTCTGCCTACAACATTTATTCCCAGTTGGAGGAGATTCTGCCCTCCAAGGCACATTTAGAAATGTCTACAGATGTATTTGTTTGTCAAGACTGTGGAAGTGCTATTGGCATTGAGTGGATAGGAAAATCCAGGGATAGCTGCTAAACCATTTGTAGAAAAGCCTTGTAGCACCAGGAATTATCCATTCTGAACACCAATACCAATAATGCTACAACAAAAGACTGTCCCATAGAAATGACCAGGATGAATTGCATGGCTGCCTGGAGACACACAAGTCCTAACATTCTATAACATGTCCTGATCTGATTCTACTTCCCCCAGGCCTGAATCCAAAGCCTTTTAGCAGAAATGCAATGCTCCCACTCGTAACAACCAGGCTTTCTTGTGGAGTATGTTTTTGTAGATGTCCTATCTTGCCCTTAAGTACTCTAAGACAACAGTACAGTTCCACTATTTTCTTAATATTTATTCTCATAACTACTAATGGATGAGATTACTGTTGGTCTTTCCTCTTCATCACCCTAAGACATCAATTGCAATTATTTAATAAAGTCTTCTTCGCAATCTAGTGAGTGTTGTAGAAACTGACAAAAACAATGCAACTATACCAACCCAATTTTAAATAAAGTTGGATAGTCTAATGAGCCCATTCAATAGAATCCATAAATTTTGAGGGAAAGACCACCCAGAGACTACCCCACCTAGTGATCCATTCCATATGCAATTACAAAAACCAGACACTATTATCGATGCCCAAAAGTACTTGCTGACCAGAGCCGGATATAGTTGTCACCTGGGAGGCTCTGCTAGTGCATGACAAATACAGAGGGGAAGACTCTCAGTCAGCCATTGAAATGAGCATAGGGTCCCCAATGGAGGCCTTAGAGAAAGGACCCAAGGAGCTGAAGGGGTTTGCAATGCCATAGGAGGAACAATGATATGAGCTACCAGTACTCCCAGAGCTCCCAGGGAAAGAAATCATCAACCAGAGAGTACACATGGTGTTACACATGGCTCCAGAGGCATAGGCAGCAGAGGATGGCCTTGTTTGACATCAAAGGGAGGAGAGGCCCCTGGTCCTAGAAAGGCTCCATGCAGCAGTATAAGGGAATACCAGGAGAAGGTTGATTGGGGAACGGGGGAGGGGAGATGGCTTATGGGATTTGGGGGGGGGGGGCAGTTGGGAATCAGGAAAGGGGAAATCATTTGAAATGTAAATAAAGAATATATGTAATAAAAAACTAATAATAATAAAGTGAAAAAAGTGCATGCTCTCTATTAATCACATGTTCTATTTCTGAGGTTCAAATCCCCTCCATCCATATTTTTAGCTCTTTAGGGTTTTTTGAGACAGGGTTTTATCATGTATCTCTGGCTATCCTGTAACCCACTAGGTAGACCAACCTGATTTCAAACTCAGAGAGCTGCCTCTGCCTCTCTGCCTCTTTGCCTCTCTGCCTCTCAAGTGCTGAGATTAAAGTTGTGCACAATTGTACCTGTTCCGTTCTTGCTTTCTATATTCCTATGGAAAGAAAGAAGAGATCTGCTGACTATTCTACAAACACAAAAAGACCCTCTCTGTTTATTTTAGATAAAAGAACAAATGGTAGAGGAGCAACATTTGTTCTTGTATAAGCTACCAATATATAACTCCAACGTGCTCTTATAAAGCAGGAGTGCCATTGTTAAATTTCTTAAATTACAAATGAGAAATCCTAAAAATAAATGCAGGATGAAACAGACAAAGCTGCGTGACACATTAGAATTTAGTCACTCAGGGAATAGAGGTGTCTTCACTGACTTTGAGGTGTTTTAATGCGCTGATATCCCTATCAAAACAAAAATGGTAACTGTAAAGGAAATTTAATATTGGCACTGTTGTCTAGACACTTAAAGCCTTAGATAGATGTTTTGGGAAATTGTTCTCCTGGGATTCTGTTAGGTTTAATGTAGAAAATCATGGAAGGTGATTTTATATATTCAAGAATTCTTAATGTAAAATGATCTCCCACCCAAATTTGTCTATGTAAAGGTAATAGCACAAGAAAAAAATGATCATTGTCATAATAAGTACTCTTTCCTCAAATTTACACCCATATAACTAGGTCTTTATTTTTCTTGAAGAATTGTTTCTATGATCTCATTATCAGGCAACCAGTTATTCTTGATTTGTACAGTGCGCATGCACACACACAAGCACATGCATGTGGGTACCTGTAGAAACCAGAAAAGGGCATCAGATTCCCTGGAGCTGAATTGCAGGTGGTTATGACCACCCAGCTTAGGCCCTCTGGAAAAGCAGCAAAGATTCTAAACTGCTGAAGCAGCATTCCAACCTCTGTCTTTATTTAGCTTTAAATCTTGTATCCTAAGAGACTTCAATTCTGGAATAATTGTGACTGTTGGTCACTCTACCATGCAAATAATTAATTCAGTTTTCCTAAGTGGTTATTTCTTTTAAGGCCCTCTACACTGGCTGAGATTGATTATAGTTCAGCCCTAGGGGACAGTCTCTTTTTCAGTCTTCATGATTCTCCTCTTAAAGATAGGACTGAGACTTGATGAAGAATAGAGTCTTCCCATTTTATTCTATGCAGCTTAGCATTATTACATCAGAAACACAACTTATGTTCTTTATTGTTCTTAAAATGTCTCGCATGCTTTTTCAAAAACTCACGACTTATAATAATTGTTTAGTTTTATGCTTTCTTGGTTTCATTATTATTATTTGGCTACATTCAAGGGAATATCAAATGATCAATCATTCAAAGACCCAGTTAAATGCTCATCTGAGACTAAGTGAACAGGTGTCTCATAAATGGTCATAAATTCATGAAAGTATGTGGGGTTGCTTTCAGGTACAGCAAAAATTGGAATGAAATTTAAGACTAACTTATGGCTTTTAGCAAAAATTAATTAATTAATTAATTTAAAAGAGGCCTCAGAAAATCTGTCCATTTGGACCACCAGACTCAGCATTAATTTGCATCACTTGCAAATCACCAAAATTGGGAAAAAGGAACAAGAAAGCTCAAGGGAGCAAGGGAGAACACAGAGTTTGTAACAATCTCTAAAAAGAGGATATGGTGATGGGTTGTGCTTTTGTTTTATTTTAAAGTTGTTTATTGATTGGAGAAAAGCACAAATATGGACTAAATTAATTGAAAGATTAATACAATTAAATCCCATACATTCATTTCAAACTCTCAACTGTTATAAATATATGGTAGACCCTGACTCTTTTCCTCCCTATTCCTTAATCCTAAATAAGACTCTGGATATGCTAAACATTCTTGTCAATTTATAAATATTTTAATATAGTCTCTCTGTTTAGGGAAAAGTATCTATAATTAGTTGATAGTGGTTGACATGTCTGAGAA
Source organism: Tokudaia tokunoshimensis (assembly GCA_036184795.1). Taxonomy (NCBI): domain Eukaryota; kingdom Metazoa; phylum Chordata; class Mammalia; order Rodentia; family Muridae; genus Tokudaia; species Tokudaia tokunoshimensis. Next base: position 64,456,213 of record BTHU01000014.1, read on the forward strand.
TTGACAGGAATGAATTAAGAGGGATACTAAATAGCTACAGAGTTTCCTTTAGGGTACTAGAAATATTCTATAATTAGAGACCATTAGTGTTATATATTTCTATGAGTGTAATAACAAATATAGTTTAAACTACACTTTAAATTGTGAACCATGTGAGATGTGAATTATAGTTTGACAAAGCTAAGGTAATCAATGGAAAATAATTGTACTTTGCTTTTTGTTCTTATGACAGTTCTTGAGCCTTTTACCCCTTGGCAAGCAGTTATTTAATAGATCATAAGAAATTTTTTATCAGTGATCATACCACAGAACAATGAGTCTCTCTGAAGAATATGTGCACAATTTCCCAATATCATTACTTGACTAAAAAACTAACACTACCTTCATGGTATTATAAAATAGTCATCTGATCAGAGTTCATTTATTTCCTAATTGTAGTAGTTAACATATCTTTTAATTTCCTTAGGTCTGTAGGTTTCGCTAGACTCCTTTGTTTTCCTTTATAATTTATTTAACTAAGGTGTAAATTTTTGATAGAATTCCTCACATTTTATATTTTTCAAAGTGTAGACCCATGACAGTGTTTTGTGCGTTCTGTCTCCACCATTTTCTGAAAACTGTGAGGTCAACTTAATGGTTTAATTACATGGAACTTCCTTTTCTGCCCACATGTGATTGCCCATGTTAACATGATGGATTTCCATGGGATCCACCAAAGCAACTCATCGTAGTTCTCCCCACTGGAATTCTACCTAAGAAAGAGCTCACTCTCCTTATTACACACGTTCATTTTCGTCGAATTTCTTTCTCCATATAGAGATTCACTCTGTAGAACCCATTACCCTGGAACTCATAGTTCAGACTGGCCCCAACTAGTGGCTCAGCTTCGCAAATGCTAGGATCACAGACATAAATCACCACACCTGCCTCTGCCTTTATTAATTAGTTTGGAATTCAAAGATTACAGCTCTGTACTAATTCATGTTACTTTCCTTAATTTACTATCAGGCATGGTTTTATGAAGAAAAATATTCCCATGCAACCATTTGTTTCTCTTAAAGAATAGCTTGTCTAGAGAAGACAAAGTGCTTCATCTTTCCCTTTATTTTCTCTTTTCTTAACTAATAGATGCTCTAGAATTTTCCAAACTACACAGTGAACAGTTGCTTTTAAAATACCATTTTAACCTCAAGAAGTTTTACCATATATGATGTATTTCAATATTTTCATCTTTTATTTATTTGACACTTAAATTTCCCACAACTTCTCATTGTTCCTAAGTCATTTAAACTGACCTCAAGTTCTTTTGATAGCTTTCCTGTTTTCAGATATAACAAAACGTTCCAGACCATCTAATACATTTCCTGACCCACATCTATAATCATCTACTTCTCAAAAAGTCTCAGCTCCTTCCTTCTGAATGGTATTGAAAGGACACAGGTTAAATGTGAATATTCTTCATTCCATCTAAACTGTTATTTATTCCCCAAGTTTTCAGTAGACTGAACTACTTTTTTTCTTTCTTAAGACAAAGAAGATCAAGTTTATTTCCCTTCTATCTTTTCTAGTAGTTTACCTTGTCTGCATACTTCCTATATTACTGAATTCAGAATTGCTAGATTGCAGTTCTACTCTATTCAAACTTCCTGCCTTGGCTTACTAGAAGGTATGCTTCTATATTGATAAGCAAATGTATGCATATGTGTATACTCACGTTTGTTAAAGGGGAGATGTCCTTCTTGTGACATGAAGAAATAGAACACCAGTAGTAGACATGTAAAGTGGAACTACTGTAGGAAAAAAAAAAACAGGAAAATGGAGAACAGAAAGAAAAGTATGGAGCAGGGAAGCATCACACACAAGATTCAATGATTGTAAGATTGAGATCTCTTATATATAAAGCAAGATTATTCATAACAGAAAACAGCTTCTTGGAGTCTTCCCTTCCGACTGCCATCTGCAGCAGGGAACCAGGCAGCTCCAAAGCCTTCTGTGCTTAGCCCACCAGGAGAGAGTGATCTCTCAGCAGTGATTTCACTTCTGAGTGCTGAGGTGAGATCTCCACCTTCTCTCTGGAGGGGTACAGCTAGGAGGGCACAGGGCATTCAATCAATGGAGCTGCTGGGACAGGAATCGTCCCTTCCAGTCACCATTTGCTTCAGGGAACCAGACAGCTCAACAGCCTTCTGTGCACAGACCCTACCAGAAGAGAGTTGGTCTCCCAGGAGTACAGACACAGACTTACAGGCCCACAGGAGGGGCAAGCTCCAGCCACAGACAACAAGACCAACTAAAACCAGAGATAACCAGATGGCGAAAGGCAAGCGCAAGAACCCTACCAACAGAAACCAAGGTTACTTGGCAATATCAGAGCCCAGTTCTCCCACCACAGCAAGTCCGGGATACCCGAACACACTGGAAAAGCAAGAGTTGAACTTAAAATCTCATCTCACGATGCTGTTAGAGGACATCAAGAAGGACATAAATAACTCCCTTAAAGAAATGCAGAACATGGGTCAAATGGTAAAAGCCCTTAAAGAGGAAACACAAAAATCCCTGAAAGAAATACAGGGGAACATGGGTGAACAGGTAGAGGCCCTTAAAGAGAAAACACAAAAATCCCTTAAAGAATTACAGGAGAACACCAACAAACAAGTGAAGGAACTGAACAAAACCATCCAGGATCTAAAAATGGAAGTAGAAGCAATAAAGAAATCACAAAGTGAGACATCTCTGGAGATAGAAAATCTTGGAAAGAATTCAGGAGTCATAGATGCAAGCATCAACAACGGAATACAAGAGATAGAAGAAAGAATCTCAGGGGAAGATACCATAGAAAACATTGACTCAACAGTCAAAGAAAATGCAAAATGCAAAAAGCTCCTGAGCCAAAACATCCAGGAAATCCAGGACACAATGAGAAGACCAAACCTAAGGATTATAGGTATAGAAGAGAGTGAAGATTTCCAACTTAAAGGGCCAGTAAATATCTTCAACAAAATTATAGAAGAAAACTTCCCTAACCTAAAGAAAGAGATGTCCATGAACATACAAGAAGCCTATAGAACTCCAAACAGACTGGACCAGACCAGAAAGTCCTCCCGGCACATAACAATCAAAACACCAAATGCACTAAACAATGAGGAATATTAAAAGCAGTAAGGGAAAAAGGTCAAGTAACCTATAAACAACAAACCAAGTTGTTTGTGATGGTTTCCACAAATCCAGCCCTACAAAGGATAATAGATGGAAAACGCTAACAAGAGGAGGGAAACTACACCCTAGAAAAAGCAAGAAAGTAATCTCTTTTCCAACAAACCCAAAAGAAAGCAACCACACAAACATAAAAAGAACATCAAAAATAACAGGAAGCAACAATCACTATTCCTTAATATCTTATAACATCAATGGACTCAATTCTCCAACTAAAAACATAGTCTAACAGAAATATTTTTCATGTGAATCTTCAATTTTATCAGAAAATGTTTGTGATTCCTCTTTCAATTTAGTAATTTTTTTATGTCTACCATCTTAACTGTAGTATTTTCCATGATAATCTTTAATTTTAACATTTTTTTCTATATATTTCTTCAATTTTATCAGAAATATTTTCCATGTAAATCTTCAATTTTATCAGACAATATCTATAATTTTACTTTCAAACAACTTAGGAACATTTTTATACCTTCCATTTTATCTGTATAATTTTCCATGAAATAGTCAGTTTTAACATGTTTTTCTATATATTTCTTGAATTTTATCAGAAATAGTTTCCTTGTAGATCTTCAATTTTATCAGAAAATGTCTGTAATTCCACTTTCAAAAAACAGGAATATTTTTATGCCTACCATTTTATCTGTATAATTTTTCCATGAAATAGTCAATCTTAACGTGTTTTTCTACATATTTCTTCAATTTTATCAGAGATATTTTCCATGTATATTTACACAATGGAATACTACTCAGCAATTAAAAACAATGAATTCATGAAATTCTTAGGCAAATGGGGAACAGGGGGAGGGAAGAAGGCTTATGGGACTTTCGGGGAGGGGGGAACTGGGAAAGGGGAAATCATTTGGAATGTAAATAAAGAATATAGAAAATAAAAAATAATAAAAAAACAAAAAAAAGTAATTTACTTTACTCATACACACAAAAAAAAGAAAACAGCTTCTTCAGACAAAACCTCCAATATTATAATACTGCCTCAACCATTTATAAAAATTACATTGTATTAATTGTTTAGGTATTCACTGAGTCTCATAACAACACTGAGTGGGAAGCAGTGTTAGTATCTCCATCTTATCAAAGAGAAATTGAAGTACAGAGATCAATCATTTGTTCAGTCATTTCAGCCATTTCCTAGGGGAACTTACCAGTGAGCAAGGAAAAGAAATAACAAGATCTAACCCAAACATCCTGAGTACCATCATGATGTCTTCTGTCTCTTAAAACAGAATATAGCGCACACACGTGCGCGCGCGCGCGCACACACACACACACACACAGGAACATGCTCACACACAAGTACACTACATGGTCAAAAAACAAGTATTGCACACCCAAGTAATATAAATCTCATTGTAAAATAAGATTTTAGAAAACTATAAGATTTCTACACAATTTCAAGGGTCATAAACTATAAGAGAATTAAAACTAAGGCTTAGAAGACAAACGTAGATGGGTACAGACATGCACACACATAGATATATACATACATTTATCTCCTCATTCTTTATCCGATAAAAAGAGGATACTAAGAGATATAGAGACATTAAACTCTCAAAGCCACATAATTTGGAAATTTAGGAATTCAGACTCATGTTGTCCAAAGACTACAATTGCCTTTCAATTTGAGGAGCCCAGATGATAGAGGTGACAGATGGCTGGTTTTGAAATGGGATCCAGGCTATATCTTCTCAAGATAAAACATTGGTGTTAACTATGAGAATCCTCTAAGCATAAAACCTAATCCAACTGCCCCACTGCAATAAAATAGAAATAATCCATTTTTCCTTCACTCTCATAATAATTGTTGAAGGAAGAAATGACTGGTGTTTACCAGAGCAGGTGCAAGAAGCTACTTTCCTTCTTCAATCCAAAGAGCCAATGATCACAGCATCCCTATGAGAATCCTGAGAATCAGGGCCTACAGCTGGCCAACCCTCATGCCAAGAGTATATAAACCCAAAATGGAAAATGGAGGGGAAAGGAAGGGAGACTTGGCACACCAGTCCTCTGAACTGCTTCCCATCAGTTGGAACTGGGGATAGCTGACATAAGAACATCACCAGCTGGTATGTTTCCTGGCAGGAACACCAGCCACAGTCTTGCTTGCCCAGCCATACTCCTGCAGGAAACAGCTTGCATCTATAGTTCCATTTCCTTTATTTACCATCAGTAATATACAGAAGTGTCAAAGGTCCATGGGTCCTGAGCATTTCCCCAAGCAAGACAAGCTTGATAGATTGCATGACTGACAATCCATGGATGAAGCATCATTGTGCTCTTTAATCCATATACGAAATCAATACTCATATCTCCTGGAGCCAGTCCTTAAAACATTCCTTCACCAGCTTCTGCCACTTCTGCTCAGACATTGTAGCCCCTCAGGCAGAACAGCCTAACAGGGATGTTGCAGAGGACATCTTTGGTGAGAGAATTCTAGGACAAGCCAAGACCAGGCTGGCGGGGTTGGGTTGGAGGACCAAGGAGAAAGATTTATCCCTCTCTGCTGCCATCCCTTGTTCCTTGTTTGTTGTCTGAACCTATCATCTCTCACTGAAGGTACTATAGCCTCTTGCTTTGCCTTTTCCAGACAACCCTGAAGTGTGCAGCAAGAAAGAGACATGAACATAGATTTCCAAGCATGATGTTAAACGATTTTCATTTTTAAAAAATTCTTCCATGCTTGTTCTCTCTGCTTATATTTTTCATGTGCCCACATAAAAAATCCAAAACATAGCCTGGCTCCCATTATCTGCATTCCAAAGCAACTATTTCACAAGTTCTCTAAGAAGATTTCATAAAGAGAGTAATAAACAGAATCACATGGCTCCTTCCCCAGGTGGTTCTGCAATCCTTTCAGGTACCCAGCACTGAGAAGTCACAGAGATATGAAGAGTGGTGGACCAGCCACACTTTCTATCTCTATAAAGAAACTCCAAGGAAAACAACTTAAGAGAAGAAAGATTTAGTCTGGCTTACAGATCTAGGGAGATCAGTCTGTTATTGGCTGATCTGTTATTGGCAAAGAAGAGTAGCTCACATCAGTGCGGCTCAGAAGCAGAAATAGAGAATCTCTGTGGTCTGCAGATTTCTCCTTTTCCCTTTTATTCCTTGAAGAATAGTGAGACGATGCCACATATATTTAGGACAGACCCCTTAGATGATCTTCTTGGAGACACCTTCAATGACACATCCAAATCTATATTTCACCAACCTTCTAGGTCAGTGGTTCTCAACCTGTGGGTCATGACCCCTTTGGAGTTGAATAACCCTTTCACAGGAGTCATATATCAGATACTTACATTATGATTCATATCAGTAACAAAGTTACAGTTATCAAGTAGCAATGAAATAATTTTATGGTTGGGAGTCATCACAACTGTATTAAAGAGTTGCAGCATTAGACAGGTTGACAGCCACGGTTCTAGATTAATTTGATAACCAAGTTAACTGCAACAACCGTCCTCATAGGAGCAACTTAGAATACAAGAAGTAAATTTATCATGACATTGACTCCACCAATATCTATTAAACACATGAAACTTTATAGAAACTTGTTCTCTGTTACAAATCCAAAGAAAGTATGCAAATTGTTTTAAAAAAATATTTAAATTTAAATAGTTCGAGACAGATGAGCCTAATTGTATGTATAATGTTCTGGATCCAAGTCTTAGATGAAAATCAAGTGGACCCACATCTTAGGACATAAAATAAAGTGGAGGGCTATGAACAAATATCATTGACTTCTTACAGAGGCCATGGAATTACAGGAAAGTGGAAGAAAAGTATGATTTACTGAACTTCTACCCTGCTGGTACTCTGGTCATGTGATTAGTGAGGCATTGTTTGGCAATATTGACTATGTAGGTTATAGTTTAACAGAACATCTTGTGCTAAATTATTTTCATAGAGACACACTTGTGAGAGAAAATAAGAAAATTACAGGTCTCTGTATGCCACACATCTGTAATCCCAGAGTTCAAAGGCACCTTGAACTATGAAGTGAGACCCTATATCAGACATATAAAGAAAAAAGAGGAGGAGAATTAAGAGGAGGAAGATCAGGAAGAGCAGAAAAAAGAGGAGGGGAAGGAAGAAAAAAATCATGATGTATTTCATGTGCAAGTACTTTCACATATTGCCATACTCTACCATGGCCCTGTGAGAAAGCCTCATGTCCAGTTCATGGATGAAAAATAAGGTTGGTTCATATTGTTGTTCCTCCTGTGGGGTTACAAAAACCCCTTCAGCTCCTTTCTCTGGCTCCTCCATTGGGAGCGCTATGCTCAGTGCAGTGGTTGGCTGAGAGCATCAACCTCTGAATTTGTCAGGCTCTGGCAGAGCCTCTCAGGAGACAGCTATATCAGGCTCCTGTCTGCAAGCCCTTCTTGGCATCCACAATGCTGTCTGGGTTTGGTAGCAGTATAGGAGATGAATCTCAAGGTTGGGCAGTTTCTGGATGGCCTTTCCTTCTGTCTCTGCTCCATACCCTTATCTCTATATCTCCTCCCATGGGTATGTTGTTCCCCCTTCTAAAAAGTACCGATGTATCCACACTTTGGTTCTTCTTGAGCTTCATGTGGTCTGTGAATTGTATCTTGGGTATTTCGAGCTTTTGGGCTAGTATCCACTTGTCAGTGAGTGCATACCATGTGTGTTCTTTTGTGATTGAGTTACCTCACTCAGGATGATATTTTCTAGTTCCATCCATTTGCCTAAGAATTTCATGAATTCTTATTTCATGAATTCTGTTATTTTTAATAGCTGAGTAGTATTCCATTGTGCGAATGTACCACATTTTCTGTATCCATTCCTCTGTTGAGGGACATCTGGGTTCTTTCCAGCTTCTGATTATTATAAATAAGACTGCTATGAACATAGTGGAGCATGTGTCCTTATAATATGTTGGAGCATCTTCTGGGTATATGCCCATGAGTGGTATAGCTGGGTCCTCAGGTAGTACTATGTCCAATTTGGTGTGGAACTGCCAAACTGATTTCCAGAGTTGCTGTACCAGTTTGCAATTCCAACAGCAGTGGAGGAGTGTCCCTCTTTCTCCACATCCTCACCAGCATCTGCTGTGACCTGAAGTTTTGAGCTTAGCCATTCTGACTGGTGTGAGGTGGAATCTCAGGGTTGTGTTGATTTGCATTTCCCTAATGACTATGTAGTAACACTTGTAAAGAATCAACTTCCCAAGGTGGTAGAGGTCATATCTGTTGGGGAATCTTCCCTGAGGAAGCACATCTGGGAAGATTTCAAGTTCCAGGCTTCCATTGGTTATTGGGCAGGACCATGTCTCCAAAAAGGAAACAGCTTTTCTTGTGCTTTATTAAAAGTATTATATCCTAGCCTGAGGAAATGTCTCAGTTGGTAAAGTGCTTGTCTAAATTTGAGCTCAGAACCCATGTTAAAAAAAAAAAGTCGGGTGTACTATGGTGAAGAGACGGAGGCAGCAGGGGCTCACTGGCTGGGCAGGCTAATCTATGAGGTGAGTTCTAGGCCAATGAAAGACCCTGTCTCAAAAGACAGGAAAAAAAATGGTGCATGGCACCCAAGGTTGTCCCTGGCCTCCATAGGCACTTGAGCACATGTCCTCTCATATACACAGGCACACATGAGCTGTCTCTCACACATGATTTCATTCCCTACCCGTAAATAATGTATCATCCAGTCTAACCTGGATGATTATCATTAATCATTTGATACACCTGCATTTCAGGTATGATTAATGGTAATTATATAATAAACATATAATATAATTATATAATAAATTTTTAAAAAGGAAAAAAGAAAAATGAGGGGCTGGTTATAATGACTTGCAAGCTGTGACACAAAGCCTGTAGATGTCATCAAACCCAGGTCCTTCATTTTCTAAATCCACTGTGTCCTTTTTAAACCAAGCTCCCTATGCCAGAGGAACCAACCTGCTTTGAACATAGAGACCATACTAGGAGAAATCAAAACCAAACAATGCTGCTCAAACCCACAGAAGCAATGATGTGTGGTTCTTGGAGAGGGACTACACAGGAGAAACAGCATCTTAGCTCCTTGGGGAAGAAAAGCAAGGCATGCTTCCCAGTACCCCTGCTGACTGACAGTTTCAGTGGGAGATAATCTTGTGAGGAGGCTTTCTTTTCAAAACACATGAAAAGCCATAATTGCTCAGGTCCCCTGCAAATATCTAGATACAGAGTTCCATTTATTACAATTTCCAAACGACTGAAAAGCTTTTCCTTCTTTTGTGAGGCTCTGAAAATTGGAACAAAGTGAGAGAATACCATTCTCAACTCACAACTGAAACGTACAACAGGGTTTGTTGTCAAGGAGAAAGGACATCTCTCCTTTTCAGCAGGAAAAGTAAATTGTGAGCTTTTATGAAATTATGTTGTTACTATTTTGACCCTAAGTATAAATCCATTTATCTGCCAGATTAGCTTATAGTTTATACACCCACGGTCATTCTAAGCTGAGAATGTCTCATTACTCTACATGTCTCTGGACAAGTTACAAAAGAACAGGCTCAGATGGGATACCACCTCCTGGCAGGCAGAATCTGGGTAATTTATGAAAGCTTACTAGCTCCTCCCTTGTCTACTTTTCAGGAATACCAACATCTGGACATGTGCTTTGTGTCTTAATACAAATAATCATGGTAGTGTAATAGTTAATAATGTGATTAATAAAAATAGCATTAATTTTATCCTTAGTTTGTCACTCTTGTACTATCACCAGACTAGAAGTGATTCTGGCCAATCACCTTTGGAACCTCTGTGATAAAATAGTAAAATTAATGCTAGACAGATGGGACCAAATTGTCGTGATGCTTCTGTTTATATAGAGCACTGGTTATAGATTCTTAATTACCAGACACTATTTTATTTAGATACTGACTGAATATATTGCACATGACAGGAATTGGGCTGAACGTCAGAAATACAATTGTAAATAAAATGCAACCTTCAAAGTATATCCTATTTGGTGTTTAGAATTATTCTAGACCAATAGTGAAGTATCAAAGCATACCCAATTGCCCTGTTGTGTAATGACAATCATTACAAAGCTTCTTTATTGAAAACAAGATAAAAATATCTATGAAGACAGAGCCATTTCTGCCTTGCTGATTACTGTACTCTCAGCATCTGGCTGAGAGGATAAGGTTTACTGAGGAAACCTATTAGTAAACTGGAAAGACTGTGAGTAATTAGTGCAGAATATGAGTATTACCTCCAGTGGATCATATAACCTCCTCTGCCAACCGAACCTGCCTCCATACATCTTCAAGATCAAAAATCTCTCAGATAAGAATTACTTGGTAAGAGCCTGTGTTGCAGGTAACTATACAAACAACTTAGAACCAAAAGGGAACCACCAACAGCTCAGGGAAAGCTCATCCTTGTCCAGATGCCAGAGAACCCACACAGATAGACAATAAAAGAACCAAGACCAATCCCAGGCATCTTACCTCTATCCCAAACTCTGTAAGAACTACATCAGACTAAATACCTATATAATTCCAAATCATGACTTCTACCCTGACGGCAGAAAGTGCCCGGAGTTAAAAGGCCAACTCAAATCCAAAGACATTCTGGATAAAATGTAATAAAATCTGCCATGTTTCAAGTGGACAATCTATGTGTTGTGCAGAGCTATCCTCCAAGCCAAACAAACACCATCTTGCCAAAGATAATGCCAGCTTGGCTTTCTGACTATTGATGTTCTTTCATAAAAGAATAATAGAACCCTCACTTAAGTAGCAAGCTACTCCTCCCAACAAGTTGTTTGCAGTTCTGCCATAACTGTTCCTGGTCTCAGTGCTTCATGGAGAGACTAGATTGTATATGCTAAGAAGGCTAGGTAACGGAGGTTTCATCTGCACAGCCATGGGGAAACCATTACCCATGCTTGATGCAGACCTCCCAGTGCAGCTGCTCTAGGTTCACCCACATGCCTGCAGTAACCTTCCATGCATAGTCTATAAGTAACCCTAGAAAAGCTAATTGGTTCACCTGCATGAACTTTGGTGGAATCAACCATTGTTCTGGCACTGGTATGAAGGAAGGAAGGAAGGAAGGAAGGAAGGAAGGAAGGAAGGAAGGAAGGAAGGAAGGAAGGATGGATTACCTAGTTGTTCTCACTTTTGCTCTTATGGTCAACTACCCTCCCAACTCCCTCCTATTCCCACTCCCACCCAGGGTGAAATTTCTTTCAATGAATGCATCTCTAGAGGACTTAGAATTCAGTTTCTGATTATAGAGAATTCACCATGCCTTTGGTGGCCTATTCCAAAAATTTGGAGATTTGGCCCAGTTCTACTTGTTTGCATTGATCAGTAAAAGATCAGTCTGAATCAGTCCCCTCATTACTCAGTTTCTCTTGCTATGAACATGCCAAAAGGAGATGAATTCTAGCGTTTGGTAGCTCTCCAATTAGCTCAGAACACCTCTGGATACTCTGAGTCTTCCTAGCCCATTCCAGTACCATGTATCCTTACATGACTGCCCAGTACTGAGAGCTCCAGTATGCACAAATTTACCTTTTCTTTTACACATACAAATCTGCAGTTATTAATATAGTATCAACTTGTATTTGTTAAGCCCTATGAATAATGTTATGTTATATCTCCTAGTCTCTATGTCGATAATGCTGCATCATTCCCATATCACCAACAAAGACACAAAACAAGAAAAAATTCTGTCACTTGTAGTCACAGGAGAGCCCATTCCAAACCTAGACCACCTAATCTTGAATCCTGTTACTTAAAAGTCACATTAAATCTTCTCCGACACTTTATCAGATATTTTTTTAATTTACATTTCAAATGTTATCCTCTTTCTTGGTTTCCCCTCCAAAAACACCCTATCCCATCCTCCCCTCCCACTACTCACCAACCCACCCACTCCCTCTTCCCTGTCCTGGCATTCCCCTATACTGGGGCACCCAACCTTCTCAGGACCAAGGGCCTCTCGCTTGAGCATCATTTGGTCTGTGAAATGACACTGTTAGAAAATGGCATTCCACATGTTAGAATGGCTTCCCCAACACCATACTCTATATACATCCACTCTCAACTGCTCAGTCTAAATGCCTTCCTGTTCTCTCAGTCTCCATCTAAATTTATGTGAACAGCAAGTTCTCTCCCTACCTGATGTGCTCAACAAAGAACACACAAATAAAGGCAGTGGTTCCCCTGCTTTCAGAGTCTATGGGACCCCAATTGTTCAGACATAAAAGGATAGCCTTTCTTGTCTATTGTTGACAGGTTCGCTATGCATGAGTTCAGTGCAGGTGACTACTGTTATTATGGGTTAATGAGTACAGTAGTTCTATCAGGTCTTGAGAATGGTGTTTCATGTCCTTTGATCCTATATCCCAGATCTTTACAGTATATTCTTACATGTGTATGTATATTGTTACATACCTATATGTATACATGTGTTTGTGTATATGACACAATATGGAAATAAATTGATGATATTTTCAAAATTATGAGGCTTATTGGTCAGAATATTTGAAAAATTCTGCAGAAACTAGTAAGAAAAATATGGGGAATATAAATGAAAAATGGATGTTATAAATTGATATTATATTTAAACAGACACCATCAATGAACACACAAAAAGATTCTAGAGTTCATCAGTGTATATTTCCTTAGCAAGGATAGCATGTCACACCTTCAAGTTTAGCCAAAAAAGAAGAAATTGCTAAGTGTCGGTAGTTGGTACAACTCTTTAAGAAAATAATTTGCAGTGAATTGATCATGTAAATAATCCCAGGTCTTTGGATAAACTATAGGTTCTGCTTAGAGCTCACTTCCTTGTTGGGTGGTCATGTTGTATGTCTTTCATCCCAGGCAAAAACAAGCATATCTCTGAGTTGGAGGCCAGTCTGGTCTAGAGTGAGTTCCAGGACAGCCAGTGCTACACAGAGAAACCCTGCTTTAAAAAAAAACAAAAATAATAGAATGAGGAGAAAGAGGAGGAGGAGGAAAAGAAGCAGTCATTTCCTCAACTTTGTTTGAAAAATGCATCCTTGCTTTAAAATTCTACTGGGATAAGATCTACTGACTGAAGCCTCCTTGCATTCAGATGTGAAACAAATCACTTCTTCAGAATGTCATGTCTAAGGTCATATTATCCCTATTTCACTACACTATAGTTATGCATTATGTATTCCCCACTTGCCTGGAAACTCCCCACCCCAGGGTTCAACACTAGCAGTAATGGAAATGAACTTAAATTAAGGCAACTCCATGGCTCTAATGCCCCTTCTCTAGTCACATACCTTGCACATTTCTATTGGCTTATTACAAGTTCTAGGGGTTGTATGCATGGGTTATGCATGCTAGCCAAGCACTTTACCACAGAACCATATTCAAACTGCTATATTCCTGTGGCTACTGCTGGTTATAGCCTAATAGTCCTCTTCTATCTCTGGCTTCACACATTTCATATCATGATACAATCACATAGACTAAAACCAAGAGCTAAATCAATCAAAGAAACCTGCCCATGTTTTCTACAGAGTATCAGTCAAATATATCTGACTCTTGAGTGCTTTCAAACTCTAAAGCTGCTTTTCATTTTTAAGGGACATCAAATTTCTAATTCTCCAGACCCCTATGGAGACACATTTACCAACAGGACTTGGATGAAAGTGACTGTCCACAACTGATTAAGATGTATAGCTTGTGTCTGGCAGACTCCTGACCCATGCCTGCTGTCTCTGATACCTAGGGACCTTAGATTGAGTGGCAGATGAAGACAAAATAGTAGTGATAAGGTTGTGCTGCAGCCTGGGCCATTTGGCTATGTTTACAGCCAGCTCAGCTGCACCAGGCAGCAGCTATGACACTTGGGGAACAACAGTAGCTTTTCAAGTCAATATATGAGGCTTTGTGGTGCAACAAAAAGAATGTTACAGAAAAAGCACTGAGATAGACTTCCAGCTCCACTTCTCTGCAGTTCCGTGACTTCCCCTAAAAATAGCATCTCTGAACACAACTGTCCTTGATGAAAAAACAACCACTGCATTCCTCATTTCCCAAAATGAGGAAAGGACTTAAAGAAGAATAAATGTCTTGATTCACTTAATCCCAATAAGTATTTACTGTGAGTAAAGTATTTTCAGTCCTGCGTTAAGTGTGTGAGGGGAGAATGAAGGAACTTCTTCAATGAGATAGCTAGTAATCCAAATTCTGAGTCCAAATTCTAAACCACAAAGCCACAGAGAATATCATAGAAACTGCTATTCTGTTGAGATAGACAATAGATAGGTGACAGACAGACAGACAGACAGACAAATGTGTGATTTTAAATAGGTAGGAGGTAGGTAGGCAGGCAGGCAGACAGGCAAGCAGGCAAGCAGGCAAGCAGGCAAGCAGGCAGGCAGGCAGGCAGGCAGGCAGAGAGACAGACAGACCGACAGACAGACAGTCAGTCAGTCAGTGTATAATTTTTTAAGCAGGGTGTAATAGTCCAGGTTGGCATGAAACTTAATATGTAGTTCAGGCTGGCCTTGAAATCCTACCTCTTACCTCCTGGGGGCTTGTATTTTAGTCATGACCACCAAATGGATTAAATTTGTTTTAAATATCCTTAGCACTGTGAAATCAGTACCTTACTACATGCCTTGATCAAAGCATTTCTCATTTTGTTATAGTTTTTATAAACCTCATTAGGCTTCAGACTCCTCGAAGATGAGAATGAAATGTATTTGACTCTCAGCAAGAACTGTAGCTATGTGCTCCGAGTCTACAGGGTATAGGTAGGGATCCATCTCAGGAGTGTGGGTGGAACCAGAAAGGAAATGCATGGAGATTGAGTAAGCAAAACGATGAACTATTTCATGCAGAAATTAGTGGGTGAATGTGGTTATATGGATGAACACAGGTTGTGTGGGTAAATAATAGATAGGTAAGTGGGCAGGAGGAAAGATGAGTGAGTCTCTGGGTGGGTGGGTTGGTGGGTGGATGATCACAAAGTATCAGTTTTATACAAAGGTATCTGATCAAGTTGAAACTAATTGTTCATTTTCTCGACCCTCATTAACTCAACCATAATTTTTAACTATCACCTATCTTAAATAATAGAGAGCCCTCTTATTCTCATAGTCCAAAAGACACTAATGAAAAATGCATTATATGTACATAATGAAATTTTATTCTGTTGTAAGGAAAAATACACTTAGGAAAGATGCAGGAAAATAGATGGAACTGGAAAAAATGTTACACTAAATGAGAAAAATGCTACATATTCTCTTTCATGTGTGGATTATAGATTTAAATATTTAGATTTGTGTGCTTATTTTAGAATATTTATAAAATGCAGAAAACTAGAAATGGCCCATGAGAAGAGAAAGGGAAGAGATACTAAGAGGTGAGGGGATAGTAGATCATATAGTATGAAAGCAGAGGGTATAATACTGGAGGTAAAAGTTTCAGTAGGGATGTGGCAGGGGTAAAGGAGAGAACAAGTAGCTTGACAGAAACTAAGGATGTTTTTAAAAGGTGGGGGGCTTTTTGGGAGGCTATCCAGACTGAATCTGCAAGATGACATTAGAGGCCTTCTGAGAAAAGAAATGGAGACCCATGATAGAAAACTTGATCTTCTTCATTTTTTTTAATTTTTTTATTAGATATATTCTTTATTTACATTTCAAATGATTTCCCTCTTACTGGTTCCCCCCTCCACAAAAGTCCCATATGCCCTCTTCCCTCCCCCTGCTCCCCAACCAACCCACTCCCACCTCCCCTTCCTGGTATTCCCCTACACTGCCACATTGAGCCCTTCCAGGACCAGGCCCCTCTCCTTCCTTCTTCTTGGTATTCTTTGATATGTGAATTGTTCCTTGGGTATTCCAAGCTTCTGGGCTAATATCCGCTTATCAGTGAGTGCATATCATGTGTGATCTTTTGTGAATGGATCACCTCACTCAGGATGACATTCTCCAGTTCCACCCACTTGACTAAGAATTTCATGAATTCATTGTTTTTAAAGCTGAATAGTATTCCATAGTGTAAATATACCACATTTTCTGTATCCATTGCTCTGTTGAGGGACATCTGGGTTCTTTCCAGCTTCTGGCTACTATAAATAAGGCTGCTATGAACAAAGTGGAGCATGTGTCCTTATTGCATGTTGGAGAGTCCTCTGGGTATATGCTCAGGAGTGGTATAGCTGGGTCCTCTGGTAGTATTATGCCGAGTTTTCTCCCCGACCTCAAGCAGTACAACAGAGCAATAATGTTAAAAACTGCATGGTATTGGTACAGTGACAGGCAGATAGATCAATGGAACAGAATTGAAGACCCAGAAATGAACCCACACACCTATGGTCACTTGATCTTTGACAAAGGAATTACAGCCACCCAGTGGAAAAAAGATAGCCTTTTCAATAGATAGTGCTGGTTCAATTGGAGGTCAGCATGCAGAAGAATGCTCTTCTTCATCTTATGATGCTCTGGGCCATCTTGGAACTGTGCAGAAGGCCATCATCTGATACCACACAGATGTTAATGCCACACTCTACAACGTCTAGAACCATCATGAGTTAGACAAAATTCTTGTTATCAACTACTATTGTGTAGCTATTCTCAGAGAGAATATTCCTTCCAAAGATTAGGAGTGGGAAGCACATAAAGCTAAGAAGCCTTGGACATTTACTTTGCAAGCCTTCCCTGGGTTGTATGGTCAATACTCGGCTCCTAGGAGGAAGGAGACCCTTCTATGGAGCTATCTGAAAGTTAAGCAGGAGGCTCGTACAATACCACTTTCATGAGCTGTCACTCATGCTTGGTGTTGGGGGCAGTGGTCATTCTCACCTGCTTTCCTCTCACCTGTGTTCTTGTTTATAACCTCTCACTCATGTTCCTCTGCATGACCTCATTAAACTCACTGGTTCATCAGGTCAGATTTGAATGGAAGTGTATGTTTGTGTGGTATCTTGTCTGTGATCAATAAAGAACTATTATAATCTCCAGGAAAAGTCACAGAACAGCTATGTTATTTGTGGGTGCAAACTTATCACAACAGAAAATGAATTATGCAATACTTTGTACCTATTTGAGTCACAACAGCAAAGCTTTCTACATGGACAGCTGAAGTTGGCTACACACATCACTGTGGTTTCACACACACACACACACACACACACTCATGATTGTCTCTCATGATGAAGGTATACCCTCCCAGAGACTTGTAACCCAAGCCATTCTCCCAATTTCTAAGACTTCCCTTCTCTCTCTCTCTCTCTCTCTCTCTCTCTCTCTCTCTCTCTCTCTCTCTCTCTCTCTCTCTCTCTCTCTCTCTCTCTCTGACATACACACACACACACACACCACAACTTATAGACCCAAAATTTAACATCAGTGTAGTCCTGTCTAAAAGTATCTATCTGCATGAAACTTTTTTTTTTAGATTAAATTCATATCCTCAGTTCCAGGTTCCTTCTAAACCAATATAGAAGTACTTGAAGAAAGAAATGCAACATCCCCATCCTTATAGGACATTCATGTAGAGATTTATTACCAACAGATGGCTGCAGTGTAGAAAAGACAGTGTGCCTGGGCACTTAAGACCAACACAGCAATCCCTGGTTATTTTCCACCTACACAGCTAAAAAGGAATCAAATTCCAGTTGAGAAATGATTATGTCTTTCCCCAGAGTTTCTGATGAAAACAGCAAATAAAGTCTGCTGAGTTGGCTGGAAGCCACCCAGGCCATAACATTTTCTTTTCCTTTTGAATAGATGCCCCCTCTTCTCCATTCCTGTCAACCTCCTGTCTTCTTTTGTACATATCTCTATCTTATAGCCTCCAGAAACAGTTTTCATCCATCCTTTTTATTATTTTTACTCCCCATCTCTCCTCACATAAGTAAAATAAATTCATGAGAGACAGTTTAATCTTCGGAGGGACAGATTTGGTCAGCTTTTTGAACTTTGGGCAGAAAAGGTATTCCCAATTCTGGGTTTCTCATCAAACAGTTACTTGTAACCAAACAGGTTCTTAAACCCTAGAAATTCCTCTGTTTGTTTTTGGCTGATGGAAAGACATGCTCTGGATACATAATCATAAAGTTGCTCTTACCCGAACTATGTGTCTCGGAAGGGTTTTGGGGTGTTTTGTTTTTGTCAATTTCTTTATACAAGGACACATTCCTGGTCATATTTTTAATTTTTACTTTTCACAAGTTATGTGTAATCTTTAATTATCTAAAAGAACAATCAAAAAACAATGTATCTCCATGACTTATGTCTTTCTCTGTTTGCTTACTATTTTAACTCTTTTGTTGTTATTATTGCTGATGCTGCTGTTGTTTTAGTCATCTTCTGTAATCATGCAGCAAGTCATTGATTTAGCATTCTATTTAATACAATTTTCCTAATCATGGTCTTTGAAATAGTCATTTTAAGTTGAACATAATGATATATTCAAATAACGAAGAAAATTCCGTAATCTCATATAAAGAATTTTTTCATGCAAGGACTGTAGTAAAGAGTAAACTAGCCATTTGACCACAGATTCACCTCCTCCTACACAGCCAGGAACATTCTGGGAAGGACTTATAGACTTCTTCAGTTAGCATCTCTATTATTATAGACAGCATGAAGGTACCTGGTTGAGGAGGCAGAGTGCAAAGTAATGGCAGGAAGACAAGCCTGTATTTGAATCCAGACTCTCTACCTTGTTTAGCTCCTCAGCACATCATAAAATGTAAATTATTCTTAACTCCCTAGAATTAGCAAGAAGACTTGTTATCAAGAATAATATAGATAACTGTGCTAGACATCATCTGATATACATGGTGCACACACTCTCCACATAGCAGGATATTCTTTGGTGTCTTTTAATTCATAGATGAGGAAAGTAAGTCTTGAATAGACAGTTAAATTTTTTTGAGACTCCATAACCAGTAAGGAGTCAAATCTAAGTTGAAGCCAAATTGTCTAACCCGAGAATTATATCTTTCCTGAATGCTATACTATCATCCATTCAAGAATATATGGGTCATAGAAACAAGTAGAATGATAATAAATGATACAAGGTAGCCACTTGGAGAACATATCATGAATGGTGGGAAAAGGAGGTAGAAGACAATGTCATCCTGTGAAGAATCTCTCCCATGGTGAGGAGAGTAGATTTTGGTGGGAAAGTCTGGCTATGCATGTACTCTTCAGGTGCATCTTGCTCTGATGCCCTACACTGTTGTAGTTTGTCAATTTCAATGTATGACTATCTTCTCCTAAGGGTCTTGTCCATTGGTAAATAGGTTCTAGTCAAAACATCATGTCTGACTCAAGAATGTTCTTTGGACTCAATGCTTTGGCCTATTTTCATGGGCTTCAGATATCACTTATCCTTTCTTTTCATGTACATTTCCCTGGGTGCTATTGCAAAAGAGAACACAAAATTTAGCTGTTTATAAGAATCATTTCTAACATCTTGACATGGATTCTAGTTCTTCTCAAAGGGAAGGGACGATAATGGCATTGACTATTTTATCAACCAAAACACCTCAAAAGAAAACGGGAGAGCCTTTCACTCTAGTTATATCAATACACTATTATAATAGTCATTCAGTCCTATATAGTAAGAGAAAAAAAGCACATTCTATACTGGGGGAACAAGATGATTAAACAGACTTAGTTAGGAACCTAATTCCCACATGTAACATTGTTTGGGGAAAAAAATGCATTCTGCCTTCATAACAAACCACTCCCAAAGATGAACAACTCCATTCCTTTATCAGTCCAAATACAGCACTGTGTTTTCACATTACTCAGTATTTCTAAAGAGGTCATCAGCTCCTAAGATATCACTTCTAACTGAAAAGGAGGAATAATCAACAATGCTAAACTCTATGGGCTAGCATACAAATGCAAAAAAAAAAGAAAGAAAGAAAAGAAGAGAAAATCTAAATTCTACTGACTCTTCTCTGCATTGTCATCTTCTCTGTATATAATACCCTCTCCTCATGTTTGTCTTTATTCCAAAGATCTAATTATATAGGAAAGAAGAGAATTTTTAGAAAGCAGATACTTGTTAGTGATCTCTGAATTTATCCTGTTGTACTCAGGGAAGTTAAGCCCCGGGAGTATTTAGGGAGACAGAAACTACCATGCAATAGACTCAAAGAGCTAAACTGTCACATTCTGATTTTTTTTGGAAATTAGAATTCTTACTCAGCCAACTGCAGAACAGGATCAATAATTTTTACCTCGACCATGAAAAACATCTCTCAGCCTGTGCTTTGATTGTCATTGCATAACCAGTCTTTACTTAGCAAATGTTCCCAGAAAATCTATACTGTTCCTACACTGTTTTGGGAATTAACCCTAGATAATAAAGAGTTTCAGGTTGGTGATGTCAATGTGAATATCACAACTCATCCAACATCCTGTCTTACATGACTCTTCCGATAAGTGTGTCTTCTATCTTTTACTCATTTTACTATCAAATTCCAAACTGACATGCTCTATAACTCATCTGAACCATTCATTTAATGATTACATACATGGTACCAATTTCATATACAGCCCTCTCCTGCTATACCCACATTCAGCCATTCCCCAACCCCATTCAGATCGCACTGTATCACCTCATGACTTCTTTACTCTCACTCTCACCCCTAATTCCTTACTTTATAGTCAACAAAAATTTCTAGTTCATGACTCTGACCAGCCCTCTACACATATTCTCAGTCTTGTTTTCCACATTCTTGCTAAGAAAAAACAAGGCACAAAAGAAGCCAGTTCTTCGTCATTCTGTGCTTGCAAACATAAATGGAGGAAATGGAAACACAAGGATTGGTCCTCACTAAACACATGAATGTTAAGCTTTAGGGAGTTGTCCAAAACTCCCTAGGAAATTATAAGTTCTCCTGACTGGTTCAACCTTTCTATGCCACCCCAAATTCTTTTATCTCTCCTTGCCTCATCTCTCTCAGCTTAAATCCTATTTGCCAAGACAGCAGAACAAGAAATACAGCTGTTTCCACACCAAATCACCACACTATTTGTATACGGATCACCCATATTGTATTTCCTCATGAACAACACTGAAAAGAGATTTCTCATCTAAGAGCACTCCTTCATGAGTCTGCCATATCCTATCCTCAAATCAAGAAAAGTGGTTCAACAAGTCCCCTTCCTTATACCTCTTCCATCACCTATTACTCATTCTATTCTAGATCAGAAGAATCAGCAGAGACACAAGGCATAACTTCCTCTTAACATTTCCAGGCACAACCTTATTTTTCTCACAGGAAAATGTCCCCTAAAACTGATCTGTATTCCCTCCTCTATATTCTTTTCCTACTCTCTCTTAAGCATAGGCCAGAAAGATTTAGAAAATCCTGTCTTCACTACGCTGGCTCTGTCAAGCCTACTAGTGGCCTTCCCATTAAACTCAACCCATCAGCTATCTATCAGATAAATGGCCTCCTGCCCCCTTGACATAACTCTGTTCAGACCATCCCTTACTTCTCCTTGTTGCTGTTGCTCAGTCTCCTTCACCTTCTCATGAGAAGGTATCACCTTCTCATTCTATAACTAAGCCTTGGGATGCTCAGGAACCAATCCTTCAACTTGGTTATCATTCATGTTATTGTGTTTTTTACACACACAATTTCATGGACGTAATCAGCCATCTGTGTACCAATGATGCCAAAATCATCGCTAATCTCACTGTCACTAATTAAACATACTTTCAGAATCCCAGACTCCTGCATCTAACTTCCTAAGATCTCCAAGATGTTTCATTCACATTTAAAATATGCTTGAAAACTGGGCTTCTGAACTTCTCCCAACATGCCCCTTTGTTACATAAGATAGATCCATCTTTTCAGTTTCTTGTGATAATCTTTACCCCACTTGTCAATGCATTTTGTTGACTTTAAATTTGAAAAACATCTAGGATGAGACTTTTTCTCAAAGCTTTCCCTGATCCCCTCCTACTTCAAACTGCCAGTATCCATTGCCTAAATAATAATAGCAAGCAACAGCTTTGAATCAAATAGCCTCCCTGGTTTTACCCTTTCCCTCTTATATTGTATCCCCCCACATAACAGCCAAAATGTTCTCTTAAAGGACATTTCTCAGTTTCAACCTCAAATTATTTCTTCCCTCTGGTAAAAACCCTCAATAAAGTCTCAACTCACTAAGAACAAAACTGGGACTCTGGACCCAGTTCACACACAGGCTGTTTTGTCTGTGGATGACTGTCTTGCTTGGAAAACCTATTTGTCTTCAGTATCTGCCTTGCTCTGATCTTGAAACAGTTGCTTCCTTACAGCTTCTATACCATCAAGAACAGATCTCCCTCCAGAACGTTTCCCTGAGTGCTCTCCATGCCTTTCAAGAAAACAATCCCTTCTTCCTGAAATTTTCTGTTGGCTTCCTCCTTGACTTTATTTTCTTTCTGAGCACATAATCTTAACTGAAATTTATAATGCCTGGTTCCACCAAGATGTGCTTCCTAGAGTCATGTCTTTCATTCAGTATTATATTGCCAGAGCCTGGAATTATTTCCCATGAGTCATCCAGAACATTAACTGAGTGGATAAATGAGTAGATTGATAGCTCTTAAAATGTGAGATTAATAAGTATTTCCAAGAGGGAAAAAACTGTCACATACAAGGCCACAATCAATTTGGGAAGAAGGTGGAATCAGCTTCTGCACTGTGATGTGAAAACTTTTCCATGGCCTTCATCAGAAGGATCAGAAAGATGCTGAGCCTGGGTCATTTGAGACTCCATTCACAAGAGAGTCTATTGTATTATCCAAATCAAATTGAGTTTGAAATAGCAATGGTAACTTGTGTCTCACAGTCCCTGAAAGATTATTCTTGCTTAATTATAAGCAATGATGAAACAAGAACACATCAAAATGATCATTCACCACAATCAAGTAGGCTTCATCCCAGGGATGCAGGGATGGTTCAATATATAAGGAAGTCCATCAATGTAATCCACTACATAAACAATCTCAAAGAAAAAAAACACATGTTCATTTCATTAGATGCTGAGAAAGCATTTGACAAAATTCAGCATCCTTTCATGTTAAAGGTCTTGGAAAGATCAGAAATTTGAGGCCCATATCTAAACATAGTAAAGGCAATTTACAGCAAACCAGTACCCAACATCCATCTAAATGGAGAGAAACTTGAAGCAATCCCACTGAAATCAGGAACTAGACAAGGCTGCCCTCTCTCTCCATATCCTTTCAATAGAGTACTGGAAGTTCTAGCTAGAGCAATTAGACAAGAAAAGGAGGTCAAAGGGATACAAATTGGAAAGGAAGAAGTCAAACTATCACTATTTGCAGACGATATGATAGTATACTTAAGCGACCCAAAGAACTCCACCAGAGAACTCCTACAGCTAATAAACGACTTCAGCAAAGTGGCCGGATATAAAATCAACTCAAGCAAGTCAGTAGCCTTCCTATACTCAAAGGATAAGCAGGCTGAGAAAGAAGTAAGAGAAATGATACCCTTCACGATAGCCACAAACAATATAAAGTATCTTGGTGTGACTCTAACCAGACAAGTTAAAGATCTGTATGACAAGAACTTCAAGTCTCTGAAGAAAGAAATTAAAGAAGACCTCAGAAGACGGAAAGATCTGCCATGCTCATGGATTGGCAGGATTAATATAGTAAAAATGATCATCTTGCCAAAAGCAATATACAGATTCAATGCAATCCCCATCAAAATCCCAACTCAATTCTTCATAGAGTTAGAAAGAGCAATTCAAAAATTCATCTGGAATAACAGAAAACCCAGGATAGCTAAAACTATTCTCAAGAGTAAAAGAACTTCTGGGGGAATCAATATCCCGGACCTCAAGCTGTACTACAGAGCAATAGTGTTAAAAAGTGAATGGTATTGGTACAGTGACAGGCATGTAGATCAATGGAACAGAATTGAAGACCCAGAAATGAATCCACACTCCTATAGTCACTTGATCTTTGACAAAGGAGCTAAAACCATCCAGTGGAAAAAAGATAGCCTTTTCAACAAATGGTGCTGGTTCAACTGGAGGTCAACATGCAGAAGAATGCAAATTGACCCATTCTTATCTCCTTGCACTAAGCTCAATTTCAAGTGGATCAAGGACCTCCACATAAAACCAGACACACTGAAACTAATAGAAAGCAAGCTAGGGAAGAACCTTGAACATATGGGCACAGGGAAGAATTTCCTGAAGAGAACTCCAATAGTTTATGCTCTAAGATCAAGAATTGACAAATGGGACCTCATTAAATTACAAAGTTTCTGCAAGGCAAAAGACACTGTCAAAAAGACAAAGCGGCAACCAACTAACTGGGAAATGATCTTTACCAACCCTACATCTGACAGAGGACTAATATCCAATATATACAAAGAACTCAAGAAGTTAAACTCCAGAGAGCCAAGTAACCCTATTAAACATGGGGTACAGAGCTAAACAAAGAGTTCTCACCTGAAGAATATCTAATGGCTGAGAAGCACCTAAAGAAATGTTCATCATCCTGAGTCATTAGGGAAATGCAAATCAAAACAACCCTGAGATTCCATCTCACACCAGTCAGAATGGCTAAGATCAAAAACACAGGAGACAGCAATTGTTGGCGAGGATGTGGAGAAAGAGGAACACTCCTCCACTGCTGGTGGGATTGCAAGCTGGTACAACCACTCTGGAAAGCAGTCTGGTGGTTCCTCAGAAAACTGGGCATGACACTCCCGGAGGATCCTGCTCTACCACTCCTAGGCATATACCCAGAGCCTTTACCTGCATGCAATAAGGACACATGCTCCACTATGTTCATAGCAGCCTTATTTATAATAGGCAGAAGCTGGAAAGAACCCAGATGTCCCCCAACAGAGGAATGGATTCAGGAGATGTGGTATATTTACACAATGGAATACTACTCTGCAATTAAAAACAATGAACTCCCGAAATTCCTAGGCAAATGGTCAGAACTTGAAAATATCATCCTTAGTGAGGTAACCCAATCACAAAAGAACACACATGATATGCAGTCACTGATAAGGGGATATTAACCCAGAATCTTGGAATACCCTAGACACAATACACATATCAATAGATTTCCAAGAAGACAGAAGGAGAGACCCCTGGTCCTGGAAAGACTGGATGTAGGGGAATATCAAAACAGAGAAGCGAGAGGGGTATGAATAGGGAAAAGTGGGAGGGAAAGGGTGCTTATTGGACTTTCGGGGAGGGAGGAAATGGGAAAGGGGAAATGATTTTGAATGTAAATAAAAAAAACTTAGAAAATAAAAAAAATAAAAAAAAATATCATCCTTAGTGAGGTAACCCAATCACAGAAGAACATACATGGTATGCAGTCACTGATAAGGGGATATTAACCCAGAATCTCAGAAAACCCTAGACACAATTCACATATCAATAGATTTCCAAGAAGATGGAAGGAGAGACCCCGGTCCTGGAAAGACTGGATGTAGGGGAATGCCAGGACAGTGAAGTGAGAGGGGATTGAATGGGGAAAAGAGGGAGGGAAGGGGGCTTATGGGACTTCCAGGGAGGGAGGAAACGGGAAAGGGGAAATGATTTGGAATGTAAATAAAAGATCTTAGATAATAAAAAAAAAAAGGACATGGGTCCTTTAATCCAACATCTTTTTTAAGGTAATATCTCATGTTGAGTTCTTAGCAGGGTCTGTCCCATGCTGGTTGAACCAAGAACATCACCACATTCATCACTCTGATGCTGTCCTCCTCCTTGTCTCCCTGATCATTCAGTAATCACCCTTGGCAATTGATGTGAAAACTAACTAATATGACTATCCTTCAAATGCCTGAAAATCCATCACTATATGTTTTCTGGAGAGCAATGACTTGAAAACCTTACAGGCACTGAAATATATAGATTTACACCATTACCAGTACCTTTTTAACTGACCCACTATGTGGTAGCAGATTCAAAATCTAGTACTTAAGCTCACTGTATATCTTCATAAACCAAAAATCATCAATTCAATAACTATGGTTGTTTGATAATCAAGTAGCAGAAATGTTTCATATCTAATCACTCAATCCATCTACAGGCTTTAGCCAACCCCGTTATTCTACTCAGAAGGCATGCTTCTCTCCACATGATTGCTGCATCCATATGTCCCATGAAAGGGTATGGGTATCAAATCAAATATCAATTGATTCCAGTGTTTGCCCTTTGTATAAAGGAAAGTTTACTCCATCACTTCGAGCTTCAGTTTCCTATTTGTAAAGTGGGGTTAATAATTATGTCTACCATATATAGTGGCTAGAGACTTTACTTAATATAACATGAAAATAGACAAACAAGCAAAACCTTAGTATTGTGCCCTGGACCCACAGCACCTGGAGAGAATATAATAGACCTTTATATTGTTTGTTTTTACAACAGTCTTTTCTCCACTGGGCATAGTGTTTCCTATACACAGAAGCAATGACCTCGCAATCCATATGCTCACCTTGCAACATGGTATTGTCATTCCTTATATCAAGAAGTGAGAATTATTTATCGCCTACTCCATGATTTGTATATGCTGTTCTACCCTGGGGCTTGTTTTTCTCAGCAGAATGCAGCAGAGGTGAGGCTTTATGACTCCAGGGCGTAAACAGCAAAAACCTCACAGCATCTCTTTTGCTCTTGGGAAAACAGTTGCCATGTGATGAGCCAATGCATGATGAGAGCCTCACAAAGGCAAAAGCCACTAGGAGGAAACCTAGGCACCCAGCCAACAGCTATGGATGCAGCCCAGGCACACGGCTGTTTAGCCTGTCTTGGATTTGAGCACATGACTGCCTCATTATCTTTCTAGGCACATGAATACTCTCTTACTAAAATATTACCTGTATTACTTTATCTTAAATTACTTTTCTTTAATTTCATCTTTTGTTAGATGAGGGCATATATTGATTCGGTTTTGAAATTACATTGTAAGTGGATTGTATTATCTTTTCAGTAAAGAGAGGAAAGATGAGTATGATACTTGTCATAAGGATGGGACCAAAGAGAATAAACTATGGCCTTTGTACAACTGAATCTAACTCACTAAGACCCAGGAACTCAACAACAAATGCTTGCTTGCTCATAAACTGTTAAAACATAAAAATTTGTTTTATTTTTCACAAACTATCTGATTTCTCTCTTCTATCATAGATTCCTTTGTCTAGGCCAAAGCTGTTCAAAACCTTCCCTTACTCCTCCAGCTTCTTATACACATGGAAACAGCCGCTCCCCCATTTCCCTCCTTCTCCTCTCCCCTCTCTCCCTCACTCTTTCTCCCTCCCTAGCTCCTTATTTTCTCCTTCTCCCCCCTCTCCTATTCTCTTCTCTTTGATCTAATTCTCCTGAGAATACACCCTTTGCTCCAAGAGAAAGCCAACCCTCCTCCCTCTAGCACTGGCTGATTGTCAATTCCCTGAGGGTCTTAGGGTTCCAATGCATCTCCATGCTCCTGTCTTTCCTGGAGTTCAATTTTTTTTTCTTCTAGGTAGATTTCATAAAACAGAAATCCTGCCTAGAATTGATATCAATTCATCCAAATTTCTGACTCACTGTTTCCAATGTTCAGGGAGAACAGTTAACTCAACTTCTTTCATATCCATACAGAATTCAACAACCCTAATAATCCTACTACAATACCTTCACATTAAATACAGTTTTGTACAAAATTAAGTTAGTAGACTAGAAACCTTCATAAGGGATTATTAAATTTCAATAAAAGAGGTTTATTAAGCATCTTCATGTGTGAAGACAACTAGCATTTATTGCTTTAAGTACTTGATATAATATTTGAATGTTCATGGCTGCTCTCTGAATATTCCTCCATTTCACAGACTCAGTAAACTCAGTAAAACTCAGTAAATAACCATTAAGCATCTTAAAGGACCAGTTGTAAGGGCAGATCTCTGAAACCCACTATACTTCCCACTACAGCCCCAGTCTTAACTTCTTTAGAAGACTTATGACCTAGAGCCATTACTTAATCTCGTTTTTCATCTTTCCATATTATAGGGAAGATATCACTGACCTTATAGTTAAGCAGAACACATGAACTGCTTCAAAAAACCTGCTCAGAATAGCTTCTGGTATATGGTAACAGTGGGCTGGTTTACTAGCAGAGACAGAAAACAGAGGCACAAATCTAAAATTGTTGTATCTTGGACTCTTCTGTTTCTACTGAAACAGAAGTTCTGGACTGTGAGGCCTTGCTTCAAACATTCAAGGGAGATTGATCCCTGACAAGGATAAAGAAATAGTAAATAACAGCCTGTACCAGGTATCTTCTGAAACAACTTTGATTGTCATAGATTATGAAAAATAACTTTTGACACTTGATGACAGTTCTTCCTATTATCATGATTTATTTATTGTTCAGACTTTTAAAACTTTCTTCCCTTTACTTGGAGCTGTGGAAACCCTCACAACAAAGCCCAGCATGGCAGTGCTGCAGAACCAAGGCATACCAATCAAACACACTCTGGATTCCAGAGGAGTCACAGAACGGAAGAAGAAAGTCAATCACAGAGACAGCGGCAGGCTTTTTTCTCAAGCTTTCTTTCAGTAGATTTGTGAAGCAGAAATCACGTTTTCTACTTCACATATCTCCCTCTTCCTTGATGCACACTTGCACTCTGGCCACTAAAAGCAGGGCAAGCCTCGAAATAAGTCCTAAACCCAGGCCTGTCTGCCTTACACATGCCCAGAATTCTTCTGTATGGTCAGCATGTCTGTTGCATTATGTCCAGTCCCAAGAAGTACTGGTAACAGACTCCCCAAGTTTCCTTGCTGCAATGCATGCCTTCCTGCTCCCATAGTTTTATTTAGTATAAATTAAATCATGACACAATTTGCTTACAAATCTTCTAATGGATTCCAAATATTCTTTCGATAAGATTCAAATGTGGTCCTGAGGATCTAGCCCTGCCACTTCTCTGACCTCACATCCCACTATTAGCCATCACAACGGACTCTATCTGGGAAGACTTTTGTGTTTTGCTAAAAAAAACATACAGGGTCTTGCTGAGAGTTTTGGAACTTTGCAACTTCCCCCTCCTCTTGGCAACTCTTTGGTCCTCTTATTTTTAACAAGATAGTTTTTTCATGTCTAGTCAATTTTCACTGCCTCATATTACATCCTTTATCATAAGACTTTTATAATCACCTATAACCCAAGAGCTTTCTCTTTAAAACATTTCCAATTATCTCATGGCTTTAAGTTTCTACACTTACTACTTGTTTAACTTGTAGACTAGCTACCCCTATAGGTTTTTTTCCTATAATCTTCCATACATAGCCACAATGCCTACCATAAACATGGAGTTCAATAAACTATTGACCACACAGATAGGTAAAGACAGTTAGCAAGTATGTCCATTTTCCCTGCTTCACTAATGTACCTTGTGATGGTCCCAAATATAGGCATCATTATACAGGATTCGGGAATTGTTCTTCCTTCAGGAAACTACTTACTCCTTCCTATCTGAGAAATTGACTTTAACCTATCCTCCACATTGGTATTGAGCTTGGGAAAATACAGGAAGAAAAAATCTTCTGACAAAATATGCTAGAAAACTTCAATATCAATGAGTTCCATAGTCTCATATATTACAAACCCAAGCCCTCAATCCAAAAATGTCTATAGAGAGGAACAGGGACTGATGTGTAAAAAGGAAGCCAGAGACTGTTGGGTTCCAGCATCCTCCAAAGGATGACTTTAGTGATAACCCAAAGCCAATATCCTTTGTCTTCTAAGGTATATGAAATGGTTTCTGGAGTCCTGTCTAAGCTTAAGTTAATATTTATTCAAACAAAGACAAACACTTATGCTATATGATTCTGCCATGCACTGTCAGGGTTCTGGAACCAAGCCTAAGAAAACAGTGAGGACATCTCTACTTTCCAGGAGTTCATGTGAATTTACAGCATGTTCCAATTCTCAATTTGTTTTACTTAGAGAATTTTTCTATTGTAGGAAGGAATGTTTTGCATATTCCTGCCTAGTGAAGGACTCCTAATACTCTGCTTCCAGCTTCGTACTCTGTTATTTGTCATGAGCGAAAGATACCACACCCTGTCTTGCTCCTGCCAAATATTTTGTCAGCCTAGCTTTGAAGATCCTACTTCCTATCCAAACACTCCAAGTCACATGCAGCCTCTGAATAGAGAAGGGAGCTCGGAAGTGCAAGTAAAGTCAGAGTATATCTGCAAAGACATCCCATGGGTTATAATATAGCAGAAGAAACCTCATGAGTTGGAATCCAGCAGTCCATTCAATACTTCCTGAGCACTGGGCTTAGAATTGAGAGAAAAGTCACTCTACATCTCTTGGTGTCCATTTCTGACTTTTCATTAAGATGCAGTAGCCACAAGCATGCTGCCCTCTGGCTCGCCATGTACACACAGTGAAACTAAGGGCCTTAACTTCACTTTGTAAAATACATCACCACATTAACAGCAGCAGCAG
Organism: Tokudaia tokunoshimensis; assembly: GCA_036184795.1. Lineage (NCBI taxonomy): Eukaryota > Metazoa > Chordata > Mammalia > Rodentia > Muridae > Tokudaia > Tokudaia tokunoshimensis. Next base: position 64,486,919 of record BTHU01000014.1, read on the forward strand.
CTCGCAGCTAAGTAAAGTCTGAAAATAGTGAGGACATGTACAGAAAACGTGGGACCCTCTGACCACCAACTTTAGCCCAAGGATTCACCATCAGTTTTGCTGAAGCTTTCTTCAAACTGGTATCTAAGACTTTTCCCTCCCAAGCCTCTTTTTCCCCTATAAATAGAACCTACTTTACTGTCTGAAGGCGCACCAGCTTATAGTATAGAGAGCCCTGACAAATACAACACCTCTCCCATTTCCCCACAACTTAGCTAATCAATTTCCTGCCTTGTAATCTAAACACCTTGTAATTTTAACCCCTTCTTAAGCAATAACACTTTATTTCCCCTCCTCAAACACTATGAAGATGGCATCAACAAAGGTATTATATAAACACGTGATAATTCATAAATATGAGGATTCATATGAAGAACACGGTACCTTTCATTTATTTCTCCATAATGATTACCCACTATGAGTAGAGTCCTTCCTGAGAAGTTTCTGGAGACAGAAAGGAATTTTGCCCTTCTTGAAGCAGCCCATAGACAAATGGAGACTTCCTGGTCCCTCCTCACCTTGAGCATAGCAGATAGTATCTTAGATGATAACTTTGGTATACAAATGGGGTCTGAGGAGCTAGAATAAAAGGAAAGATGAAGGAAATGGGAAGAAAGAAGCTATTACACCAAAGAGCTCCAATTGATAGATCATGGCTATTCAAGTGTACGTGAGAGCTTTTTAAATTGTGATCAGATGCAAGATGATGCTCCCCTCCTGCCAGAGCCTCTCAGTACCAGCACAGCTTGTTAGGATGCAGTGGTTGTAACACTCTGCAGAGAAATTCTTCAACTGTTGTCACTATTTCATAGCCCAGAATATTCAGCCGGCTAACAGACCTCTGGGAGAATATGCTCCGTGTTGTAATTTTCCAAAGGCGACACGATTATAAAACCCAAGCAGATGGAAAGAGGACTGCAGTGGACGGGAAAAGCTGTTAGCAGTTTCCATTTGTAGACAAAACCATTATTTTTTTAACAGATCACTACTCGAATTTGATGAATCTAGCCCATTTTGCACCCTCTGCTTTGTAGAAAGCCCTGCAGCCCTGCCAGACTTTGCAAACAGTTGCAGGAGGCTATTTTCATACATTTGTTTATATCAAAGCATCGCCTCATAGAGCTTCACATTTAGCTTTCCGTTAATCTCTAAACTGCCATCAATGTATAGTTCCTGACCCTGAAGATTGAACTTCAAAATAAATAGTGGTGCAATCATAATTTATTTAAAATATTACTGTGCACCCTATCACTCTATGTCAAGAGCCAGCTTGCTTCTGGGAGAGCTTGATTTTATAATTACATATTAGAAATCATTTGTAAGGAAAATTGATTGGTATATTTACAGCAAGGATTTCACCAGAAATAACCCTGTCTCCAGCTGGAGGGGTGAAGTATCAGGCTGAAATTGGTACAAGAACTTGAGGATCCTGTCACCATCTTGTTTATTTCTTGTCACTGGAAGGAATAACTGCTCAGAGATCAATGAGATGGGGGGAGGAACTGTCATCTTTGAACATCTGTGTGGTTCACAAATCAAATTTTAGGCACCATCATGGGATGCTGAAATAAGTGTTCAATGGGAATTCGTGAAGCTCAAGTTCCTGTTGCTAGTCCCTTGTAAATAGACTGCTCAGCATGTCTAGATACACTGCTCTCTCACTGTGTGGGCATGCTGAAGATGGCAGGTAGTCCCAGAGGTGGAGAGAACCACCCACCAGTCTACAAGACTGATGAGTGGTCTGCCAAAGACTATCGTTTGGTAGTCCCTCCTCAGCAGTAACAAAAGCATTTAGACAGTGCCGACTCTAACTCCTAGGGTCTGGGTTGAGTCAATTCTCCCTCATGTTTCCTTCACTGAAACTTATAACCTCTCTTTTGGCTACACTTCACTGCTCATAATATCTAGCAGCAAGAAAACTCTTCTACAACAGGGTAAGTTCAGTTTTTCTTTTCTGTAGCACCCCCATGCAGCCTTTGTTTCTTGTTGGGCAGAAATGAATTGTTTATTATTATTATTATTATTATTATTATTATTATTATTATTATTATTATTATTGGAAAGTAATGAAATGCCAACTAAAACTTCAAAACAGCATCATTCCACACAAAATGATAATGAGGATACCAAGCATTGTAGTATTGACACCGGTCCTTCCAGCTGGACTGGAGTTCTCTGAGAAACAAATATCATATATGGGGGATTGTCACCATGCCTTGGTACAAATATTTATTTCCAGATCCTGAGGATCTTTCTGAATATTTCACTGCTATTATGAGGGCAAAGCATGACAAAAATGACCAAACCAAAGAAGGTCTTTTAAAGACTAAGTTGAATGATTTTGCAAAGGAAATCTCTCCTTCTCTACCTACTTCCTATCTAGGGTAAAATCTCCTTCAGGCCTTTGTTTCTTCCGTCAAGCAAATATCTGTGAGTTTTCCAGTGACAGCAACAAAGCTTTATTCACCTCCTAAAATCCAGTGGCCCTTCCATATCTATCTCATGGTATATCTCAATAGATGGCGGTCAAGCTGAGCTAAACTAAACTTTTTTGTGCTCATGTGTAAATGCCAATTTGTTCTGCAAAATTTTGAAACTCAAAAAAAATCACCTTTTTCAAGGAATGTGTAGTTGTTTCCCTCCACAGGAAACCCACAGGACTGTTACATAAATGACTCCTCTAAGTCATATACTCTCCTAACTATGCATTCTTTTTTTTAAGTCTATATACTCTCCTAACTATGCATTCTTGTTTCCAGCAGCATATGACATGAAATAAGCCAAATGAACATAGGCTGGGTTTTCCTAAGACTAGCATGAACATCTACAGTATTAGTACTTACTAAACACTGGGTGGATTGGATTGAACCAAGCTGAGCAGAATTGCTGCTTGGATGTCCAGCAGGAGAAATAGATAAAGTGCTACCTCTTTAGCTCTAATCTTAATGATCTTACTGATGTCCAGTGATGGATGAGGACAGCATAAACCGTTTCCCCTTTATCACCTGCCAAAACTAAAAATGCTGACAACTCTTCATGCCCTGTTGATTCTTTTCCTTCTTACAAAGGATGAGGTCAGACAAGTTTACTTGCAGTGATTGTATTGATCTTCATTCTTAAGCTGCAATTGGATTTTCCCCTTGCAGGCAAGTTGTCATTGACTTTTACTTGCAGAGACAGATACTGACCCTGGGATGCCATGGAGGAAGCCAAGACTCCGTATTCAATTGTGAACAGTCCAGTGAGCTGGAATTTTTATACCGACAGAGCTAACCTTCATTATCTTGTCAGATGGGGTCTTTTTTTTTTTTTTTTTAAATTTAATTTTATTTTATTTTTTTAATTTACATTCCAAATCACTTCCCCTTTCCCGTTTCCTCCCTCCCCGAAAGTCCCATAAGCCCCCTTCCCTCCCTCTTTTCTCCGTTCAACCCCCTCTCATTACTCTGTCCTGGCGTTCCCCTACATCCAGTCTTTCCAGGACCAGGGGTCTCTCCTTCCATCTTTTTAGAAATCTATTGATATGCTGATTGTGTCTAGGGTATTCTGAGATTCTGGGTCAATATCCCCTTATCAGTGACTTCATACCATGTGTGATCTTTTGTGATTGGGTTACCTCACTAAGGATGATATTTTCAAGTTCTGACCATTTGCCTAGGAATTTCGTGAATTCATTGTTTTTAATTGCAGAGTAGTATTCCATTGTGTAAATATACCACATCTTCTGAATCCATTCCTCCGTTGAGGGACATCTGGGTTCTTTCCAGCTTCTGGCTATTATAAATAAGGCTGCTATGAATATAGTGGAGCATGTGTCCTTATTGCATGCAGGTAAAGTCTCTGGGTATATGCCCAGGAGTGGTATAGCCGGATCCTCCGGAAGTGTCATGCCCAGTTTTCTGAGGAGCCGCCAGACTGCTTTCCAGAGTGGTTGTACCAGCCTGCAATTCCACCAGCAGTGGAGGAGTGTTCCTCTTTCTCCACATCCTCGCCAACAACTGCTGTCTCCTGTGTTTTTGATCTTAGCCATCCTGACTGGTGTGAGATGGAATCTCAGGGTTGTTTTGATTTGCATTTCCCTAATGACTAAGGATGATGAACATCTCTTTAGGTGCTTCTCAGCCATTAGATATTCTTCAGGTGAGAACTCTTTGTGTAGCTCTGTACCCCATTTTTTAATAGGGTTACTTGCCTCTCTGGAGTTTAACTTCTTGAGTTCTTTGTATATCTTGGATATTAGCCCTCTGTCGGATGTAAGGTTGGTAAAGATCATTTCCCAGTTAGTTGGTTGCCGCTTTGTCTTTTTGACGGTGTCTTTTGCCTTGCAAAAACTTTGTAATTTAATGAGGTCCCATTTGTCTATTCTTGATCTTAGAGCATAAGCTATTGGAGTTCTGTTCAGGAAATTCTCCCCTGTGCCCATATGTTCAAGGTTCTTCCCTAGTTTCCCTTCTATTAGTTTCAGTGTGTCTGGTTTTATGTGGAGATCTTTGATCCACTTAGAATTGAGCTTAGTGCAAGGAGATAAGGATGGGTCAATTTGCATTCTTCTGCATGTTGACCTCCAGCTGAGCCAGCACCATTTGTTGAAAAGGCTATCTTTTTTCCACTGGATGGTTTTAGCTTCTATGAAGCCACAATTACACTAATACCAAAAGCACACAAAGATCCGACAAAGAAAGAGAATCTCAGGCCAATCTCTCTTATGAATATCGATGCAAAAATACTCAATAAAATTCTTGCCAACCGAATCCAAGAACACATCAAAACGATCATTCACCACGATCAAGTAGGCTTCATCCCAGGGATGCAGGGATGGTTCAATATAAGGAAATCCATCAATGTAATCCACTACATAAACAATCTCAAAGAAAAAAACCACATGGTCATCTCATTAGATGCTGAGAAAGCATTTGACAAAATTCAGCATCCTTTCATGCTAAAGGTCTTGGAAAGATCAGGAATTCAAGGCCCATATCTAAACATAGTAAAAGCAATTTACAGCAAACCAGTAGCCAGCATCAATCTAAACGGAGAGAAACTTGAAGCAATCCCACTAAAATCAGGGACTAGACAAGGCTGCCCTCTCTCTCCATATCTTTTCAATATAGTACTTGAAGTTCTAGCTAGAGCAATTAGACAAGAAAAAGAGGTCAAAGGGATACAAATTGGAAAGGAAGAAGTCAAACTATCACTATTTGCAGACGATATGATAGTATACATAAGCGACCCAAAGAACTCCACCAGAGAACTCCTACAGCTGATAAACGACTTCAGCAAAGTGGCCGGATATAAAATCAACTCAAGCAAGTCAGAAGCCTTCCTATACTCAAAGGATAAGCAGGCTGAGAAAGAAGTAAGAGAAATAATACCCTTTACGATAGCCACAAACCATATTAAGTATCTTGGCGTGACGCTAACCAAACAAGTGAAAGATCTGTATGACAAGAACTTCAAGTCTCTGAAGAAAGAAATTGAAGAAGACCTCGGAAGATGGAAAAATCTGCCATGCTCATGGATTGGCAGGATTAATATAGTAAAAATGAGCATCTTACCAAAAGTAATACACAGATTCAATGCAATCCCCATCAAAATCCCAACTCAATTCTTCATAGAGTTAGAAAGAGCAATTCAAAAATTCATCTGGAATAACAGAAAACCCAGAATAGCTAAAACTATTCTCAAGAGTAAAAGAACCTCTGGGGGAATCAGTATCCCGGACCTCAAGCTGTACTACAGAGCAATAGTGTTAAAAACTGCATGGTATTGGTACAGTAACAGACATGTAGATCAATGGAACAGAATTGAAGACCCAGAAATGAATCCACACTCCTATGGTCACTTGATCTTTGACAAAGGAGCTAAAACCATCCAGATGGGGTCTTTTATGTTACTCCCAAAAGAGTTCTATTCAAACACAGGTTTGTAGTGTGGGAAAGGAGATATTATGTTAATAAAACATCCAAATCAAATGAAATCTGCATTCTTTTCAAGCTCAGCATTGCTATTAGAAATAGCATAGGTAGCATATCAAAGAACAAAGGCAAGAGTTACCTGGGTGGCCAGATCTGGGTAGACAACCATTTGCCTTGGAACAAGAGCACCAGTATATGGAATTCATTCATAAGCATTGACTTAATGTTTCTGAAACCACCTTTACAAAAAAAAAAGGGGGGGGCTATGTTGACTGTAATACTCCTGATAAGTCTAATTACCAAAGACCTTACCCAACCACACTTTAATAATTCCTTGGGCCTTTTTGACATCAAACTATACATAGATGCTTTCTTAGGCAGAATCTCAATAGAACAGCCCAGTGAAAGATTGTGATGTCTTTTTAGACAAACACCAGTAAACATTTTTATAATTGTATCATAACACAATTATATTATTTCCCCCTTCCCTTTCCTCCCTCTAAACACTCCCATATACCCCCATTTGCTCTCTCTGAAATTCATGGCCTCTTTCTCAATAATTGTTCCTACATACATATATGTGTGTGGTGTATTATATAAATGGAGATATATTTTTCTCCTATAAACAAATACAGCACACTCTTTCGATACAATATTATTAGCATCTATATCTTTTATATTTTCAAGGCTGATCATTTGATATTGATTAACCAGTTAGTATTCTCTTCCCTGGGGAAGACTATTTCTTCCCCTCTAAGCATTTCTTAGTTCGCTGTAGATGTTTTTAGAGATGTGAGGCCTTGTGAGCTGTCCCCTGTACAACATTAGCATTTCTATTGGTAAGATCTTTGTTTGGGTTATGTTTAGTCAATCACAAAGTTAGTCTTCCTAATGAGCTAAGATCTAAGACTTGTGTGCTGAGAAAAATCAAAAGAAGATCTAAATTAGTGGAATAAAGACTTGTAGGTTTAAAAAAAAAGTCAATTCTCCTTAATATAACACTTTAACAAATTGCCTATTAAAATCCTATCAAGAGTTCTTTTTCTTCTATGTATTTTCTATATTATTTTATTTACATTCCCAATAATTTCCCCTTTACCGATTCCTCCCTCACCGAAAGTCCCATAAACCTTCCTCCCTCCCCTTGTTCTCCATTCAACCCCCTCTCGCTTCTCTCTCCTGATATTCCCCTTCATCCAGTCTTTCCAGGAACAGGGCTCTCTCCTTCCATCTTCTTGGAAATCTATTGATATGTGAATTGTGTCTTGGGTATTCCGAGCTTCTGGGTTAATATCCCCTTATCAGTGATTGCATACCATGTGTGTTCTTTTGTGATTGGGTTACCTCACTAAGGATGATATTTTCCAGTTCTGACCATTTGCCTAAGAATTTTGTGAATTCATTGTTTTTAATTGCAGAGTAGTATTCCATTATGTAAATATACCACATCCTCTGTATCCATGATTTGTTTGAGTTAATTTTATATCATTATAAGTGTCACTTAGATATAGTACACGGTGGCAGAGGGTGGTCCCAAGCAGCAGAAGGAAACCAGAGGGTTTCTGTCGGAGGGTTCAGGACGGGATCCTCTGAGCTGAAGGGCAGGTCTCATTTGTGCTGGCTGTCTCCTCTACTCCACTGGGTGGATAGATGGTTTCTTGTGCCACTTGGAACTCAGTTTTCTTGATCAATAGAAATTAATGTGGAAAATGTTCTCTGCTTTCCTAGCCTCGCGGGGCTCCAAAGACTGTTCATCCTTCTTTTCAGAGGTGAATACTCAGTTCTTCTTTCCTTAAAGTTGAATTACAACCTAACTAAAACATTAGAATACAAGCACTACATATATTAGCCAGGTGTGATGGTGCACACCTTTAATCCCAGACAGAGGCAAGCTGGTCTCTGTGAGTTCGAGGCCACTCTGGTCTACATAACAATGTCCAAGACAACCAGGGTGATGTAGAAAGACCCTGTCTTTAAAAGGATAGAAGTATTTACGAAATATCGTATGATGTTTCAATGCTTGCACATTGTATAATCAGGTTAAACATATCTATACCTTCATTTATCATGAGAACATTCAAACTTATTTCTTCTAGATTTTGAAGAATTTAATACATTTCATCCATAGTCACTTTAGTTTGCAAGAGCATACCACACCTTGTTACACATCACTAATAAATCTTGTAGTCAATGATCAAGCATTCCTTTTCCTCCCCCTCCCCTTCCTCCTCCTCCTCCTCCCCCTCCTCTCCCTCATCCCCCTCCTCTCCCTCATCCCCCTCCTCTCCCTCATCCCCCCATCCTTCCACTGCTCCTCCCCATCCTCCCCATCCTCCTCCTACTACTACTGCTGCTGCTACACCACCTCCTACATCACCTGTCCCTAGTCTCTGGAAGTCCCCATTCTACATTTAACTTTTAGGTTTCATGAATGAGTGATATCATGTAACAGTTTTCTTTCTGTGCCTGGCTTATTTAATTTAGCATATTCATCTCTAGTTCCTGCATATCATTGCAAGTGACAAGGGTTCTTTATTTGGGAGGAAGTTAATAATATTTAATTTTATAAGTATGTAGCATTTTCTTTATTCAGCCATCAACATTTAGGTAACTTTCATTTCTTCACTATGGTGAATAGTCCTGAAATTACCACGGAAATACAAATCTCTCTGTGAAGGATTTACTTGATATTTTTATTCATTAAATTTGTGTTTTGAAAGCTATTTGCAACTGACACCTGCTGGGAAAAATAAAACCATCTTTCCAAAATGGGGTGTCACTGGGTGACTCAACCACACTTCAGGACAGACCCTATGTATAACTATATGTTATGTGGTTGGCTAAAACAAAAGAGATTCTATAATTTTTTGTGTGTTTTTGGTTTGGTTTGGTTTGGTTTTGTATTTTGGAGTTCATTTGTTCATTGTGACTTTCTTTTTTGCTGTTTGTCTGTTTTTGCTTTATTTGATGAGTAGCAAGGTGAGGAGTATCTGAAAAAAATATGGTAAATATATATTATATGGGAAAAAACTAAATAAATTTTCAAAAAACCTTTCAAAAATAAAGGTAAATAAAAAAGACTTCTGATAAAAATTTGCTCTTTGATGATTCTATACATTAATTAATATATTCTGGTCATTCTTACCCTTGTGTGTCATGTCCTCTCCCATCTGTAGACACATGCAGGAGTGGGACTGCTTGATGGAATGACACATCATTTTAACTGTCTTAGGAAACTCTATACCCATTTCAGTGATGACCGAGCAAGTTTACATGCTCCCCACCAGTTCTCCCTTGTGTGCTCATCCTTACCAGCACATAGATATTTACTCTTTAGGATAATAATTTCTATCAAAATGAAGCTATTGTGTTGTGGTTCCAGTTTCTATTTCCCAGGCTAATATTCATGTTGGGCATATTTTTTTTTGTCTCTTTGACATTCCATGTGCTTAAGTATCTTGCCTATTTTAAATTAGTTTGTTCTTTCACTTGAGGTTGACTTTCCCTATTGCTTGCACATTCAATCCCTGTCAGGTGTATAGTTTATAAATCTTTCTAATCTGAAGATTTCCTTCACTCCAACAACTGTGTGCTACAGAACAGAAGCCCTTTTAGTGTGATATATACCATCTCAACTCATCTACCTTTGCTCACTGTGACTTGTTTTTACAATTTGTCAAAAAATTCCTTACCTCTGCCAGTGCCCTAAGTCACTTCTGTTGTTTTCTTCTGTGAGTTTCCTAGCTCCTTATCTTACATTTAAGTCCCAATGAATTTTTGTTTTATTTTATGTTTTTTGAGGATACATTTTTTTCTTTTTAATATTTTGAAGCAAGATTCCAGGATTAAGTAAAACACTTTCACAATTAGGTAAAACAAAAACAAAAGCAAAACAAATAAAACAAAAGAACTAAATTCTTAAAAGTCCTTCAATTGTGAGACTAGCTTTTAGTGTTAAATTATTTTTTACTGGGTGTCTTCGAATTATATCTTTTGTAATTTCATTATACATTCTTTGATACTTTCATACAATGTAGTTTGCTCATATTTATTCCTTTCCCTAGCCTCTCTAATATCCCTAGCATCTAATGAAATGACCATGTGGTTTTTTTCTTTGAGATTGTTTAAGTAGTGAATTACATTGATGGACTTCCTTATATTGAACCATCCCTGCATCCCTGGGATGAAGCCTACTTGATCGTGGTGAATGATCGTTTTGATTTGTTCTTGGATTCGGTTGGCAAGAATTTATTGAGTATTTTTGCATCGATGTTCATAAGAGAAATTGGTCTGAGATTCTCTTTCTTTGTTGGATCTTTGTGTGATTTTGGTATCAGAGCAATTGTGGCTGCATAGAATGAGTTGGGTAGTGTTCCTTCTGTTTCTATTTTGTGGAACAGTTTGAAGAGTATTGGTGTTAGGTCTTCTTTGAAGGTCTGATAGAATTCTTCACTAAAACCGTCTGGACCTGTGCTTTTTTTGGTTGGAAGACTTCCAATGACGGCTTCTATTTCTTCAGGGGTTATAGGACAGTTTAGATGGTCTATTTGATCCTGATTTAATTTTGGTATTTGGTATCTGTCTAGGAAATTTTCCATTTCATCCAGATTTTCTAGTTGTGTTGAATACAGGTTTTTGTAGTAGGATCTGATGATTTTTTTAATTTCCTCAGTTTCTGTCTATCAAGAGTTCTTATAGATGTAGGTAAGAACATACTAAGTTGGATATGGAAAACCAAAGAAACACTGTAATAGTTAAATAATTTTGAAAAGCAAAAACTTAAAGTAAGAAGAATTCATAGTCCCAATTCAAGATTCTGTTTAGCTCCAAGAATGAAGACTAGGATTATTCAGTTACACAGAACTATACAATTCTATTTCCACAAAAATCTCACAGAAGTAGAGAATAGGATGGCAGATTGGTAGTGAACAACAGTTACAGGAAACAAGGGTCATGAGGTAGCGAATGCTGGTATGAAGGCTGAACATGAGAAGTCCTTTGCTAAATTAGTCTTCTGCATCTTAACTGCATCAATGACAAACTCTTAGCTGTGCTAATATACTACAGTTATGCAAGTCATTACCATGGGAGAGTACATAATGATATCCAGCATTTTGCCCATAAATGTCTTACAGCTACATATAAATTTATAATAATCTCCAGATGAAATTCTACATGCAATGATACACCACTGTCACAAATGTTGATACAAACCTATATTCCTTTTTGAGAGCTGAGGCAGGAGGATCATCATGAGTTTGAGAATAGCCTGGAGCTACATTGCAAGACTGTTTCAAATAAACCAAAATAGCTTTAAATTTAAAATAAATTAAAAATAAAATAAAAATAAAAATATAAAGACAGGAAAAGCCTTAAAAAATAGTATTCAAATGATGGCAAAAAGCTTAAGTCTCCACTACTGTACATGCCACTCCTTGACATATTGATTATCCTTATGTAATTCATTGATTCTAGTTTTCTCTAATGATGTTAGAAATTATTTCAAACTATATCAATTGAATTTTATATTACTTAGCTTTTGGTAATTGAAACATTTAGTAAATAAATAACCACTTTAGACTCCTCAGTTACATCCAAGACATCACAGATTTACACACTCCACTTCAAGTTATGGTTCCTGCAGCAAGCTATTCCTTATGATTAGACAGTCCGCATATCTCCTACATGGTCCATACACAGATACTACACACACACACACACACACACACACACGTGCGCACATGCAAGTCATTTGTTCCTTTGGACCACCACTCTAACCCTGATACATTGTCTTTTGATATTGCCTTAAAGTTATTCCTTTCCTCTGCTCCATTTGTAATTCCTTATTTATCCCATGGATGGCTTTGATCATGTACTAATGCAAAGTCTGTAAAGTGGCCATGAATATGACCCATATCCTATCTGGATATCCTTGTCACCAGAAACACAGATACCCCTCCTTATTGCTCAGAAGTCCTAATGCTGGTATCTGGCAGATGTGTCCTCTCCACCATGCTGACATTGTCCCAGCCTACGTTAAATTGTTTTCCAAGAACATGAAGAGATATGGGCAATCAATGACCCAACATCCACATAGATCTGGACAACAGTAAGAACCTTGCCAGTTCCAAAATGCACCATGGAGTCATCTGAGCTCCCTACTGCAAATGCATCAACTTCTCCCTCTGACCAAATCAACTTCTCCTTCTTTATCTAGTGTGTTATATAATGTTCTCAATAAATTCTATACACATTTTCCAGGAAATTTTAAACTACAAAAAATCATTCTAGGGATTCTCTGAAAAATATAATTTAAAATTGGACGCAAGAACTGGGAGGGCCATCTGAACGGGTTGACAGTGGTAAATCTGTCCTAGGTAGTAGATGAGGTGCTAGGAGTCCTCAGGATATTACAGCTGCTGCTGTTATGTTTCTCACTGCTGGAGAACTAAAATGGGATGCTGCAATATCTCAAGTATTTCAAATGTTCAGGAAAAACAATTTCAACAACTATGAAAGTGGATGGTTTCTTCTGGGGGAACTTATTGATTGACTGAAGAAATACAATAAAAGGCTGAAGATGATCAATCACACATATAAACCAAAGTATAAAGACCTTAGAATGCCTTTGGGGTAATATATCAGAAGATTTCTCATATTCTAAGTCAGAAGACAAAAGAAATATAGCTAAAGATCATACCCAGAATTTAAGTACAATGACACAGAAACCCTAGATAAGCCAACTGTGATTCAGACAAGGATGCCCCACCTATGCCAGAACTCCAATTAGAAAAGCCTGTGGGAGAAGGAAACTGGTCAGAATATATTATATGAATTTTTATTTTAAAAAAAGAAAGGAAGGAAGGAAAGAAGGGAGGGAGGAAGAAAGAAAGAAGGAAAGAAAGAAAAAAGGAAAGAAAGAAAGAAAGAAAGAAAGAAAGAAAGAAAGAAAGAAAGAAAGAAAGGAAAAGAAAAGAAAAGAAAAGAAAGGAGTCACCAAAGCTTTAATGGGTTCAGATTAGTGTCCCCCAGCTAAGAAGTACTTGGCCTTGTAAGAGTATAAAGTCACATCCTCTGAAAGGGTTGTAAGACCTCATTCACACACATTAGCATTTGCTAGTTACATACATATAGGACAGGATGCCTGAGACTACTGGATTAAATTGGCTATGCCTAAAATCTAAAGTTAGAACAAGTATGTAAATTTACTCTTTACAATACATTTTTGGAGAATTGGGATGACTTCAAGGTTCCATGAAGGTCTTCCATCATACTATGAGTGCATAAGATGTTTCAAATAAATGAGATTTGAACATTGTTGCTTTACCAATGTTAATTAAATAATGGAGATGTCTACTATGGTGTATGATGTCATATGCTGAGAAGTCTAATCAGCTGTATGGTAGAAAGACTAAATATGGACCAAGAAAGGTAACAAGAAGAAACTTAACCATAACCCATGAGAACAGAGTTCTCAAAAATGATGTCATCTTTAAAGAAGCAATTTTATGTTGATGATAGAGTTATTAGCCAAGTTAAGAATATACAAAATAGAACTAACCAAAGGAAGAAAATAAACTGGAAATTTTTCATAGGTAAAAGAAAATTTTCTGTATGAAGCATTTAAATTTAATATTTAGTATGTCAGTGTGCTATGATGTTTAATATATAAAATGATCTTGTCACTGTTCCTGGCAAAGAGTTCCTAAGCATTTTGTAATTTATGTCCTTAGTAATAGGAATGAGCAGAGGATCTTCTGCTAGTCAAGATATAAGTTTTTCAATCATACCTGAGTTTATGCTAAGGATGGGACTCCTGGTGAACACCTATATGGCTTCAGTGTGAGGCACAAAATACCCAGTGGGATATGGGACTGAATTAATTACCATTGACCAATAATTTAATTAACCATGCCAATGTAGTGGCTGTTCAATTAAAGAACTGAAAAGTGGAGCTTAGCTTCCCAGATGATAAATTCATGAACATACTGAAAAGGTCAGGTGTCTAGAGAGGATGAAAACAACTTTCTCTTATACTCACTCTGAAACTATAGTAGTAAACTGCAGGAGTCAGATTGACTGTACTGAAGACTACTTAGACAAGTCATAAAGGAGTGTGTGTGTGTACCTGGAGAAGAGGGATATGTGAGCTGGAGAACTGAGTGAAGAAGATCTAACCTTGAGAGAAAATGATCTCCAATCAAGTGAGATATCTATGTAGGTATGTATGTATGTATGTATGTATGTATGTGTCTGTCTGTCTGTCTGTCTATCCATCTATCTATCTATCTCTGCCTCTCTCTAGCTCTGACTCTTTTTCCCTCCTCCCTTCCCTCCCTTCCTCTCTCCCACTTTTCTTCCCTCTCTCCCTTGGACTTGGGATACAGTTCCTGACCTTGAGCATCAGAACTCCCGATTAATTTAAACTTGTATCAGTGGCATCCCAGGTTCTTAAGCTTTGGTCTTAGCTTAAAGTGACACCATTGGCTTCCCTGATGTGAGGTTTTTAGACTTGAAGCAAGCCAGAAATTCAACATCTTGCTTACATACCTCCATTGTAGGACACCCTGGCCTTAATGATCACATGAGCCCAATAAAGTCCCTCTCAAAATCTACATCTATCTGTCTAACCACTCATCTACCTATCTACATACAGTTTCTATTCTTAATATAAATAATTTATGCAAAACATATATACAAAACTGGAAAAAATGAGGCAGATTGGGACACTGCTTAAAATACTTCTGCTTTAAGTTATATGTACATATTATACAGTAATTTAGATATATTCAAATAGATAGATAGATAGATAGATAGATAGATAGATAGATAGATAGATAGATAGATAGATAGATAGATAGATAGATAGATAGGCAGGCAGGCAGGCAGGCAGGCAGGCAGGCAGGCAGGCAGGCAGGCAGGCAGGCAGGCAGGCAGGCAGGCAGGCAGGCAGGCAGGCAGGCAGGCAGGCAGGCAGGCAGGCAGATAGGTAGATAGGCAGATATATAGATAGATAGGCAAATAGATATAAAGTTGGGCAGGCAGGCAGACAGAGAGGCAGACAGACAGACAGGTAAGTGGGTCTTATTGTTTGGGTTTTGCTGGAGAACCCTGAATAATAGAACATCTCTTCTATTCAGAGGCTCTTGAAAATAAGCAAGTAACAAGGAAAGTACATTCCAGAGTTCTCAGAACCATTCCACAAAATAATCAAACCAGAAAAGAGAGTCATGGGAAAGAAAGTATGGAATAGGGTTGCAATTGGCATCGGAATTGAGAGCACTTTTGTTGAGAAGATGCCAGGCACTCAAATTGATAGGATTAAACCGAATCATTGGCAACCAAGTTGGGGGACAGAGATTATAAGACTCAGTTCATGCAGAGAGTTTAAAACTACACATTTTGGAATTAGAAATGATCTGTGAATGAAAACTAGATCTTAGAGTTCAAGTTGTTAAATTAAGTTGCCAACTTAAAGTGATTACCATATTAGTTGAGTGATGTAGAAATAATTCTTTAATTAAGTCAAGGGGATTCTTTGACTTAATATTTCTTCTTCTGGAAAAATAACTGTAGGTATATTAAAATATATATGGCTGTGCATAAGAATGTATATTCAGAAAGGTTTGATTTGTCATTGTTTGCACTGAGCAAGGAGAAAAATTACAGGACACATAGTCTCTGAGCCTACACACAAAATGACAAGTTGATGTGAGTGTCAGCCTGCAGTCCCCGAAGACAATGACTATGATCCACGGTTTTGCAAAAATTTACACAGGAAGTTTTTATATGAATATAAAATGAACTTCTAGGCTGATCGAGTCCCCAATGTGATGAACAATAACTTTGACATTTATACTTCTGTACCATTTGTGGTACTGCAAAATATACTCACTTGCTTTTAAAAATAGAAGTTTATACGTTAGAGGGACAAAGTAGAACCAAAACATTTGAACTAATCATAAAGTCATGGTGCCCCTTAATAGTACCGGCTTACACCAGTATACTTTTCTTCACACCACACCCTCTACATGCATTGCTTTCTGTATTCCCTGTCTTCTGATTTCCCTACTCTCTTTATGCTGTGCCTTCTTTTGCACCTGACCTGACATGCCCTTTGTGTCTAGTGAGGCTTTTGACCCTGATTTTTATGCCCTCGACAATCTCTCAAACTCCAGCCTAATTAAATCGGCAAAAGCAAGCACAAGAACCCTACCAACAGAAACCAAGGCTACTTGGCAACATCAGAGCCCAGTTCTTCCACCACAGCAAATACCAGATACCCTTTTCACACTGGAAAAGTAAGAGTTGGATTTAAAGTCTCTTCTCACGATGCTGTTAGAGGACATCAAGAAGAACATAAATAACTCCCTTAAAGAAATACAGGAGAACATGGGTCAAATGGTAAAGGCCCTTAAAGAGGAAACAGTAAGGGAAAAAGGTCAAGTAACCTATAAAGGCAGGCCTATCAGAATTATACCAGACTTCTCACCTGAGACGATGAAAGCCAGAAGATCCAGGGCAGATCTCAAACAGATCCTAAGAGAACACAAATGCCAGCCCAAACTACTATACCCAGCAAAACTTTCAATTACCATAAATGGAAAAACCAAGATATTTCATGATAAAACCAAATTTACACAATATCTTTCCACAAATCCAGCCCTACAAAGGATAATAGATGGAAAACGCCAACATGAGGAAGGAAACTACACCCTAGAAAAAGCAAGAAAGTAATCTTTTTCCAACAAACCCAAAAGAAAGTAACCACACAAACATAAAAAGAACATCAAAAATAACAGGAAGCAACAATCACTATTCCTTAATATCTTATAACGTCAATAGACTCAATTCCCCAACAAAAAACACAGTCTAACACAGATGTTTTTATGTGGATCTTTGATTTTATCAGAAAATGTTTGTGACTCCACTTTCAGTTTAGTAATGCTTTTTGTGTCTACCATTTTGACTGTATTATTTTCCATGATAATCTTTAATTTTAACATTTTTTCTGTGTATTTCTTCGATTTTTGTCGGAGGTGTTTTTCATGTAGATCTTCAGTTTCATGGGGGGGGTGTTTGTAGTTCCACTTTCAATCAGTTTAGGAATGTTTTTGTGCCTACCATTTTGTCGGTATAACTGTCCATGATAATCTTCAATTTTAACGTTTTTCTGTATTTTTCTTCAATTTTGTCAGAAGTATTTTCCATGTGGATCTTCAGTTCTATCAGACAATGTCTCTAATTTTACTTTCAATCAACTTAGGAACATTTTTATACCTTCCATTTTATCTGTATAATTTTCCATGTAATAGTCAGTTTTAACATGTTTCTCTATATATTTCTTGAATTTTTTCAGGAATATTTTCCTTATAGATCTTCAATTTTATCAGAAAATGTTTATAATTCTACTTTCAATCAACTTAGGAATATTTTAATTCCTACCAATATATCTCTATAAATATCTTCAATTTTATCAGAGATATTTTCAATGTAAATCTTCAATTCTATCAGAAAATGTTTTTATTTCTACTTTCAATCAATTTAGGAATATTTTTATGCCTACCATCTTATCTGTATAATTTTTCATGAAATAGTTTTAACGTGTTTTTCTATATATTTCTTGAGTTTTATCAGAAGTATTTTCCTTGTAGATTTTCAATTTTATCAGAAAATGTTTATAGTTCCACTTTCAATCAACTTAGGAATATTTTTATGCCTGCCACTTTATCTGTATAATTTTTCCATGAAATAGTCAATCTTAACGTGTTTTTCTATATATTTCTTCAATTTTATCAGAAATATTTCCCATGTATATTACACAATGGAATACTACTCAGCAATTAAAAACAATGGATTCAGGAAATTCTTAGGCAAATGGGGAGCAGGGGGAGGGAAGAGGGCTTATGGGAATTTCTGGGAGCGGGGGGGGGGACCAGGAAAGGGGAAATCATTTGGAATATAAATAAAGAATATAGAAAATAATAATAACAATAATAATAAAAGAGCTTAAAAAATACTAATATAATTTTTAAAAAAAAGAACCACCCTGAGATTTCACCTCACACCAGTCAGAATGACTAAGATCAAAAAACTCAGGAGACAGCAGGTGCTGGTGAGGATGTAAAGAAAGAGGAACACTCCTCCTCTGCTGGTGGGATTGCAAGCTGGTACAACCACTCTGGAAATCAGTTTGGTGATTCCTCAGAAAATTGGGCATAATACTACCAGAGGGCCCTGTTATACCACTCCTGGGCATATATCCAGAGGATTCTCCACCGTGTAATAAGGACACATGCTCCACTATGTTCATAGCAGCCCTACTTATATAGCCAGAAACTGGAAAGAACCCAGATGTCCCTCAACGGAATAATGGATACAGAAAATGTGGTATATTTACACAATGGAATAGTACTCAGCTACTAAAAACAATGAATTCATGAAATTCTTGGGCAAATGGGTGGAACTAGAAAACTGGGTGAGGTAACTCAATCACAAAAGAACACACATGGTATGCAGTCACTGAGAAGTGGTTATTAGCTCAGAAGCTTGGAATACCCAAGACACAGTTCATATATCAAATGATGTTCAAGAAGAAGGAAGAACAAAGTATGGATACTCTGGTCCTTCATGGAAGGGGGAACAAAATTCCCACAGGAGATACAAAGACAAAGTGTGGAGCAGAGTCTGAAGGAAAGACCATCCAAAGACTGCCCCACCTAGGGATCCATCCCATATACAGTTACAAAACCCAGAAGTGCTTGCTGACAGGAGCCTGATATAGCTGTCACCTGGGAGACTCTGCCAGTGCCAATGAGAGGGATATACTCTCAGCCAGCAATTGAACTGAGCACAGGGTCCCCAATGGAGGAGCTAGAGAAAGGATCCAAGGAAATGAAGGTGTTTGCAGTGCCATAAGAGGAACAACGATATGAGCCACCCAGTACTCTCAGAGCCATCAACAAAACCATCAACCAGAGAGTGCACTTGGTGTTACCCAGTGGCTCCAGATGCATAGGCAGCAGAGGATGGCCTTGTTGGCCATCAAAGGAAGGAGAGGCCCTTGGTCCTGGAAAGGCTAGATACAGCAGTGTCAGGGAATGCCGGGACAGGGAAGCAGGAGAGGGTTGATTGGGGAACAGGGAGAGGGGAGATGGATAATGAGACATGGGGGGGGGTCAACCAGGAAAGGGGACAACATTTGAAATATAAATTAAGAATATAACTAATTAAAAAAATGTATCACTTTGCTACTCTCCTAGCTCATCTGATTACTCAGGTGCTGAACCACAACCTCCTCTCAGAGATGTGCAGTAATAAAGAATGAAGAAGAAAAATCATGGTCTGAGTCAGATAACAGAGCTTCCAAAGACTTGTTTTGCCAAAATAAAAGATTCGGAATTTAAACTTTTTCTTTTAGTCATTTGGGGCCATTGGAGGGTTTCAGGGTTTTTTTAGTTATCTTTATTTTTATTTTATGCACATTGGTATTTTGCCTGCACATATGCCTGTGAGAGGGTGTCAGGTCCCCTAGAATTGGAGTTACAGACAGTTGAAAGCTAGCATGTGGGTGCTGGAAATTGAACAAAATTGAACTCTGGAAGAGCAGTCAGTGCTCTTAAGTGCTCAGTCATCTCTACAGCCTTGTTAGAGGATTTTAAATAAAAATGGGATAATAAAATTTTCAAAAGTATTTTGTTGGTTATGAGGGGTACTTTCACAGAGTAGAGATGAAGACTTGAAGTCGGTAGTAAAAATGAATGACTATTAAAACCATGACAAGTATTGTACCAAGTTTTGGGAGTGAAAATCAGAGGCCGGGCAGATGCAGGAATGAATATTCACTATCCAGGATGTCAAGATAGCTACACAGTAGCAATGGAAGGAGATATACTCAGTGCTCATAGACAAGTTGTGAATGTTATCAACTGGGTAAAGGCACTGGTTAAAATAAAAGCAAAATGCTTGAAACACACAAAGAAAGGGACGTTTAATACATGCCTCTTTTGCTTACCTTGCCTTCTTAAGTTCTGCCAACATTCTACCAAGTAGCAAAAGGTGGGTAGAAGTAGATACTATGAGAGAAAATTGGAGAATGGACATGATGAAGGTCATGCTGTTTGGAAAAACATAGCACCCTACCTCAATGCACACAGAAACAGCTGATATCATAAATTAGTCCCGGCTTGCTTCTGAAGAGTCCATACGTGAGCTCAAAGACCTCAACCTAGTAGCCAATACCAATACAATGGGCTGATTTTCAAGTTAAACCTATTTATTTCTGCAAAAAGCAAGAACATGAATAGGAAGTATTACTGAACTATGGCCTCAATAGAAAGAGAAAAAAGACCAATTTCTTGTCTTCAGTTTATCCTGGTATTATTATAAGTGGCCACAATTTTCAAAGTAATCGAAACAAACCTTCCAGTCAGGAATCAGGAAATTTTAGTTCATTTTTGTGTCTCTGACACAATAACCAAGCAATGTAAGTTTACGGTCACTTTAAAGTGAGATGACGCTATGAATTGGTTCTAATATCTCACAACTAATAAATCTATATGTTCATCTGAAGCTAATTCTGTATATGAAGAACACAAAAATAATATTGTCACTAAAGAACATTAAACAAAGCTACATTCAATATCCTCTTTGTTCTCTTGAACCTTCTACAAGCATAATATTGTGGTCTGGATTGGTAATGGATTTCACCTGGCCACTGCTTTAGGAAACTTTAAGAACATTCTTTCTATTGTGAATTGCCAGAAAACTAAAGAAACTGCAGCTTAATAACACCAGGAACTGATTGTATTATTTTCCCAGAGGTGCTATAAAATTCTTAGGAGAAGTCCCAATAGCATATGAGAAGAAATAAGAATCAGATCAGATGAGGAATTTTTCTAAGGATGTCTAGTTTTGCAACAGATCACCCCAAGACTGTCCTTCCTGCTTCAAGATAACTCCACCAGAGAACACATAGACATTCTTAGAACCAAATAGAAAGTCTCTCTTGCCAAGCAGCAGCTATACAGAAAATTTGCCAAATTTGTAGAACCTAAAGCCTTACCATTTTTTATCTTTCACACACACACACACTCAGAGAGAGAGACAGGGACAGGGACAGGGAGAGGGAGGGGGAGGGGAGGGGGAGAGGGAGGGGAAAGGGGAGGGGGAGAGGGGGGAGGGAGAAGGGAGGGGGAGGGAGAGGGGGAGGGAGAAGGGGAGGGAGAAGGGGAGGGAGAGGGGGAGGAAGAGGGGGATGGAGAGGGGGAGGGGGGAGGGAGAGAACATCCTGTTTAACACACCTTTGTTGAACAAAGTGTTCTTTGCAAGAACAGTGAACAGGAAGCAAAGTTAGTACACTTACGGATTTTCTTGGATCCTGAAACTATAGAGAACATTTTGGCGAATTAAATCTCTGTTCCCATTTTTTCATGCTAAGCTCTAAGGTCAGAACGATGTCTCCAACATGGTGTCAATGGTGATAAGGTCTGAGGACCTGTTACAGAACAGTATAAATAAACTTGAACTATAGAGGTACTTAGGCCTCAGGAATAAAGCAATTAGACCAAAGGCAGGATTAAGCATGATTAAATATATAGAAAAGTTTAAATGTGAAGTCTTTCTATTTGAGTATAAAAGACAGTGGGTTGGGTGCATACCATGAAGTGTTGCCATCCAGATAAGACATGGCCACTGCAATTATGAACAATCAGTAGTAATACTTGTATAAGACTGGGCCCTTCAACATCTGCTCATGAATGCAGGAGAGACCCAAGAGGCCCCACACCTTCATGGGGAGTCATTGACTATTAATAATTGTTGGGGGGGGATGTCATTTTTTTCAATTCTGCAACCATTATGGAACTAGCTGGAAAGAAGAGGTTTAGAAAGGAAAGGAAGGGGAAAAAAGAGAGGACTGAAAAAAAGAGAAAGAGAAAAGAAGGGAAGGGAAAGGAAGAGGAGTTAACAGAGTATTAGGGGTAATATAATCAGAATACATTGTATATATTTTTATGACACAAAAAAATATTTTAAATCTTTCTGTTTTGTTGTTCTGCTTTCCATCATGGAGGCTTCATTCCCAGATGGCTGTTTCTTCAGGACATCAAAGACACCAGCGACAGCAGCAGCAACTCCAGGTTCAACATTGCTTGTAGCTAACAATTAAGTGTTGCTCTCTATCCACCAGTAACCAAAGCAAACTTCAGTGAACACTGTGATTTGCCTTTCTAGAATCCCATTGCACCCTTGAACTAATACTCACAGTAAAAAAAATAAAATCAAGGCAAGGCCAGATCATCACCAATCCCACCAGAAATACCTAGAGGAGGAGAGTTCCCAGAAGCATGTAATGACCAATACACTTAAGTGAAACAGCTCGGATACATGCTACTAAAGCTGGATGAAAATATGTTTTGTTTTTAATGTGGGATATTTACCGATCTTGTGTTTTTGAAGAACATAAACCAGTTCAATTTTTTTTTCTTATCCAAAATATCTTAACAAAATCAAAAGCTCAAAGAGTGAGAAGAAATAGCGTCTCATCTAGGACCTATCATGGAAAGACACAGATACTGGGTTCAGCATTCTAGAAAGAACACCTGGGGAAGCCTCAGAAACATCAAGCAGGCTGGGAAACCTGCAGTTTGCTCCTGTGCTCTTGAGTCTTTCTTGCAGGAAGACACAATGTCTTTGTTTTGTTTTTTGCTGAGTTGCATTTCCATAACACAATTCCCTACATAATCATATCTGATCCTCCCAACAGTCAATGATGAAAATAAGGAAGGCATTGTTATAAAGATTTGATAGTACTTTCTTCAGGTCAGCCCCTCACAATGTAACTGTGAACCCATCCACTGGGGAACCAAGAATCCACAAAGAATTCCTGGCAACTTTCAAAAGCACATCAGCAATTCTGGAGATAGGAAAGCAACATTCCTAACTCATCCTTTCTTTTAGTGGTGTACTTTAGGAAGAAATAACATATCTCCTTAGAGCTTCCCTCACTCCTCGAGCATCTACAATGGAATCTCCTTACAGAACACAAAATGATTCCACCAAGAGGTATTTTCCCCTTCTAAGTACACTGAGCCCTCACAAGTGAATGTCTGACTTGTCCTATGAAACCAACCAAATTTGATGAAATTTACATGGCATATATTTCAGGCTTACACTCTGCTGCCAAGCATCAGTAAGGACACATTAAATAATGGAAATATTCAGCCCTTGGAATCAAATCCATGCTGGAATTGTTTTAATCCTGTCTGGTAAATTGTCTGGCATGCAGTATATATATGTTAAATTCTTTTCTTTCTTCATCTTGTAGTTCTGTTCAAATGTAATGTAGTAGAAAGAAACCTGAACTACAAGCCAGAAAATTTGTATTCTGATTGTCCATCTGGCACTAGCTTACTCTGTGACCTTGTTAAGATGGCATAGTTTCAATGTTCCTTGGTTTTCTCATTCTTCAAATGAGACCAGTAATGCACCTGGAGAACCTACCTCCAGACTATCATGGGGATTAAATAAACGAATGCTCGTGAATTCATTGTGAAAGCATGAAGAGCTACACAAATATTAGAGATCACATTGGTCCATACCACTCATCAATAACCTCTGGGACAGCCTTTGGAGAGCATGAATATTGGCAGAAAAAAATGCAAAGTGACTGCTTCATTTTACAAGGTGACTGCTAAGTCACAGGCATTGACAAGCATGAAGAGCATGGAGGTCAAAGACTAGGGAAAATCCTTTACACAAGACTTTTGTCAGAAGAACTGGAAAAACCACCAACTCACATCAGCATCCTAAAAGCACACTGATGCCCTGACCAACACTTGAAAGTAATTTATAAAAGTTACTGTAAACCAGAGACCTAGAAGCTTGGATGTGGAAGAGAACCTTAGAAGTCATAAGTCCAAATGCTTCATTGTCAAGCTAAGGAAACTGAGGGCCCAAATCCACAGTTCTTTCTGTGATATTAAGCATGTCCTTGATAGATAGATAGATAGATAGATAGATAGATAGATAGATAGATAGATAGATAGAATGGAAAGAAGGAAGGAAGGAAGGAAGAAAGGAAGGAAGGAATTAAAAAGCCTCAAAAATCTCATAACACATAAGTATACTGCCCAGAGACCCTGTCTTAGTGTGAGGTTTTCCTGCTGTGGACAGACACCATAACCAAGGCAACTCTTATAAAGGACAACATTTAATTGGGGCTGGCTTAGAGGGTCAGGGAGTCAGTCCATTATTATCAAGGCAGAAGCATGGCAGCTTCCAGGCAGGCAAGGTGGCACATGAGGAGCTGAGAGTTCTACATCTCAATCTGACTGTATCCAGGAGAAAACTGACTCTTCCACACTGGGAAGAACTTCAAAATCCACTCCCACAGAGACACACTTCCTCCAACAGGGCCACACCTACTCCAACAAGGCTGTATCTCCTAATAGTGCCATTCCCTGGGTCAAGCATATTCAAACAACCACAGATCCTCAAGCTGGATGTTATACCTCCATGAAATTTGGAATTGGGAAGGAAAAATAAGAAGAGAATGAATATTCCACAGACAACAAAGTTTATAAAATCAGCATAGCATCTGAAGTACTTCAGATGACACACACCAAATAAACAAAGGAGTAGAACATTTCATACTGCATTATTTGTCTTTTATCTCTCAAGGTTTCCAGTAAACTTCATAGTTTCCCTATTTAGCTAAAAGAGGACTGGGTTTTCTGAAAAGAATAACCTCAGGATTAACTTTCTTGCTATACTTTTCATATGACCCTGTAATATTTTCCTCTATTCTTGGAAACAAGAGTTTTGTCACTGAAGAGGTGTTTCAAGAGTAAGGCAGACCATTGAACGTGGGCCATGACTCACTGAGGTGTGATTTCTTCTCTTTCTTCGTTGGATACTGACATTGTACTAAAATTATAGACTGTGATCATTGAACCAGACAAACATAACGCAAAGAAAGTGCTCAAGCCCAAACATAAGTGAACACAGCTAACATAAGTTTGAACTGGAGGCCTTGTCTTCCTACCTAGAAGCTACAATAAACACAATGAGAGGGGATGTGTGTGTGAAAGCATTGAAGGTTGGGGATTGACTTGATGCCTTCTCACTCTCTGTCTTACTTTTGGAGACATGGTTTCTCACTATGTAATCTGGAGATTACAAATTTAGCTAGAATGGCTGGCTGGGGAGCTCTAGAAATCTGCCCATTGTAGCTGGACTTTGGCTACTTTCTGGGTTCTTTCTTCCACCCTTTTTCTACCCATTCAAGACCCTAACACTAGATAGGAAAGAAAAAAGAATAAAGGAAAAAGAGGGCAACTTTACTGTTAGACTACTTCCTGAGGAATAGTGATGTCAGGTTCCTTGGGGTAAGTTTGATCTTCACTGGCAGGATATATAATTTTTCTTCTTTCCTCTTTGTACACAACTACTTAACAAACAGCAAGCAACCAACAATCTACAAACAACCCCTACTTCTTGGGGCCTTAGCATTTATATACCCTCTGAAAACTCTTGAGCATTCAAAATATCACTCAATTGCCAAAACTATCTGCAGCTGGAAAAAGCACACCCTTGCTAGAGCACAAGGCAAATTAGTCACCTGCTGTAGACAATCTGAAGCAGCTCCATATTCCACATCTGGGTTTAAAATGAAAATATATTTTCATAATATTTCTGTGGTTTTTCAAACACACCAAAATTCTCACTGCAGCCTATCCCTACCACTCACCCAAGTGCCGGAGAGCCACACAGATGCCTGCCATAGTGTGTAACTTTTATAAGCATTTTACCAACTAAGTTGTCTCCTCAGACCCCAATAAACACTCTTCCAGCAGCTTCTAACCAGCTTCAATCCTGGTAAATAATAAAAAGGCATCCAAGCTTTTATAAATAAAGTATCCTTGGGTGCTTTCTGTTATAATTTTAATTTTTCCCTCCAAAATAATATGTGACTTCTAACCTAGATTCCTTTATGACCTAATCCACTGTCTTAGTCAAGGTTTCTATTCCTGCACAAACATCATGACCAAGAAGCAAGTTGGGGAGGAAAGGGTTTATTCAACTTACACTTCCACATTGCTGTTCATCACCAAAGGAAGGCAGGACTGGAACTCAAGCAGGAGCAGATGCAGAGGCCATGGAGAAGTGTTACTTATTGGCTTGCTTCCCCTGGCTTGCTCAACCTGCTCTCTTATAGAACCCAGGACTACTAGCCCAGGGATGGCACTACCCACAATGGACCCTCCCACCCTTGATCATTAATTGAGAAAATGCCTTACAGCTGGATCTCATGGAGGCATTTCCTCAAGGGAGGCTCCTTTCTCTGTAATAACTCCAGCTTGTGTCAAGTTGACACACAAAACCAGCCAGTACATCCACAAATGATTAGTTGCCATGAGTTAAGATGAAATCAAAGAGCAGGGTTGGCCCTTAATATAGCTGGTGCCTTCATTAGAGAAGACACACAGGCACAAAGAGAAGAGTAACTGACAATTAAGGTAGAGGTTAGAAAGTCACCACCAATCTTTCCCTGGACTGTGGAGGGTTGATTGGCAACAAGAGAAGTGGGGAGAAAGTAGACTTCAACATCCCCTACAGCCAAGCCATGAAGACTGCATCCCAGCTGCCCTAAAGCACTCGGCTTATTGTACTTTGGTGTATCAACAACAAGAATACTCCAAGAAAGCAAAACATAGGATGAGGTAAAGGAACTGAAAGGATAAAGAACAAAGCAAACCAGCCAGAAGGTTCCAAACTCTTCTCTCTGACATGCTAGGCACTCACATACTGTTTTGAGAAATGGTCTATTTTTTTTTTTGTCAAGTGGCTCTGGGCTAGAAAACAGCAGAAAAGACAACTTTATAGCTGACCTTGCATCATAAAATAATTAGCAAAGTGCCACGAGGTGCTCCTCGAAGGTGAGTCAGTCCCACTGCTATTCAGCCTGAAAGAACAGCGTGGAGCAACCAGTCAGCCTGGAAGTACACTGCATTTGGGAGCAGATATTACTACACATTGTTCTTCACAGAAAAGGACTTTACTGCACCTGGTACAGACATTTGGCTCCCAGAGAACAGTTGCAGATATGACATGAAGGTCACATCTATCTAAATGAGTGAGAATGGTTACTCCAGTCCAAGTCCAGTCAGGCAGCTTCCAGAAAAGAGTGTTGTCTCTCATGCACTCTAGACCCTCTCTATGAGCATGGATAATGTAAAAAGCTAAGGTCTTCTCTCCAGATATGCCAATTAAGATACTAACATTTGACCCTCTACTCCTCATTGACTCCAATGATCAGTTACCAGACCTTAATGTAAACCCAAAAGTACCTAGTTAACACAGATACATGTAAAGAAGGATTCATCCTATGAGCACTTTTTTTATTTTCACCTTCTAGCCATAGAAACATGAACAATGACATTTCGTGCAGGAGTAAGATTACACAAACAGGTAAAATGATCCTCACTGTCATGTATTGACTACTTTGACCTTCCAGGACCAATCTCAACACTTAGATAACTTGCCTTTTAGTCCTTGTCAAACCCCATGGCCCATTATTACTACTAAACTACAGATAATTAAGTTAATATTCAGAATATTAACATGAAGAGGACCCACTGCAAGTCAGGGGCAAGGTGAGATTCAAGTAACCAGTTTCTACTTGCCTTTCTTGTCTGCGTTGTCTCACACTGTGCTGTCTACTCTAGTTCACCTTTGAAATAGGAAGAAAAAATTCCTCAAATGGGCTCCCAGTTATGAGTGAATTACGGTGGACCTAGAAAAATTCCTATCTGCGTTCCTCAGGACAGGCTAGGATTCACAAACCATAAGATGCTGTCTTAGTTACTGTTCTATTGTTGTAATAAGATACCATGACCAAGACAACCTATAGAATAAATAGTTTATTGGGGCTTACAGTTTCAGAGGGTGAGTATTATGACCGTCACAGTGGGGGAGTATGGCAATAGGCAAGATGCTGGGACAGTAGCATCTTAAGGCAACAACCACAGGCAGAGAGAGGTAACTGGGAGTGGCATGGGCTTTTGAAACCTCAAAGTCCACTCTCAGTTACAAACCTCCTCCAACAAGGCCACACATCTTAATCCTTCCCAAACAGTTCCACCAACTGAAGACAAAGTATTCAAAAACATGAGCCTTTAGGCATAATTCTTATTCAAGCCACCACAGTGCTATGCTTTAAGAAGAAAGTTTCTCAAACAAATTTCTCATTTACCCTCTTCCAGTTTACTTAACTGGTTTAAGATGTGAAAACTGCCTAAAATTACCTTTAAATGATGTCCCTGACAAAAGTACAGTAATGTGAAGTGATAGATGATATCATTAGCTTGACTATGAGAATCATTTCAAATGGCCTATAGACATCAAAGCATCACATTACAATAGTAAATATATGTGATTTTTATCTGTCAGTTATACCTTATTAAAGTTGAAAGAAATGGAGGGAAAGGGAAAGGAAAAGAGAGAGAGAAGGAGCAAGGAAGGAAGAATGAAAGGAAAGAAGGAAGTAAAAACAAAAGTTAGGATTATCAAAATACTTTAAAGACAAAGAAAAAGCTGAAAGGACAGAAGATACAGATGTCAGGCAGTATAAGAAATTATTGGTGTAAAAATGGAGTGGTAGCAAAGAAGAAGCACAGAATGGAGTGGATTCTGTACTGTCTGTGGGAACAGGGCAGGGGCAAAGAAGTCATAAGAAACCATGATAATTAAAGCAATACACTCACACAGCAGACTCATTCTTTCCTTGATGTGTGAACATCTGTGACCTACAGGGGGAAAAAAATCAATCCAGAGCTTTGAACAAAAAGTAACACATTTAAGTTGTTGAAGATCATTCCCCTCCCCTTGAGGATATATAAAATGTCTCACTTTCCCACTTTTAAATTAAAATTGGAAACTATTAAAGACTGCGAACTTGCTGGAGAGTAGAAAGATAAAAGCAGAGTGTACATGATCAATGGCCAGTAAAAACATGCACAGAAATACAACAGTAGCACCCACTAATTCCTACAATTAACATACAAAAGAAAAGAGTGGAGGAAGGGAGAAGGAAGGAAGGGAAGTGAGAGTTCTTCCTCCATTCCATACCACAAATAGGCAAATTATGGCATAACCACAAATCAAAAAATCCATGTTCCAATTAAAAATCACATTTTCAAGAATTTTTAATGCCATAATATAATGCTGACAAGAGAAAGTTAAGCATAAAAAGCAGAATTCAGAGGTTCCTCTGTTACGAAAGCCAATTTTGTTAAAATTCTATTTGTTTGAAAATAATGGAAGTAGGGAGAACATTTTCTCACACTGGTAAGCGCAATGATTGTACCATAGTGGATAGTCCATACTCATGACCATATAGGCAGCACTAATTGGAGCCGGAGGATTATCAATAACAAATAAATTTAAAGGTGGACATGAAATTGGAAGAGAGATGGGGTGGGGATACTAGGGATGACTTTTAAAAAGGAGAAAATGGTAGATGGACATGTTCAAATAGACTATACATAGGGCCAGAGAGAAGGCTTCAGCAGAAAGGCACTCTCCACCTGAGTTCCATCCCTGGGTCCTATGTGGTGGAAAGAGAAAGCTGACTCCTGCAAATTATTGTCTGATCACCATGGCTGTACTATAGTATGTGGACTTCCATACACATATACATAATAAATACTACATGTACTAAAATATATTTTTAAAATAACATATAAATGTATGAATATTTCAGAGGATAAATGAAAATATAAAAAGAATGGTTATCTGTGTATAAATGAATAGTTTGTCTTTTTTTCTTTATAGTTTTATATATTTTACAAAAGTCATGCAATATTTTAATACTACAAAAAATAGTCAATGTTTTTGGGTGATTTGGGCAAACTTTTAAGAATAGTAAGTGTTAAAGAGGATGGAAGGGTTGTGTGCAGTAGATACAAGGCCTGGATTTCAGTTCCCTGCACACAAAACATAAAGGTAAAAAATAAATGCGAATACTAGGTGGGTAAGTAACAGAAATAAAGTTCCCATTCTGGTTCTGCTTCAGATCTCTTCCTCAGCATATGTCTTGGTATCATCTCTTTGTTCAAGGGATGCTCATAATATCTAGGTTTCCTGTTCCCATTACCCATCATGGCTAATTTGTAAATGTAAGAAGGGGGAAGAATTGACAAATGGGACCTCATTAAATTACAAAGTTTTTGCAAGTCAAAAGACACTGTCAAAAAGACAAAGCGGCAACCAACTAACTGGGAAATGATCTTTACCAACCCTACATCCAACAGAGGGCTAATATCCAATATATACAAAGAACTCAAGAAGTTAAACTCTTCTATTAGTTTCAGTGTGTCTGGTTTTATGTGGAGATCTTTGATCCACTTAGAATTGAGCTTAGTGCAAGGAGATAAGAATGGGTTAATTTGCATTCTTCTGCATGTTGACCTCCAGCTGAGCCAGCACCATTTGTTGAAAAGGCTATCTTTTTTCCACTGGATGGTTTTAGCTCCTTTGTCAAAGATCAAGTGACCATAGGAGTGTGGATTCATTTCTGGGTCTTCAATTCTGTTCCATTGATCTACATGTCTGTCACTGTACCAATACCATGCAGTTTTTAACACTATTGCTCTGTAGTACAGCTTGAGGTCCGGGATACTGATTCCCCCAGAGGTTCTTTTACTCTTGAGAATAGTTTTAGCTATTCTGGGTTTTCTGTTATTCCAGATGAATTTTTGAATTGTTCTTTCTAACTCTATGAAGAATTGAGTTGGGATTTTGATGGGGATTGCATTGAATCTGTGTATTACTTTTGGTAAGATGCTCATTTCCAGAGAGGCAAGTAACCCTATTAAAAAATGGGGTACAGAGTTAACCAAAGTGTTCTCACCTGAAGAATATCTAATGGCTGAGAAGCACCTATAGAGATGTTCATCATCCTTAGTCATTAGGGAAATGCAAATCAAAACAACCCTGAGATTCCATCTCACACCAGTCAGGATGGCTAAGATCAAAAACACAGGAGACAGCAGTTGTTGGCGAGGATGTGGAGAAAGAGGAACACTCCTCCACTGCTGGTGGAATTGCAAGCTGGTACAACCACTCTGGAAAGCAGTCTGGCGGTTCCTCAGAAAACTGGGCATGACACTCCTGGAGGATCCGGCTATACCACTCCTGGGCATATACCCAGAGGCTTTACCTGCATGCAATAAGGACACATGCTCCACTATGTTCATAGCAGCCTTATTTATAATAGCCAGAAGCTGGAAAGAACCCAGATGTCCCTCAACGGAGGAATGGATTCAGAAGATGTGGTATATCTACACAATGGAATACTACTCTGCAATTAAAAACAATGAATTCACGAAATTCCTAGGCAAATGGTCAGATCTTGAAAATATCATCCTTAGTGAGGTAACCCAATCACAAAAGAACACACATGGTATGCAGTCACTGATAAGGGGATATTGACCCAGAATCTCGGAATACCCTAGACACAATCCGCATATCAATAGATTTCTAAGAAGAGGGAAGGAGAGACCCCTGGTCCTGGAAAGACTGGATGTAGGGGAACGCCAGGACAGAGTAACGAGAGGGGGTTGAATGGAGAAAAGAGGGAGGGAAGGGGGCTTATGGGACTTTCGGGGAGGGAGGAAACGGGAAAGGGGAAATGATTTGGAATGTAAATTAAAAAAATAAAATAAAATAAATAATTAAAAAAAACACGCTTTATTCCCTCGTAAAAAAAAAAAAGAAGTTAAACTCCAGAGAGGCAAGTAACCCTATTAAAAAAAATGGGGTACAGAGCTAAACAAAGAGTTCTCACCTGAAGAATATTTAATGGCTGAGAAGCACCTAAAGAGATGTTCATCATCCTTAGTCATTAGGGAAGTGCAAATCAAAACAACCCTGAGATTCCATCTCACACCAGTCAGAATGGCTAAGATCAAAAACACAGGAGACAGCAGTTGTTGGCGAGGATGTGGAGAAAGAGGAACACTCCTCCACTGCTGGTGGAATTGCAAGCTGGTACAACCACTCTGGAAAGCAGTCTGGTGGTTCCTCAGAAAACTGGGCATGACACTCCCGGAGGATCCTGCTCTACCACTCCTGGGCATATACCCAGAGTCTTTACCTGCATGCAATAAGGACACATGCTCCACTATGTTCATAGCAGCCTTATTTATAATAGCCAGAAGCTGGAAAGAACCCAGATGTCCCTTAACGAAGGAATGGATTCAGAAGATGTGGTATATTTACACAATGGAATACTACTCTACAATTAAATACAGTGAATTCACGAAATTCCTAGGTCAGAGCTTGAAATTATCATCCTTAGTAAGGTAACCCAATCACAAAAGAAAACACATGGTATGCAGTCACTGAAAAGGGGATATTAACCCAGAATCTCGGAATACCCTAGACACAATTCACATATCAATAGATTTCCAAGAAGATGGAAGGAGAGACCCCTGGTCCTGGAAAGACTGGATGTAGGGGAATGCCAGGACAGAGAAGCGAGAGGGGGTTGAATGGGGAAAAGAGGAAGGGAAGGGGGCTTATGGGACTTTCGGGGAGGGAGGAAACGGGAAAGGGGAACTGATTTTGAATGTAAATAAAAAAGAAACTTAGAAAATAAAATAAAATTAAAAAAAAAAAGAAGGGGGAAGAAGTGTGGAAGACAACAAAGGGTGGGGCCATGGAGACAGATCATGAGCAAAGTAACTGTTGCAAAAACAAGAGGACCTGAGTTTAGATTCCCAGCACTTAGATTCAGATTCAGATTCGAATGCTGAGTGGTGGAGACAAGCAGATTCCAAAGGCTTGCTGGCCAGACAGTCTAATGAAATCAATGAGCAAAAGATTCAGTAAGATAAGGTCAACAGTGATGGTGTTAGATACCCAACCTCTAGCCTCCAAATGTATACACATATCAACTACACACACACACAAACACACACACACACACCATAGTGGTGAAAAAAGGGTGGAGATGAGGAGTAGGAGGTGTAAGAGGAGAAGGAGGAGAAGGAGAGAAGGAAGGGAAGGAGGAGAAGGAGGGGAAGGGGAGAGGAAGGGAAGGAGAAAGGGAGAGGAAAGAGAAGGGAAGGGAAACTAAAAGAGGAGCCAGACCTTCCCAACAAGTGTGAACTGAGAAGGTTTGGAACATGAAGTTGACTTGAAGGACTCCCAGTGCCCTTCATCATGCCCTGTACCCTTTTGTCCTTAGAATCTGCATAGATTTTTCTGTTGCTTTAATAATTAAACCTTGAAATTTCTCAAGGTGATTTCCCCACTCCACTCCACCAGGATAGAAATTAATCTCTATGCCAAAGCAGGAATGACATAGGAATGTAATGAAATCAAACTGAGATCCGTACCTAGTGCCCCCGGCCAGGAACGACTCACCCTGGAAATAAAGCAATTATTTGTGGTATCTGCCCATTTCACCTTTAGCCCTCAGATTTGGTGGAAAACAATTCAGTTAAAGATGGTACTGATTAACTCCTTTCCCCAAACACTCCCATGTTCTTTCACTCTGAACCCCTGGCATTAGGAACTTGTGAACAAAACCTGCCTCTTGTCTGTGCTACTAGGACCTCAATATCTCCAGAGAGAGAATGTGAAAAATAGAAATTTTTCACTCTGCTAATAAAATTGGGATTTTCATTTTCAACTTTGTGAAACACAGAACACACTCCATTATGACCTTCTATCTCAGAAGATCATGCTAAAGCACAGAGTGCTCTGTGGAAAATCAGAGTCCATCAGTACCACAGAGCCAGGTGTGGAAGAGCTTCTCTGGGAGCCACAGGATGGCAGGACCTCTCTCAAAAGAATATTTTCAATTCATTTCTTGGAGGTAAGCATTGCAGTGTATAATCATATATAACCTTGGAGGGGGGCAGGACGTCGGTGAACTTCTCACTTTACAAGCACAAAGAGATTTTACAATGGTATGAGGATGGTTCAAAATTAAATCTCCCTCTAATTAGATTTTTCTTATTTCTGTGAGGAGCACTGATGAAACGGGTGGAGAGATCTTGCTCTTGGACCAAATCACTTGAGTTTAAACTCTGCTTTAGTGTGTACTGGTTATTCAATTTGTATGCCTTGGTGCTCTCATCTGCTTAATTGGGCATGATGATGGTGCTACATGCAGTCATTATAAAAATAACCATGATATAATCCATAGACCCAAAGAAACCAGGTAATAAGGAGGCCTCAAGGGAGGATGCGTGAATCTCACTCAGAAGGGAAAACACAATATGCAATTGAAGGTGGATGGAGAGGAGGAACTGGGTAGGAGAGGGGGTGAGGAGGGGAACAGAGTGGTCATTAGGTGGGGTAAGGGGCAAGAGATGGCTGAGAATGAGAATAGAAATATGGGTAGGGAGTATCTCTGAGACTAGATGGAGGCCTGGAATGGGAGAGGATACTGGGAGTCTTTGGGAGTGACCCTAGCTGAGATTCCTACCAGAGGAGGATGTAAAGACTGAAGTGGCTACTTTCTGTAGCAAGGCAATAATTCCAGAATAAGGAGGGGGACCCACAAAACCTTAAACCCAAAATTTGTCTTGCCTACAAGATGTGCAGGGGTAAAGATGGAGCAGAGACTGAGGGAATAGCCAACCAATGACTGCCCCAACTTGAGACCCATCCCACATGAGATAGCCAACCCTTGACACTGTTAATTAAAGATACTCTGCTATGCTTACAGACAGGAAACTAGCAAAACTGTCTCCTGAGAGGCTTCCTCCAGAAGCTGATGGAAACAGATGCAGAGACCCACACCCAGACATCAGGCAGGGCTCGGAGTGTCTTGTGGAAGAGTCGGGGATAGAAGTAAGCAAGTCGGAGGAGTCAAGGACACCATAGGAAGACCTACAGGGTCAACTAACCTGGGACCATGGTGGATCCCAGAACGTGGGCCACCAACCAGGGAGCATGCAGGAGCTGGACCTCCTACACATTTGTAGAAAATGTGCTGCTTGGCCTTCATGTGGGTTCCCTAACAAGTGGAACAAAGGCTGTCTCAGGCTCTGTTCCTTGACATTGGAACCTCTTCCCCTACCTTGACTATCTGGTTGGGCCTCAGTAGGAGAGAATGTGTCTAGTCCTGCTGGGACAAGATGCCCAGAGTGGGGTGGTACCCAAGGGGGAATTCTCATTCTATGAGAAGGGGAGGGGCAATGGGTAGAAGGATTTGTAAGGGTGGGCTTGGGAGAAGAGGAGGGAGGGGGACTGTGATCAGTATGTAAATAAAAAGTAATTATGAAAACAAAAAGCAAATGATCGAACTCTTTAGTCTCAGGCATAGTCTTTGTCATTGTCTTAGAGGATCATCAGTCCTCTTTGATTAGACATGGGCCTGTGGTCTGAATGCTTGTGCTCCAACACAGTTAATGAATTTCATAACCCAATATAATGGTATTTAGAAGTGGGACACTGATTGGTATTTATAATGTAAGGTTTGAACCTTCATCACTGAGAGTAGTGCCCTGCTAAAGAAGTTCAATGTAACTCATTTACCCCATCTACCTTTTAAGGATATATCACAATGGTGGTAATCTGTGACCTAGAAAGACATTTTCACCAAAATCCAACCATGCTTCCTCCCTAATCTTGGATTTCTCAGCATCCAGAACTGTAATCAATAAATTTCTGCTGCTTATAAGCCACCCAATTGATGGTAATTTGGCAGAACATTGTAAATCAGCAAGATACTTACAATTTCCTCCTCTTCCCACCCCTGAGAATTTGAGAAGAAAGGTATACTTTTTATACCTTTAAGTATAAAGTAGGTGCATATAAGGGAAGAAAGTATTGGCATATGCAAACAAAATAAAATATTTTACTCCTTCTACCAATCACATTGCTAGGCATCTGAGCCCAAAGGTCCTTTGAGAACGGCATGAGAATGGGCAGATGACATTATATTTCTACAATGGAATACTCTTTTTGGGTGAGGGAAGTGTAAAGGAGCAGTAAACTAGCAAACTGGACCACTCCATAGACAGAAAGAAAGGTTTATTAGGGATCGAACTGCCAAGGCCATCTCTTGGAGGGTAGGGGAAGGGACAGGGGGATAGAGAGAGGCAAAATGGCTGAAAAGCAAGAGGATTTTATATGATAGTCATCGGGTGGGGGTGGAGGTGTCTTTGAGCTGATACAGTTTGTTCAGATTGACCACAAACTAACTGCATGTCTTTGCCCAAGGTAATTGACTTTTGTTCAAACCAGGCAAAATTAGTTAAGGATAGCTGAAGTCAGAATTGTGAGGACTGTGGAAAAACCTGAGACTGTGGTCTCAGGCAAGTTATGACTGGATGTTCTGTCATCCCAGAAGAAGACAGGACTGTGGCATTACTACAGAGGAAACACAAATTAAGCTAGAAATACAGAACATCTAACCCTTGGACCTCAAGCCCTAGCACCAGGCCTGACCTCAAGGAAGGCAAGGTATTAAAGATACTAGAAGTCCACAGTTGACAACGATTCACAAATAGATAATTAGTGTTCTTCCAGGGAGTCTCACTGGGGATACAAACAACTCTCAAGGGTAGGCCTATGCCCAGCAGTAGATGGCCAACACAAAAATAATTCCATGGCATTCTTAGAGGTTCTTTGCTTCATAATACACCATGAAGGTGTTTTGTTTTATTTACCTTACAGGCTCTTTGTGTATATATTATGGTTTCTGGTTTGTGTTTTAATAGGACTTTGTGTGTGTGTATGTGTGTATGTGTGTCTGTGTGTGTGTGTGTGTGTGTGTATGAATGTGTATGCCTCTATATTTATGTCTGTTTCTTGAACTTTTTCTTTGGCTCCCTTCCATATGTTTATTTATTTTGTCTTATTCTGTTTTTGTTGTTTCTATTTTATCTTATTTTATTATTATTAAGAGAAAAAGAAGGGGTGTGGGTTTGGGTAGGTAGAGAAGTAGGGAGGACCTGAGAGTTGCTGAGGGAGGGAAAACCATAATCAGAATGTATTGTATGAAAAAAAATCCATTTTCATTCTTTAAGTGATATTAGAATTTGCCCATTTAAGGCATTTTACCCATGGTCCAAACACAGTGTACAGCTCGAGGGCAGCACAGTCCTCCTTAAGCCCCTGGTTCTAGATTTTCACGCAACCAGTTCAGGATCACCTCCTAAACCGGTCAGTTCTCGTTTCCACTACCCAGGTTTTATCTGACTCCATTCATGTTTTCATGATGTAATTTCCACTGCTGCCCAGCCTCTGGGAATGAAGTCTCAGTCAAACTATTTTGGTCTCTCTCAAGCCACCTGCATTCCTGAGAGCTTCAGGGAGAAATGGAATCTCCTCTGCAGTCCAGGATGCCTGAGCATTCCCCGCATCTCTGCAGTGACCGCTCTCACTACGAGAGAAAACTCACAGCATTCATGAGAATCCAATTCCTATTTTCATTCTTCATGCAAAAACTTCACCCAGGAGCAGCAAACAAATTATTTGGATGCATGTCTTCAGCCCACCCTCTCACAGCCTCCTCAGACATCACTAATCGATGCTGAGTATCTTCTTTAAAGAAGAGTAAGGTCTTGGTATCCATATTTACATGAGTTTGTAGGTGAGAAATAAAACCTGTTTGTTTCCCCAACATGTGTTTCAAATTCACAGAGGGATTTTCTTGGCTTTCTCTTTAGCCAGGAAGAGACCAATAACATTGATGATGCTTCTGCTTCAGTTATCTACTGCTCAATGAAGACCTAAATTGATTGTCCACTCCTCCAAACAATAGGCCTTCTAGTGGGAATTC
The DNA here is from genome assembly GCA_036184795.1 of Tokudaia tokunoshimensis. Lineage (NCBI taxonomy): Eukaryota > Metazoa > Chordata > Mammalia > Rodentia > Muridae > Tokudaia > Tokudaia tokunoshimensis. Next base: position 64,524,680 of record BTHU01000014.1, read on the forward strand.
CACAGCTGATCAGACTCAGCACCATATAGATGTGAGTCTGTTGCTAAAAGAATAACAGTTCTCCCTCTTTGACTTTTCTTTTATTGTTGATATGTTTTTTATCAAGGTCCTAATATCAATAAAACACACTGATCATTAAGTAGCTCAGTTTATAGTGAATTTTAACAGTTATACAGCCTCATATAACTATCATCTTGAATAAGAAAGAACATAGCTCACAGTCATAAGCTCCCTTGCTGGGGGAATATTCCTTAGCATGGTGAAAGGTCAGAAAGAATTACCTATCACTTTCCTTTATGTAGTTGAAGTCAGATTCATACCTGGCTGGTAAAACATACTTCTTCAAGGTCCTACTCCAACTCCAGCTATAAGCTATAAGTGTCTTGTAACATCCTATCTAAAACACAGAAAACCCTAGCTCCTTTTCGATCTATCCCTGTACTATTAAGTTTTATCTCCATGAGCTCCCTTGACCTTCTAAATGTTTTTTATTTCTTATGTCCTTGTTCCTCCACTCATCTTATTTATTGAAGAGCCTGTTTTTCAGAATCGAGCCTGAGGGTTCTTTTATAGCATTGCACGTAAGTTTTATATATTGGTATCTTGTGGAAAGTGATAAGCTCAAGAGACTGTTATGTGCCAATGCTAGGTGATATTTTCTGTGTACTTGGAAATATTAAAGTATATACCTTAAAATGCAGGGTTCTCACACTATGGCAAGTTAGAGATGTTCCACATAGTCTCTTCATAAGACTCCAAGTTTGCATCAAACTCATCAACCCAGAGAACAAGAAATACTTTTTATAAACATTTCATAGGTTGTCCAGGCTTGGTGGCATATCCCTGACACTTGGAAGACTAATAGCAGAAAAATTGCAAGTTCATAGCCTATCTTAGCAACAGAGTGAGTTCAAGGCCAGCCTAGCCAACTTATTGAAACTGTCCCTTGAAACAAAAAGAAAAAGAGTGGTAAAAGGGCCTGCCTAGTATTCATGAGATGCTAGAGTCAATCGTCAGTACCACAAAAATAAGTAAATAATAAATAATTTACATAATATGAAGCCTGTGAATTTTGCAAGTTGAATTTGTTGAACTATGACAAATGTATATACCCATATACCACCATCCCAGTCTAAGCCCAACTATCTTCATCATTCCAGAAAGTTCCATCTTTCCAAGTCTAGTCAACTGCATCTTCAAGAAATAATCACCTTTCTAATCTCTACTCCACAGTTCTTTTGAATACATTCTAAAATGTCATGGAAATGAAAGTGTCCAGAGAATTTTGTTTCTAGGACATTCCCTCAACATAACAATTTGTGGTTTGTGTGTGTTTATTACTACTTTTTTCTTCTATATTGCTGAAAGGTATTCCATTGTATAAAAAACAGAGTAATTTGTATATTCCTCTGTGGACAGTTATTTGTGCTCTTTTCAGTTTGAGGCTTTTATTTCTAAAGCTACTAAAAACATCTTCATAAAGATGTACATTATAATGGTACTTATAATAGGCACAGGTCATTTAAATGTCCAGAATTAACCTAGTATATAATACAATAATATTAAGTATTACATAATTTATAATATATATAATTATATAATACTTAACATATAAGAATATATACTAAGGATACTATACAATAGAAAGTGTGTAGTCATTCAAAATTATGTTTAATAGCAATTCTGTGGAATGGAAAGTATTTGTAATAGAAGGCTAAAGGTGGGTAGTAGAATGAAAATTTTCTTTGCAATAGCATATGCTCAACTATGGTTAACTATATGCCTAAAATACATATTGTGTGTAAATATTAATGAAACATACTAGTATATTAATGATAAAAATTAATGTGACAAAGAGTTATGAGCTGTAGCCTACTATTAATAAAACCGAGTCATTTGCAAATGATGGAGAATATGCCAGGTTCTGTTGTTCTAGATATTTGTCAATCTCTCTACCTAAACAAGTTAGAAATAAATCATCTGTAAATGCTGCCATGTGCTAGGCAGCACATTTTGACAGCACAAGTATGAAAGACATCAAACCTGATTCTTCTGGAAGAAGACAGACTAGGAATAATGGAAAGTAAATAGAAATGAGGACTCCTCTCTCTGAAGGATCTCCATTCTCTTAATGGCTTCACTGCGGGCTCAGGTCCTAATTACTTCTTGCCCAGATGGTTTCAATAATGTAATCACTAGTTTCACCTGTATTCCCTTCTTCTGTACCATTGGCAACGTGACCTTTTCAAGTCACTCTGTGACCAAGGACCTCGCTTGTAATTCTGCAGTGGTTCCTCCTGCCTACAGAGTGATGCCCATACTATACTGTTTCCTTCAAACAACATCAGAGGTAAAACTGAAAGATTACATTTAAAACACAAAGAATGTGTACAATGTTTTTATAGATATTATTTCTACACCTTCTCTGTAAGCCTGAGAGGGCTTGCTAAATAAGAAATCTAGACAGGCTAATCATGTAAATGTCCACATGAATATCTATAGTCAATAGACACAATATTTTGCCAGGGAGTATTATCCACAGGGGATTAAATTATTGATTTTCTTAGGTTTAGTGCTACATATTCTCAATTTCTTTTCAGATATTCAAGGGAAAATGAAATCTTTTTAAACAATACACGAAAGACGGGTAGACCATTGTAGAAAGGAAGACAGTTTAAGAGCAGACTAAACAAAGAATCTCGAAGTTGGGACTGCCAGGCTCCGAGACAGACAGGCATAATATCGCTTGGGTCTTGGGCAGCTTGTGTGTACGCTGCTCCCAAGAGCTGGGCATATCTGCAGTAACCAGCGCGCCAGCTCTGCTGTGGGACTTCTGCCTGGCAGAGGGACGCCCCCCACACTGGGCGGGAGCCTACCAGCTTCCCTTCTGCGATTTCTGTTCCAGTAGACTGCACTGAAGAGACAGGTACCCAGGTTCTCCCCAGTATAACATCGCTTGGGACACAGCCTGTGGGGCTTCCGTCTGCTCCCAAGAATGGGACAGCTCTGTGGTCGTCTGGGTGCCAGATCTGCTGTAGGCCATCCCCTCTGCAGGGTTACCTGTGCCCCCGAGAGAGTGAAGAGTGCACTCCGCCATCTTTGCTCCAGTGGCCCGGAAGTTGGGACTGCCAGGCTCAGAGACAGACAGGCATAATATCACTTGGGTCTCGGGCAGCTTATGTGTATGCTGCTCCAAAGAGCTGGGCAGATCTGCAGTAACCAGCGCACCAGCTCTGCTGTGGGACTTCTGCCTGGCAGAGGGACGCCCCCTTCCCCCCACTCTGGGAGAGATCACACACCCCTACACAGGGCAGGAGCTTACCAGCCTCCCTTTGGCGACCTCTGCTCCAGGAATTCACTATGCTGAGCCTTTGGATGTGCAAGGACTCCCCAATATAACATCACTTGGGGCAAGGCACATCAGGGCTCCAAAGTCACTCAGGAGCAGGGCAGGCCCCAGAAATCGGTGCCAGGGGAATCCTGGTAAACCAGGGGGGGCAGAAATAGCTTTGCAGGCTCACAGGAGGTCCAACCAACAGCCAGTGACAGCAGGACCAACTAACATCAGAGGTAACCAGATGGCAAAAGGCAAACGTAGGAATGTTACTAACAGAAATCAAAGTATTATGGCACCATCCGAACCCACCTCTCCAAACAGCAGCAAGTCCTGGATACCCCACCACACCCAAAAGACAAGATCTGGATTTAAAATCACTTCTCATGATCCTATTAGAGGATCACAAGAAGGACACAAATAAATCTAATAAAGAATTACAGGAGACCATGAATCAATGGTTAGAATCCCTTACAAAGGAAAGACAAAAATTGCTTAGAGAAATACAGGAGAACATGGATCAAAAGATGAAGGCCCACAAGGAGACAACACAAAAATCGCTTAAAGAAATGAATCAACGGGTAGATGCACTTACAAAGGAATCACAAAAATTGCATAAAGAAATGCAGAAGAATATGGGTCAACAGACGGATGCCCATAGGGAGACAACACAAAAATTGCTTAAAGAAATGAATCAATGGATAGATGCCCTTAAAAAGGAAACATGAGAACTGCTTAAAGAAATGCAGGAGACCATGGATCAACAGATGGAATCCCATGAGGAGGAAACACAAAAATCGCTCAGAGAAATGCAGGAGAACTTGGGTCAACAGGCAGAAATCCTGAAAGAGGAAATGCAAAAATACCTTAAAGAAATACAGGAAAATACAAATAAACAAGTGAAAGATCTCAGCAAATCCATCCAGGAACTGAAAAAGGAAGTAGAAACAACTAAGAAATCACAAAGGGAGACAACTTTGGAGATAGAAAACCTTGGGAAGAAATCAGGAGTCATAGATACAAACATCAACAATAGAATACAAGAGATGGAAGAAAGAATCTCAGGTGCTGAAGATTCCATAGAAAGCATCGACTCAACAGTCAAAGAAAATGCAAAAAACGTGTAACCCAAAACATCCAGGAGATCCAGGACACAATGAGAAGACCAAACCTAAGGATTATAGGTATAGATGAGAGTGAAGATTTGCAACTTAAAGGGCCAGTAAAAATCTTCAGCAAAATTATGGAGGAAAACTTCCCTAACCTAAAGAGAGAGATGCCGATGAACGTACAAGAAGCCTACAGAACTCCAAACAGACTGGACCAGAACAGAAATACCTCCCATCACATAATAATCAAAACACTAAATGTACTAAACAAAGAAAGAATACTAAAAGCAGTAAGAGAAAAGGGCCAAGTAACATACAAAGGAAGACCTATCCGAATCACATCAGACTTCTCACCAGAGACTATGAAAGCCAGAAGATCCTGGGCAGATCTCATGCAAACACTAAGAGAGCACAAATGCCAGCCTAGACTACTATACCCAGCAAAACTCTCAATCACCATAGATGGAGAGACCAAGATATTCCATGATAAAACCAAATTTTCACAATATCTTTCCACAAATCCAGCCCTGCAATGGATAATAGGTAGAAACTGCAAATACAGGGAGAGAAACAACACTCTGGAAAAAATGAGATAATAACCTTCTTGCTTCAAACCCAAAAGTAGATAACCACTCAAACATAAAGATAGCATCAAGAATGGCAGGTAGCAATAATCACTATGCCTTAATCTCTCTTAATATCAATGGTCTCAATTCCAAAATAAAAAGACATAGACTAACAGACTGGATACGTAAACAGGACCCAGCATTTTGCTGCATGCAGGAAGCGCACCTCAGTGTCAAAGAAAAACACTACCTCAGAGTAAAAGGCTGGAAAACAATTTGACAAGCAAATGGCCCCAAGAAACGAGGTGGAGTAGCCATCCTAATATCAGATAAATTTATTTTCAACCTAAAGTCATCAAAAAAGACACAGAAGGACACTACATACTGATCAAGGGGAAAATCCACCAACAAGAACTCTCAATTCTGAATATCTATGCTCCAAATGCAAGGGCACCCTCATTCGTAAAAGAAACTTTACTAAAGCTCAAAGCACACATCACACCTCACACAATAATAGTGGGTGACTTCAACACCCCGCTCTCTGAAATGGATCGTTCAGGAAAGCAGAAACTAAACAGGGACACAGTGAATCTAATTGAAGCCTTGGATCAAATGGAACTAACAGATATATAGAGAACATTTCACCCTAGAGGTAAAGAATACACCTTCTTCTCAGCACCTCATGGTACCTTCTCCAAAACTGACCATATAATTGGTCACAAATCAGACCTCAACAGATACAAGAAGATAGAACTAATCCCATGCCTCCTATCAGATCACTATGGAATAAGGGTGGTCTTCAATGGCAACAAAAACAAAAGAAAACCCACGTACACATGGAGGCTGAACAATGCTCTACTCAATGATAAATTGGTCAAGGTGGAAATAAAGAAAGAAATCAAAGACTTTTTGAAATTTAATGAAAATGAAGGTGCAACATACCCTAATTTATGGGACACAATGAAAGCAGTGCTAAGAGGAAAATTCATAGCCCTGAGTGCCGCCAAAAAGAAACAGGAGACAGCATACACTAAAAGCTTAATGGCACACCTGAAAGCCCTGGAACATAAAGAAGCAAATACACCAAAGAGGAGTAGAAGGCAGGAAATCATCAAACTCAGGGCTGAAATCAATCAAGTAGAAACAAATAAAACCATACAAAGAATCAACAAAACGAGGAGTTGGTTCTTTGAGAAAATCAACAAGATAGATAAGCCCTTAGCCAGACTAACCAGAGGCCACAGAGACAGTATCCAAATTAATAAAATCAGAGACGAAAAGGGAGAGATAACAACAGAAACTGAGGAAACTCAAAAAATCATCAGATCCTACTACAAAAACCTGTATTCAACACAACTAGAAAATCTTGAGGAAATGGACAATTTCCTTGACAGATATCAAATACCAAAATTAAATCAGGATCAAATAGACCATCTAAACCGTCCTATAACCCCTGAAGAATTAGAAGTTGTCATTGGAAGTCTTCCAACCAAAAAAAGCACAGGTCCAGATGGTTTTAGTGCAGAATTCTATCAGACCTTCAAAGAAGACCTAACACTAATACTCTTCAAACTGTTCCACAAAATAGAAACAGAAGGAACACTACCCAACTCGTTCTATGAAGCCACAATTACACTAATACCAAAAGCACACAAAGATCCAACAAAGAAAGAGAATCTCAGGCCAATCTCTCTTATGAATATCGATGCAAAAATACTCAATAAAATTCTTGCCAACCGAATCCAAGAACACATCAAAACGATCATTCACTACGATCAAGTAGGCTTCATCCCAGGGATGCAGGGATTGTTCAATATAAGGAAATCCATCAATGTAATCCACTATATAAACAATCTCAAAGAAAAAAACCACATTGTCATCTCATTAGATGCTGAGAAAGCATTTGACAAAATTCAGCATCCTTTCATGCTAAAGGTCTTGGAAAGATCAGGAATTCAAGGCCCATATCTAAACATAGTAAAAGCAATTTATAGCAAACCGGTAGCCAGCATCAATCTAAATGGAGAGAAACTTGAAGCAATCCCACTAAAATCAGGGACTAGACAAGGCTGCCCTCTCTCTCCATATCTTTTCAATATAGTACTTGAAGTTCTAGCTAGAGCAATTAGACAACAAAAAGAGGTCAAAGGGATACAAATTGGAAAGGAAGAAGTCAAACTATCACTATTTGCCGACGATATGATAGTATACTTAAGCGACCCAAAGAACTCTACCAGAGAACTCCTACAGTTGATAAACGACTTCAGCAAAGTGGCCGGATATAAAATCAACTCAAGCAAGTCAGTAGCCTTCCTATACTCAAAGGATAAGCAGGCTGAGAAAGAAGTAAGAGAAATGATACCCTTCACGATAGCCACAAACCATATAAAGTATCTTGGCGTGACTCTAACCAAAGAAGTGAAAGATGTGTATGACAAGAACTTCAAGTCTCTGAAGAAAGAAATTGAAGAAGACCTCAGAAGATGGAAAAATCTGCTATGCTCATGGATTGGCAGGATTAACATAGTAAAAATGACCATCTTACCAAAAGTAATATACAGATTCAATGCAATCCCCATCAAAATCCCAACTCAATTCTTCATAGAGTTAGAAAGAGCAATTCAAAAATTCATCTGGAATAACAGAAAACCCAGAATAGCTAAAACTATTCTCAAGAGTAAAAGAACCTCTGGGAGAATCAGTATCCTGGACCTCAAGCTATACTACAGAACAACAGTGTTAAAAACCGCATGGTATTGGTACAGTGACAGGCATGTAGATCAATGGAACAGAATTGAAGACCCAGAAATGAATCCACACTCCTATGGTCACTTGATCTTTGACAAAGGAGCTAAAACCATCCAGTGGAAAAAAGATAGCCTTTTCAACAAATGGTACTGGCTCAACTGGAGGTCAACATGCAGAAGAATGCAAATTGACTCATTCTTATCTCCTTGCACTAAGCTCAATTCCAAGTGGATCAAGGATCTCCACATAAAACCAGACACACTGAAACTAATAGGAAGAAAACTAGGGAAGAACCTTGAACATACGGGCACAGGGGAGAATTTTCTGAACAGAACTCCAATAGCTTATGCTCTAAGATCAAGAATAGACAAATGGGACCTCATTAAATTACAAAGTTTTTGCAAGGCAAAAGACACTGTCAAAAAGACAAAGCGGCAACCAACTAACTGGAAAATGATCTTTACCAACCCTACATCCGACAGAGGGCTAATATCCAATATATACAAAGAACTCAAGAAGTTAAACTCCAGAGAGCCAAGTAACCCTATTAAAAAATGGGGTACAGAGCTATACAGAGTTCTCACCTGAAGAATATCTAATGGCTGAGAAGCACCTAAAGAGATGTTCATCATCCTTAGTCATTAGGGAAATGCAAATCAAAACAACCTTGAGATTCCATCTCACACCAGTCAGAATGGCTAAGTTCAAAAACACAGGAGACAGCAGTTGTTGGCGAGGATGTGGAGAAAGAGGAACACTCCTCCACTGCTGGTGGGATTGCAAGCTGGTACAAGCACTCTGGAAAGCAGTCTGGTGGTTCCTCAGAAAACTGGGCATGACACTCCCGGAGGATCCTGCTCTACCACTCCTGGGCATATACCCAGAGCCTTTACCTGCATGCAATAAGGACACATGCTCCACTATGTTCATAGCAGCTTTATTTATAATAGCCAGAAGCTGGAAAGAACCCAGATGTCCCCCAACGGAGGAATGGATTCAGAAGATGTGGAATATTTACACAATGGACTACTACTCTGCAATTAAAAACAATGAATTCACGAAATTCCTTGAAATTATCATCCTTAGTGAGATAACACAATCACAAAAGAACACACATGGTATGCAGTCACTGATAAGGGGATATTAACCCAGAATCTTGGAATACCCTAGACACAATTCGCATATCAATAGATTTCTAAGAAGATGGAAGGAGAGACCCCTGGTCCTGGAAAGACTGGATATAGGGGAACACCAGGACAGAGAAACGAGAGGGGGTTGAATGGGGAAAAGTGGGAGGGAAGGGGGCTTATGGGACTTTCAGGGAGGGAGTAAACGGGAAAGGGGAAATGATTTGGAATGTAAATAAAAAAAACTTAGAAAATTAAAAAAAAGGAAAAAAACAAAAAACAAAGAATCTGGGTGTTTCCCCACTACTGTATCAAAGCATTCTTTTACATTTTTTGTCCTGGATTATAGTCCTTACTAGTCTACTAGGACTACATAATCCACAGCTTTCTGGGACAGACATTGGTTATTGAACTAACCAACTTGATCGAATTTTACTTCTTTAAAAACTAAATGAGCAAACTTTCCCTTTTGAAACCTCTAATGTCCAGGCAAAATAACTTGTCTCTTGCTTTGGAGTTTATGCCCTGTTAAGTAATTATAGTTGCTAAGACAGCTGCCCCTACATTCTTGTTGTCAAGGTTTTGATCATATTTGGTTCTTAATCTTTCATCATGGAAGCTTTTTCATCATAGCTTTTTAATCAGGCATTCTTGTTGCTGGATTTTGAATTGGTTTCAGGGTAATAAATCAATTAGGAACCATTTTTAAAGGGCTGCAAATGATTAAAAGTGTGCACAAGCCTTGTGTATTTCAGACAGAGAGAAGTGTACTTAAAAATGAGCCTGTTGTTCCAGGTGTGCCTTTTGCATGCATGGGAGTTTGTTTCTAATAAATTTTACAGAAATCTCACTAAGGTGGATTGATTCATTTCTCCTTTGATATTTCTCTCATTTCATAAAAGCAAAAACAAATCATATTTCTTTGAGATACTTGTTCCAATTGAGTGATATGGACAGCCCAATTTTCACTGCAGGGGAGGCTGTGATTGGATATAAGGACTTCCTGAGAGCAAAAAAAAAAAGTGGATAAAGGAAAGAACTGCTAAGGATTGTGGTGCCTCCATCCCTGGGGACTTTTAGAAGTAATGTGCAAGCCAAACAGAGTACTACTTAACAAAATCTGTTAAGAGCAAACAGGCATCAATATTAAGCACCAATTCTGAAAATTTGGTGATATCTGTTAATGAAAGAAGCTGAATCTTTTAAAATAGGGAGGCCAGGTCTAATGAGATGGCTCTGTTTGCACATATGTAACAAGTTGTGTGTTTGCTGCTGCAAACACCTACAACCAGAGTTCCAAGGGCAGTGACAAAAAGAGGGTCAATGGAGTTTGCAAAGAGAGCCTGGCTCAGAGGAACATAGGGGCACAAGATGCACAAGCCTTTGCTTACCCCATATGTACATGCACATGAACTCACATACACACAAGCATATGCAATAAATAAATATGTAAATAAGTATTCAAAAATATGGAGACCATGTCTAGACTCAGTGGAAAAGCATCATCTTAAATTAACAATGTCTATGCTCTCCTGTTTTACATTCAATTAAATTTTTTTTCAAATTTTATTTATGTTTAATGGGTACAAAGTTGTATATTATAAAGTGGATATAATGGAAAGACAAATAAATTTTTAAAAAGTTGCTTTTGCCTCCTAAAACAAACCTGTGATGAAGATTTAGTTGTGGACTCCATTTTGGAAATTAAAAACTGATATTGATACAACATGAATAATTCAAGAAAAATGACAAGGTATATACCAGGTCTCCATCCCCGAACTCCCAAAATAATTTATTTCTTCCTGTGTAGTTCTGTCCTCACCTCCCTTGTTTTATGTAATCCTTTATTTCAGACTCATAAATCTCTATTTCTACTCTTCTGATTATCTAGGTCCATGATTGTGTACCAGCTGTTCATCCCATCCTGCAGGTCCTGATGATGCCTTCAGAGAATGTCACCCTGAGTCTGCATCAGACAAGGCATCAATTACTGTCTTCAGTCAAGTTTATTTGTAATGATACTGAAGATCTATAGGGCAGAAAAAAAGGGGCTTGCTGGTACAGAGTAGCACAGAATAAGAAGCATGGCATAAAACCATATGGAATGGTAGAAAAAAATCACAAAACAAGTGCATAAATTCATGGAGCAATGAACAGACTGGCTTAATTTATTCAAGTTGGGGAAAAGAATATGGTACTTAGAGAGCGAGCCATATCCAGGTTTCACAAGGAGGTAGCTAATCACCCAGGAGTGATGAGAGGCCTGACAGCACAAAGAGGACCACCCCTGCTGCTCAGAAGATCAAGTCTGGAACCCTCAGAAGCCTTCCGGTTTCTGTCATCGGGTAGGGACCATCCTCTGCCACAGAGCGCCATATCCAGGTGGTTCAGGGAGAGAGCTGACCAGCCAGGAGGGCTGAGAGGCCATACAGCACAGGTAGGACCACCCCTGCTGCTTAGAGGAACCAGCCCTTAACCCTGAGGACACAAGAGCCTAGGAGCAGCCTGGGCCAGGAGTCTTCCAATGTCCATCCACACCCAGAGCTGATCCTGAGCCACAGAGATACATACAAATACCACCACAAGAGAGCTGGTCTCCCAGGAGTACCTACATACCTGTGTACACAGAGAGAATGGGTCTCCCAGGAGCACAGATACAGAGGCTTACATGACAGATAAACCACAGTCAGAGACAGCAAGACCAGCTAACACCAGAGATAACCAGATGGCAAATGGCAAAAGCAAGAACATTACCAACAGAAACCAAGGCAACATGGCACCATCTGAACAAAGTTCTCCCACAACAGCAAGTCCTGAATAACCCAACACACTAGAAAAGGAAGATCTGAAGCCGGGTGGTGGTGGCGCATGCCTTTAATCCCAGCACTTGGGAGGCAGAGGCAGGCGGATTTCTGAGTTCGAGGCCAGCCTGGTCTACAGAGTGAGTTCCAGGACAGCCAGGGTTACACAGAGAAACCCTGTTTTGAAAAACCAAAAAAAAAAAAAAAAGAAAAGAAAGAAAAGAAAAGGAAGATCTGGATTTAAAATCACAGCTCATGATGCTGATAGAGGATGTCAAGAAGGACATAAATAACTCCCTTAAAGAACTACAGGAGAGAAGCAGGCAGGTAGAGCCAGGAGCACAGGGAACACAGGAGTGGCAGAGCAACTGGGACAGGGTCCTCCCCAGGAGCAGGGCAGTGCCACAGCCATCTGTGCACTGATCCTGCCAGGGGAGAACTGCTCTGCAGGGAGTGATTTGACTCCTAGGTTTGGAGGTGAGATTGCCATCTTCTCTCCAGTGACTAAGCTGGCAGGTACAGCCAGGAGTGCAGGGAACACAGGAGTGGCAGAGCACCTGGGACAGGGTCCATCCGGATTCCACCAAGATATTTCATAGCAAAAGCCAATTTACACAATAACTTTCCACAAATTCAGCCCTTAAAAGGATAATGAATGGAAAGCACCAACAAAAGGATGGAAACTACACACTAGAAAAAGCAAGAAATTAATCTTCTTTAAACAAACCAAAAAGAATATAACCACACAAACATAAAAATAACATCAAAAATAAAAGGAAGCAACAATCACTATTCCTTAATATCTCTTAATATCAATGGATTCAATTCCCCAATAAAAAGATATAGACTAACAGACTGGTTACATAAACAGGTCCCAGCATTTCACTACATACAGGAAACGCACCTCAGTCTCAAAGACAAACACTACCTCAGAGTAAAAGGCTAGAAAACAATTTTCTAAGCAAATGGTTCCAGAAAACAAGCTAGAGTAGCCATTCTAATATCGGATAAAACTGACATTCAACCAAAAGTCATCAAGACACTTCATACTCATCAAAAGAAAAATCTACCAAGAAGAACTCTCAATTCTGAACATCTATGCTCCAAATGCAAGGGCACCCACATTCATAAAAGAAACTTTACTGAAGCTCAAAGCACACATTGCACTTCACACAATAATTGTGGGTGACTTCAACACCCCACTCTATCAAGGGACAGATCAGAGAAACACAAACTAAACAGAGACACAGTGAAACTAACAGAAGTTATGGACCAAATGAATTTAACAGATATCTATAGAACATTTCATCCTAAATCAAAAGAATATACCTTCTTCTCAGTACCTGATGGTACCTTCTCCAAAACTGACCACATAATTGGTCACAAAACAGATCTCAACAGTCATAAGAAAATCCTATCAGACCACTATGAATTAAGGGTGGTCTTCAATAGCAACAAAAAAAAACAGAAAACCTACATACACATGGAAGCTGAACAATGCTCTACTCAACGATAACTTGGTCAAGAAAGAAATAAGGAAAGAAATCAAATACTTCTTAGAATTTAATGAAAATGAAGGCACAACATACCCAAACTTATGGGACACAATGAAAGCAGTCCTAAGGGAAAAACTCAAAGCTCTGAGTGCCTCCAAAAAGAAACTGGAGAGAGTATACACTAGCAGATTAACAGCATACCTGAAAGCTCTAGAACAGAAAGAAGATAATAAACCCAAGAGATGCAGATGGCAGGAAATCATCAAACTCAGGGCTGAAATTAACCAAGTAGAAACAAAAAGAACTATACAAGAATAAACAAAACCAGGAGCGGGTTCTTTGAGAAAATCAACAAGATAGATAAACCCTTGACCAGACTAACCAGAGTGCACAGAGACAGTATCCAAATTAACAAAATCAGAAATGAAAAGGGAGATATAACAACAGAAACTGAGGAAATTCAAAAAATCATCAGATCCTACTACAAAAACTTATACTCAATACAACAGGAATAACTGGATGAAATGGACACTTTTCTAGACAGATAATAAATAGCAAAGTTAAATCAGGAGCATATAGTCCATCTAAACAGTCCCATAACCCCTAAAGAAATAGAAGCAGTCATTGAAAGTCTCCCAACCAAAAAAAGCACAGGACCAGATGGTTTTAGTGAAGAATTCTATCAGACTTTCAAAGAAGACCTAACACCAATACTCTTCAAACTATTCCACAAAATAGAAACAGAAGGAACACTACCCAACTTGTTTTATGAAGCCACAATTATACTGATATCACAACCACACAAAGATCCAATGAAGAAAGAGAACTTCAGACCAATCTCTTTTATGAATACCAACGCAAAAATACTCAATAAAATTGCTGCCGACCAAATCCAAGAACACATCAAAACCATACTTCACCACGATCAAGTAGGCTTTATCCCAGGGATGCAGGGATGGTTCAATATACAGAAATCCATCAATGTAATCCACTACATAAACAAACTCAAAGAGAAAAACCACATGGTCATTTCATTAGATGCTGAAAAAGCATTTGACAAAATTCAGCATCTGTTCATGCTAAAAGTCTTGGAAAGATCAGGAATTAAAGGCCCATGCCTAAACATAGTAAAAATAACATACAGCAAACCAGTAACCAACCTCAAACTAAATGGAGAGCAACTTGAAGCAATCCCACTAAAATCAGGGACTAGACAAGGCTGCTCTCTCTCTCTCCATATCTATTCAATATAGTACTTGAAGTTCTAGCTAGAGCAATTAGACAACAAAAAGAGGTCAAAGGGATACAAATTGGAAAGGAAGAAGTCAAACTATCACTATTTGCAGACGATATGATAGTATACTTAAGCAACCCAAAAAACTCCACCAGAGAACTCTTACAGCTGATAAACAACTTCAGCAAAGTGGCCAGATATAAAATTACCTCAAACAAATAAGTAGCCTTCCTATACTCAAAGGATAAGCAGGCTGAGAAAGAAGTAAGAGAAATGATACCCTTCACGATAGCCACCAACAATATAAAGTATCTTGGTGTGACTCTAACAAAACAAGTTAAAGATCTGTATGACAAGAACTTCAAGTCTCTGAAGTAAGAAATCAAAGAAGACCTCAGAAGATGGAAAGATCTTCCATGCTCGTGGACTGGCAGGATAAATATAGTAAAAATGACCATCTTGCCAAAAGCAATATAAAGATTCAATGCATTCCCCATCAAAATCCCAACTCAATTCTTCATAGAGTTAGAAAGAGCAATTCTCAAATTCATCTAGAATAACAAAAGACCCAGGATAGTGAAAACTATTCTCAACAGTAAAAGAACTTCTGGAGGAATCATCATCTCTGACCTCAAGTTCTGCTACAGAGCAATAGTGATAAAAACTCTATGGTATTGGTATAGAGACAGGCAGGAAGATCAATGGAATAGAACTGAAGACCCAGAAATGAACCCACACACCTACAGTCACTTGATCTTTAATAAAGGAGCAAAAACCATTCAGTGGAAAAAAAGATAGCCTTTTCAACAAATGGTGCTGGTTCAACTGGTGGTTAGCATGCAGAAGAATGCAAATTGATCCATTCTTATCTCCTTGTACAAAGCTCAAGTCCAAGTGGTTCAAGGACCTCCACATAAAACCAGACACATTGAAACTAATAGAAAAGAAAGTGGAGCCGGGCGGTGGTGGCGCACGCCTTTAATCCCAGCACTTGGGAGGCAGAGGCAGGAGGATTTCTGAGTTCGAGGCCAGCCTGGTCTACAAAGTGAGTTCCAGGACAGCCAGGGCTACACAGAGAAACCCTGTCTCGAAAAACCAAAAAAAAAGAAAGTGGAGAAGAGCCTCAAGCACATGGTCACAGGGGAAATTTTCCTGAACATAATACCAATAGCTTATGTTCTAAGATCAAAAATTGACAAATGGGACCTCATAAAATTACAAAGTTTCTGTAAGGCAAAGGACACTGTCAATAGGACAAAATGGCAACCAACAAATTAGGAAAAGATTTTTGCCATTTCCTTCAGTTCCTTCAATCCTTCCCCTAATTCTTCCATAAGGGTTCCTGACCTCCATTCAGTGCTTGACTGTATCTACAGTCAATTGCTGTTTAGAGCCCTCAGAGAACAACCATGCTAGGCATGTCTTCAAGCACAGCATAGCATCAGTAGTACTGTCAGGGATTGGTGCCCACTCATGGGATGGATCCCAAGTTGGGCTGGTTACTGGTTAGCCATTCAATCTCTGCTCCATTTTTATCCCTGCATTTTATTTAAAGCAGGACCATTTTGGGTCAAAAGTTTTGTAAGTGGGTTGGTGTCCTCATGCCTCCACTGGGGGTCCTCTCTGTCTACTGGAGGTCCCATGGATAGAACTAGAAAATGCTATCCTGGGTGAGGTAACCCAGACCCGAGATAACATGCATGATATGTACTTATTGATGAGTGGATATTAGCCAAAAAGTTCAGAATACCTATGATACACCCCGCAGACCCAAAGAAGTAAAACAAGAAAGAAGAGCCAAGTGAGAATGCTTGAATCCCACTTAAAAGGAGAACAAACTAGTTATGGGTGCAGAGGAAAGGAGAAACCTGAGTGGGAGGAGGGAGGGCAAGGTGAATAGGGGGTCAGGATCAGACATGGGGAGAGACAGGAGAGAGTCCCAGAGGCCCAGAAAAATGAAGGGAAATAAGCAGCTGCTGGGGTTAGGGGTGAGGGATATAGGGAATTTCTAGAAAGTTCCAGAGATCTGGGATGAGGGAGGCTCCCAGGAGTCAATACAGGTGACTGTAGCCACAATGCCTAACAATGGTGATATAGACCCTAAAGAGACATGTTCTATGTTAAGAGACAGGAGACAATTAACTCTTTCATCAACAAATCCAAACCGCAAGAAGGAAGACTCCCTACTTTAAAGAATCTTAGACCCAAGCAGCAGATTCCTGATAGGCTTTCTCTTTTCTGCTGCTGTCTTTTCTATATGTCTACTTCTTTGTCAACCCCTTTCTGGTCACTTCTTTATAAAATACCACACACACACACACACACACACACACAAACATACACACACACACTTAATTGTTTGTACAAAATCTCACATTATTTGGTTTGTATCCTCCTTCCTCTATAAGGTCACAGCATCATAAAAGACAAGATATGCCCCCTTCCTTCCCCTAAGTAGTGTTGATATAGGCGTAATACAGTCAGGTCAGTAAGATGGAAGGGTGAGTCTGTTGGATATTTATAAAAGAACTTGTTACTCTTCAAAAATGTCCTCTGCTTCCTCAGGATGCTGTTCAGTTGTAATGCATGGAAATATGACAGACATGTTATAAACATGAGAGAGGTAGGGAAAACAAAGCACCTCTGCCAATTTGACAATGCTGTTCTTGCCTGGCAGGACATGGGTGGAGAGAAAGATGATGCTGGCCCATTTTGTGTGGCAGTGGCTTTGAGAAAGAGTTCTGGCAACTAAGAAGTTCTAAAATGGGAGTCTCTTCTATATAGAAACAAAACAGGAAAAAAAACAAACAACAGAATGAAAAGCTCATTTTTCATATTGAACAGGTAATATTAGATATCTTTAGCAATAAAAGAAAAAGAGTGGAATTCTTCAAGTGTTTTGGTTGCAAATTTGCAATGTGTTATCTTTCAGAAAGTAGATCTCAGTGGTCATCACTTCTTTGGCTATATTACAGGATGAAGGGGATAGTCACAGCATAGGGGACAAGTGTCACCCATACATTTAGGGATCATACGCTAGAAGAGGGAACTGAGAACTAAGGTTGTAGAGCCATATTGAACTACTTCTTTGTAGAGAATCAAGTTCTATTGAAACACAGTCAAGTTTCATCTGTTTACCTATTGTCTGTGGCTGCTTTCATGCTGAAAGGTCAAAACTGAGAAATTGCAGCAGAGACTGTGCATCTAGCAAAGTTAATACTACTTTATATCTGGTTCTTTAAAGAAAGCTTGTTGATCCCAGGTCTTGACTGAAAACACACCCAACAGTCATACCATATATAAAAATGACAAACATGGGCCATAAGAACTCTGAGCCATAGCCTGTAGCAACCAGCCTAGGAAGATAGATGTTATTTCTAGCAACTGGGCCAGGAAGCCAAATAATAACCTCCAAACATCACAAGACATCCAAGACTTGATTAATAACTGTCAGCTTCCTAAATGTTTGCCTTGTTCCCAACTTAGGACCAACCAAAGGACAACAATTATTCACACCTAACCAATCACATAAGAAGCCCCATTTCTACTCAGCTTACTCTAGCAGTCCCAAAGCCCAGCCTCCAATCAAGTTATATCTGCATCCTTTCCCCTTTCTTCCAATACCAAAGCTTCCTTTTTGCCCTTAAACTTGTGTCAAAAAACCAGTGCCAGTAGCTTACTTTTTAAACACTTATTTCATTTTTATTTGTGGGTAGATGGGGGTGGGGGTTTGTACATGCCACAGATGTAGTGCCCAAGAGGGTTAGAAGAGGGCGTTGCATCCCAGAGCACAAATTATAGATAGTTGTGAACAGGATAACATGACAGCTGGGGTCGAAATTCAAGTTCTCCAGAAGAGCAATAATTTCTCCTAACCACTGAGTCATCTCTCCAGCCCCATAAATAAAAAGTTTAACAACGACAACAACAACAAAGTACAAGGAAGAGGGAGATGAAGTATCCTTGGGGCTTGGTGGTCATTTGTTCTATCTGAAAATGTCTATTGTGAAACACTGCTTAAAAAAAATAAGATAAAGAACTGAGCAAGATACTCAACATCACACACTGGCCTCCAAAAGTCTCTCTCTCTCTCTCTCTCTCTCTCTCTCTCTCTCTCTCTCTCTCTCTCTCATGTGTATGTGTGTATGTGCTTCCAAAGTCCACATGTGTGTATGTGTGCACACACACAAACAAGCATTTTGCACTGGGCAAATAGTAAAGATGAATTAGCTTGGCACTACCCACTGCAGGCTCCTGAATCCAAATTGTAAACTAATTTGAAAGATCTCCCTTAAAGAAGAGAGAATCTGAATGGTCTTTCCCTCAGACTCTGCTCCACACATTTTTTTTTTGTATCTTCTTGTGAGTATTTTGTTCCCCCTTCTAAGAAGGACCAGAGTATCCATACTTTGTTCTTCCTCCTTCTTGGGCATCATCTGATATGTGAAATATATCTTGGGTATTCCAAGCTTCTGGGCTAATAACCACTTATCAGTGAGTGCATACCATGTGTGTTCTTTTGTGATTGGGTTACCTCACTCAGGATGATATTTTTCCATCCCATATACAGTTTCAAAATCCAGACACTATTATTGATGCCCACAAGTACTTGCTGACTGGAGCTGGATATAGCTGTCACATGGGAGGCTCTGCTAGTGCATGAAAAATACATAGCGGGGACACTCTCAGCCAGCCATTGAACTGAGCACAGGATCCCCAACGGAGGATCTAGAGAAAGGGCCCAAGGAGCTGAAGGGGTTTGCAGCACCATAGAAGGAACAACAATATGAGCCACCCAGTACTCCCAGAGCTTCCAGGAACAAAACCATCAACCAAAGAGTACACATGGAGTTACCCATGGCTCCAGACGAATAGGCAGCAGAGGATGGCCCAGTTAAACACCAAAGGGAGGAGAGGCCCTTGGTCCTGGAAAGGTTTGATGTTGCAGTGTAGAGGAATACCAGAACACAGTGTAGAGAAATACCAGGACAGGGAAGCGGGAGAGGGTTGATTGGGGAACAGGGGGAGGGGAGATGGCTTATGGGATTTTCGAGGAGGGGGAAACCAGGAAAGTGGACAACATTTGAAATGTAAATGAAGAATATATCTAATAAAAAAAAGAATATATTGTAATGTACTTTTAATTTTGAAGTAAAATAAACTGACAGAGAAATAGCTATTATGACAGAGAAATAGCTATTAAAAAAAGAAGAAGAAGAAGAGAGAATCACAATCACAGGGACTGGAGAGATGACTCAGTGGTTAAGAGCACTGACTGCTCTTCCAGAGGTTCTGAGTTCAAATCCCAGTGACTAAATGGTGGCTCACAACCATCTGTAATGGGATCTGATGCCCACTTCTGGTGTGACTGAAGACAGATACAGAATAGTCATATACTTAAAATAAATAAAATATTAAAAGAAAAGAAGAAGAAATAACTCAAGAAGAAGAAGAAGAAGAAGAAGAAGAAGAAGAAGAAGAAGAAGAAGAAGAAGAAGAAGAAGAAGAAGAAGAAGAAGAAGAGGAAGAAGAAAGAATCACAGGGGTGTCCTAGGAAAGGACCACAGGGCTACCAAGGAAAGAGTCTCCCTGGTTTGTGCCATTCAGACACTTAGAGATAACTACAACCAAGATTGAAGGGGACTCGGTGGCTATGTTAAAGCTGATGACAAACACTGGCATCATTCTCCTGAGTCTGTTTGCTGATGTGCACAATGAAGAGTGATAAGATCCTAGAGGCTCCCACTAATAATTTTAAAGAAAGTCTATGGGGCCAGGAAATGCGCATCAGAATGAGAGTTTCTGAAAAAAAGTCGAGAGAGAGAGAGAGAGAGAGAGAGAGAGAGAGAGAGAGAGAGAGAGAGAGAGAGAGAGAACAAAGCATGAGGTTTTGTAAATGAAGTCTAGCTACAATGGAAGCACAAGAATATTGGATAAACAAAGGCCATGGAAAGTCTGCTGGGAAAAGGCACAAGCAAAGAGTGAAAACAGTCCAATAGAAAGGCAGTGTAGAAAACAAATAACAAGACCAAAGGGACAGGGCTATTCAGGCTTAAAGGAATTCAACTTGTGATACTTTATACCCAGATGCTGGACATGGACCTACAAAATGTAATGGTTTTCTTGCTAGACTTTGGTCTTGCTTTAGTCTGACCCTTCTTTACTGTCCTCCTGCTCCTTGCTTTTGGAGTGGAAATGTTAATTCTGTGCTACTGTATGTTAGAAGTACATAATTTCCTTTTATAATTTTACCTGGCACGATGGTGCATGCCTTTATATGTCACAAGTTCCAGGTCAGCTAAAGCTATATAATAAGATCCTATCAAAAAAAATTAAAAGTTAGAGGAGTTAGTTCACAGTTAAATTGCCTTGATTCTTAGATACTTTAGACTTGGGAACAATGCTGACATTAAGACCTGAAGACTCTTATAAATGAACTGAATCCTCTCCACACTATAAGCTACCTATAAGTCCTTAGGAGCCAGGATGTGATGCTAACTTTGACTCTGAAATACATTCCTATAAGTTCATGTTTTGGCTGCCAGTCACTCCCATGGACATTTTTTTTTCAGTAATGTCACTCTGTGTGTCTTTATATACACCTTTGCTGTAAACTCTGAAAGCCTATTTCTACTTTGAGGCCTGTGGATTCTTTCTATTCATCTGTTTGACTCTAATACAAAAACTTTCCCCTTGCAATAAATGTACAGTAGTGACTGAGTATCCTCAGAGCATTTGTTCTAGTACACACACCTTTATCAAAATCCACAATGCTCAGATCCCTATATCAATGGTGTAATATTTGCATATAAAGTATGAACATCATCCCAATACTTTAAATCATTTCTATATTATGTAGAATATGCAATACAATGTAGATGCTATGCAAATAGCCATTGTACTGTGTTATTTATGGGATACATGACACCAGGCGTATGTGCTTGCTCAGTACAGACACACTTTTCATTTTCCTATGTATTTCCTACCCCTAACTGGCCGAATCTGAAGAAGCAGACTCTGTGGGTAAGGAAAGTCAACCATCTTCCCTTAGCTTCAGTTTATAACAATACTGGATTCTAACCAAATTCTCAGAGAATCTAAAATACCACATCCACCACCTTTTCTCATTAGTTTCTTTTATTTCTCAGGCTGCCCATTTATATGGAGATATTTTAGACCATAATTCTATTCTTCCCTGAAACTGTTCTTTGCTGGAAGTCCCCAGACACTGGCTGTACCCCCATTCCTCTCTCTGAGTCATACTTCTTATAATCCAAAGCAATTATTTTCATGAATGTTCCTCACTTCCCATCTGTATCAGTTTCTTAAGGCTGTTGTTATGAAGCTTTATAAGCCTAGCGACTTTTAAATGACAAAATTTTATTGTCCCAGAGTTCTGGTGGTGTCTTAGTTAGGGTTTCCATTGCCGTAAAGAGACACCACAACCTAGGCAACTCTTATAAAGAACAACATTTCATTGGGGCTGTCTCAAAGGTTCAGTCCATTATCATCAAGGCAGCATTCAGTCAGGTATGGCACTGGAAAAATTGAGAGTTCTACATCTTGTTCTGGAGAGTAAATAGAAGACTGGCTCCCTCTTGACTAGGAGGAGGAAGAGTCTCAAAGTCCACCCCCATAGTGACTCTCTTCCTCCAGAAAGGCCATACCCCCTCCAACAAGGCCACATCTACTCCAGCAAGGCCACACCTACTCCAACAAGTCCACACCTCCTAATGGTGCCACTCCCTGAGCCAAGCATATTCAATCCACCACAGATGGGGTACAAGTACAAATCAATATACAGGCAAGCTGGTTCATTCTGTGGGCTTTGAGGAGTCCTGCACCCCATGGTTCTCTCCCGATTTGTGGAGACTGGTGGAAATCCTTGTCCATTGGCATGTCAATACATCTCTCAGATCTCTTCTTCAGGCTGGCAAGATTAATTCAGGGAGCAAAGGTGCCTGCCATTAAACCTGATGACCTCACTTTTATCCCTGGAAGCCATTTAGTCATAACTAGTCAAAGTACAGAGATTAAAGAACTACTGAGAGTTCATCCCTAATGGGATATGTTTACCACACACTCTGAGGCCCAGGGAAGGCTGAAAACAAGACAGAAGAAAGATGATAAGAGGTGGAAGATGAGGAAGAGTTCTAGGAATCGGTCCTCTGGATACCATGCAGCACTACAATCAGGAACATAGCAGCTGGACCTGCCTACCACGTCATGAAAGTAGGAGGGGTATTAGTTAGGAAGAAGGGAGGAGAGGGTGTTGGGGGTATGTGTAATCACAATAGCTTATATAAAAATAGGAAATCATAAGAAAAAAACCTTTAAACTAATAAAAGTAGTATCTGGGGCTAGGGATGTAGCATAGTTGGAAGAGTGCTTGTTAGCATAGAACTCTGGGCTTGATCCCCAGAATTGCACAAAACTAGATATAATGCAGTACATCTTCAATTCTAGCACTTGGGACACAGGAGGATCAGAAGTTCAAGGTCACCCCTTAGTGAGTGTGAAGTCAACCTGGGATATATATCAGACATGGTCTCAACCAAGAGTCACAGCAAAACTATTAACCATACCTAGCTTCTTTTGCCTTAAACTTTACATGTTTAAAATATGTATATTAATACATATTAGTAATTAATAGCATGCATTATAGTATCTTTGCTAAATGTTTAGCTTGATGTCTCGCCTACTTGGAAGCTAAATTGTGCCTTCTCCTCAAACAGAACATTAATATATGAATCCCAATACCTCAGAATGTGGCTGCATTTGGAGAAAGGTTTAAACCAGAGTATAACAGTATATCACAGTTCAGTGTGACTGCTGTCCTCACCAAAAAAAAAAAAAAAAAAAAAATCAGACACATACAGGGAAATGAGAAATGTGCTTATATGGGGGAGGACTCCATATGGATACACTGAGAAAATGGCCTTCCAAGTGCAAACAAGGGAAGCCACCAACAAGCCCAGAACTGCCTGCAGCTTTTCTTAGTCCTGCCATCTTCAGAACTGTGAGTAAATAAATGTCTGTTACTTAAGCCAGGTCTGTGGCCTTTTGTTCTGGCAGCCCTAGCAAGCTAATAGAAGGGCTGACATCTATTAAGTGTTGGGTTATTTTACCTGTTGGTGTTGCCTTTAGCCTTGTGAGTACAGCTTTCTCCAAATCTGTGGATCCAAGAGGGCAGCTCCTGGTTGCACATATATACTGAGGAACAAGCCAGTAAACAGCACCCCTTCATGGTCTCTGCAACAGTTCCCTCCTCCAGGTTTCTGCTGTGTTTGAGTTCCTATCCTGACTTCCTTTGATGATGAACAGTGATATGGAATGTAAGCCAAATAAACCCTTTCCTCCCCAAGTTACTTTGGTCATGATGTTTCACCACAGTAACAGTAACCTTGACTAAGACATTATCCTTTCCTCTGCTTCAGACATATGTCTCCAGCTTGTCTGAAATGACTTCTTTTTCTCACCTTGACCTTCCACACCCTCACTCCTCTGATTTATCTTAGCTATACTTCAATCGCCTTTTAAAACATCAGTGCATTTCAAAGAAGGCCTGACTGAAGTCCTACTTCCTTGATAAAACTGCCCCCTAGGAACCATCTGTCCTTTCTTTGTAACATCTGGAGACACAATCCTGTCCCCCTGCCCCCATTCCTAATTTTCTTCCTCTGTGTTGCCGAACAAAGACTCTGACAGATAGAATCTTCACGGAATGAGGCAAAGAGAACATAAAGCTCCTGCCAGAAGCGGTGATGGGTGAATGCCAAGGCACTGTCTGCTTAGGAAGTCATTTGATGTACAAAAATTTGACAAAACA
The DNA here is from genome assembly GCA_036184795.1 of Tokudaia tokunoshimensis. Lineage (NCBI taxonomy): Eukaryota > Metazoa > Chordata > Mammalia > Rodentia > Muridae > Tokudaia > Tokudaia tokunoshimensis. The sequence goes on from BTHU01000014.1 coordinate 64,548,924, forward strand.
GGAAAGCCTTACAACTTAGCTTTCAAATCCCACGGAGTTAATGTTGGCAGAAACAAACTGTAACCATCTAAAAGTTAGAAAGTGCTGCCTACAAACTTACCCATGGGCACCGGAGATGAGGGCGTTCACGGTGGGGCAAGTTAGTGATACTCACTGTGGATGAAAGTTAGAGCCCTTGACCATGGAGCCTGCAGTCAGCCCAGGTGACTTCCTGACCACGCAGCTTTGGACTAGCTACTCAAACATTTCCAGGCCTCATTTCCTTCTGTCCAAAAGTTGGAGACTTACAAGCTAACATTAGTTAAAGTCTTACTTTAGGCTAGAAACTGTGTCAAGTATTTTTGTGCAGTATACACTAGAACTGAACATATTTTCAAATACAAAGCTGTGGATTCAGAACTTGACTGATAGCTTCTAGATGTCTTTGTTCCCCTAAAATTTATATCCTAGTCCCCAAAGCAATAGTATTAGGACCTGGTAGTTTGGGGGAGATAAGCTAATGGAGCAAATATCACAAACAAGATTAATCCCTTTATAAATGAAGCACAACAGGTTCATAGCTAGTAGGAAAATTATTTTCTAGCCAATCACATCTTGAAAACCACACATGTCCTATGTCTAAATATCATATTTAGATGAGACTTTGGATTTCAAAGTTGCTGCTGGAATTAGTGAGAACTTTGTAGGGGTAGGAGGTGTAATGGAATAAAATAAATGTATTTTTAATGTAAAACAGAAGTGAACACCATAGCCCTTTGAATTAGTCGTTTAGTTGTCAGAAACAACTAAAAGGAATAGGGATTTGTTTGGATCAGTTTCTTTCTTTCTTTCTTTCTTTCTTTTTTTTTTTTTGAGCCATTTTTGTTTTATTGGAATTGCTTATTTTATGTCTAAAGAATGAACAGCATTGTGCATCTCTGACAGGACTAAAATAAAGGTACTTGCATTAAGGGAACCAGCCAAATTGCACAGACTGGTAATTCTCCATTTGTCCATAATTGTGATTTATATTAAAACCACAAAGCTTAGGAAAAGAGTGCCCAGTGGTTGGGAATATTATTTCTTTTTTTTTTCTATATTTTTTATTTACATTACAAATGACTTCGCCTTTCCCGTTTCCTCCCTCCCTGAAAGTCCCATAAACCCCCTTCCCTCCCTCTGTTCCCCATTCAACCCCCTCTCGCTTCTCTGTCCTGGTATTCCCCTACATCCAGTCTTTCCAGGAACAGGGCTCTCTCCTTCCATCTTCTTGGAAATCTATTGATATGTGAATTGTGTCTAGGGTATTCCGAGCTTCTGGGTTAATATCCCCTTATCAGTGACTGCATACCATGTGTGTTCTTTTGTGATTGGGTTACCTCACTAAGGATGATATTTTCCAGTTCTGACCATTTGCCTAGGAATTTCGTGAGTTCATTGTTTTTAATTGCAGAGTAGTATTCCATTGTGCAAATATACCACATCTTCTGAATCCATTCCTCCGTTGAGGGACATCTGGGTTCTTTCCAGCTTCTGGCTATTATAAATAAGGCTGCTATGAACATAGTGGAGCATGTGTCCTTATTGCATGCAGGGGAAGCCTCTGGGTATATGCCCAGGAGTGGTAGAGCAGGATTCTCCGAGAGTGTCATGCCCAGTTTTCTGAGGAACCGCCAGACTGCTTTCCAGAGTGCTTGTACCAGCTTGCAATCCCACCAGCAGTGGAGGAGTGTTCCTCTTTCTCCACATCCTCGCCAACAACTGCTGTCTCCTGTGTTTTTGATCTTAGCCATTCTGACTGGTGTGAGGTGGAATCTCAGGGTTGCTTTGATTTGCATTTCACTAATGACTAAGGATGTTGAACATTTCTTTAGGTGCTTCTCAGCCATTAGATAGTCTTCAGGTGAGAACTCTGTATAGCTCTGTACCCCATTTTTAATAGGGTTATTTGGCTCTCTGGAGTCTAACTTCTTGAGTTCTTTGTATATATTGGATATTAGCCCTCTGTCGAATGTAGGGTTGGTAAAGATGTTTTCCCAGTTTGTTGGTTGCCACTTTGTCCTTTTGACAGTGTCCTTTGCCTTACAGAAACTGTGCAATTTTATGAGGTCCCATTTGTCAATTCTTGATCTTAGAGCATAAGCTATTGGTGTTCTGTTCAGGAAATTTTCCCCTGTGCCCATGTGTTCAAGGTTCTTCCCTAGTTTCCTTTCTATTAGCTTCAGTGTGTCTGGTTGTATGTGGAGGTCCTTGATCCACTTTGAATTGAGCTTAGTACAAGGAGACAAGAATGGATCGATTTGCATTTTTCTGCATGTTGACCTCCAGTTGAACCAGCACCATTTGTTGAAAAGTCTATCTTTTTTTCCACTGGATGGTTTTAGCTCCTTTGTCAAAGATCAAGTGACCATAGGAGTGTGGATTCATTTCTGGGTCTTCAATTCTGTTCCATTGATCTACATGCCTGTCACTGTACCAATACCATGCAGTTTTTAACACTATTGCTCTGTAGTACAGCTTGAGGTCCAGGATACTGATTCCCCCAGAAGTTCTTTTACTCTTGAGAATAGTTTTAGCTATCCTGGGTTTTCTGTTATTCCAGATGAATTTTTGAATTGCTCTTTCTAACTCTATGAAGAATTGAGTTGGGATTTTGATGGGGATTGCATTGAATCTGTATATTGCTTTTGGCAAGATGGTCATTTTTACTATATTAATCCTGCCAATCCATGAGCATGGCAGATTTTTCCATCTTCTGAGGTCTTCTTCAATTTCTTTCTTCAGAGACTTGAAGTTCTTGTCATACAGATCTTTCACTTGTCTGGTTAGAGTCACACCAAGATACTTTATATTGTTTGTGGCTATCGTGAAGGGTATCATTTCTCTTACTTCTTTCTCAGCCTGCTTATCCTTTGAGTATAGGAAGGCTACTGACTTGCTTGAGTTGATTTTATATCGGGCCACTTTGCTGAAGTTGTTTATCAGCTGTAGGAGTTCTCTGGTGGAGTTCTTTGGGTCGCTTAAGTATACTATCATATCGTCTGCAAATAGTGATAGTTTGACTTCTTCCTTTCCAATTTGTATCCCTTTGACCTCCTTTTGTTGTCCAATTGCTCTAGCTAGAACTTCAAGTAGTTTAATCCAAAGTTACTTAGCCCTGTATGCTTGTTAGAACATTACCATAGGAGGAACATGTAGCAAAGGAGAACCTTCGCATCCTGATACACAGGAAGAGGGCAGGGCAGGATGTAACACCCAAGGGCGTGTTCCTTCTCACCCTGTCCCCTCAACCCCTACCCCAGGCGACCTTCCTCCAACTAAACCTCACTCCTATCTTTCACACCTTCTGCATCCATGGCCTTCAGATTGAGAATTCATTGAGGGATTAAACCATTCATTAGGTCAGAGCCCTCCTCAGGATCCCTGGAGATGCCATCACAGACACACCCTGAGGTATGCCTCACTGATCCCCCTAGGCATTTCTTAATCCTATCACAGTTGTCTGATCACGATTAGCCATGGCACTCACCATACTGAGGGAATTAGAAGGTGGTGTCTTTGAGAGATTATGAGATAATAAGGGAGGAAGTCTGGAAAACCAGTCCCTTTACCAAAGATGACCAAGGGAGACTATTCACCTCTTCCAATAGTAAGAACCTAAGGAGAAGAATTTATTAGAAAATGCCCTTGCAGACACCACATCTGCCTACTTCACCTCTACCTTCCAAGCCTAGAGATTATGAAAAATAAATGTCTATTGTTTGCATGCCACATGTTCTGTGGTGTTTGTAACAGCAGACAGAACAAACCAAGACACAGGTACAGGGTAAAGTATGACTGTTTTCATTGTTATGAAACACATTTCTATAGCCTGATTAGCAGGTTTTTCATCCCCCAAAAATGTGTAAGCACTGACTGGCTTTGACCCCACCAATTGTATAACCTTGACTAAACTGACACAGCTCAGCCTCTGTTTCTCTGAGGTCTGAATCACACATAACAATCTTTATTCTGCAAGGCCGTTGGAGGACCCAGCTGGGATACTGGAAGCAAATAGCTGTGAACGTTGCTTTGCCCTGTACAGAGATGAGATTGTTCTGATTTTTGCTGCCACCACTGGGTCATTTTCTGTCCCTTTCAACAGCAAGCAGTATGACTAGGTCTGACAGACTATAAGAAAGATAGTCACCCTCTCTGTGGGCAAATGCACAGTGATGAGCCATTTCCTTTTATCATGTCATCCTACAGGTCTGAGCTTTGTGTCTTTCAGACTCCAAGAGTGTCTGTCAGTCAGCAACCTAGGGGAGAAAAGAAAAATAGACACCCAAGCAAGTGGACCAAATGCATTTAGCCAAACTGTCTGTCACTTCCAGGTCCTGCCCCACTTCAGGCTTTGGGAGGGGCACCCAAGTAGAAGGTATTTGCAAGGACAATGAGCAATCTGGTGACCTTCACCAAACAATAGTGTTGCAGAGATGGAGTGAGTAGAAAGGGAGGCGTGCATTTTGGAGATACACAGAAAACATCCTCTGATTGTTGCTTAAAGGTCACCTCCCAGGGACTTCTTTCTAGGCTTTGTTATCTAAAATAACCAAAGCCTTCCCATTCTTCCCAGGTGCACGCCACAATTTCCCTTTGTAAAAAGGGAAATGTAATAATTTTACCTAATCTTTTAGGGTGGTGGTGAGGAATAAATGCACAAGGAAATGTTTCAAATGGTGTATAACTCATTATATTTAATATTTGTCACATTTATCAGTGTTATTGCTATTGTTTAATTCATCTAGTAATTACTTCATTGTGGCATGTGTAAGGTCTGAAAAAATGCGATCTTTGTTATCCATTTATGTGTATGGTTATTATCTAACTTCCTCATTCAATCTCTGCAAGTGCCTAAGCAACATTTTCATTAAGTACTTACTACATATTAGCTGGCAACCAAGTGCAGTGGCTCAAGTTGTAATCCCAACATTTGGGAGGTTAAGAAAGATGCTCATAGCTAGAGAGAGAACCCAAGGAACTGAAGAGGTTTGCAGCTCTGCAGGAGGAACAATAATATGAACCAATCAGTACCCCCAGAACTCCCAGAGACTAAACCACCAACCAAAGAGTGCACATGGAGGGTCCCACAGCTCCAGCTACATATGTAGAAGAAGATGACCTTGTGAAGGCCTGATTCCCCAGAGTAGGGGAATGCAAATCAAGAAATTGGGGAGGGGAGAGGGTGAGCAGGGGAAGGGGGAATGGGATAGGGGGTTTTCAGTGGGGTAACATGGAAAAGGGTTAACATTCGAAATGTAAATAAAGCAAACATCTAATAAAAAAAAGATGTTCATAACCTATTGGAGTTACCTGATGAGATCCCACCTCTAAAAGAATGTGTGTGTGCACAAGATGATTGATTATTTAATAAACAGGCAACCATCACCCTCAGACTCATTCCCCATGTCCCAAGAACATTTGGGTAGGACAGTTTATTTGAATTTGGGACCTAGGGAAATGATGACACTGAAAAGTCATCTATCTATACAGGGATGAGGGTTTGGGTGGAGATTAACACTTACCATATTGTGGTTCTATAGAGGTCATTATTCACAACCAATTGACTTAGCCAGGCAGCTAATCATCTATTATGCAAATGTGTTCTAAGTTCTTGCTCGCTGCCTTTTACCCTGCATTATGTCCTGTATTTGCCATTTCCACATGCCCACAGGAAAAGGACACTCAGCTCAGACCTGAGACTCAGGAAAGTTCCAGAAGAGCAGGGTCTGAGAATGCTTATAAATATTCCACTACGGACACCTAATTTCCTCATAAATGACCATTCTAGCCAGAATTAATTTGCCCAAGACCAGGATATGTGGGTCCAGTTTTGTCAATCTGAAGATAGGGCTTGCAGCTGTGTTTGTTCCTGTGAGCGTGTGAATAACCATTATCACAATCAAGATCTGTCATCCATGGCTTACTATTCATTTCCTAATTCGTCATCACGTTTTGTTCAAGCTTAATGCTGACCCATTGCATTTAACGCCACATTCCGCGGGCAGCACAGATCTGCTGCTGTGTTCGTTGGAGGAAGTCAACCGTCTCTCCCCTTGTCTGCTGCACTAACAGCAGGAAAGAGAGAAAATAAGCATTTTCTCCTCTTGTTGTCTAGGGGCTCTGATTTGGTGAAACCATTTCCTCTTCCCCCATCCACAATTTCCTTTTTCCTTCCATCCACAATGCCAAGCTACCCCAAAGTGCTTAAAGCCCTAAGGTATTCAATATTATTGAATTATTCCGCTATGCTTCCTCCCCAGCATAGTCACACACTCACACGCACATGTGCACACACAAAGTATGACCCAGTGGGCACTGTGTCACCTCATCGCAACTCCAACTAGCGAAACCTCCTTCTCATTGATGTAAAATAAGGTTGGTAGATTTTATTTTCTCCATATTCCCAAATGATACCTGAGATGAAGGACATGTTCAGCGACAGCACAGCACACTATTCCTATATTTCTATCATTTTTACCCCACTTTTACCATCTATGACACATTGTTCAATTATCACTCCTTAAGTTGACATCCTAAGTTTTAAATATAGTTATTTAAATAGGATATCTTGCTGAACACATTGGTCCAAGACTTTAATCCCAGCACTTGGGAGCAGGGACAGGCAGATCTCTATGGAGTGGGAGGCTACCCTGGTCTACATACTGAGTTTCATAGCAGCCAGTCTGTATTTAATATGCTATCTAAATACATAAGTAAAATCTTGTCATTACTACATACCCATATAGATGATCCAGAATTATTTCCTAGGAATACAATCACAAGCAAAGGAAAATAAAAAATCCTAAAAGCATGACAGCTAGAAACCTTGTCTACCAAGGATGCAGCCAGGAACTTGCTTTCTGTTTACATGGCAATATAGCAAGTGTTCAAAAGTGCTGGAGTCCTGATTTCATCAGAGGAGACTTTTTCAGAATTGAGAAGGGCCATGCTGCCTCCAAAATGATGATACCACTTAACAGAGATACCACAAGCATCCAAGGTCACCTCTAAGAATTTTATTTTGGTAAAATATCTGGGTGGCTGATCATTATGCCCACTGTTGCTGAGGGGTACTGTCTTCCTCCTCATCTCCTTGCCTGTGAATATGACCAGGAAGCCTGGCTAGGAAAGTGGATATTCAGAATTACATCCCCATTCACGGGCATAGAGCGCTCCAGTATTATTTTAAGACTGTGGTGCCTTCCCTGGCACTTCCCCAAGTCCACAGCTCTAGGAATCTCAGACCTTGGGTATCTGCATTCTCACTTTTTGTAAAGGAATCACTGCCTGTGTGCAACAAAAGCAGCTTCTGCAGTGTGCTTCTGCAGCTTTTGTGGAGGCCGTCCTTTCTTCCTTTCATGTCTCTATAGGCATGTATGTGGAACTGGGAGCTGCAAGACACCCAAGCACACAGCCTGCTGTCAGGAGAGGAATGATTGAGACACACAACGAACAAGCTGTCTTCTGCTGATTCACTGGCAGGTGAGGGCAGGAGACATTTAAATGCTTCGGCTTTGAATGGAGTCTGGGCTTACAGTTCTCTCATTCTATCATTTTCAAGCAGCAGAAAATTGGGCAAGTTGCTCAGCCCCACCCCACCTCCAGAACCCTTCTCCTCATTAGCAGAAGGGTCCTAATGTCCTCCAGTCTATCGTGGTGTTGTCAGGACATAGGACTTAAAGAAGATGCGGTCCCAGGCACATCAATAAACACTCATCCATGACCAGCCTCTTCCTCTCTGACCTTGATTTCTCTTTTGCATGTTGGCATCATTCACAGAGGACCAAACTCAACCCCCTTTTGGTTTGTTTGCTTGTTTGTTTTGCCTTCCAAATCCTGAGTCTCATCTGCAAAATGAAAAAGAAAAAAAAAATAAGCTGTGAATTTCCATAATTTACTTTTGTTTTCTATGACTTGATTATGGCAAGTGATGTATGGGAGCTGATCGGAATGACAAGAAAGGAACAGGGTAAAGAGGGAAGGACTTCATGCCAACAAGCCAAACTGCCAGCCTCCTTTGTATAATCATTAGCTGACTGCTGGAAGCTCCTGTCCCCTAAAGATTTGGGGGAAAGAGAGAGTAACGAGGAGGATCTATCAAATGGGGAGCATTTGTGAACAGATTTGAATTAAAGAATTATTGGTCTCTTCCCTGGCTAAGCTTGGGAAAATAGAAAGAGTATGTAAAAAAAATAGAGAAACACTTCCCCCTGCTGCCTGGATGCTGGATAGCAGTGTAGATATTAGAAAAGAGGAGAAAAGATTCACCATCCCAGAAAAACATCCTCTAAATGTTTGCAAAGAATACCTTCTGAGCAGATATTTAAACTTTGTGTAGAATGTTGTCCCTGTCTAAAAGCTTTTTTTTAACCTATGAAAGTTGTACAAATAATGATAAGATATTGTTACAAGGATTCTGCTCTTTGCAGGACATTTTATTATTATTGCATTATTTAAACAAACAAACAAAAAAAGGTCCTTAATCAAAATGACATACCCACTATGAATCAAAGCTCTTGTTTCTACCCAGAACAATTTGGAACTTTCCACCCCACCCCACCCCCCCATCCCCGGTAACCACACTGATGATCCCCTCTTATCTCTGTAATCTGCAGCATAGCTAAGCTTTGATTTCACTGAACTTTAGAGGCCAGTGCTCAGAATTAGAGGGGCTTAATGCCAGCAAGCTTTCTCTGAAAAAGCCAAAGGAGAAGGAAAAGTCCTTTTGCTTCTACTGAAGTGTTCTCATAAAGGGCAGATGCAAACACTAACAACACTGACTTTTAGCTGCTTGGATGCCACTGACACAGGCACCTCCCGAAGATGGCAGGTTTGCCAGCCCTTGATGCAACCCAGGTTTGGCTTATTGTATTCCAGAGAGGTAGAAAATTGTCTTCCAATGTAGAGAGTGTGCCAGCAGGCTTGCCAAGGTCAAAGAAAAATCCAATTACCCACAACAAACACTCACCATACAATCGAATTACACTAATCAGAAAAACATTTGATCTTGCAACTGACTTTTCCAGAAAACTTACCTTTGAATCACTCTGAGCCACACGTCAGCATCCAGTTGACCAAATTTCCCTCTGATAGCCAACATCCTAAAATAGCAAGTCAGTAAGACTTGCCTGTCTACCCACAACCCTTTGGCTCCCTCCAGTGGCCACCTTCAGTCTTAGCTGGCAATTTCCACACAGACTTCTTACCATTAAGAACCTGGGGGAATGTTGCTTTTTCACATTGTTTTGTCACAGCAACTGAAGGAAACTGAGACAATTAATAAGTTTTCTTATCTTTTGCTATCTTTCTTATAGGATGATGTGGTAAAAGTGGCCCTGTCCCGACACTGTTCAACCTTAGACTTGAAAGCCTCCAAAACTGTAATATAAATCTCTGTTCTGTATATGAAGGAGGAGGAGGAGAAGGAGGAGGAGGAGGAGGAGAAGGAGCAGGAGAAGAAGAAGAAGAAGAAGAAGAAGAAGAAGAAGAAGAAGAAGAAGAAGAAGAGGAAGAGGAAGAGGAAGAGGAAGAGGAAGAGGAAGAGGAAGAGGAAGAAGAAGAAGAAGAAGAAGAAGAAGAAGAAGAAGAAGAAGAAGAAGAAGAAGAAGAAGAAGAAGAAGAAGAAGAAGAAGAAGAGGAAGAAGAAGAGGAAGAAGAAGAAGAAGAAGAAGAAGAATATTGGAGAAAGAGGAACACTCCTCCACTGCTGGTGGGATTGCAAGCTGGTACAACCACTCTGGAAAGCAGTCTGGCGGTTCCTCAGAAAACTGGGCATGACACTCTCGGAGGATCCTGCTATGCCACTCCTGGGCATATACCCAGAGGCTTCCCCTGCATGCAATAAGGACACATACTCCACTATGTTCATAGCAGCCTTATTTATAATAGCCAGAAGCTGGAAAGAACCCAGATGTCCCTTAACGGAGGAATGGATTCAGAAGATGTGGTATATTTACACAATGGAATACTACTCTGCAATTAAAAACAATGAATTCACGAAATTCTTAGGCAAATGGTCAGAACTGGAAAATATCATCCTTAGTGAGGTAACCCAATCACAAAAGAACACACATGGTATGCAGCCACTGATAAGGGGATATTAACCCAGAATCTTGGAATACCCTAGACACAATTCACGTATCAATAGATTTCCAAGAAGATGAAAGGAGAAACCCCTGGTCCTGGGAAGACTGGATGTAGGGGAATGCCAGGACAGAGTAACGAGAGGGGGTTGAATGGGGAACAGGGGGAGGGAAGGGGGCTTATGGGACTTTCAGGGAGGGAGGAAATGGAAAAGGGGAAAACATTTGGTAAATAAAAAAATATAGAAAAAATAGAAAAAGAAGAAGAAGAACAACAACAACAACCTGGGGGAATCACCATCCCTGACCTCAAGCTGTACTACACACAGAGCAATAGTGATAAAAAAAATTACATGGTATTGGTATAGTGACAGGCAGGTAGATCAGTGGAGTAGAATTGAAGACCCAGAAATGAACCCACACACCTATGATCACTTGATCTTTGACAAAGGAGCTAAAAACATCCAGGGGGGAAAAAGATAGCCTTTTCAACAAATGGTGCTGGTTCAACTGGCGGTGAACATGTAGAAGAATGCAAATTGATCCATTCCTATCTCCCTGTACAAAACTCAAGTCCAAGTAGATCAAGGACCTCCACATAAAACCAGATACACTGAAACTAATAGAAGAGAAAGTGGAGAAAACCTTGAACACATGGGCACAGGGGAAATTTTCCTGAACAGAAAATCAATGGCTTATGCTCTAAGATCAAGAATTGGCAAATGGGACCTCATAAAATCACAAAGCTTCTGTAAGGCAAAGGACATTGTCAATAGGACAAAACAGCAACCAACAGATTGGGAAAAGATCTTTATCAACCCTACATCGGATAAAGGGCTAATATCTAATATATATAAAGAACTCAAGAAATTAAACTTCAGAGAACCAAATAACCCTATTAAAAATGGGGAACAGAGCTAAACAGAGAATTCTCAACTGAGGAAACTCGAATGGCCAAGAAGCACCTAAAGAAATGTTCAACATCCTTAGTCATCAGGGAAATGCAAATCAAAATGACCATGAGATTCCACCTCACACCAGTCAGAATGGCTGAGACCAAAAACTCAGATGACAGCAGATGCAGGCGAGGATATGGAGAAAGAGGAACACTTCTCCATTGTTGGTGGGATTGCAAGCTGATACAACCACTCTGGAAATCAGTCTGACAGTTCCTCAGAAAATTGGACACAGTACTACCTGAGGACCCAGCTATACCTCTCCTGGGCATATACCCAAAAGATGTTCCACCATACCACAAGGACACATGCTCCACTATGTTCATAGCAGCCATATTTATAATTGCCAGAGTTTGGAAACAACCCAGATGTCCCTAAACAGCAGAATGGATACAGAAAATGTGGTACATTTACACAATGGAATACTACTTAGCTATTAAAAATGACTTCGTGAAATTCTTAAGCAAATGGATGGAACTGGAAAATATCATCCTGAGTGAGGTAACCCAATCACAAAAGAACACACATGGTATGCACTCACTAATAAGTGGATATTAACCCAAAAGCTCAGAATACCCAAGATACAACTCACAGATCATATGAAGCTCAAGAAGAAAGGAGACCGAAATGTGAATGCTTCAGTGCTTCTTAGAAGGGCGAACAAAATACTCAAGGAGGAAATACGGAGACAAAGTGTGGACCAGAAGCTGAAGGAAAGGCCATCCAGAGACTGCTCCACCTGGGGATCCATCCCACATACAGTCAGTCGCCAAACCTGAATGCTATTGCAGATGCCTGAAAGTGCTTGCTGACAGGAGCCTGATATGGCTGTCTCCTGAGAGGCTCTGCCAGAGCCTGACAAATACAGAGGCGGATGCTCGTAGCCAACCATTGGACTGAACACAGGATCCCAGATGGAAGAATTGGAGAAGCTGAGGGTGTTTGCAGCCCCATGGAGGGAGCAACAGTGTCAAATGGCCAGATCCCCCCGGAGCTCCCAGGGACTAGACCACCCAACCAAAGAGTACACATGAAGGGACCCATGGCTCTGCCTGCTTGTGTGGCAGAGGATGGTCTTGTTGGACATCAGTGGGAGGAGCGACCCTTGGGCCTGAGTGGGTGTGATGCCCCAATGTAAGGGAATGCCAAGGCGGGAAGGCAAGAGTGGGTGGGTGGGTGGGGGAGCACCCTCATAGAGGCAGGGGGAGGGGGGATGAGATAGGGTGTTTCCGGAGGAGAGACCTGGAAAGGGGATAACATTTGAAATGTAAGTAAAGAAAATATCCAAGAAAAGAAAAGAAAAGAAAAAGAACCTACTTTGTTCTGTTTGAGGGCTTGTGTCTTGAACAATCTAACATAAGACAAAGATACAAGAGGGGGTTTGGTCCCCAACAGCAACCCCAGAATGATAAAGCGCTGCATAAAATGGTTGTTGTTTGTTCCTTGCTGGCACCCAGTGCACTAAAAAGCCACATTCACTAACACACTGTATGTTGGCTTCTCTCTAAGTGGTTTCCTGGGATGGTCTGCTAAGACAGGCCAACTAACAAAAAAAGACAAAGAAAGTTTAAAACAGAACTTTAGCGCCAGCACGCATGCACACACACACACAAAATCATTAACCGTGATAAATAGTAACTACGATTAAAAAAAATTCTCCCAAGAACCTAAGGCTGAAGAGAGTTAACTAGCAAAGACAAACTTGAAAGGGATTCCCTTTTGGGATAAACTTGTCTCTGCCCACAAGATATCAGTGAAGTTACTGCTTTAATCGGGTCTCAGAGGGTCTGAAACCAAGCACTTCAGAGTGCAGCTAGAGAGGCATTCAGCCTTTAATGGTGCAGGTTAGGGTCCTACAGCACTTTTAGCAGAAGCCGTTTTGAACTTGCAGGAAGCGGCCACTTAGTGCTCAGCCCTGCAAGCCAAGCCAAACCTGTGTGCACACTGGGTTGCAAAGAGAGGTTTACTGGTTCACAGTGCAGCCCAGAAGGCAGGCAGCCAGCAAGCAGGGACTAAGGTGCCAGTAAACTCGGGGAGCCTTTCTGAAGCCCTCAACAGGCACAGAGCAACTAGGGGCTCTACAGTCCATACTGAGAAAGCGAAACAAAGTTTATCACCAATGCAAGGCTGCACTGTCACAGACCGAGTCTGCATTCAATTCTGAACCTCATTCAATTTGGGAAGCCCCGCAACTCATGCCACTGCAGTATCCTCCAGCGCCCCCGACTGGGAGAGTTTAACACCAGTTTGTTTTAAACGCAGAATGGTTTGAGCATCCTTTAGTTCATCATAGTGCACACCTTGAAGGGCATATTTACAGCTGAGATGCAAAAGATAGCAAACACCGTCCTCAGATACATCGTTTACATTCAAATCTTTGTCTCAGAGTCTGCGAAACGAGACAACGTCTATCGGACCTGATTTCCATGTGTGCTTGGGTAACGTGAAGAAACTCCATAGCTCAGTTCCCATTCTCTCTCTTGTAAAGTCCATGTGATAAATGCTATCCCTAACTCACAGGATTCTTTTTTCCATTTCCAATACTTTACTTTTTCAAAATTCACTTTAGATCCCGATCACAGACCCCTCTCTCCTTTCTTTCCAGTCCTGCCCTTACAATCCCAACCTCCACTGCCTCATGCCCTTCTCCTCAGAGAAGCTCCCCCTTGGATACTATGCCATCCTGGGATATCTAGTACCAGCAGGACTAGGCATACCCAGCAGTCAGGTAGGGGGAAGGGGATCCAATGTCAGGGAACAGAGACCTAGACAGCCCCGCTTCTCTTGTTAAGAGACCCACATGAAGATCAAGCTGCACATTTGCTACAGATGTGTAGGGGGTGTAGGTCTAGCTTCTGAATGTTCCCTGGTTGGTCGCCCAGTCTCTGTGAGCCCCCACGGTCCAAGGTTAACTGACTCTATAGATTGTGTTGTAGTGTCCTTGACCCCTCCAACTTGCTTTTTCTATCCCTCACTCTTCCACAAGACTCCCCAAGCCCTGCCTAATGTTTGTCTGTGGGATTCTGCATCTGCCTCCATCCACTGTTGGTTGAAGCCTCTCAGGAAACAGTTATGCAGACAGTTCCTGTCTGCAAGCATAACAGAGTATCATTAATAGTGTCAGGGGGCAATTAAAAACAATGAATTCACGAAATTCCTAAGCAAATGGTCAGAACTGGAAAATATCATCCTTAGTGAGGTAACCCAATCACAAAAGAACACACATGGTATGCAGTCACTGACAAGGGGATATTAACCCAGAATCTTGGAATACCCAAGGCACAACTCACATATCAATAGATTTCCAAGAAGATGAAAGGAGAGACCCCCTGTTCCTGGAAAGACTGGATGTAGGGGAACGCCAGGACAGAGAATCGAGAGGGGGTTGAATGGGGAACAGAGGGAGGGAAGGGGGCTTATGGGACTTTCGGGGAGGGAGGAAACGGGAAAGGGGAAATCATTTGGAATATAAATAAAAAAACTTAGAAAATAAAAAAAAAGAAGTGAAAAAAATAGTGTCAAGGGTTAGCTGTCTCCCATGAGATGAGTCTCAAGTTGGGACAGTCATTGGTTGGCTGTTCCATCACTCTCTGTTCCATCTTTATCCAGACCCATCTTGTAGGCAAGACAAATTTGGGGATACAGTTTTGTGGGTGGATTGCTGTCCTCTTCCCTCCTCTGGAAGTCCTGCCTGGCTACAGGAGGTGGCCACTTCACTCTCTGCATTCCCCTCTGGTAGGAATCTCAGCTAGAGTCACCCCCATAGACTCCCCATATCCTTCCCTGTCCCAGGCCTCCAGCTAGTCACCAGAGATGCTCCCCCCATTTCCATTCTCATTCTTAGCCCTCTCCACCCCCATACACACCCCTAATCACCACCCTATTCCTCTCCTCACACCCTCTCCTACCCAATTCCTTCTTTCTACCCACCTCTGATAATTATTTAGTTTCCCCTTCTGAGTAAGAGTCCCAAATCCTCCCTTGGGACCTTTTTATTATCCAGTTTCTATGGGTCTGAATTCACAAGACTCTAATAGAATAAACAAATTCAATGCTCGATGCATTGTTCAAGTGCATTGAGTGAGAAAAACATGCTCAAAAACTGTCACTTCCTTCTTTCTTTTCCAATCAATTCACATCCTTCTCCCGTAAGTTAGAGCCAAATTATGAGCATGTCTGAACTGTTCAGCTCAAGACATTTCATCCTTGGATGTGGTCCAGTGCCCAAGGAGGGGAAGGTGGTTAGAAGGACACTTTGCCCTTAAAGAGACTGAAGCACTGGGAATAGCAAAGATCAAAATGTGTTTCTCTTCAGAGAAAAATTCAAAGAGACAATTTTAAAATATTAATTTATTTTTATTCATGTGTGTATGTGTGTGTGTGTGTGTGTGTGTGTGAGAGAGAGAGAGAGAGAGAGAGAGAGAGAGAGAGAGAGAGAGAGAGAGAGAGAGAGAGAGAAGGGAGAGAAAAAGAGGGAGCACCTGCATCCTAAATGCATGTATGTACACCTCACTGGTGCAAGTGCCCACAGAAGCCAGAAGAGGATGATGGTAGCTGAGGAGCTGTGGTTGCAGGCAGTTGTGAGCACTATGATGTGGATGCTGGGAACTGAAACCCTGGGTCTTGTGCAAGAACAGGAAGTATTCTTAGCCATTGAGATAGCTCTGTGGTCCAAGCCTGAGAATTTCTATTGGTACACAATAAATAGACTTTAAAGGGTATGAAAAGTATGCAGATATATGCTATTAGTTGAAAACTGTGCCAACTGTTTCATATTCTCTGATAGGTAGGATAAATATTGTGAAAATGACCATTCTAGCAAAATCAATTTACAGATTCAATGAGATATTAATCAAAATCCCTATCTCACTCTTCACAAAGATAGAAAAAGCTAGCCTCAAATTAATATGGCATCAAAAAAGACCCTAGGTAGCTAAAAAGAATAATGATAGAGGGATATCCATTCCAAATTTTAAGATATATTATAGAGATATAATAACAGAAACAATAAGGTACTGACATAAAAATAGATATGCAGGCCGATGGAATAAAACAGAAAACCCGAACATTGATACACATCGATACAGTCATCTGTTATTTGACAAAGAGGCTGAAAACATAGCAGGAGAAAAACAAAGAGGAGAAAAGAAAGCATCTTCAACAAATCATACTGAAAAAAAAAAAAGAATGCCCATATAGAGAAGAATGAAATGAACCTTATCTATCATCCAGGCAAAAGTTAACCCAATGTGGATCAAAGCTCTTCACTTTAAATCTGAAATGCTAAAGCCGCTGGAAGGAAACATACAATGTAGGCAGATACAGATGAAGGACAGGATTTTCTGAATAGAACTCCATTTGCCCAGAAATTAAGCCCAAGATTGACAAATGAGACCTCATAAAGCTGAAAAGCTTCTGCACAACTGAGGAAATGACCCAGTGAAGAAAAGTGAGGAAGTAAAAAAAAAAAAAGTGAAGAAACCCACAGAGCTGCAAAGAATCTTTGCCAGCTCTAAGTCTGACAGAGTGCTGATATCCAGAACGCACAAAGAGCTCAAAAAACAAAGAGTCAAGGAAACAAATGACTCAATTAAGAAATGGGCAAGCAATCTGAGCAGAGAATTCTCAAAGGAAGAAACAAAAAGTGGCTAAGAAATAAAAAGTATTAATCATCTTTAGCAGTTAGGGAAATGCAAATTACAACCTTGAGATAGCATCTCACACCAGTCAGAATGGCTAGGGTTAACAAAACAACTGATGGAAAGTGCTTAAAGACATATTCAACATTCTTAGCCATCAGGGAAGCAAATCAAAACAACCCTGAGATTCCACCTCACACCAATCAGAATGGCTAACATCAAAAACTCAAACAACAGCACATGCTGGCAAGGATGTGGTGAAAGTGGAACACTCCTCCATTACTGGTGGTGCAAACTAGTATAACCACTCTGGAAATCAATCTGGAGGTTCCTTAGAAAATTGGAAATAGTTCTATGTGAAAACACATCTATATCACTCCTGGGCATATACCCGAAAGATGCTCTACCATACCACAAGGACACATGCACCACAATGTTCATAACAGCCTTATATATAATAGCCAGAAGCTGGAAACAACCCACATGTCCCTTAACTGAAGAATGGATACAAAAAAAATGTGATGCATTTACACAATGGAATACTACTCAGCTATTAAAAATGAGGACTTCATGAATTTTACAGGCAAATGGATGGAACTAGAAAATATCATCCTGAGTAAGGTAACCCAATCACAAAAGGACATACATGGTATGTGCTCATTGATAACTGGATAATAGCCCAAAAGCTCAGAATACCCATGATACAACTCACAGACCATATGAAGCTTAACAAGAAGAAAGGCCAAAGTGTGGATGCTTCAATTCCATTAGAAGGGAAATTTGTTTCCACAGGAGGAGGCAGAGTAAGGGAAGGAGGCCTGGGTAGGAGAGGAGGGAGGAAAAGAAAGGCAGAATCAGGTATGGGAAGAGACAGAAGAAAAGTCCAGAGGGCCAGGAGAATGAATAGTAATATGTAGCATCGAGGGGTTGAGAAGGGGGGGCACTAGATGCCAGGCATGAAAGAAGTTTCCAGGACCCAGTGGGGATGACATTAGCTGAAATGCCCAAAAGCAGGGACATAGAACCTGAAGAGACCACCTCCAGTAGATAGACATGGCCCCCAGTTGAAGTATGGGGCCACCCACCCATCTCAAAATTTTTAACCCAGAATTGTTCCTATCTAAAGAAAATGCAGGGACAAAACTGGAGTAGAGGGTGAAGAAAAGGCCATCCAGAGACCACCCCACCTTCCCATCTGAAGACACCAAACCCCGACACTATGTAGACAGAAGCCTGGTATGGCTGTCCTCTGAGAACCTCTTGCAGCACATGACTAAGACAGATGCAGATACTCACAGTCAACCATTGGACTGAGCCGAGGGACCCCAATGGAGGAGTTGAGGGAAGGACTGAAGGAGGATTGCAACTCCATAGGTAAAACAACAGTATCAACTAACCGGACCCCTCATTGCTCCCAGAGGCTAAGCCACCAACCACAGACCATGGGCTGGTCTGTGGCTCCCGCTATATATGCAGCAGAGGACTGACTTGTCTGGCCTTAGTGGAAAAGGATACCCTTAATTTTACCTGTAGAAACTTGATGCTCCATGGAAGGGGGGATGCTATTGAGGTGAGGCAGGAGTGGATGGGTGGGTGAGTGGGGGAGCATCCTCTCAGAAGAAAAGGGGAGGAGGGTGGGGTAAAGAACTCATAGAGGGTGGGCCAGGAAGGCAACATTTGGAATGTAAATAAATTAAATTTTTTAAAAAAAAACTGACAATTGCTGGTAAAAATGTGGGGAAAAGAGAACTCTCCTTCACTGTTGATGAGATTACAAACAGATACATCCATAATGGAAAGCAGTATAGATGATCGGTCCTCAAATAGCTAACAGATAGATAGATAGATAGATAGATAGATAGATAGATAGATAGATAGATAGATAGATAGATAGATAGATAGATAGATAGATAGATAGACGGACAGACATGACCCAGATATACCCCTCCTTAGCATATTCCCAAAGGACTCAACACCACACTCCACAGACACATGCCCAGCCGTGTTCACTGCTGCCCTATTCACAGTAGCTAGGAAATGAAAACAACCTACATACTCCTCACCACATGAATGGATAATGAAAGTGATAATATTTACACAATGGAACACTACAATTTAAAATAAAATTAATCATGAATTTTTCAAGTAAATAGATGGTAATAGAAGAGATTTTATTGCATGAGGTAAGTGAGACCCAGAAAGACAAATATCACATGTTCATCTGTGGTTCCTAGCTCCAAATCTTCATATAGAAGTATAACTTCATCAAAGAAACATCTCTTCACAGTACATGAAGACCATGATAAAGAGCCACTACGGGACACAATGCAGAAATCAGTGGATTATGGGGAGCCCCAGCCCCAGTTCTAAATTATTTTGGAAATGTTTTGGATGGTTGCCTCTATGATGAGAAGGCACTTGATGGCATTGCAAGAAAAGTAGACACCCTATGACAATGATGCCAGGGACAGTCCTTCATCATGAAAAATATGCTACAAAGACTGTGTATTCCAGGAAATACTTGTAGTAGGGAGAGTTGTCTAGATATGGACTGCAACTCCACCTCATACCTCAAACCAAAGCATTTTTACATGGGTTGTTGTTGTGACTGCTGCTATTGTTGCTTATGGGATGTTTTATTTGAAACGGGAAGTTTAAGCACTTACTAAAGACCATGACCCAATGTTGGGTCCTTCACTCTGAATTTGTACCAATCCTGTGTGTTTACTTCCAAATGCTTGTGTGTTTCGTGGGGTCTATTAATGTAGCTGTTCCTACACATTCATGCATTGAAATTGTTTTCTTTTTCTTTTTTCTTTGTAGGATGGACATCATAGTGACCTAAAAAAAAAGCAGATAAGTTAGAGGATCTGTGAACTTCATTCCTAGACACTTAAGGAAGCATTATAGAACATTTGTTTTACAGAGGAAACTTAGGGCACAGCGAAAGCTCTGACCTCTCTGTCTAATACCAAGATGCTGACATCTGCTCAGGGCCATCTGGTATCATACAATATACAATAGATGAGTAATTAAACAGACAACAGGACAGGTTATGTACATAATGTGACAATGTATTATATTTTGAAGGACACTATCACTATAGTGAGAAGGCAACTCACAGAGAATAAATATTTGCAAAGCACCCGAGACTTGGGAGCACTCAGCCCTAAATAGGACATCTTCATCAAACCCCTCCCCTCAAGACTCCGGGATCTATGTGGAAGAGCCAGAGGCAAGGAGTGACTCCCAAGGAAACTGTCTTCTAGACACAAGACTGAAACATGAATGAACTCACAAGATCTGCACACATTCAAGCCAGACAAAATTCCGTCATCATAAAGCAGATGCAAGCATAAAGTCCCATCCATAAACAAGGAGCTATTGCTGACTGATAATTTCTGAGAAAAAGAAAACCAGTTTTCTCCCATGGAGTAACACTGGGTAAATTATCAATACTTCATGGCAGGTCCCATTTTCAAGAATAGTTGGCCAATGCAAAAAGGATTTCATGGTTCTTCAAGTACTTTTTTTTTGCTTTTTTTTTTTTTAATCATATTGGTTTTTCCCTCTTGTTAGTCTGTTTGTCTGTTTTGATTTGGGGTTTTTTTTATTTTCTTAGTTTTTTTAGGTTTATTTTGGTTTTGGATTTTTTAGAAATATAGAGAGAAGCAACATGAAGTTAGGTGGACATAAAATAAGTATTGAAAATAAGCAGGTAAAATATATGGCATGTTATTTTTAAATAAAATAAATTAATAATATATTTTCAAAATCCTATAGCTAAAAATCAATTAAGAAAAATAACTTGAAAACTGACAAACAGGCTGGTGAGACAGTTCAGAGGATAAAGTACTTGCCACTAAGACCAACCACTTGAGTTCCATCCCCAGGTCGCATGCAGTGAAGGATAAAACTGATGTCCAGAAGCAGTTTTCTGACCTCCACACGTACATCATGGCATGCACACACACACATGCACATATACACGTACATGCATACAGACATAAGTAAATAAATTTGTTTCAAAAAAATTAAGGAGGAAAGGGTTGAATGAATATTTCTTTAGAATTCACCAATGGATGGCAGATACAAAAACCCTTATATAATCACTGTAAATGAAATTTGAAATGAGAAAATAACTCATTACAAATGTCACGATGACCATTATGAAATAAAAAGCAACTTTTTTTTAAATGGAGAGGCTATGAAAGATTTGGGTCCCTGATATGGTGCTGGTAGGAATGGGAAAATGGCAGAAGCTGTATGGGGAAATGTATGGAGAGTCCTGAAAACATATGACACGGAACAGTTCTGTGATATAGCATTTTATCCTTGAATGTATTCCCTAATGCAGCAACACTAATAATAATCAAACAGCAGGAGCTTAATTGCTTTCACCAAAGAATGATTTCATAAGTAAAATATGGCCTATGTGTATGTCTTAGCTTAGTTTCAAAAACACCCTGACAGAAGCAACTTAGGGGGTGAGACCGTTTGTTGTAGATCACAGTTGTAGGTCCTGGAAGTCTTGAAGGCAGAAGCTTGAGAGAACCAGTTAGATTGCGTCCTCAGTAAAAGGCAGAGAGGAGTGCACACATACTTTTGCTCAGCTTGATTTCTCTACTCTTAAACAATTCAGAATGCCCTGCCTATGGAATCCTGCCACCCACAGTGAAGGCAGGACAATCCCCCAAGGATGCTCCCAGGCCAACCTGATCTAAACAAAAATCCCTCATAGAGCCCCTCTTCTCAGGTGATTCTAGATTGTATCAAGTTGACAAAACTAGTTACCATCACAGAAAATAAAACATTACTATTCTTCAAATACTGAATAAGTCCATTTAACAAAGAATCCTAAAGCAGACAAATTAATAGAGTCAGAAACTAATATAGTGTTTGCCAGAGTGTAAAACAATAACTGGAGTGTGTTCATTGTTTCATGTATACAAAGTTTCATGTGGAAAAGATAAAAATAATTTCTTTAGGTGGATGATGATGGGTTTTGCAAATTAATATAAATATACCTAATATCATTGATATGTATGCTTACAAATAACAAGAGTTTTACATTTCATAGTCTTGTTTTGCTAGATATTCATTCTTTAAAATTAGCATACAGAATAGGATCTAGTTAACATATTCCCAAATATAAATCATGTGCTTTGTCCTTATTAACTCCCAACCTCATCCATTTATTAGGCTCCTAATACAACTCTTAAACAGTTAACTCACTCCTGCAATGGCAGTGTTCATCTGTTCTCTGTTCATGGAGGCACAGCTCTTGTGATAGTTCTGCCTCCTAAAGACCCCATCTTGCAATGCCACTACACTGGCCATAAAGTTACCAACACATGACCTCAGCGAGTCACATTGGAACTGTATCAAAGGGCATCCTATTGCTGGACTGGTAGGCTTGGGCAGTCTATTTACTATTTTCCCAACATGTTCTTCAGTATTTTTTAAAAAGCCTTAGAGGGAAGAAGGTCAGTTCACAGCCAACCAAAAAATTGCTCAACCAATAGTAGAAGCTCCTTTGTCTCCAGTTGGCTGAGAAGATTCAAGGAGCACCATGTAAACAGGCTTGCCACTGTCCTGACCTCACTCTTCTAGATGATTTTTCACACTGCATCGCCTTTGATCTCTTCAAAGCAGGTTTGCAACCATGGTTGTAAATATGTGTCATTTGTGTTCCCAGCTGCCCTTTCCTAAACCTTGGAAGGCAGCTAAGCAAGTATAACATGCATTCCTGGTAACCCGTAACATCCATTTCCACACTGTGCTTCATGAGGCTGCACCACTGCATGAGAGCTGCCACATGAAAGACAACTTACCATCCTGAATTATTTCTCTTATGTTTGCCTTGTGTGCAGCACTAAGAACAAGGACTCGTGAGGATCTCTTTTTTTTTTAATGGAAAAGGAACTGGTATTTATTTAGCATCTAAAATGTAGCATACTAAGTCTAAAGTGTGTTTGTCTGTCTGTTTGTTTGTTTGTTATTTACATAGTACCTTTCAAAGTTTAAGCAAAACACTTTATGGAAGAAAAAGGTATGAATAGCAGTAAGCAATCAAGAAAAGTGAAATGTTTCAACTCACCTGGACCCCTGGGAGCTCCCAGACACTGAGTCACCAACTAGGTAGCATACATGAGCTGGTTGGAGTACCCCCCCACACACACACACAGACACACACACACATATACAGCAGAGGACTGCCTGGTCTGTCCTCAGTGGGAGAAAATGTGCCTAATTCTCAAGAGACTTGAGGCCCCAGGGAGTGGGGAGACCTGGTGGTGGAGGAGCATCCTCTCAGAGACAGGGGGAGGAAGAATGGGAGGAGGAACTATGGGAGGGAGGACCAGGAGGCAGGCAGTAGCTGGATTATAAATAGATACAACAACAACAACAATAATAATAATAATGATAATAATAATGAAAAAGGAAAATGAGACATGAGCATACTTTGGAAAATAATGCCAATGCATAGATCATATCCAGCTCAGCCAAGTTAAAATCCAAGTTTGTCTACATGGCAGGTCACACTTCATCAACTGTGGATAGTCAATATGTATTTGACCCAAGTACATAGACATATAGCCAGCCATGTGTGATTACAGCACACACCTGTAATCACAGCAGTAGGGACATGAAGGCAGGAGTATCAGTAGAAAGCTCACTATCGGCTATACAAGGAATTCAAAGACAGACGGGCTAGGAGACTGTCTTAAAAAAAAAATCTGAATTTTCCACTTAACCACTACAGACAAACCATCCAGAGTCCAGAAAAGGGAAAGAGATGCATTATCTCATCCTGAGCAAGCTTTTTAAAACTAATAATGTACAAAATGATTGCATGCCAAAAATAAATAAAAATAAGTCTGAGAGTCAACAGGGGTTGGGGGAGAGGCATAAGACAGATTCAGTGGTCTGCAAGGCTAACAACTTACTGGCAGCTAACTCTGCAGATTTGCTTTCTCAAACATTAGCACATTAGATATTCTGCTAATGGAATCAAAACAAAATGCCCTCTCGAATCCCAAGTGAAGTGCACGCAGGCATTCTCTGCAGAGCTGTGTTTTTCTGACTTTTCTTTTGGCTTTTCTTCCTGTCTGTTCCAAGGACCTCATTAGAAAGAGACAGAAGAAGAACAGACATGACAAGAAAGAGTTCTCCTGGGAAGGACAGGGACCAACCACTGCCAAGTAAGCACATCAAGGTCAGCAGATTCAATCTAAAAGTACGGGATACCCTCTCCACATCATCCATGCCTGGTGGCTAAGAAAGGACCCAGAGCCTGATCTTACCTTGTGGTGTGTGTGTGGGGGGCGGGGGAGGCGGTGAGAGGGTATGCAAATAATTCTTAAAATGCTGTTTGCTACCTAAGCCCCTAAAGCAGAAGTGCTTTCATCTTTTTTTTTTATTTTTTTTAATTTACATTCCAAATCACTTCCCCTTTCCCGTTTCCTCCCTCCCCGAAAGTCCCATAAGCCCCCTTCCCTCCCTCTTTTTTCCATTCAACCCCCTCTCGTTACTTTGTCCTGGCGTTCCCCTACATCCAGTCTTTCCAGGACCAGGGGTCTCTCCTTCCATCTTTTTAGAAATCTATTGATATGCGGATTGTGTCTAGGGTATTCCAAGATTCTGGGTCAATATCCCCTTATCAGTGACTGCATACCATGTGTGTTCTTTTGTGATTGGGTTACCTCACTAAGGATGATATTTTCAAGATCTGACCATTTGCCTAGGAATTTCGTGAATTCATTGTTTTTAATTGCAGAGTAGTATTCCATTGTGTAGATATACCACATCTTCTGAATCCATTCCTCCGTTGAGGGACATCTGGGTTCTTTCCAGCTTCTGGCTATTATAAATAAGGCTGCTATGAACATAGTGGAGCATGTGTCCTTATTGCATGCAGGTAAAGTCTCTGGGTATATGCCCAGGAGTGGTATAGCCGGATCCTCCGGGAGTGTCATGCCCAGTTTTCTGAGGAACCGCCAGACTGCTTTCCAGAGTGGTTGTACCAGCTTGCAATTCCACCAGCAGTGGAGGAGTGTTCCTCTTTCTCCACATCCTCGCCAACAACTGCTGTCTCCTGTGTTTTTGATCTTAGCCATTCTGACTGGTGTGAGATGGAATCTCAGGGTTGTTTTGATTTGCATTTCCCTAATGACTAAGGATGATGAACATCTCTTTAGGTGCTTCTCAGCCATTAGATATTCTTTAGGTGAGAACTCTTTGTGTAGCTCTGTACCCCATTTTTTAATAGGGTTACTTGCCTCTCTGGAGTTTAACTTCTTGAGTTCTTTGTATATATTGGATATTAGCCCTCTGTCGGATGTAAGGTTGGTAAAGATCATTTCCCAGTTAGTTGGTTGCCGCTTAAGTGACTGTATAGGTGTAGTGGTGCCAAGTTGAGGCTTCCTCTCTTCCAGGTTCCTAAATGACAGGAACTTACCAGACCAAGGAACACCAAGAAAATCACACTACAGTACTACATACTGCTAAGGCCAGGCAAGTACCTCATGACTCCCGCTTTACATTTGGTGGGGGATTAATTAAAATAAACACTCCTCAATGTTCTTATAATACTTGAAAAGCTTTGAATCTACCCAGAAGAAAACCAAAAAAAAAAATTCCTAAGGGCACCTGGCCAGTAGTTGCCCTGTCAGACTGTGTAAGTAGGGCAGGAGAGAAGTAAGTGGATAACACCACACTGACTCACATTCTGCATGTCCTGCAGAGGCCGCATCGCCCTAGTTAGTGTGCCTTACACAACTGATGGTATGGCAAGATCTTGGAACCCACTAAACTGTCCTGATCAAGAACCAGGATCATCACACACTGAACTCAGTATAGGAGTGGAAAGAGACCACAAGACACTCATTGATTGAAGTAAGATATATGACACTAATTAGATCAAATTAATGTAACTACTAATAATGATAGTCATTATCCATTACAAATTGATTTTTCCACATTTTATCTCATTGCTTATTCTAACCAAGCCATAAGATACACATTCATATCAACCTTGTTTACAAGTTGTAAACTGTAACAGATTGGTCATAGACTTGCCGCTGCAAACAGAATCCAAAAATTTGCAGAAGGTAAGAAAACCTGAGTGTTCTGAGTAACTGTGGTGACACTTGAACTTAGCTTTCCACCAAATTGGTCCTTAGTCCTAGAAATTATCATCCCAACAATCTTTTAAGTTGTGCCTAGTTAAAGGAAGCTTATTCTGACCCCTTGGATAGAGGATAAGGATATTTTTATAGGGCTAGAAGGTAGGCCCTGGGAATTACCTGGGGGAGGAGGTTAGAAGAGAATAATGAATAGGCATGACAGGTCTTCTCTCATATGTATTTGGCATATGTGGATCTATATCTATATAGAGAGAAGACCAAGGAGGGTTCTGGGATAAGATTATTTGGTCTTTATTACTTCTACTAGAGTACATCTGATGGACTGACGCAAGGTCAGTTGGCAAGAAGAAATAGAACAATGTCCAAGAAGGAAAAATAGAGAAACAGGAGTGGGGGGTATCCCAGACTTGTGTAGTCAAGATACAGTATTAGACCTTGGCAGGGATGCTGTACCAACCACATTGTGAGAGGTCCCCCTGGGTTCTGAGCTCTACCTTGGGGAGTGTCGTTGCATGTGTATGAAGTAGAAGAAATGACTTATTACGGTCTGTGACCATGCTAATCCAATTTTGTAGAAGATATCCTTTACCAAGAACAACCCAAGAGAATAGCTACCATCCACAATGCTAAAGAACCACTTTGAGGGCTAGTGTCCAGAGCACAGAGCTTTACCACCTTGGTAAGGGTAGGCAAATCCCAAGACACACTCTTCACCTGCCGAACCCCAGTGGGAATTCTTGAGCACTTTATGAACATGCTCCTGAACACAGGAGGTGGGAACTGCGGCTAATATGAACAAGTGGAAGACTGCAGACCCTTTTGCATTTATATGAGCTCTCAAGGTGTAGGTTTATCCTAGGTCCTAAACGTGGGAGACAACTGAGGGTCACAGAGGATTAATAAGAGAAGCTTAACAACCCTTGATGTTCACTGTTTTTGGCATGCTTCTAAAACAGACTGACTCTTGGGCTGAAATCCAATCCAATTGAATCTGACTTTGGAGTGCAGCCCAGAAATCATCTATTTCTGGAAAGACTTCCCAAAATTATAATATGTGGACAGGTTGTGTTGAAAACAATTAGACTGGGGGAGAGAGACAGAGACAGAGACACACACAGAGAGAGAGAGAGAGAGAGAGAGAGAGAGAGAGAGAGAGAGAGAGAGAGAGAGAGAGAGAGCTAGAGAGGGAGAGAGGGAGGAAGACAGAGGGAGGGAGGGAGACAGAGGGGGGAGGGAGACAGGGGGGAGGGAGACAGAGGGGGGAGGGAGGGAGGGAGGGAGGAGGAGGGAGAGGGAGAGAGGGAGGAAGAGAGAGAGGGAGAGAGGGAGGAAGAGAGAGAGGGAGAGAGGGAGGAAGAGAGAGAGGGAGAGAGCACAGAGGGACAGGGAGAAGCACAGGGACAGGAAAAGGGACAGGGACAGGAAAAGGGACAGGGAGAGAGATTGGCAGGACCAATCACTTTTAGTTTTCTTTTTTAATTTATTCACTTTACATCATAGCATTAGACTCTGCCTCCTCCCAGTACCCCCTCATGTATCTCCTACCCCATTCTTCCCTTCTCCTCCGAGAAGGAGACACCCTCTGGGTTTCATCCCACCTCCACCCCACCCTCTTGGCTCATCAAGTCACTGCAGGACTAGGCACACTTTCTCCCACTGAAGCCAGACATGGTGGTCCAGTTAGGGGAACAGCATCCTCAATCAGGCAGGTAACAGATTCAGAGATAGCTCCCACTCCAGTTGTTGAGAGACTCACAGGAATACCAAATTGTCCAGCTGCTACATGTGTGCAGTGGGGCCTATGTCCAGCCCATGCTCACTCTTTGGTCGGTGGTTCAGTCTCTGGGAGTCCCCAAGTGTCCAGGTTGGTTGTCTGTTGGTCTTCCTGTGGAGTCCCTATCTTCTGTCTTCCAACTCTTCCATAAGTGTCCCCAACCTCCATTCAATGTTGGCTATGGGTATCTGCATTTCTTTCAGTCTGCTGGTGGGTAGAGTCTCTCAGGTCTACAAGCTTAACAGAGTATCGTTGATAGTGTCAGGAATTGCTTCTTTCCCATGGAATAGTCTTAGTTTGGGGCAGTCATTGGTTTGCCATTTCCTCCATCTCTGCTCTATCTTTGTCCTTACATATCCTGCAGTTAGGACACATTTTGGGTCAAAGATTTTGTGGGTGGGTTCTTGCCCTTATCCTTCCACTGGGAGTTCTGCCTGGCTACAGGAAAGGGCCACTTCAGGATCCATATCCCCCATTACTAGGAGTCTCAGGGAGAGTTGCTCCCATAGACACCCTGGGGCCTCTCCACATATCATATCTCTGGCACACCCCAGAGATTGCCCCACCCACTCCCTGAAGATTTCAACAGATTTTTCTCTCCTGGTCTCCCTACACCTGATCTCCAACCCCTGCCCCATCCCATCTCCCATTCAGTCCCCTCCCTCCATTCACTTTCATATCTATTTTATTTCCTCCTCTGAGAAGGATTCAACCATCATCCCTTGGATCCCCCTTCTTATTTGGTTTCTTTGGGTCTGTAGATTATAGCATGGTTATCCTGCACTTTATGGTTAATAGCCACTTCTAAGTGAGTACATACCATGCATGCCCTTTTGTGTATGGGTTACCTACTCAGGATGGTATTTTCTAGTACCATCCATTTGCCTGAAAAATTCATGATATCCTTGTTTTTAATAGCTGGGAAGATCCTCTATTTTAGAGTAGTATTTTATTGTATAGATGTACCATATTTTCTACATCCATTCTTCAGTTGAGGGACATCCCCACTACTAGGCACTTTTTTATAAGAATTGCATTCAATCTGTAGATTGCTTTTGGTAAGGTGGCCATTTTCAGTATATTAGTCCTACCAATTCATGAGCACAGGAGATCTTTCCATCTTCTGATATCTTCATCAATTTCTTTCTTCAGAGATTTGAAACAAAGATTTTCTTTTGGGAGGAAAACAAGAACTTAATGAACTCTACCAGACTACAGTTTTAAAACAGGAGTATACTGTGGTCAGGAACATAGACAGGTTAATTCTGGATTTTCACTTCTCCCTCACTTCCTCCAAATCCAGTTCCCCAATCCCATCCATAGCTCAGCAGCAGAACACCTGCTGAGACCTCTCTTTCCCACTGCTCCCATCTGCAGGGGTCCAAACAAATCTCCCCCTCCAAACCTCCCTCCCTCTGTTCATTGTTTTATCCCAACTTGCTCCAACTCCAACAAACATTCCCAAGGGAGCCCTCTCTAACCTGGAGAGGAAGCAGGTTAACTATAGATCTTCACCTCTCCCTCCATTCCTCCAAGCCCAATCTCCTAGTCTCATCCCCAGCTCTGTAGCAGACCTTCTGCAGTGGCTTCTCCTCACCTTCTACACTCATTTTCAAAAGAATAAGAAAATTGGTAAAACACTCCACTTTCCTAAAATATATACATATATGAAGGTGATCTAAATGAAATCACTAAATAATGGCAAAGACAGAGTTCCATCTCTTGTCACCAGTGAAGCTTCCAGTAGAGGGAATGGATTGCCTCTAATTGAGTTGTTGGTCAAAGGAAATCCCATGGGAATCTCCTAGTACCTTAGGTTGTTGCCAAGACTAGATTCTCCACAAATTGACAGCAAAGCCCCATTGCTGAAGGCAACACGTACTCAACTTGCTAAGCATGGAGAAGTCAAGCTGGTACCTGCAGAACCTTCATCCAATGCTCTAGAATCTTTGGTACAGGAAGGTTTGCTGTATATTAACAAACTAGAAACATAAATATCAACCCAGCCACAAACCCTTCATCTCCAATTCGGTCCTGTCTACAATATTTGCTAGCACAATGGTGACACAAAGCTTGTGAGAGTGACCAACCAATATCTGATTTGATTTAAGGCCCACTCCATGAGGTGAAACTCATATCCAACACTTCTTTAGTGATGAAAAAACAGGGACTAGACTAGCCCAGGGTCCTAGGGTAAAACAAAATACTATTGTTCGAAAAAATTTATATTAAAAATAGTAGCAATAAAATGGCTCTTAATGATCATAGTGGTTTGAATATGATTAGCCCAGAGACTAGCACTATTAGGAGGTGTAGCTTGTTAGAGTGGGTGTGGCCTTGTTGGAGAAAGTATGTCACCGTGGGGGTGTGCTTTGCTACCATTCTCCTAGCTGCCTGAAAAACAGTCTTCTCCTAGCTACGTTATGATTAAGATGCAGAACTCTCAGAAACTTTTCCAGCACCATGTCTGCTTGGATGCTGCCACGCTACCTGCCCTGATAATAGTAGACTAAACCACTGAATCTATAAGCCAGCCCCAGTTAAATGTTGTTCCTTATAAGACTTCCTTTGGTCATGGTATCACTTCACAGCAATGGAAACCCTAAGTCAATGATATTCTGCTTTACTCATAGATCAGTGCCTTTTTTAGTCATCATCAGAGATGCTTCCTCCTGCAGCATTTGGAAGAAAATGCAGAGACCTATAGCAAGACATGCAGAGAGTGAGAGACCTTGGAACATTCAGCTCTAAATGGGGTATCTCTATCTAATTCCTCCAATTTATGGCTCTGGAAATCTAGATATTGTACTTCTTTTATGTTATTTGCCATGGATAGAACAAAAGGGAAAGAGCAGAATAAATGAACTCTATAGAATATCAAAAAAGTATGACTGAAAATTTAGTGTTACATGTCTAATAATTACTAGTAAGTATATTCATACATTTTTTTTGAAGTAGCCAGTTTCACCTTCCAACTCTCTCTTGCTCCCTCTTGAGGCACACTGTAATCATTCTTCAAATCTTTCTAGCAAAAACGTTATTGCCTTTAAAGATTCCCGACTAACCAATTCATGCCTTCCCTGAAGTAAGTAAAACCCTAATACAAAAAGAGTGATCCATCTATCTTGAAGAATATCAAATTTATACCGATGGTTGATGCATGCCAGCATCAATTAGTAGAAAGCATCAAGTCAAGGTTCAGTTTGTTTACAAAGGAGTAAAATATTGCCAAATGTGAAATTCATCAGCCGCCTCTTCATGCTGTGTGTTTCTTACACTCTTGTATGACATGAATACCCTTCTGTTAGAATAACAATGCACATTCCATATAAACAACACTGCTCATATTAGCTAGGATCCCCTTGGAGAAGGTGTTCCATATAGTCAAATGATGTGTAGAGACAGATGAGCTGGAGCACATGCTGTGCAGGCAGGGCACTAGCTTGCCTAATCTTTGCCTGTGTGTCTCTCTGTTGAAAGACCAGCTCTACCCACGTGGCTGAGGACCTGGTTTTTTAATACTCCAGAATTCTGCTTCCAGTATGGCCATTGGAGAAGGATACCAGTTACTTTAAAAAATTCCAAAGAGAGGATTCAATTGGTCCCAGTTTGTGTTTTTTCTTATCTCTAGACTACTCACTACTATCAAGAAACTTTTCCTACTTTTCTACAAGGTCTTGTGTTACCATTGAATTATCGCAATTTCAATTAAAAATAATGGAAATACAAATATACGGTACTTGAGAAAGACCAGCTAGTCTTTTATCAAGAAAATTGTCCCATGGACATATCCACAAGTCAGTCTGATGTAGACAATTCCTCAATTGTGATCCCCTCTTCCCTAGTGTCTTAGTTAGGGTTATTGTCACTATGATAAAACAACATGGGAAGAAAAGGTTTATTTGGCTTATACTTCCATATTGCAGTCCATGATTAAAAGAAATCAGGGAAGGAACTCAAACAGAGCAGGAACCTAGAGGCAGGAGCTGATGCAAAGGGCATGGAGGAGTGTCTCTCTCTTACTGGCTTGCTCAGTCAGTCTGCTTCCTTATAAAATCCAGCACCACCAACCCAGGGATACTACCAACCACACTGAGATTCCCACACACAACCCCATCAATCAATAATTAAGAAAATGACTTACAAGCTTGCCTACAGCCTGGTATTATGGAGGCGTTTTCTCAATTGAGGGTCCCTCCTCTGATGACTCCAGCTTGTGTGGAGTTGACACAAAGCTAACCAATACACCAAGTATGCCTAGGTGTGTGTCAAGCTGACAAAAACTCTGGCATTTTACCCTTTGTCAACTTTGACACACCAACATATCACTTCAAGTCATACCCGTTTCCTTTTATCCTCAAGATTGCCTGTAAATATCACAATATAAAACAGTACAATTCTCAAGTCAGACATGGTGGTACACAGCTTTAATCCCAGCACTCAGGAGACAGAGACAAGGAGCTCTCTGAGTTTAAGGCATGCCTGGTCTACAGAGCAAGTTTCAGGACAGCCAGACCTACACAGAAAAGAAAAAATGAAAAGGAAAAATGAGAGTGCAACTTGTAGAGGCCCTGCAGTCTTTACATCTTTCCACACTTGAAATTTCAATGTCTCTTTTTAAACAAAGTGTTTCAACTGTAGGCTCCTGTAAAATCAAAAGTCCATACTTTCTTATTCCAAGTGGGACAAATAGGGGCACAGTTACAACCAAATTAAAGCAAACCCCCAAATTCAGCAGTGTGAAAGACTCAATATCTGATATCTGTCGCTCCACTTACAATCCTCTGGTCTCCAAAGGATCAACTAATTTGCCTGAGACCGTTTGTCAGAAACTTTGTTTGCTGGCATGCAGACTTTTCCTTCTGCTATTCTTCCAACATCTAACTATTGAGTGTTTTTCCTTCTCTTCTGTTCATTGCAATCTTGAACCTTTCCATTTAGAAATCCTATGAGTGAGTGATCATAAATACACTAAAGATGTAAAGAAAATTCCCTCTGGCCCAATACAGTGAAAGTGTCAGGGTGATATATATAATGGGCACAGAGGAAATCCTAAGATATTATCCCTCATCTTCTCTGTTTCAAAAGAACCTTATTAGATCCATTGATGAAAAGAAAATAAGGAGTGATCACTCTGTGTCTTAACCCCCTTTGTGTTCCCATAAATGCACAGGATAAACCCAAAATGCAATGGAAAGAGACCCAAGTGAGCTATTTTCATAAGCAGCACATAAACCTTAGGCTGAGGTTTCAACCTAAATGTTATATTACCATGTCTAATGTGTACACATTTCTGTGACTGTTATATATATATATAATCCTCTATCTCAGAAAACGGGTCCCATTATTCCAGCTAAATTGCCTTAATTTCAATTCTCCTTCTACTCTATTCTCTAGCAATCCTCAGAGAAACAAACTCTATTTCAAAGTAAAAATATTATTATTACTACCTAGTTTTAGTTGTATCTACCTCTCACTCTCCGCCTCCAACTTTCCTCCAGTTTCCCTTCTCATCTCCTGTCCAACTTCATATCCTCCTTTTATAATTTTAAATTTTAAACCTACTGAATCCAATGAGTATACAGTGGTCATGGGGTCACCCACTGAGGTATGCAGTTACCATCTGTTTTTAAGAGAAAGCCTAGAGGAAGAAGAGACCCTGATATGCTCCTGAACAAATATGCTCCTAAAAACTTTACCTATGAGGTTTAATATTCTTGTGACTGCTTATATGTGAGTATATGAGCATTCTTAGAAAGTACAATACAGGATACTTATCTTCAACAACTGAGAACTGAGAGTAGCTGAGATCAGCATCCCTCTGGTAACTATCATTCACTGGGATACTTTTATATTTAAACCTTCCAAAATTTGTCCAAGATATTTGGAATTTGCCTTCATTATTTTCTAACTGACAAGAATACTGCTGACATATTATTTACTGAAGCTATAACTTAGGGTATTATATTCTCTCAACAGCCATTTTTTATGGTCCAGTCTTCTTTATTTGATTCAAACTTTGATGTTTAGAATATTTAACTATTCTCTGTCCTCATTGAAAGGATTCTCTCATAGTTCAAAATAATTCAGAATTTTAAAACTCTACCTTTTAGACAGGCAGATTTTAAATCTTCTTGTACAAAATTCCATCATGGGGATACCACGACAATAAGAATATTAACTAGATCTAACCAATGGGATTACTACATTGCTATTTATCTTAGAAATAGTAAAATACAATACATTCCTAGACAGTAGTCAACACTTACACTTCCTGTTGATAGTAGGCTTGTCAAATTCATGAAATGCTAGTGAACTCTGTGAGACAGAGATACTGAACTAGAAATGTTAGGACAAATTGAATTTACTAAAAATAATTTTAAAACATGTCTTTAAAATGAAGTCGGCTTAGCAATGTCTACTGCTGTGAAGAGACACTATGTAAAGAGATTACAGTAAACACTCTTCAAAATCTCTAAGTCCTTTCAGCTTTGTTGACTGCAACACTTTTGGGCAAGCAGCTTTCCTTGGCAAGAATCTTCTCTGAAAATTCTTAAGCTGGGCCCCCACAGTTCAAATCACACTCAGCACCACTGTTTTCTAAGCTCCTACTAGGATGACCCAATAAGCCTCATTAGAATGTCCTATTGCTTTTCTAGTCCAGACTCCCAAAATATTCCATATTCCTCCAAACAAAAATGTGATCCAGCCTATCACAGCAAATACCTCACTGCCTGGTATCAACTTCTGTCTTAGTTAGGGTTTCTTCCCCCCCCCTCTTTTTTTTAAACTGGATATTTTATTTATGTATATTTCCAATGTTATCCCCTTTCCCTGTTTTCCCTCTGCATATCCCCTATCCTATTCCCCCTCCCCCTGCTTCTGTGAGGGTGCTTCCCTACACAACCACCTTCTCCCTCCTCACCACTGTGGCATTCGCCTACACTGGGGGCATTGAGCCTATACAGGACCAAAGGCATCTCCTCCCATTGATGCCAGATAAGGCCATCTTCTGCCACATATGCAGCTGGAGCCATGGGTCCCTCCATGTGTACTCTTTAATTGGTGGTTTAGTCCCTGGGAGCTCTGGGGTGTCTGTTTGATTGATATTGTTGTTCTTTCTATGGGGTTGCTAACCCCTTCAGTTCCTTCAGTCCTTTCTCTAACTCCTCCATTGGGGAGCACGTGCTCAGTCCAATGGTTGGCTGTGAGCATCCACATCTGTATTTGTCAGGCTCTGGCAAAGCCTCTCAGGAGACAGCTATACCAGGCTCCTGTCAGCAAGTAGTTCTTGGCACCTGCCATAGTTTGAGTTTGGTGTCTGTATATGGAATGGATCCCCAGGTTGGGCAGTCTATGGATGGCCTTTCTTTCAGTCTCTACTCCACATTTTGTCCCTGTATTTTCTTTAGACAGAAGCAATTCTGGGATAAAAATTTGGAAAATGAGTGGGTGACCCCATTCCCCAATCGTGGGCCTTGCCTAACCTCTGGGTATGGTCTCTACAGTTTCTCCCTCCCCTTTCTTGGGCATTTCAGCTAATATCATCCCCACTGAGTCCTGGGAGCTTCTCGCTTTCCTGGCATCTGGGACTTTATGGTGGCTATTCCCAGATCCCCATCTCCCATTGCTGTGAAGAGACACTAATGTAAGACTCTAACAAGTCTTAGCTACTAGGGACCCTCTGAGTGAACCACACAGAGCTGGGGATCGATGCAAAAGCAAGAGGAATTTATTGTTCCAGGGAGTTGGAGGTCGTCCTGCACCCAAAGGAGAGGTGCTGACCCCAGGAAGCCTGTTCAGCCAGTTTTTATACAGTTTTCAGGGGTAGAATAGAGCAACAGCCACTGGCACAATATGATTGGCAGAACAGTGCGGCTTTTAAACTGATTGGTCCTTAGGGAATGAAGTCTAAGAGTAGCCAACAGTCAGTCTGCCCTGGGAATGTGTCTACATGCTCTGGGCTTCCCTTATCTGCAGGTGGCTGATGGTCAGTCACCTCTATGGTTTTTCTGAGGAATGTAATTAGCCTCTCCCTTCTGGAGAGGAGAGGTGCCTACAAGCTCCACGATTTCTCTTCCAGGAGGGGAGGGGTGCCTGGTAGAATTTTCCAAAGGTCCTGAGCTGATGTCTTCACTATAACCACGACAACTCTTATAAAGGAGAACATTTACTTGAGGCTGGCTTACAGCTTAAGAGGTTTAGTCCATTCTCATCATGCTGAGAAACATGGCAGCATACAGGCAGATATGGTGCTGGAGAAGAGCTGAGAGTTCTGTGTCTAGATTGGCAGGCAGAAGGAAGAGACAGTGAAACACTGGGCCTGGTTTGAGCATCTGAAATCTCAAGGCCCACTCACAATGATATTCTTCCTCCAGTAAGGTCACACATACTCCAATACTCCAATACACATACTTCCTAATAGTGCTACTCTTTGAAGTGGGAATGTCTGGTTTCTTTGTAGACTCAGGTTCCCCCCCTCCCAATACTGACAACAAGAACATCCATGGACTAAAACCATCCATAGAGCTAAAAGTCTTCGAATGAACACAATCAACAAGAGTCAGGACAACATAACACCTCAAAATCATAGCTGCCCCACTACAGTAAGCCCTGGATATCCTAACACAACTGAAATACAAGAAAATGACTTTAAATCCAATCTTAAAAAGATGACAGAGGCCTTTAAAGAAGAAATGAATAAATCCCTTTTAAAAATACAAGAAAATACAATAAAACAATAGAGGTCTTTAAAGAGGAAACAAATAAATCCCTTAAAGACATACAGGAAATACAATTAAGCAGGTATAGGAAATAAATAAAACTGTACAAGACCTGAAAATGGAAACAGAAGCAATAAAGAAAACACAAGATGAGGGAATTCTGGAGATGGAAAGCCTAGGGAAGAGAACAGGAACAACAGAGGCAAACATTACCAACAGAATACAGGAGATTTCAGGCATAGAAGACACATGAGAAAAGATTGATACATCAGTCAAGGATGATGTTAAAGCTAAAAAATTCCTGACACAAAACACCCAAAAAATTAAAAGACCTAATCTAAGAATAATGGAAATAGAAGAATGTGAAGAATCCCAGTTCCAAAGCCCAGAAAATATTCTCCAAAAAACAACACAGAAGAAAACTTTCCCAACCTAAAGAAAAAGATGCCTATAAATATACAAGAAGCTTATAGAACTCCAACTAAACTGAACCAGAAAGAAATCTTACCAGCATATAATAATCAAAACGCAAAATCTATTGAACAAAGAAAGAATATTAAAGTTACTAAGAGAAAAAAGGCCAGGTAACATATAAAGGCAGACCTATTAGAATCACACCCAACTTCTCAACAGAAACTTTAAAAGCTAGAAGGGCCTTGACAGATATCCTGTAACCTCTAACAAAAAAAAAATTAGGTGCCAGCCTAGACTACTATAACCAGTAAAACTCTCAATCACCATAGAAGGAGAAAACACAATGTTTCAAGACAAATCCAAATTCAAACAATATCTATCCACAAATCTAGCCCTACAGAAAATACTAGAAGGAAAACTCCAACCAAAGGATAACTACATCCAAGAAAACACAGGAAATAAGTAATTCCATACAACAAAAACAAGGAAAACACACACACACACACACACACACACACACACACACACACACACACTAACACTACCAACATCAAAATAGCAGGAAATAACAATCATTTGTCATTAATATTTCTCAACATCAATGGACTCAATTCTCCAATAAAAAGACACAGGCTAACAAAATAGATTTGAAAACAGGATCCATCCATTCTGCTGCATACAGGAAACACACCTCAGGCATAAAGATATTACTCAGAGTAAATGGCTGGAAAAAAGTTTTCCAAGCAAATGGACCCAAAAAGCAAGCTGGAATATCCATCCTAATATCTCATAACACAGACTTTCAACAAAAATTAATCAAAAGAGTTAGGGAAAGACACTTCATACTCATCAAAGGAGAAATTTACCAAGATGATATCTCAATTCTGAACATCGCGCCCCAAACACAAGGGCACACACTTTTGTAAAAGAAACATTACTAAAGCTTTAATCACACATTGAAGCTCACACGTTAATAGGGGGAGACTTCAACACTCCACTCCCACCAACTGATGGGACATCCAGGCAAAAACTAAACAGAGAAACAATGGAACAAATAGACATTATGAATCAAATTGACCTGACAGACATCTATAGAATATTTTACCCAAACACAAAATAATATACCTTCTTCTCAGCACCTCATGGATCCTTCTCCAAAATTGACAAAGCAAGCCTCAACAGATACAAGAAAACTGAAAGAGTCTTGTATCTTATCAAACCACCATGGATTAAAACCATTAACAACAGAAACACTGGAAAGGCTACACACTCTTGGAAATTGAACAACTCTCTACTCAATGATCTCTGGGTCAGGGAAGAAATAAAGAAAGACTTTCTAGAATTCAATGAAAATGAAGACAAAACATACTCAAATTTATGGGACACAATGAAAGCAGTCCTAAGAGGAAAGTTCATAATACTAAGTGACTCCACAAAGGATTTAGAAAGTTCTCAGATCAGCAATTTTAAATTACACCTAAAAGCTCAAAAAAGAAGAAGAAAAAGAAGGGGGGAAGCAAGCACACATGCACACCAAAGAGGAATAGATGGCAGGAAATAATCAAAATCAAGGCTAAAATCAATCAGTTAGAAACAAAGAAAAAATACAAAAAAATCAACATAACCAAGAGTTGGTTCTTTCAGAAAATAAAGGTAGATAAACCCCTAGCCAAACAGAGAGACAGAGAGGCAGTATCCAAATTAACAAAGTCAGTAATGAAAAGGGAGACATAACAACTGACACTGAGTAAGTTCAAAGAATCACTAAGTCTTTCTTCAAAAGGCTGTACTCCACAAAATTGGAAAATCTTAATGAAAATGGAT
Source organism: Tokudaia tokunoshimensis (assembly GCA_036184795.1). Lineage (NCBI taxonomy): Eukaryota > Metazoa > Chordata > Mammalia > Rodentia > Muridae > Tokudaia > Tokudaia tokunoshimensis. The sequence continues at coordinate 64,587,506 of BTHU01000014.1, forward strand.
GATTTTCTAGACAAATACCACTTACCAATGTCATATCAAGACCAGGTAAACTATTTAAACAGCCCATATTCCGTAAAGAAATAGAAGCAGTCATTAAAAGTCTAACAAGAACAACAAAAGCCCAGGGCCAGATGGTTTTGTTGCAGAATTCTACCAGAGCTAATTCCAATACTCTTCAAACTATTTTACTATAGGAACAGAAGGAACAATGCCAATCTCATAATCACACTGATACCTAAACCACACAAAGTTTCAACAAAGAAAGTGAACTTCAGACTGATTTCTCTCATGAACATTGATGCAAAAATACTCAAAAAAGTACTCAAAAACTAAATCCAGAAATACATCAAAGACATCATCCATCAAAATCCAAGTATGCTTCATGCCAGGGCATGCAGGGATACACCAACATAATCCATCATACAAACAATCTAAAATATAAAAATCACATGATTGTCTCTTCATGTTAAAGGTATTAGAGAAATCAGGGATACAGGGCACATACCTAATTATAATCTAAGCAATATACAGCAAGCCAAGAGTCAACATCAAACTAAATGGAGAGAAACTTAATCCACTTCCACTAAAATCAGAGACAAAACAAGGCTGCCCACTCTCTCCCTATCTATTCAATACAGTTCTTAAAATTCTAGTCAGACCAATTAGCTAACTGAAGGAGATCAAGGGAATACAAATTGGAAAGGAAGAAGTCAAAGTATCACTATTTGCAGATGATATGATAATATACATAAGCAACCCCAATAACTCCACTGGAGAACTCCTACTGCTGAGAAACACCTTCAGCAAAGTGACTAGATACAAAATTAATGAAAGCAGTAGCCCTCCTTTATACAAATGATAAACAAACCAAGAAAGAAATTAGAAAAATAACACCCTTTACAATAGCCACAAATAATGTTAAATATCTTGGTGTAATTGTAACCAAAAGAGAAAGATCTGCATGATAAGAACTTCAAGTCCCTGAAGAAAGAAGTTGAAGAAGACCTCAGAAGATGGAAAGATCTCCCATGCTCATGGATAGGTAGGATTAACATAGTAAAATGGCCATCTTAACAAAAGCAATGTACAGATTCAATGCAATTCCCATAAAAGTTCCAACATAATTTTTATAGACCTTGAAAGAGAAATTCTTAACTTCATATAGAAAAACAAAACAGCCCAGGATAGCCAAAACAATCCTCAACAATAGAAGAACTTCAGGATGAATGATCATCCCTAACCTCAAGCTGTACTACAGAACAATGGTGATAAAACTGCATGGTATTGGTACAGAAACAGACACACTGATCAACGAAATCAAATCAAAGACCCAGAAATAAACTCACACACCTATGGACACTTGATTTTTAATAAAGAAGTCAAATCCATACAATGGAAAACTGAAAACATCTTCAACAAATGGTGCTGGACTAACTGGATGTCTATATGTAGAAGAATTAAAATAGATCCATACTTATCACCCTGCATAAAACTCAAATCAAAGTGGATCAAGGACCTCAACATAAAACTAGATACACTAAATTTCTTAGAAGAGAAAGTATGAAATTCCCTTAAACACACTGGTACAGGAGACAAGTTCTTGAACAGAACACTAATGACTCAGGCTCTAAGATCAACAACTGATAAATGGACTCTCATGAAACTGCAAAGCTTTTGTAAGGCAATAGACACTGTCAATAGGACAAATTGGCAGCCCACAGATTGGGAAAGGATCTTTACCAACCCTTCATCTGACAGAGGAATAATATCCAAAATTTACAAAGAACTCAAGAAGTTAGACACTCAAATAACCCAATTTTAAAAGGGGGTACAGAATTAAACAGAGAATTCTCAACAAAGGAATCTCAAATGACTGAGAAGCATTTAAAGAAATGTTCAAAGTCCTTAGTCATCAGGGAAGTGCAAATCAAAACAGTTCTGAGGTTCCATCTTATACCCATCAGAGTGGCTAAGATCAAAAACTCAAGAGACAGACAGCACAAGCTAGTGAGGATGTGGAATAAGGAAAACACTCTTCCATTGCTGGTGGGAGTGAAAACTTGTAAACTACTTTGGAAATCAATTTGGTATCTTCTCAGAAAACTGGGAATAGTTTTACCTAAAGACCCAGATATACCACTCCTGGGCATATACCTAAAAGATGCTCCAACATCTCAAAGATGTGGGAAAGGACAGGAGAGACAGGTAGATGGCCATGAAAACAAAGACACTTGCTCAACTATGCGCATAGCAGTTTTATTCGTAATAGTCAGAAACTGGAAACAACCCAGATGTCCCTCAGCTGAAGAATGGATACAGAAAATGTGGTACATCTATACAATGAAATACTATTCAACTATTAAAAGTAAAGACATCATGAGTTTTGCAGGCAAATGGATGGAACTTGAGAATATCATTCTCAGTGAGGTAACCCAGTTCCAAAAGGATATGCATGGTATATGCTCATTTATAAGTTGATATTAGCCATAAAACACAGGTACCATGTTACACTCCACAGACCCAAAGAAGCCAAACAAGAAGGAAGGTCCAAGCAAGGATGCTTGAATCTCACTTAGAAGGGGAAATAAAATAGTCATAAGAGGCAGATGGAGGGAGGGAACTGGATTGGGGGGTGGGACATGGGATTCAGGATCAGGTGTGAGAAAGTACAGGAGAGATGGCCATAAAAATGAATAGAGATCTGCAGCTGACAGGAGTGAGAAGGGGGGGGGGCATCTCCAGGACAAGACATGGCCTGGGATAAAGGAGGCACCGAAGAATCAGTGGAGGTGACCTTTGCTACGACTCACTACATTGGGGATATGGAACCTGAAGAGGCCACTTCCTGTATCCAGATAGGAGCCCCAATGGAGTGATAGACACCAACACACCCACAAAACCTTCTACCCAAAATTTATTCTGTCTGCAAGTGATGCAGGCACGTGAGAGGGAATAGAAACTGAGGGAATGGCCAACCAATAACCAGCCCAACTTGAGACTCACCTGATGGTCAAGTACCAATCCCTGACACTATTAATGATTCTCTGATATGCTGGCAGACAGGAGTGTGTTGTCCTCTGAGAGGCTCCACTCAGCAGCTAACTTAGACAAATACAGATACCCAGAGCCAAACAGTGGATACAGCTTGGGGACTCTTATGGAAGAATAGGGGGAAGGAATGCAGGCCCAAAGGACATAGGAACTCCACAGGAAGACCAACAGAGTCAACTAACTTGGACCCTTAGGGATCTTAGTCTGAACCACCAAACAAAGAACATACACAGGCTAGACCTAGGCCTCCCCTCTCATATGCAGCAGAAGTATAACTTGATCTTCATGTGGGCCCTGAACCACTGGAATGGGGGCTATCCCAAGAGTTGTTGCCTGTACATGGGATATGTTCTACTAGCCAGGTGGCCTTGTCTAGCATAAGTGGAAGAAGTGTCTAGCCTCAGAGAGACTTGAAGCGCCAGGGTGGGAGTATACAGGGTTGGGGCCACCTGCTCAGAGGGGAAGGGGGAAGAGGAAGAACTGTGGAATAGGGTGACTGGGAGAAGGGCAGTGAGTGGGATGCAAAGTGAATAAGTAAAAAAAGTTAAATTATATATATATATATATATATATATATACATATATGATCATTTCTAAAGAAGCAGTCTAGAGCATCCAAAGTAAACAGGGTCACTGGCAAGAAACACTACTTAAACAGCTTTCTAAAAATAAAAATTGTAATATGCCCTCCCTTCCCTTTTCTTCAGGTAACTGCAATATTCAGCCCCAGAATCTGTTCTTAAACAGAAAGAAAAGTGCCTTTGCAACAGACCAACAATACAGATCAGTGACCTGGAGTCTTTTCCATGTGTCCAGGATGTTTTTCAAGGCTAGAACATTGCTCAAGATACATTGTATCTAGTGTGTGTGATCAGTATAACTGAAACTCCTGTATACTTCTAAGATTTCAATAAGTCAACCATCACAAAGTTTAGAATATCAACTGGGACAGAAAATTAAATCAGAAAATGCTTCATACTGATATTGAAAGTTTCACATCTAATCCCTAATGTCTTCCCAAGCACCAGCAGTCAACATCTTGTGGGCAGAGAAGTGTCTGACAAAAAGAGCAGGAAAGACTCAAGAAATTCCTAAATTAAGTCAGACACCCAAGAGTATACTCAGTCTTTTGTCCTAACCCAAGTATGCCAGGATGATGGTCAGTACAGCAGCTCTGAGAAAATACCTGTGGAAATTAGTCAATACAGAGGCACAGCAAAGAGAAAACTCAACCAGGAAGCATTAACAGCTATGCAAGAAGACAAAAATCTTTAAAACTGTTAATACAGAATGTATATTAAAATGATTTTTCTGCCTAAAAAATAGAATATCAAATGGGAATTATCTAATTTATGATCAGTTTATACCTTCATATATTTTGGAAATGATTTAGGACCTCTGTATATTATATGTAAATAGTATTTTAAATTCTTTTTAAAGGTTTTTTATTTATGTATATGTATATTTATTTTATGTATATAAGTATACTGTCTTTATGCACAACAAAAGAGGGGATCGGATCCCATTACAGATTGTTGTGAGCCACCATGTAGTTTCTGGGAGTTAAACTCAGGACCTCTGGAAGAGTAGCCAGTTCTCTTAGCCTGGAGCCATCTGCCCGGCCCCTTAAACAAATTGTTTTTAGCAACAAATACATTTTATTAATTTTTAAAATTTAGTTGTTGTGCCTGCTTAAATTTGTGAAGTTTCCAGTTATATGGATGATTCTTAGCTATTTTAGAAAAGTTGAATTAATTAGATAGATACTCACATACCAAATAAACACTAAATCTTTTGTATTATATTTATATTATATACACACTGGCAACATGCACTTAGTATATTGCATTTCCTGTTAGTACGCTAAGGAAAAACAAGTTATAATCTCATCTTGTGAAAACTTATTTCGAAAATTACAAAAAAAAAAAAAGTATACTAGGGAGGTGTGGTGGTACACACCTTTAATCTCCAGAACTCTGGAGACAGAGCCAGGTGAATTTAAATAGTGAATTCAAAGCCAGTGAATTCTACATGGCTACGCCTTGTCTCAAAATAATAAAAAAAAAAACAAAAAAAGCCATTCAGAATCTAAAAATGGAAGTAGAAGCAATAAAGAAATCACAAAGTGAGACATCTCTGGAGATAGAATCTTGGAAAGAATTCAGGAGTCATAGATGCAAGCATCAACAACAGAATACAAGAGATAGAAGAAAGAATCTCAGGGGCTGAAGATACCATAGAAAACATTGACTCAACAGTCAAAGAAAATGCAAAATGCAAAAAGCTCCTGAGCCAAAACATCCAGGAAATCCAGGACACAGTGAGAAGACCAAACCTAAGGATTATAGGTATAGAAGAGAATGAAGACTTCCAACTTAAAGGGCTAGTAAATATCTTCAACAAAATTATAGAAGAAAACTTCCCTAACCTAAAGAAAGAGATGTCCATGAACATACAAGAAGCCTACAGAACTCCAAACAGACTGGACCAGACCAGAAAGTCCTCCTGGCACAATCAAAACACCAAATGCACTAAACAATAAGGAATATTAAAAGCAGTAAGGGAAAAAGGTCAAGTAACCTATAAAGGCAGGCCTATCAGAATTACACCAGACTTCTCACCTGAGATGATGAAAGCTAAAAGATCCTGGGCAGATTTCATACAGACCCTAAGAGAACACAAATGCCAGCTCAAACTACTATACCCAGCAAAACTCTCAATTGCCATAGATGGAGAAAACAAGATATTCCATGATAAAACCAAATTTACACAATATCTTTCCACAAATCCAGCCCTACAAAGGATAATAGATGGAAAACACCAACATAAGGAAGGAAATTACACCCTAGAAAAAGCAAGAAAGTAATCTTTTTCCAACAAACCCAAAAGAAAGTAACCACACAAACATAAAAAGAACATCAAAAATAACAGGAAGCAACAATCACTATTCCTTAATATCTTATAATGTCAATAGACTCAATTCCCCAACAAAAAACATAGTCTAACACAGATGTTTTTCATGTGGATCTTCGATTTTTATCAGAAAATGTTTGCGACTCCGCTTTCAATTTAGTAATGCTTTTTGTGTCTACCATTTTGACTGTATTATTTTCCATGACAATCTTTAATTTTAACATGTTTTATGTATATTTCTTCGATTTTGTCAGAGGTATTTTTCATGTAGATCTTCGGTTTTGTCAAGGTGGGGGGGGAGTGTTTGTAGTTCCACTTTTGATCAATTTAGGAATATTTTTGTGCCTACCATTTTGTCAGTATAATTGTCCATGATAATCTTCAATTTTAACGTTTTTCTGTATTTTTCTTCAATTTTCCGTGTGGATCTTCAGTTTTATCAGACAATGTCCATAATTTTACTTTCAATCAACTTAGGAACATTTTTATACCTTCCATTTTATGTGTATAATTTTCCATATAATCGTCAGTTTTAACATGTTTTTCTATATATTTCTTGAATTTTTTTCAGGAATATTTTCCTTGTAGATCTTCAATTTTATCAGAAAGTGTTTATAATTCCACTTTCAAAAAACTTAGGAATATTTTTATGCATACCATTTTATCTGTATAATTTTTCCATGAAATACTCAATCTTAACGCGTTTTTTATATATTTCTTCAATTTTATCAGAGATATTTTCCATGTAAATCTTCAATTTTATCAATTTTATCAGTTTTATCAGAAAGTTTATAATTCCACTTTCAATCAACTTAGAAATATTTTTATGCCTACCATTTTATCTGTATAATTTTCCAAGATAATCTTCAATTTTAATGTTTTTCCAATTTTATCAGAAATATTTTCCATGTAAATCTTCAATTTTATCAGAAAATGTTTATAATTCTACTTTCAATCAACTTATGAATATTTTAATTTTTACCAATTTATCTGTATAAATTTCTTCAATTTTATCAGAGATATTTTTGATGTAAATCTTCAATTTTATCAGAAAATGTTTTTACTTCTACTTTCAATCAATTTATGAATATTTTTATACCTACCATCTTATCTGTATAATTTTTCATGAAATAGTTTTAACATGTTTTTCTATATATTTCTTGAGTTTTATCAGAAATATTTTCCTTGTAGATTTTCAGTTTTATCAGAAAATGTTTATAATTCCACTTTCAATCAACTTAGGAATAGTTTTATGCCTACCATTTTATCTGTATAATTTTTCCATGAAATACTCAATCTTAACGTGTTTTTTTACATATTTCTTCAATTTATCAGAGATATTGTCCATGTATATTTACACAATGGAATACTACTAAGCAATTAAAAATAATGAATTCATGAAATTCTTAGGCAAATGGGGAACAGGGGGAGGGAAGAGGGCTTATGGGACTTTCGGGGGGGGGGGGAACCGGGAAAGGGGAAATCATTTGGAATGTAAATAAAGAATATAGAAAATAAATTAAAAAAAAAAAGGAAAAAGGAATGGATTTCAGCCGGGCCGTTGTGGCACACACTTTTAATCCCAGCACTTGGGAGGCAGATGCAGGCAGATTTCTGAGTTCGAGGCCAGCCTGGTATACAGAGTGAGTTCCAGGACAGCCAGGGTTATATAGAGAAACACTGTCTCGGAAAACCAAAATAAAATAAAATAAAATAAAAAATAAAAGAATGGATTTTAAAGACAACTCTGGGTCAGTCGATTTCCCCGCTGTGCAACTCTGTATGAATTACATGCAAATTGGAATTAGTAGCGTGTTCAAGTGTTACTAATGCTATGATGAAACGCCATGGCCAAAAGCAACTGGGGTGCAAGGTGCGGGTAATTTGGCTTATACTTCCCTTATCATCATCATCAGAGGAAGTCAGGACAGGGACTCAAACAGGACAGGAACTCAAACAGGGCAGGAACCTGGAGGCAGGTGCTAAGGCAAGGGCCAGGAGGAATAACTTGCTCCCTCTGGCTTACTCAGCACACTTTCTTACAGAACCCAAGACCACCACCCGCCTACATCAATTAATTAATTGATTAATCCTACATTAATTAAGAAAATGTCCCACAGGCTTGCCTATAGCCAGATCTTAGGGAAGCTTTTTTTTTTTTTAACTAAGGTGCTCTCTTCATAGATGACTCTAGCTTGTGTCAAGTTGACATAAAACTAGCTCGAACACACAGGGACTCAGTCTTAGGTGTCATCCAAGGACTAAACGCCTTAAGGCGTGCACGTGCCATGCCTGAGACACAGCTCTATACAGATTTCACTCACTATTACCGTAAGGCGGAGCAAAACCCTCGTAGCTAAAACCCCACCTTAAGAGACAGTAATGGGAGGCTGGTAGGATGGAGCAAGAGAAATACACACACCAGAAGAATGGGATGGGTGGGTGGATGGAACAGAAAAGCAAAAACCCTGAAGTACCATTCTGGAAAGAAAACAGATCAAACCCTAGACTTCGGAGAGTTCGCCAGCAGTTCCACGGCTGCTTCGCACTGCGACGGGTTTGGGGGTCGCAGCAGTAAAATTAGACCAATGCCTCATTCCTGCCTACTCTGAGCTGAAGCTACAAGTGGAGAGCTAGCGGGAGCACTGCTCCTACACAGCCCTTAGCCGGTCGGCTTCCCAGCCACCACCGCAACTTGTTTCCGCCCGTCTCAGCCTCGTGAGGGCGCTCACGCCTCGAGGCGGCTGGAATTGGCCCATCGCGGCCCCCGTAGCCAGACTTTAGTTGCCGCTGTCACCGCCTTTTCCTACTTTCCCTCAGTTCCTTTTCACTTCCGGGGTTGCTCTAAATCCGCTGGTTCCGTAACAACATCCCGTTGGCTTCCCTCAGGCGGCGGGACCTGTGTAGCCGCCTTCACCGGAGCGCCTGCCCGCCTGGGCTCGCGCGCTCCCCGGTTCGAGCCGCCATGGCCACCAACCCGCAGCCGCAGCCGCAGCCTCCGCCGCCCGCGCCTCCGCCGCCGCCACCGCAACCACAGCCTCCTCCGCCGCCGCCGGGCCCTGGGACCGGCCCGGGAGCGAGCGGCCCGGGAAGCGCGGGTCCTGGCTCCGGGGACCCGCAGCTCGTTGCCATGATCGTAAACCACCTCAAGAGCCAGGGGCTCTTCGACCAGTTCCGCAGGGACTGCCTGGCGGATGTGGACACCAAGGTGCGGGGCTGGAACGGCGGGCTGCGCGGGGAGTGGGGTCCCGCGTGCTCGGAGGAGCAACTTCCCCGAGCCGGACCCTCGGGACTGTGTTGCATGCAGGGCTCCTGTTGCAGCCGCTTCGTTTGGTTTGTTTGTTTGTTGCTGCAGCGGTGTGCCTTCACTCTGCAAGGCTTGGAATGTTCATTCATTCCCCTGCCCTTGTGTTCTTTCTCAGGCTAGTGTTTCTTGAATGCCCACTACGTGCCAGGCACAGCAATTATACCGCTGTGGTAAGCAAGACCCAGTCGTTGTTCTTAGGGAGACTGGTTTGGAAGCACTGGTTCACAACGGGACTCCGTTTAGTGTTCATTCTTATTTCCCGTGGTCTATTTACTTTTTTTCGCCTAAGTTTGTTTTTGTTTTTTTGTTGTTGTTGTTGTTTTGTTTCGTTTTGTTTTGTTTTTTGCCTACCAAAAGTTTCTTCGGCTTGTAAACGCCACAAACTTAGCGTTTGCAGATATCATAAAATGGTAAAGGAATGACTTACAATGTGTTTTGCTGGATATTGAGGGGTGAACTTGCAAAGGTAGGGAGGCAAACCTGGGCAGAGGAAAAAAAGTGGGTAGGCAGACGGGACTGTCGTTTGATCTTTTGCAATGGCTGCCTGCTTTAGTAGTTAAGTCAAGTCAGTTTGCTAAGATGAGACGAGGCAGAGAAAGAGATGGAGAGAGATAGCGCATGGAGTCAGCCGTTCGGTTGGAAACCCATAGAGAAGAAATGACAGCAACTTAAGTGAAAGAAGGAAAGGGTTGGGAAGAGAGTATGCGTTAGGAAGCTGAGGACGGTGAGGCAAGGGTCAGCAGAAAGGTTCCCTAACCAAAAAGAAGGAGAGGGAGGCAAGCACCCGGCACCAACATGGAAGGGTGCTTTAGCAGATCCAGCTAAGGATGCAGGACCAAGCAGTCAGTGAAGTTGGTGAAAAGTGAGGAGAGGGTGTCTGGAAGCGGGCGAAGGGAGAGGTGTTGGTTCCTCTTGGGGGGTTTTCATTTGGTTTTGTTTGGGGGTTTGCGTATGTGTTTATTTTTGCTTCAGTGTGGTTTGGTCCATTGGTTTGGAGTTTTGATAATGGAAGGTTTTTTTTAGACTGGCAGGTCTGAATGAAGAGCCTAGTTTCCTTTAAAAAAAGGGGGGGGGGTTGCAGCATCTGCATATCCTTGGGCTTTAAGGTCACCTGCAAACAGTTCTGCCATCTCCTCTATAATAATTCCTCCGAAGAACCTGAGGATATCTTCTACAAGGACTCTGGTCCTGGGCCCATTCCCTTAGCCTTTCCAAAATGTAGATTTTATTCACAGGGACTTCAATTAATTGGGTGTGTATAGGAAGTATAATCTTACCTTGCTTAGGGACTATCACAGCCATATTATAAAATCATTGCAGTTGCCTTTTGAAAAATATTTTAATAGGAAAATATTAGGCGTGGTCAGTTAAACATTTCCCCATATAAAGCTAGTTGTTTGCAAGCAACAAGTGGATATTACACTCTGATGTTCTTAGAAATCTGTGTATTTATTTGTGTTATCACTGTGTGTATTGTGTACAATACATTTAATGTTTTAATATTTTAATGACAGGTGCAGTTTTTACAGTTCAACCTTTTATTTATCCCATCTCCATTAAATATTACTGTTTTCTGTGGTATCCCAGCACAAACTTCCAAAAGTAGATTTTTTTTTAAATGTTTCCTGGGGGGGGGAAGAAAAGTTGGTATGACAAAAATGCACATTAAAGTGCTGTTTTCAATAGTTGACAGTGGTTGGCTGGAAGCAGTTTCATGTGGTTCGACCTTGTGCTGTGTATAGAGAGGGACCTCAGACTGTTCTTCTGTAGATAAGAAAGCTTGAAACTAGATAAGAGTGGAACAGAGAAGACACTCTTCCCAGAGAGCGGCAGAGTGGGGCATACTTGCTAAATCTTCCCCATAATCATTCCTTCTCTCTTCTCCTCCCTACCACTGTTCCTATCCCCATCCCCCAATCTTCCTCTCCCTTAGATTAACAGTTGTGTTAGTTTTAACTTAAAATATTTATAATTAAATCACATTTCTATTTTTTCTAATATGTAAAATCCAAAAGAATACTTCTTAGGAATATCACATCTATACCAACACAATAAGTAGGCCGAAATGGAGGCAATATTCTCTATTCATATGAAGGACTGTCACTTTAATGGAACTCTTTTTTGAGTCTCATCTGCCACTTGTAGGAAGTATGATATTCTTCACAATTGAACATGAAAGCCTGCCCTGTTTTCTACCTGAAAGTCTTCCCTATGTATAGGCTATGAACAGTCAGTGGATTATGTCAGTCACATACATGTGTAACAGTTCCAGATGCTGTCTAAGAACAATCTTCCATCCAGTGTATCCACATCAGGGTGAGATGTACCAGTGTCTACTTCCACTCCTGGAACCATAAAATATAACTCTCCTGGTAGGCCTGCAGTTATCAGTGGTCCTGAAGCAAGATTATTTCTATGGCAGACAGATTGACTATCATTCTTGAAAGAGCTGTAGCCTTGGACAGCTCCAAAATCCGGCTACTCCACTAAAGCTGCTCCTTCTAGACAACTAGTCATCAGGTGTCTGACTCAAGCTGTGTGGTTTGAAAGCCATTCTGTCCCCTTTTTATTGATTACCAACTAGAGAATGAAGAGGGACGATCAAGAGGCCCAGCATTCTGTCCTATACAAGAATCTGATAAACCAAGAAAATTCAACCTCTCTTGATGACTGGTAAAGGTAGTTTTGGATACTTTCTCAATTATGAATGGCTTCTGGTCAATTAGTTCATGGATCAAATAAGTATTCACTGTTCAAATCTTATGTACCAGACATATTTTAGAAGTTGGAAGTACAACGGTAAACCAGAGACCTGCTGCTTCATAGTTTATCCTAGCAGAGGGGGAAAAAAAGTAAGTAGTGTATAATCAGCTCTGTACAAAAGAATAAAGCATGAGAAGGCTTACTGTTTTGTTCTGGATAAGGTTTCAATTAAGATACTATTTGAACTATCCTTGAAGGAATTGGAAGGGAAAAAAAAGGATGCCTTCCAGTCCTAGAGCAGATGAAGTGCCAAAGACTCAGGTCTGTTTAGGGTTTTTCTTATAGTGAGAAGTTAGTGAGTTTTGAGGAAAACTTAATGGTCTGACTTGTATTTTAAATGAGGTGATAATTCTTGATCTACTTTGGACTACAAATGTTTTGTAACCCTAATTTGTATGTGCTCTCTTAGAAGATGCATGTGAGTTAGGCATGGGCAGGCAGGAATGTCAAGATGTGAGAAGCCTTGGGGCATGGGGGAAAAAGATAGTTGGAAATGGGTCTAAATATCATCTGATGTGTTTGCTAGGACCTGCAAACTTTGCTGATCAGAAGAACTTTTTGACTTTAAATTTAAGTCAGGATCTTGCCATATAGCACAAGCTGTCCTTGAACTCACTATGTAGCCCAAGTGGACTTTGACATTGCTGTCCTCCTGCCACAGCCTTGAAAATGCTGATTACAGACATGGACCATCAAGCCCTGCTAGTGAAAAAAACGCATAAGCAAGAAACATTTTCTTTGGAGGGAATTGAAATTTGAATTTATTTTGAGGGGACTAAGAAGCTAAATGTATTTAATTCTAATAAGTTCTTGCTAAAAGAAGAAATATGTGTTATAAATGTTAGAAAGAAAGAAATTTTCACATTGATTTAGAGTAGGAAGAGGGGCAGGAATAAACAATTGGGTGATTTTCCTGGGGAAGAGAAAGAAGCAGAAGTTGAAAATTGGTAGTGGTGGAAGAGAATCTCATAACCTTCAGTTCTGTGGGAGGTAGTTACCTGGTTATCCAAGGACAATGTGTTAATCAAGCGGTGTGCCCTGAAAGAATGGTGGTGTGTATAGAAGATGGCAGGAGTGGGAAGGATGGTGTATAGTAAGCTCACTTTGGTGCCAGAATGATATGATTAAAATGAGAGCTCTAAGATGAGAACTTTGTTAGGTGGACGGCTAGAGGGAATGGTTACATGAAAATTGGTTACTGGGATAGCTGCTTTTACAGGAGGGAGGGAGAAGTGGCCTGGGGTTCTATTTTCCTTAAAATACTTCAGGTCACTCACCCATATTGAAGGGGAAAAAAGACCTGAGGCAGAACTACTCAGGTAACCCTGAATGAGTAGGTGTAGGTAAGGACCCTTTTTTGTTTCGTTTATTGTGTTTTGGTTTTGAGACATGATTTCTCTGTGTTGCCCTGACTGGAACCCAGAGATCCACCTGCCTCTGCCTCCTGAGTGCTGAAGATCACTGCAGCCCAGCTAAATAGTCCAACTTTCTCTTTGTTTGTTTACTTTTGTTTTGTTTTTCAAGATGGTGTAGCTCTAGCTCTCCTGTGACTCATTCTGTAGAATAGGCTGGCCTTGAATTCAGTTCAGATCCACCTGCCTCCCAAGTGCTGGGACTAAAATTTGTGCCCTTGCCACCATTTCTTTTTTGGTTTTTCAAAACAGGGTTTCTCTATGTAACTCTGGCTGCCCTGGAACTCACTTTGTACTTTGTAGACCAGGCTGGCCTCGAACTCAGAAATCCTCCTGCCTCTGCCTCCCAAGTGCTGGGATTAAAGGCGTACACCACCACTGCCCGGTCTTACCACCATTTCTTTTTTTTTTTTTTTTTTGTGGGGTGGGTGGTGAGAACTGAGGAGGTAGGCTTTCTAAGCCTTAGTCAGTATGAACCTTTTAGGCTGGTTATTTGTAGGGTCTGCCCTGAGCTGTGTGCAGTATTCAGTAGCATTCCTGTTCTCTTTCCTCAATAATAATTTAAAGTGCATTAGACATTTCCAAATTCCCCCTTGAGGGAAGAGAGGTTAAGGTCACTCCTGCTTGAAAACTACTTTTACCCCAGATTTAGTATATAGTCCAGTGGTCTGTCCCTGAGTAATTTCTCGAGTCTGTAACTTCTACCTCTTATCTTACCACCACATACCTTCATTATTTTAGTTATTGCATACTTTTCCAGGTGAGTTTTGTGTCTATTTACACACAGCTGTTGAACTACTGTGTTCATGTATAATGAATACCCATTCTCAAACCTCCTTGTGCAAGCACCAAGTTCCTGTCTGTTTCCAACTTCATTTCTGTTGCCTTTGGACTCTCTTCTCTAACTACATTAGACAACCAATATATGGGTTTTCCTAATACTTCTGGCGTTATATTTTTTCCTAGTCCAAGGATTCTTTTTTTGTTGGCTCTGTCCACAAAGGTCATTCTCATCTCTAGTTACATCATGCAACTTTGAAACTAATTTTCCCTGTAGGTCATATGCCACATTCTTTTTCCAGACTTCTTTCCTCCCTGTCTTTGTTTCCAGGCCTCTAACATTAACGTTTGTGTTTTGTTTCTAGTTTGTCTACAAAAAGGGTTATCTTCTTTATCTTAGTTCTGCTTACAAACAACTTGTCTTAGACAAAGCATTTGTGAGTTGTAACTGTGAAACTTTCCATCAACTATCAGAAACCTTAGGACTATTAAATATGTTAAAATTATTGAACTGAAGTTCAATATTGTATGAATTAAAGGTTTCTAGCATTTACGGGTTTTGTTTTGTTTTTCTTTATAGCCTGCCTATCAGAATCTGAGGCAGAGAGTTGACAACTTCGTAGCAAACCACTTGGCAACTCATACATGGAGTCCCCACCTCAACAAAAACCAACTGAGAAACAATATCCGACAGCAAGTTCTGAAGTAAGTCTGAGTTAGGTTTAAAATGCGGTTGTTTACTTTGTCTGAAAGCAAACAGAAATACATTCTCCTCATGGTAGCAGTTTTGGAAGTTTAATGTGACTTAGTCCAGTAAATTTTGGAGTATGACCTCATCATTTCATATTTCTTTTATAAATTTTTACTCTTCTTTACCTGTAGACTTAGAGTGGTATTTAAGTATTTGAGAATAAAAATAGCATTACTTAAAGAAAAACTACCTGAAAAATCTCTACGTAAATATTAATGGATATAAATGCTATAATGTCCTATCCAATTACATTAATGACGATTGTCTTGTCTAACAAGTAGAACGTACATGACACAGCTCTGAAATTTTAAAAAATCTCTTGGTTGTAGGTGTTGTCTTCTAAGATATAGTGTGTAGCTAAATGAAAGTATTTTGATCTGTTCAGTCATTTTTGCATCAGCATAAGGTACAAAGAATAAATGCTGAAATATTTAGAAAGTCTGAAATATTTACTTAAAAAAGAGTACGAACTTGATTTACAGTCTTCTGCTTGTTTTTGAATATAAATATTTGCTAAGACAAAAAAGTCTTTCTATCCCAGTTGTTTAAAGAGTGCCTATTCTTCCTGCTTTGACAAATATTTATACTCAAGAACATTTATACAGTGTGGCTTTAAACAGGTGAGCATTCTAACTCAAGCCTATGTAATGTGATAGTTCCAAGCCACAGGAAGCCCCAGAAATAAAAATGTACTAAAAAGTTCATTTAGCCCCAGGTAATGCTAGAAACCCAGAGCCAGGGAGCTTAGACTGTGTCTCCCTGTACATAAGAAAAGGAAATAGCACTAGATTTCTTGTCTGTGTTTTAAAAGCTGTTTGAGAACCTATGAAAGAGTCTGGGTGAGATCAAAAGATGCCATCGGAAAACTGCTTAACAGTACCTCTTGGTAAAAAGTCAAAGCTGTTTCCTGAAAAGATACTAGAAGGAGTCTATTGAGTGACAGGCCAAAAAGGCACCTTATTTCCACAAAGGCCTTCAGTAGAAGAGCAAGCAGAGTAGCACAGGAGTGGGAGCTGGGGTGCGGCTGTGGTGCCTGACTCACATTTATATGCAGTGCTGCTGGTAATCGAGGCCTTTCTTTCAACCCTTCCTAGCTACCAGCCTTCTACAGACGATTGCATTGCTTCATTACCATCCTGTTAAGAAGGCTCTTGCATCCTTCTCAGGAAAAGGGTATCTTTCTCTTTACAGTGCTGATCCAGTCCACAGGATCCAACAAATCTTATTTATTAATATTTTATTATCCAATGTTGAGAGTCTCAAGAACAGTTTTCTGGAGTTTTATTTATTCTTTAGTGTACAAAATCTCTACGACAAGGAAACTGTCATTTTATTTTAGGTGAGGGAAATGTGAAAATCAATCACTTACAACCCTAGTACAATAGAAAGACATCTTGACCACAGTTTCATGCCTTGTAAAAAGTAAGGAAGCCAGAGACTGTGGCAGCAGTGAGTGAACGAACACTAAGAGACTAGAGACTGGGAAGGGGAACAGCTGTATTCTGGTAACTCACCAGCCACTCTTCTGAGTCTTCTTTACATTGTCCCCTTGGGTATGGAGGTCAAAGAAAATCTCCTTCAGTGGAATCCAGGTATTTAACTCAGGTCATTGTATTGCAAGAGCTTTTAACCACTGAGATATATTGCTTACCCATTTGCAAAGCTTTATGTTAGAAATAGTAGGATACTGAAGTTTTCCTTAGAGAAGGATTTTGTTGCAGTTGATTTGTTTGTTTGTTTGTTTGTTTGTTTGTTTTTGAGACAGGGTATCTCTTTTTTTGTTTTGTTTTATTGATACAAGGTGTCTCACAATATAGCTCTGGCAGTTCTAAAAGCCACTCTGTAGACCAGGCTAGAATCTCACAGATCCATCTGCCTTGGCCTTACAAGTAGGTGTGCACTACTATGCCCAGCTTAGAGAAGGATTCTTTACTTGTATGCAAACTAAGACTATATGGATGGACTTGCCCTATAAATAATTGTAATCGCAAGCAGGTTTTCATACACACTTGAGAAAGTACTCAGCTGGCTTAAGCCATTGCAGTTGCCATGTCTATTATAACAAACGGCCTACTATCAACAACTTAAAGTGGATGAACTTAGTAGCTTATCTTTTTATTGAGGAGGAAGGAAATTTTTATTCTGTTTATGCATTCAAGCTGCAAAATATGAAAATTCTGGATAGCTATCAGTAATGATTTGGACAAAGTTTTAAAAGAGAAAGAAGTGGCTCAGTTTTACTTACATTTTTAGGTTTTTTTCCCCTCGGTATTAGGGGTGGAATCCAGGTCGTCATACATGCAAAAAATAAGCCCTCTATCACTGAGGTGCTTTTTTAAAAACAATAAGATCTCAGTATGTAGCCATGGCTCTTATATTCTATATGTAGCCTAAGATGGCCTTAAACTAGAATGCTGGAATTACAGGCATCTACCACCTTGCCTGAATTCAGCCCTTTTTTGTTTTTATTTTGAGAGAAAGTCTCCAAATTTGTGCAGGATGGCCTTGAACTCTTACCCTAAAATTTCCCTGTTGCTCAGGCAAGTCATAGGCTTGAGATTATCCTGCCTCAGCCTTCTAAGTGGTTGGTGTTACAGACATGCACTAACCAGACCTGCAGGTAAGTAACTCTAACAATGAATGTATCTGAAGTTAGCATTTGACTTTACCTTGGGTTGAGACTTTTCTCTCTAAGGTGACAGCTAGGGAATACCCCAAGACAGTGAATCTACAGTGCAGTGAACCAGTAGTTGTGGACCCTAGTTTTACATAAGATCTTCCTCCATGGGTAGGAAGACTACATTTAAGAGTATTTTTGTTTACAGGACAAAAAACCAAAATATAGGCAAACAGAGAAGGCAACTGAAGCAGTATTTTTGGGTTCAGTGGGTTTTCGTCTTTAGTTTTATGCCTTTGTACTTATGCCTTACAGCAAAACTTTTTAATGATTCTTTCTGCTACAATGCAACTCATCTTTAAAGGGGACAAAAAAAGAGCTTTACGATACAGCAGTGTTTTCAGGATTTGCATTCTGTTCTTTAATTTTGTAACTTGAAAAAGCAGGTAACCTACTTTGTTGCATGTCAGCTCATTTTTCTTTATGTCCCACATAAATAGAATTATGTTATCACATGGCCTCAAAGTGCCTTGGGAATTGAAAATCCAGTCCACCCTCACTTCAGACAGTTACACTGAGAAACAGCATTTGACAGTGTAAAGATCAACACCACCTCACCCATTCTATCCAGCAAGATGGGAGCCAAGAAGCAGGAGGCGGAAAGCCACACTGTTCTGAGCACTTTGATTCCTCCTGGTGCATTCTAGGAAGAACTCTGATCTTAAATCCATTTTGCTCAGATGTCATTTTACACAAGCGCTACTTAAAACATGTTCTTTTCACTCCTCTGTCTGCCCTGTGATGTTTCTTAAACTTGTAGTCCCTTTCCTCCCTCCCTCTTCTATACACATCAAGACTCAGCTCCATGTCTTCTCTTTGTAGAGTGTTCCCAACTTATTGTGACATAGCCAATAATCCCTTACTCTTCTCTTTCCCCACAATACATGGTGTATGTTCACGTCTAGCCTCTTGTGTCTTAATTATATCTGTATCTTTAACCAGCACAGGGCCCAGGTCTGGTTTGCAGTTGCCTGGTGGCCAGCATGGTGCATTTTATGTAGAAGACATTCATAACCTACCTCTTTAAAAGACTAAATCATCCTACTTTATAGCAGGAAGGTAATAAAAAAGAAAGCCAGATATCTTGAGTTTTATTTTTGTTTTCCTTGTTTCTTGTTTATCAATTTGATGAAATTATACTTTGTGTATATTCTTCACCTTAACTAGAAACTCTAAGACTTACAAAAAGTTTATATTTTCTATTTTCTAAGAAGCAAACATTTCAGAGTCAAGAGATTTACTAGACCTGGAACTCATCTCTCGTGAGGTCCTCTTATGTTCCAGGGATGGAGGTGGAGAGAGGCACCACCTCCCTCATGCTCTGTAGTACTGCAGCTACTCCAGGGGCCTTTTTGTGGTTTAGCCTTTCTACCGGCAATGCATGGGGGACAGTTTACAGATGTCTTTGTAGTATGGCATACCTAAAACCACCTCTGTATTAACTTTCCCAAATAGAGTACTGAAGGTTGAACACATATATAATACATACTATTTTCTTTAAAATAATTTGTGCAAATAATATAAATTATTTCTTTACCTTTCTATAAATTGCTTGTATTTCAGATCGGGAATGCTGGAGTCTGGTATTGACCGAATTATTTCTCAGGTTGTGGATCCAAAGATCAACCACACATTCAGGCCTCAAGTCGAAAAAGCTGTGCATGAATTTCTGGCCACATTGAATCACAAAGAGGAAGTGGCTGGCAGCACAACTCCTGATGATGAGAAGCCAGAGTCTTCTGTCATTACTCAAGGTGCTTTGCTTTTACTCTTGTCAGTTTCCAGGCTCTTCTTGTTCTGATTGCCTGGATAGAGATGTTTGGTTTTTAATATATTGCTCCATTTGGCTACTCTAGTGAATTATATGTACTTTCGATTTTGCTCAAGTTCCCCAACTGGCATGACATTTCTATTTTGAAATTAATTTCAAAAAACATTATAATAATGATGAGTTTGTGTGTGTGCACACTCACTATTAGAGAGAATTCTTTTCACAACTGGGATGTTCTCAGATGTGTTGGCATCCTTCTTATAAGACACTATGTACTTAGGAGATAGAAATTCTTGAGTATGTGTACTAGTATTGTACCTGAAAAGCCCACAGGAACATGCATTTCTGCTCAGCTTATAACAGTAGTGCATAGTGTCAATGAAGTAAAGGGATGTACTTTTTCATACATTTATTTCAGTCTTCTTCCAATTTATTCTTCTCTTCTCTTTGAAGGTGCTCCTGCTCCTGGGCCCAGTGCTAATGTAGCCAGTGATGCCATGTCAATCTTGGAAACCATAACATCTCTTAACCAAGAAGCTAATGCTGCCAGAGCCTCAACAGAAATGTCAAATGCCAAGGCCAGTGAGAGAACATCCAGAAAACTCTCATCTCAGCCAAGCACTGACCTTAGCACAGACAAGGAAAGAGGCTCAGAGGATGCGGCTGAGAGGGAAAAGGCTACCCCTGATTCTGGAGGAGACGGACTAGACGCTGCTCCCAAGTCAGAAGAACCTAGTGATCTCCCTTGTCCAGTGGAAGAAAATAAAAATCATATGAAAGAGAATAATAGCTTACTGTTACTAAGTAAGGATGCTCAGCAGGAAAACAGTGACCCAAAAATTAAATCAATGGACAAAGGAGAAAAGAAACCTGATGGTAATGAGAAAGGAGAAAGAAAGAGAGAAAAGAAGGAAAAGACTGAAAAAAAGATTGATCACTCTAAAAGGAGTGAAGATACACAGAAAACTAAAGATGAGAGACAGGCAAGGGACAAAGAAGTGGAGAGCACCAAGCTTCCCTCTGAAAAGAGCCACAGCAGAGCCAGGGCTGCCGAGGGGACAAAGGAAGGTACATGCACAAGGCTGCACGACTTCAAGAGCACATTGTTCCTTACAGGAAGAGGGACATTGTCACATTTGGCTTTTGATTGTAATGATTTATTTTGGTGTTTTCGTGCCAAAACTTGAAAACTTGCAAAACAATAAAAGTAATAAGCTGTGCATGGTGGCACCCAGGAGTAATCTCAGCCCTGGACATGCTTATTGCAGGGTCCAGGCTAGCCTGAGCCAAATCATTCTGTCCCATTTGGGCCGGCTGGAAGGCAGGAAATAAACTTTTATAATTTCTTTACTATACTGATGTGTCTGTTCACAAAGAAAATTTACAGAAAAGTTGTAAACTTTGTAAACTTTAAATTGTATATGCTAATCTTCAAAATACTAGGTAGTAATAATAATACTTAAAATCTACATTGGTATATAGGCTTACATTGAAAATTAAGTTATTGTTGCAAGTGACTGTTTTATCTTTGTATTTTATTGATATAGCTGCTTTTCTGATAGCTAAATTTCCTATTTAAAGCAGGAAATTTTTAATATTGAGGGCTTAGGCTTTAAATACATTCTTGTGATCAGTTGTTTATTTTGTTCCATTTTTTTTCTTAAAGATTGTTCTTTGGTAGATTCTGATGTGGATGGTCTCACTGATATCACAGTTAGCTCTGTCCACACCAGTGACCTTTCATCTTTTGAAGAAGACACAGAGGAGGAAGTTGTCATGTCTGAGAGCATGGAAGAAGGAGAGATTACATCCGAGGGTAAGGGTAATGCATTTTTCTCAATGTCTCTGTGACTTTTTTTTTTAAGATTTTTATTTATATATATGAGTACACTGTAGCTGTCTTCAGACACACCAGAAGAGGGTGTCAGATCCCATTACAGATGGTTGTGAGCCACCATGTGGTTGCTGGGAATTGAACTCAGGACCTCTGGAAGAGCAGTCAGTGTTCTTAACCACTGAGCATCTTTCCAGCCCTCTCTGTAACATTTCTGTTAAGCATTATATGTGTTCTGTTCTAATGGCTACTTCCTGACTGTGTGGCATACCTAGAACCTGCTACCTTGTGATTGCAAAATTGGCTTCTGATTGAGCTGCAGGGTTGTCTGTTTAATTATCCTTGTACATGTTACCAGCCCTCAACAAGCCTACTTTTTCATGACTTATCCTATCATTTGATGTTATTGAAAAATTGAGAGGAGACAGTGCACATAGAAAGATGCTTTTGTTTATGTATGAATGATACTTGGTGGAATACAAGCTATAAGGCTGCCGTCACTTCTATCACCAGTTAGAAATTTGAGGCTCATAAAGAGCACCCTTGGAAAACTGATTTCCTAAAAGGTATAACAGTACACCAAAAGCCAGTATATTATACTAGTCAGGTATGTTGGCTTGTGCTTAGAATCCCAGCCCTTGGAAGACTAAGGCAAAAGAATAACTGAACTGGGTCAATATAGGAAGTTCTAGGCTATCCTGCTAGTGTGCCTCAAATAACAACAAATACTGGTCTACTCAATATAGTTGATCCAGCTAAGGAACACAGTCAAATCAGAGAAGGGATGGTGTGCTCAGGGTCAAGTTTAGAAACATTCCAAATAGGAGCCCTCTGTATGTCCTCTCTGGAATTGTGGGCAACTTGACATCTGTATTAGTCAGGGTTCTCTAGAGTCACAGAACATATGAGTAGTCTCTATATAGTTAGGGAATTTGTTGATGACTTACAGTCTGTAGTCCGACTCCCCAACAATGGTCGTCAGCAGCTGTGGATGGAAGTCCAAGGATCTAGCAGTTGCTCAGTCCCACAAGGCAAGCAGGCAAGGAAGAGTGAGTCAGTCTTCTTCCAATGTCCTTATATATCTCCAGCAGAGGGCGTGGCCCAGATGAAAGGCTGTAGGTCTCTAGCAGAGGGCGTGGCCCAGATTAAAGGCTATAGGTCTCCAGGAGAGGGTGTGGCCCAGATTAAAGGTGTGTGCCACTGTGCCTTTAATCCCAGATGACCTTGAACTCAGAGATCTCCTTGTCTTAATCTTCTGGAATTCATAGCCACTATGCTTCAAGATCTCCATGCCAAGATCCAGGTCAGAAACTTGTATCTCTGAGCCTCCAGATTAGGATCATAGGTGAGCCTTCCAATTCTTGATTAGTTTATTCCAGATATAGTCAGGTTGACAACTAGGAATAACCACTACAACATCCATTTCTATAATCAGGATAGACTATGATAACCCAGGGAAGTTCACTAGAACTTTGGTCTGAAATTCTTATTTGGGCTAGAGGATATAGTCATAATGAGCTGCCTGCTGTTGTTGCTGCAGGACCGAATCCCATTCCTCCATCTTAACAATAGTAGACTTTGACTTGACCATAAGAGAACCAGGAAAGCATAAACACATCAGTCAAGCACAGCATCATGAGAGCCCAGAGATGACCTCTCAAAAGCTTAGGGCAAATGTCAGACCTCTCTGGGAAAAGTTGAAATCATTATTATACAGTTTGCTTGTCAGCCAACCCTTCCTAAGCTTACTGGGTTCTAGAGTCTGTGCTAATGTCTTTCTGTGTCTTAACTTCTGCAGTCCTGGAAAGGAGGCACAACAAAGGGAACAAAGTCTTGAAGTATATCCAATCCAAAGTCACATAGCCACTGAGCACCAGGGCAGAATTCAAAGCTAAGTCAGCATGTAGCCAGGACATGATACTGCTCTTTGCCCTGACACATTCTTGCCAGTAGGTAGCATCCTTTACATGTTCTTGCTAGCTTTGGATAGGATGTCTAGGAAGAAACTCAGAGGGGGAAGTAGAGCCTTTTAACTCCTCAGATACTTTTCTTAGCCTTTCATGTCTTTAAATTTTATGTGTATGTCTAGGAGAAGCAAAGTTACATATTCAGAACAGAAGCAGCAGTGCGCCTTAGCTATGATGGTGGTCCTTACTGTTCAGCCCCTGTGGGAAGGCTAGTCGCCATCCTGTGATCCCAGTGCTTTTTCAATTCTTCTGATGCTTTCTGGTCTGCTGGGGTGCTTTCTTGGTTGGGTCTAGATTTTATGTGTACATGCTCTAAATATAAGAAGTTCACAAAGAACAATAAATAATAAGAAATGAAAATATTCCCCTTTTTTCTGTCTTTCTACTATGTCAAATGGAAAGATTGCCTTCCTAATATACAGGTGTTAGTGTAAGGTGTGTGTGATCAATTCCTGTTTTTCCCTAAACACATAGTAGGCATTAAGCTCTCAGGTGTAAGCTGGGTGTGGTGGTGTACATACACCTTTAATCCCAACACTTGGGAAGCAGAGCCAAGTGGATATCTGTAAGTTGGAGATCAGCCTAATCCACTTAGTGAGTTCCAGGACAGTCAGAGAAAATAGTGAGACTCTCAAAAATCTAAAAAAATAAGGATGATTTCAAGTGTGCTTTAAAGTATAGTTTCAAGTGAATTTCTTCAACTTAATAATGATAAAAGCATTCATATCAAGTCCAAGAATTATTTGTCAAAATACATTGTTTAAAATAACTGATGGGAAGAATAGTAGGTTAAGATGGTTTCAGCAGCTTCAACTAAGTGGGCTTCTGAGTTAATAAGCCAAACGGTAAATGGTAAAAGGAGATTTAGAGTTAGACTGGCAGAAACCATCTACCATCCTCTGAATAGATGCTTCCCATCAGATCATAATCAGGTAAAGGCCTAGCAGTAGTACAGCCAATGTATACATGGCTTCCATATTGAGTCTACAAAACCCACCCCTGCTCCAGGGGCAGAGAGGAGCCTCTGCTCTTCAGTTCTGAGCCTGTCCTGCTCTGTGCTACTTTCCTCTACGCTTCTGTTTTCTTTTAATAACACAAATGTCAAACTTGGTCTGCTTGTCTCTGTGTGAGGTGAACTATAGTTTCTAAATGTCAATTTCTTTTCTTATACAGACAACCCCTTTGCACCTTTAAATACATTTGAAGTATATTAGTATCTTTTGCTGCATATATGACATGTTGTTGCTTGTTGACAGAAGCACTTTTTATATTGGCTTCTTTCCAGATGAAGAGAAAAACAAGCAGAATAAAACAAAAACTCAACCTACTGATTCTAGTGATGGAAAAGCAAGAAGTGTACGGCATGCTTATGTTCACAAACCTTATCTTTACTCAAAGTACTACAGTGATTCTGATGACGAACTCACAGTGGAGCAACGACGGCAGTCCATTGTAAGTCCAGTTGATCCCTTGCTGATTTAGCAGCTTCTAAACCTTCCTAATGCTGCAATCCTTTAAATACTCCTCATGCTGTAGTGAACCCCTCACCATAAAATTATTTTCTTGCTACTTCATGACTGTAATTTTGCTACTGTTATGAATTATAATATCTGATATGCAGGGTATCTGATATGCAACCTCTGTGAAAGTGTTGGTCAACCCTCCAAGAGGTCACAACCCACACAGGTTGAGAACAACTGTGACTTAGCCTGCTCCAACAGATTGACAAAATTTGAGTGGTAGTCTGTGCAAGGTACTAGTGTGCACACAGCAGACATGCTCTTGCCCTCAGGAAGCTTACCATGGAACTACATAGAATAGATAGAAAGGTATATCATTGTTACTAACAAAAGTGAAAAAGTGTAACTGTCTACTTCATATTGTGAAAATGCTTGTATCCATGTGACTCATTTCATGCAAAGATACAGTATGTAACTAGTATAATGTTGAGGGAAATATAGTTCACCAATTTTCTAGGTTTGAAAATGCTTCTTCTGATTATCAAGTACCATTCAATTATTGAATGCTTTTTAAATAAAATTCATTCATTTTTAAATGGTTTACAATTTAAGGAACATAAAAATATAAAAAGTTTCTTATGTCACGATTAGGGAGTTTGTAGAAATAACTATTGAAGAAAACACTATAAAATGTGATTGCTAGCTAGCTTTCCTTCCAAGCTTATTTCTTAGAGAGGATGTTGGATAGGAGCTATTCACTTGCTTGGGTTTTTTAATTGAATTTTTGAAAGTTTGACTTGGAGCCCTGAGTCAGAAAGGGATGGTTAGAATGATAAAGTGATTATGAATTCTCTCTAATTCAGATTCTGCCAGCAGAAAGTCCCAAGGCCACAGATTAGGCCCAGGAGTATAGCCACCAAGTCAGATTGGCTATAGAATTTACCTGTCACTTGAAGTTCTGAGGACTTACCATTTATGCTTGATATTTATTTTTCTATAACTTTTTTCTCCCTTTTTTAATTGTAACTATGTTGTTATATCACCTTTTCTCAGATCATGCCTTTTCTTTTTCAAACCAACAGCATCCTAAAATAATAATTAAAAATTTTCCTATCTGTGGCTTCTATCATCTGGTAGCTTCCAAAACAGAGTAGTCATACCCGTACCTAGACACACACAGTTAATGTCTCCTTCCTTTTTTTTTTTAAGATTTATGCATATGTTTTGCCTGTGTGTATATGTATACCTAGTGCATGCAGATGTTAGAAGGTATTGGATCCCCTGGAAGTGGAGTTAGTGATGGTTTTTAGCTAGCATGTAGTTGTTGGGAACAGCCTGGGTTATCTGTGAGAAGAGCATGTGCTCTTAACCACTGAGCCATCTTTGTAACCTGATATATGTGCATTTTGCATATTCTATTGATGTGTGAAAACTAAAACTTGGTTGGTGGGTACAACTTTGAGTACTAGGGACTTACAACCCAAGGCCTCACTCAGTATTTGCTGAGCCAGATCGATACCTCGGAGAAGTACTCTCGGCTATTTTCTCACATTCATTCTTTCAGAGTGTCTTTGCTTCTATCCGATAATCTACAGGCAATTTTATGGTTTTAGGCTAAAGAAAAAGAAGAGAGACTTTTAAGAAGACGAATCAATAGAGAGAAACTTGAAGAAAAACGAAAACAGAAAGCAGAAAAAACAAAGTCTTCTAAAGTGAAGAGCCAAGGTATAGCAGATATTACTCTTATTTGAGAGTATCTTATACATACCATCATTTTCTAGTTAATCTCATATTGCTTGTGGCATATGCACATAACAAAGTGATATGTTCCTAATTGTAGAATTTATTCTGCAGTAATAGTGGGGTAGATTTCAGATAGAAGTAGCTGAGCATTTCTGGTGATGATAGTGCAGCTAGCCTATACCTCACATTTTCTTAGCTTTTTCCCTTTACTTTTGTTATTTTCTCTGGTGCTGGGGATTGAAATCAAGACTACAAACTTGCTATAAGCACAGGCTCTGTCCCAGACTCTACTACAGCCCTTATGCTGACATTTATCAGGCGCATATCGCAGTAAATACAACAAAATTGATGTCTGTTTTTCCTAGCAGAAACTGAGACTCATTCAAAGCTATTTTGTGTTTTATACTATTTATAAAACTATAATGAAAAGTAAACATAGCACTGTTACAAAACTGTCTTTTGAAATAAAGCTTCTTTATTTACTTTCTAGGCAAAAGTACTGTAGACCTAGAAGATTCACCAACCAAGACTTTGGAACCCAAAGCCCCAAGAATTAAAGAAGTCCTTAAAGAACGGAAAGTTTTAGAGAAGAAAGTAGCCTTAAGCAAAAGAAGAAGAAAAGATTCAAGGTGCATTTTGTTACCTGCTATGTTTTAATTGTCACATTAGTGGTGCGTTTTCAGAACAGCTTTGAAAGTGGACATAGGCTGTCTTAAAAAGTAGCTGGGCATGGTGGGGTATGCATGTGATTCTAACACTGAGGAGGCAGAGGCAGTGGAATCTCTGTGAATTTGAGGTCATCCTGATCTACACAGAGAATTCTGGGACAGCCAGGGCTATAGACAGAGACTATCTCCCCATTTTTTTTTTTTTTAAAAAAAGCCATCTCTGCTGAGGTCTGAGAA
Organism: Tokudaia tokunoshimensis; assembly: GCA_036184795.1. Classification (NCBI taxonomy): domain Eukaryota; kingdom Metazoa; phylum Chordata; class Mammalia; order Rodentia; family Muridae; genus Tokudaia; species Tokudaia tokunoshimensis. The sequence continues at coordinate 64,614,840 of BTHU01000014.1, forward strand.
CTGTACTAATCTATAGGTGTAGAAATAGCCCTGGAACTCTGCCCTTGGGCTCACTCTGATCTTTCTGCCTTGGTCTTTCCAGTTCTGGAATTATTGTGTGCCATCACATTTGGCTTTTTTAGAGAGAGGAATTTATAAGGCAGTTTGAATTTATATCTGTTCAGCAAAATAAAGGTAGTATGTTCACCCTGGGTCCCATGAACTCTCTAATCATGCATTTTAGATATATTAGTATTTAATATTAGTATGTCTAATATGTATATTAGTCAAATTTATGGTACCAGGCTTGTGTTTCTTCTTGTGAATCAGGCCTTAAATCCAACTAGAACATGATTAGTTACACCAATAATGTTCATGTCACTATTGCACATATGAGCTTGTCTTACCATGCTGGTGGTTATTGGAGCACATAAGGTCCTCAGCTCTGTAGGTTGATGACTCCCTCCATCCCCAGGAGCCTGTTTAATACCTTCTGGCACTTTGAAATTTATGTAGCAGGGAAGAAGCTTTCAAAATAGTGTCAGCTTCTCCATGTCCTGTGACTAAGGACTGTGGTGTTTTCAGTAATAGGATCTTACTATCAAGTTATGGTTGCAACCAAGATTGGTGGTAATAGGTAGTGTTGTTTTGGGAATCTCTGAGACCCCTTCCCAACCAACAACTTGAGGAGAAGCATCTCATACCTAGCACTGGATCTTTATTTGGCAACCTAGGGTTTCTAGGGGAGGCATTATCCTCTGCGTGTCCAGGGATAGACCTCAGGTCACCTATATTGGCAGGAAGCAGCTTTACCTACTGGGCTATCTTGCTGATCTTGACATTCATAATAGAAAAGCAGGAACTGATGCACCCATGGGAATGATTTGTACTACAACAGAAGGACAGACACAAAGAAAACAATGATCTGTCAGAAAGAAAAGAAAGTAGTCATAGCAAGTCTCACATTGACTGTAGATGTTACTGTGTGTTTATGAAGGCCTTGCCTTGGAAATTGTTTATCATCTTTCATTGTGTTAATAGCTATAGCATTTTAAAGTACATTTTTAATAATTTTGTGAAATCTGACAGAAGCTTTAGATTGTATCTCAGAAAGTGTACATACATAAACATTTTTCCGTGTTTCAGAGTTGAGTTTCTGGGCTCCTGGAAGTATTTGTAGAAGTATCTTGTCTGGGCCTGTGGGAACCACTTAGTAACAGAGGTTGCATCTGGTCACCAGGCTTTTCAGCACCTCTTTTTAACATCACTCCATGATTTCCTCATCACATAAAGTTGGGGGGTTTTGCTTTTCTTTAAGCACTGTATTTTCATTCACCTATTTTTAACATCACCCCATGATTTCCTCTTCATATAAAGCTGGGGTTTTGGGGTTTTTTTCCTAGCATTTTTTTTTCTGTATTTTCATTGCTTCAATTGTTTATTGTTTACAAAGGCAAAGAGACTCTTGAAAGTAGCTATGATGTAATATGAACCATAGTCTACAATTTTACTGTTCCATTAAGTTACAATTCTTTTCTTAAACTTACTTATTTTTATTTTATATGTATCTGTCTACATTCATTTATGTGTATCACATATGTGCAGGAGCCTGTGGAGGCCAGGAGATGGTGTTGGATACTCTTGAACTGGAGTTACAAACAGTTGTGAGCTGTCATGTGGGTGCTGGGACCTGAACCCAGGTCTTCTAGAAGAGCAGCAGATGCTTTTAGTGGTTGAGCCCTCTCTCCAGCCCATCATTACAATTATGTAAATTAGTCACAAACTTGAAGATAAGTGAATTTACAGAACTTAGAGAGAGGAGTCCGTTCTCAGATTTGTTGTACCCTATTCATATAGCTCTAAGTCAAAAAGACCTCCCTGCCTTTTCAAAAGATGGTGAAGAATTCAAATGTCTACATAGTGGGTACAGTGTTTGCAGGGTGGTACATTAGGAATTGTCCTTGTAGCATGTTTTCCTTTAGCACCAGGAATGGGCATGCCACACTTGAACTGTGCTCTCTGATGACTAACATAAGGTTACATTAAAGTGTAACCAGCCTCCACAAATGAAGTGAGTATTAAAGAAAAGAGTTTCAACTCTCTTGTGAGATTCTTAGATTCAGATTGGAAGTTCATATTTGATTTATTCCCCTCTCAGGAATGTTGATGAAAATTCCAAAAAGAAACTTCAGGCTGAGGAAGAATCCAAAGAAGCCCTCAAAACAAGTGAGGTATGTCTTAGTAAAACCCTTGTCAGAGTCCTTTTATTTGGTGTGGTTTGTTCAGTATTCCTTTGCAGCAAAACAGTATAATATGATCTTTACAATGTTATGTCTTAAAACCGTCCCGCTCAGCATTTTTAGCCTCTTCCCATTCGACCTGAATTCCCTGTTGCAACAGGTTGATGCATATGATTTAGACTTGTGTAGAGAGTACGTTTTCTGCCCTTACCCTCTTCACCCCGTTTCTTGGATACAGCAATAACAAGATTGTCAGTAAGAAGAAGAAGGAGAGAACTAAAATTGCCCAGAGTAGGTCCCCTATTTTATCTCTTTGGTTTCTACACGTATAGAGTATTTTGGAAGGGAAGTATTCTTAAAAAAAAAAAAATTGAGACTTTTCTCACTTTGTGTTACCGCTTAATGTGCATAATTATTTAACAATTGATTAGTCTACTGAATGGATACATTCTCAATTACTTAAGCACTAGCTTGTATTTGACACTAAGGTTGTGTCCAGAATGTGCACATTTTAAGTTGTGAAAATACATGCAGTGAATGCATTTCTCCCTCTGTTGGGTTATTCTCTTGGGACAGATTTAGCTTTAACTCAATTTAAGTCTTTATTTGTATGAATATATTCATAATCCTATAGCTAACTCATCATTATGTTTCTGAGATAGAGACACTAATAGCTTAGTCATTGTTAATAGCCAGTAAATTTCTTTATTAAGAGACTAGAGTCATAATTAGACATAGTCCTGATATGTTACTGTATATATTTAAATATTTAACTTTATGATAGTTTTTTTGTGAAATTATATCATGAAGTCTTACACATGTTAATGTACTAAATGCCAAAACTGGGGTAGAAAGGAAAGTTCAAGTACTGTACATACTCCGCCAGCATCTTCCCAGAACATATGAACATACATGTGTGTATATGCTTATGTCACATGTATATGCATACAGTGTTACTCAGTTACTATATACATTTGGAATTTTATAAATAGAATATTGCAAATAGTCTAAATCCATATGACTTCTGTAAGTGATTTGGGTTTCTAAATTTTAAAATATAATAAGCCTTTTCTTATCCGCTAGCATGTACATTTTTATACTGAAAAGAACACTAGGCTGTACCCTAGTTAGCTTATATTTATTAAGGACTGTTGGGTATTAGTGAGCTATATCATTTATAGTATTGAAGACTTCCTAAAGGCATGACTCTGTTAGATGATGTAACTGCTCTGTAAACTGGGAAGAATGTGACACACAGAGTGATCAACTAGACACTTCCATTGCACTTCTTGGTGCCAGATGCCTGTGGGCTACCTTATCCATGGAACAGAAATACCTCAGATGTTCCAGAGCTCACATAGTAACTATACCCAAATGTTAAGTTTGTATCTAAAATGTGTTTTCCTAAGTACCCTTTGTTTTCCAACAGCACTGTGAAAAAGAAAAGGCCTCCTCCAAGGACCTCAAGCACACTCATGGCAAAGGTGAAGCAAGTAGACCTGCCAGGAGGCTTTCAGAGTCTGTTCATTCAGCTGATGAAAACAAGACTGAATCAAAAGTAGAAAGAGAATATAAGCGACGGACATCCACTCCTGTTGTATTGGAAGGAGCTCAGGAAGAAACAGATACCAGAGATGGAAAAAAGCAACCAGAACGCTCAGAAATTAATGTGGAAGAAACCCAGAAGCAAAAAAGCACACTTAAAAATGAAAAGTATCAAAAGAAAGATGATCCTGAAACACACGGGAAAGGCCTACCTAAGAAAGAGGCCAAGTCTGCCAAGGAGAGACCTGAGAAAGAGAAAGCTCAATCAGAAGAAAAATCATCATCAAAACACAAACACAAAGGTGGTGACAGTGTACATAAAATGGGTGATGAGACTGAAGTTCACTCTTCTGAGAAGAGTGAAACAGAGGAAAGTGTTCGGAAGCAAAGTCAACAAACAAAACTTTACTCAGATGATAAAACTGAACGTAAAAGTAAACACAGAAATGAAAGGAAATTGTCAGTATTGGGTAGAGACGGAAAGCCAGTTTCTGAATACACCATAAAAACAGATGAGCATGCACGTAAAGATAACAAAAAGGAGAAGCACCTGCCATCCGAGAAAACCAAGGCCGAGCACAAATCAAGAAGGTCAAGTGAATCCAAACTTCAGAAAGATGTTCTAAGCTCCAAGCAACACAGTGTAGCCTTGCAGAAAAGAAGCGAGAGCTGTTCTGAAGATAAGTGTGAGACAGACTCCTCTAATGCTGACAGCAGCTTAAAGCCAGAAGAGCTTCATAAGGAGAGGCGACGAACCAAGAGCTTGTTAGAAGAGAAGCTTGTGTTAAAGTCTAAATCAAAAGGTCAAGGCAAACAAATAAAAGCTGCTGAAACAGAATCACAGGAAGGTATCACAAAACAGGTGACAACTCCAAAGCCTGATAGAGAGAAGAACACAGAAGACAATGACACTGAAAGGCAGCGCAAGTCCAGACTTGAAGACAGAACTTCTGAAGAAACTGTCATTGAACCTGCATTAGAGAATGCTGTACCTTCAGCACATAGTGCGCAGAAGGACTCTGGGCACAGAGCTAAGTTAGCATCAATTAAAGAGAAGCATAAGACAGATAAAGACTCAACCTCCTCTAAACCTGAGAGGAAGGTCTCAGATGGGCACAGAAGCAGAAGTTTAAAGCACAGTAATAAAGACGTGAAAAAGAAAGAAGAAAATAAGCCAGATGACAAGAATGGTAAAGAAGTTGACAGCAGTCATGAAAAGGGCAGAGGGAATGGCTCAGTCACAGAAAAAAAGCTAAGTAGAAGGCTGTGTGAAAACCGAAGAGGAAGCACGTCACAGGATATGGCAAGGGAAGATAAGTTAGCAACAAACATGTCAGGTATTGCCAGTAGTTCCTCTCTGCAGAGACCCAAAAAAAGCATAGAAACCACATCAATCCCCGAACAAGAGCCAATGGAAATTGATTCTGAGGCAGCTATTGAAAATGTATCTGATTTTTCTAAAACCGAGGACATCAGTAGTAATAGTTCTCAGCAAGACACTGACTGTGAAAATGTTACAAAGCATAAAGCCACTGCTGGAGTTTTAAAGGATGAGTTAAGAACTTCCATGGTAGATTCAAAACCAGCAGCAGCTGGGACATGTAAATCAGGGCGTGCACTAGCAGTAACAAGCAATTCTGAAAAGCATGCTGACCATAAAAGCACCTTGACCAAGAAAGTGCATAGCCAAAGTAATACATCAAAAGCAACTAGGGAGAGAGAGCCAGTTCAGCGAGGAGCACATGAAGTAAGTGTAGACTCTGAAGTGGGTCGGAAAGTGCTCTCTAGGGCCCTATCAGAAAACGAGAAGGGACAGAAGAATTTGAAAGGCATGTCCAAAACCACTGAAGAATGTGGTACTCACAGAAATGCTTCTCTTGAATATTCTACAGACTCAGACCTCTTGTCATCCTCAGGATCTGTGACTGTCGTTCCTCAGAAAGAATCTCACGATTCAAATACAATTCCTATAATTGACAGAGAAGCCATTTCAGAAGGTGGTGGAGCCAGTACCTCCCTTGTAAATCATTCTGATATCCCTAACCAAAATTTGACTGTTAAGAAGTCAGAAGTCCATAAGACAAATGGCAGCAAAGAAGGTAATGATGGCTTTACAGTAGATATGCCAACAAAAGCAAATGGCGGTAGCAAAAGGCACCTTTCTGAAGATAGCCAGGCCACGTTGCTGTACAGTAAAGAAGGCAAAATGAGCGTACCTCTTGCTGGCAAGTCAACGGGCGTGACTGGGGAAAATAAGAACATGAGCAAACAAAGGAGCCTGATGGGCACAGCGAAGAAAGAGAGTGATCTGAAAGTAGATCCCGATGTAAAGCAAGACAGTGTTGCAGGCGAGCTTGTCGTAGACCTGAGTACAAGAAAGGAGGCGGAAACAATCCGACGTAAGCATAATAAAGATCCAGATGAAAGTAAAAAAATACCAACTGATGGTGAAAGGAAGACTGAAAACAGTGAAGTAGACACCAGTGCTAGGCGTGATTCTGCCCCTGTGCCTCAGCAAAGGCACGGGAAAATGGAGAGGGGGGCAGCTGGATCTGGTAGACGAGACAAAGCTTTTATTGCTACTAGTACGGAAGGGACAGACAAAGGCATCATGTTAAGCACAGTCAAGACTGGAGATGCCACCACCACTTCATCAGAAACGGGAGAGAAGGGGATGGCCTTACCTTGCACCAGTATTGAGGCAGATGAAGGCTTCATGATGGGTGCATGCCCTAAAAACAATCCCCTCCAGGTTGGGGCAGAAGCCAGTGAATGCACTGTTTTTGCTGCAGCTGAAGAGGGAAAGGGTGTTGTCACAGAAGGATTTGCTGAAAGTGAGATTTTGCTTACAAGCTCCAAGGAAGGAGAAAGTGGAGAATGTGCTGTGCCTGAGTCCGAAGACAGAGTAGCAGGTGCCTTGGCTGCTCATACAGTTCAAGCTGAAGCCAATGTGAACAGAATTACAACAGAGGAAAAAGATGATGCAGTAACTAGTGCAGGCTCTGAGGAAAAGTGCGGTGGTTCTTCACGTGCAGTCGAGGGGACGGCTACTTTTACTGGTGAAGTTGAAAGTGATGGAGCTGTTACGAGTGCTGGAACAGAAATAAGAGCAGGATCTGTGAGCAGTGAAGATGTTGATGGGTCCCAAGGAAATAGGATACAAGTTGGTCCTAAAAAAGAAACAGAAGGCACTGTGACGTGTACTGAAGCCAAAGGAAGAAATGATAACTTCATTTGCTTAGTAACTGGAGTAGGAACCCAAGAGCAACGTGTAGTTACAGGTGCAGATGTGGTTCAAGTAAATGATGATAAACCCCAAGAGGCAAATGCCAATCAAGAAGGAGATGGTTCTGGAACTGATGGTACAGAAGGTGAGAGTGCAGTCACCAGCACGGGCATTACTGAAGAAGATGGGGAAGCATCAGCAAATTGCACAGGCTCAGAAGACAACAGGGAAGGCTGTGCCATAAGTTCTGAAACAGAAGAAAATGCAGAGAGTGCCATGGACAGCACAGAAGCCAAAGACATTACCAATGCACCTTTGGTGGCTGCTGGTCCTTGTGATGATGAAGGCATTGTGACCAGCACAGGTGCAAAAGAAGAGGATGATGAGGATGAGGGTGTCGTGACTAGTACTGGAAGAGGAAATGAAACTGGGCATGCTTCAGCTTGCACAGGGATAGAAGAAAGTGAAGGAATGTTGGTTTGTGAGAGTGGAGAGGGGGGTGGTCCTATTGGCCCTACAATGGACCATGTGGATGCTGAGGCTGGGGCAGCAACTATGACTACAAATGACAGTAATGTTGATAGTATGAGTGGTGCAGAGAAGGAAATCAAAGACACCGACATCTACTCCAGTGCCAAAGGGATTGTAGAAAGCAGCGTAACCAGTGCCTTTGCAGGAAACAGTGACAGTCCGCCAGTTCTGGGTGGGAGTGAGGGTCCTATGGCTAGTGCAACTTCTCACCACAGTGATAGTCAGCTTACCAGGAAAGAAACAGTAGAAGATACAACTATTTCCACTGGCTTCGTGAGGGGCAGTGATGATGTTCTTGTATCTGGTGCAGTTCCAGAATGTGAAGTTGGCCACATGTCACCCAGGGAAAATGAAGAGTGTGATGGCCTTATGGCTTCCACAGCCAGTAGTGATGTTTCCAACAAGGACAGCTTAGCTGGGAATAAAAGTCAGGGCAATGGCTTGATGATTTCTACCAGTACAAACGATTGCACCCCTCAGATAAGTGTGGTCATAGATGTGAGAGGAGGGCATTCGTGTACTCTGAGCATGGAAGAAAATAGGGAAGGCGCCAGAGTAAACAGGGAAGGATTTGAGGCTCCTATGCCCAGTGCAATTTCAGGTGAGAAGAGCCAGCTCACTGCTAGCAGAAGTGAAGAAAAGGACGAGTGTGCCATGATTTCCACAAGCATAGGGGAAGAATTCGAAGTTCCTATTTCTAGCGCCATTACCGTCACATGTGCTCAAAGGCAGCAGCTGGTTGCAGCAGTTGAGGAAAGCACTACAGGTCCAGTCTTGGTAAGCACTGAGGACTTTGAGGTACCTATGCCCAGTGCTCCTACTGAAGCTGAAAGTCCTCTTGCCTCAACCAGCAAGGAAGAGAAGGATGAATGTGCTCTCATTTCGACCAGCATAGCAGAAGAGTGTGAAGCCTCTGTCTCTGGTGTAAGTGGAAATGCACCATCTGTTACAGATGGGAATGCAGTCATTTCAACAAGTTCAGTGGAAGACTGTGAAGGCTCTGTGTCCAGTGCTGTCCCTCAGGAATCCATCTGTCCCTCAGTCGTACCAGTAGAGGAGACAGGTGACACTGCCATGATTTCCACAAGCACCTCTGAAGGACGCGAAGCAGTCATGGTTGGTACTATCCCTACAGAAGACGACCGGGTCACCACTGTGAGAGGGGAAGATTTGAGTGATGCCTCCATTATCTCTACCAGCACAGCAGAGTGTGTGCTGACGTGCACTAGCCTAAGCAGACATGAAGAGAATCAGCAAGCCACACACAACCCACAGGGAAATGGTGGACATTTAGCTACACAGCAAAGTAAGTGTGAACTACCCATGCCCAGCCTCGTGGCTGAGAGTAATTGTAAGTGTCCTGAGCCATTCACAACGGGCAAAGGAGTAGGTCCTTTAGTGGCAGTAAGCCCCAGAAGGGAGCATGACAGGCTGCCAGTCTGTGAGCCCTCAGCAGGACAAGGCCAGCCAGGCACTGCTTTGTGCATAGGAGAGGAAGAAAGTCATGGCGTGGACTGCCCTGGTCAAGACGTCAGTGCAAAAGAAAGGAATACATTGCTGAGTTCTGTTCAGAGGGAGAGCAAAAGTACAGAGACAGAGGCAGCCAGGGACAATAGCACAGCCAGGGGTGTAGTGAGAAAGGACTCAGAGAAGAATGCAAACTCACTGTCTGAGACAAACTGTCTGAGAGGACCAGAACAAAAGTCTGCTGAGGACTCCTCTGGCAGTATTCACTGTCTGGCAGCAGTAAATACTGGTGCTAAAACTGATGACATGCTGCCCATCACAGATACTGCATTGGAGTATCCTGACCACCAGGAACCTGAGAACAACTTGAAAACTACCACCAAATGTATTACAGGCCAAGAGTCAAAAATGCCTTCCTCCCACACAGCAGTCCTTCCAACTGTCTGCCATGTAGCTCCATCTGCTTCAGAACAGGAGGGGGGTGTGCCCACAAAAACTGACCACAGTGGCACATGGACTAGTGAAGGGTCTGCCGAGAAAATGGGACATGTTGCTGGTGCAAGGCAGTCATTCCACAGGGAAGGAAACCTTGAGGTCACTCTTCCTCATGAGGATAATGGGTGTGACATAGGTGAGAGGCCATTTAGAATTATCTATTCTAACAGAGGTGACATTATAGCAAATCCTGTGTCTTAAACATCAAAACTAGACCATTGCTCATGGGTCAGTATAGAAGAGGCAGGAGGCTAAGGGGAGGCACCTAAACATGTTGATTTTCATGACTGGCAAGTTTCTGAGCTTCGTCCATCTTCAGATTTGTTTGTCTGTACTTTAGTTGGTTGGTTGGGTGTTGAACCCCTGACCTCTCACATACTCTACAGCTGAGCTACATATATTTCCACTCCTATTTTTATTAACTGAGTTGGCAGTTCAAATAAAGATGCATTAGTTTCCAGTTTAGAGTATTTGCAATAGGGGGCATGCTCCTTCTTCAAACTTAGTATTCTTGTGGAAATCAGTAATCTCTTTCAAAGGTATAGTACAGTGATTATACCCAGTTTCAGGTGCTGTGTACAGTTACTGCTATGCTAGGCTCTAGGGCACCGATAATCAATGTGGGAAAGACAGCTATGAATTCTGCCACAGTGACTCAAGTGTTTAGGATGAGGTGGAGAACAACATATTCTACAAGCTCAGTTTCTGAGTTAGAATTGAAGAAGCCAATAGACTTTGAGTTATCTTGAGTTTAGCTTTATAAACTATGGCATCCTTAACATTAAAGAGGGACCAACTTTACTTATAACACTAAGCCTAGCTTCAGAAAGCTGCAGCTAGTAGATTAAGCCCTGTTTCTTAAGCAACATTAACAAATGCCCTAAGGTGTCTTCTCCAGTTGGTTGTCTATCACCAAATAGCCCTGAAAATACATATAAGTAATGTTACATATACTGAGCAGGTTGTGTGTTTAGAAATGTGTGTGTGTGCACGCGAATATGTATGTACATACATATGCACATAACAGCAATTAATGAAAAGAGAGGACATGAGTTTAAAAGAGCAAGGAGGAGTCTATGGCAGTTTGGAGGGAGGAAGGGGAAAATGATATAATCTTAAGAATAAAAGGGGTTGGAGAGACGGCTCAGCCTAATAGCACTGACTGCTTTTTTAGAGGACCCAGGTTTCATTCCCAGTACCCACAGGCAGGTCACCACTAACTCTAGTTCCAGAGGACCTGACACCCTCTCAGAGATGTATATGCAGACAGAACAATGTACATAAATATAAATAAATATTTTTTAAATAAAATTAGGAATAAAAATATTTAAAGGGTTGAAATAAATAACTTACCTTTCCCATTACATTTAGCCTAGAATGAATTGAATACTCCAATGGTTTGTGCGAATCTGTTACACTACATTCTTTTATTAATCTGTCCCCTGGAAGAGCAAATAGAGGCCTTTTAACAAGAAAAAACTTGCAGGTTCTTGGGGAAATGAAGACTCTTGCTTTTCTTTATCAGCAGTGTGAGACAAAGGATGTGATAAAATTGCTACCTGAGAAGATTTCATTGTCTCTGCATCTGCCTGACAGGTTTTAATTCTGTGTTCAGTTTCACTGTGTCAGGAAGCCAAGTGAGTCTACCATACATCACCTTGATCAGGTCGGGTATTTATAAATCTCAAAGGTTCAGAATGTTGCTTATATATTTTTAGAGACAAATTTAATGGAGCTGATTATAGAACGATACTAAGAAGTAAGATAAATTCACAAATAATATATTTTATCTCCCTTTCTGGGCAGCTTACCTTTTTATGCTGAGAAGGTATTCTATTCCCAACATATGAGCGAATGGCCGCTGCCTTTTTCCAGTCCTTCCCCCACAATGTACTTTGTTGCTTTTTTGCTTACAGTGAAATAAGTCAGCAAGCATAGGTGACTCTGACTACCAGATAACATGCCATTTCTTTTTTGTGTGGGATGTGTTTTTGCATTCAATTTTTAAAATTATGTTAATTCTTTGAGTTTCAGTAGGCAATGAAGAGTCACCACCAAAGGGTATAGGAGGACTGGAACTGTCAGCCGGCTTAACAACTGAGGTAAGACCAGACACGTGGTGGTGTTGTCACTGTATGAGGTGAAAAACTAAGAACTTCAGTAACCTTAGTAAAAAGTACTGTCAATTCCATCTCCTTGAAGCAGACACAGAGCCACCTTCAGTGTCTCTGCCAGCCATGTTTAATTTGCTGTCAAAAAAGCTTGAGTCCATGACTTTCTGTTCCCATAGCTACCACCCACGCCTCAGCGGCTTTAGTGGTTTCCCGTTAGACCTGGAATTCTGCTGCTGCCCTTCCCATGGTTGATGTTGCCATGTCCAGTGTCTTTAAAAATGGAAGTTGGATCTTGTCATAGCTCTGCTTAGCTTTTTCATGGTTTCATGTTTTGAATAAAATTGTTGTTAATTTTAATAGATATGTACCATACACAATTTAGACTCTAGTTTCCTGTTTCTAGACTGATTCCTCTGATCTGCCAACAGTGTGCGGAGCTGACAGCGAATGGAGGTTACTAACAGTGCAGAGGGAGCTTACCCCAAAAGAGCATTGGACAGGCAGCAAGGAGAGTTTTCAAAAGAATATTGGTGCAGAATTCTAAAAATAGAGTTGAAGTTTACTGGAAGAGAAAGTAGAGAAAACCTAGGCAAAGAGAGAAAGGATGGAAGATATTGTGGTACTTCAGGCTCCCCACTGTAACACTTCCTTCCGGCTAAGGAGTAGGCTTAATCAGGGAGGACCACATGGATTGTGCTAAGCTAGAGTTTTAACCTTTTGCCATAAGAGAAGCATTGATGGGTGAAATGTGAGATTGGACTGATTTCCCTGTTTTGTTTTTAAATATTGACATGCTCATTTTTCAGTTCATGGGAAGTAGATTTTTAGATTCCTTCTGGATGCTGAGGGAGGAGGCATCTAATTTACCAGAGCTGTCAGCTAGACTCACCTCCCTTATTTTTGTGGTGCTTTGTATTTTCATAGATATCTGTGAGTTCAGAGGAAGACACAAATCATGGAGTTGTAGCAGCACCCGTGAACCCGTGTGTTGGACGACTGAGTGGAGCAGGTAGGCTGCTTCTAGCAGTCATGCACACTGTCTGTTGTTCACACTGTCTGTCTCTACATTGGTTTTTATCTTTCATTGAAGCTTAAAGTTGGTCGATGGTTTAGAGTAAAACACTGGCAGACTAAGAAATTGCCTCTCACTTTTTAAAATAGTTCAGAGAAAATTCATTTTTCTATTTTCTTGTTGTTGTTAAAGATTTATTTAAAATTTTGTTTATTTGGGTGGATGGGTGTGCACATGAGTGTTTGCAGGTGACCTGGGAAGCCGGAGCTGTCAGATCTGCAACTGGAGTTAGAGGCAGTTGTAAGTCACTTTATATGTGCACTGGGAGCTGAACTTTGATCTTCTGCAAGAGCAGCACACCCTTATAACTGCTGAATTCTCCCTTGAGCCCTGTATTCTTTCATTTTTAACATACCCCCTTTCACATCCGGTTTTATATAGGGTTATTGTTTAAATCTGGCATCTCCTAATAATCATGGAAAAAGGAAAACTGTCTGGGCACAAGTGCTTCATTCCCAGTGCGTTTCTCTGTGCCCTTGCTGCCCTCCCTGGGCCTCTGCAGCCTGTTTGCAGCACCCAGCCTGGCGCCCTAAGCCCTAGTCACAGTACAAAGCCACTCTTAGCTTGTGTCACTTCTTTTAATCTCCAACATTGTTTATTGTCAGCCATAAATTTTTAAGAGAAAGCCTCAGAATTAGAATTAGGGCAATAGCTTTCAAATGTTTTAATCTCAAGACCACTGTATACTCTGGACAGTTATGAAGGACATCAGGGCCAAAATATTGTCAGTTTGAATGTAGAATGTCCCCTAGGCTCATAAACTTGAACATTTTGTCTCTATATTTTCCAAACATAGTGATGTTTGGAAAGGTTATAGAGCCTTTAGGAGGCAGAGCCTCACTGGAGGGAAAGGTTTAAATAGCCTAGCTGTTCTTCATTCCTACTCTGCTTCCTGAGTGTGGAAGCAGTGTGACCAGCCACTTTGTGTTCTGCCAACATGTCTTCCCTGCCACAGTGGACTGTGCACCTCTGGAACTGTAAGCCAGAGTAAACTTTCTTCCTTCTTTGTCAGCATGCTTCATCACAAAAATGAGAAAGTAACTAAAATACACATTAAGACTGCTAAGATATTATTTGCCCTATGAGTTCGTGATTGTGTTAGGGAGTTTTCATTGGCCCTGCATCAGCTATGCTCACAGTTAACTAAAAGGGGTACTAAACTCCTACAGTGACTGAACAGCAGTAAGTATGGCACTTGCCTAGCATGTGGGAAGCCCTTGGTTTTAATCACTAATACCACCACCAACAAAAAAAAAATCTCCAGACAAAATATAAATCTGTGTATATTTTTTTTCTTATACTATGATTTTGAAAAGAAGAAAAGAGAAAAGGATGGAAAAAGCATCTGAGTAGGTGGAAGCAGAGAGGAGGAACTCCCCTGGGCTCGACCAGTCTGAAAACCACTAGAGCAAGGAAATAAAAATGAGAAAAATTATAACAATAGAAAATTATTTTCTTCTCTGCCATACGTTAAGAAGAAAAGAGCCACTCTGTCAGAGTGCAAGTCAGTGGTCGATTGTGCCATATCATATAGAAGGCTCTGAGTTCAATCTTCAGTACCACAATGGGGGAAATTACTAGAAACTTCTCACTTTGGGGGTTTTAACTCTCCTTTCTTCCTTCCTGTTTTCCCCCCCTTTCTCCAATGTTAAATATCTTACAAGTCAAGTGGCACAGCCAGAGTCATTTGAATGGCAAACAACTTAAAACACTACAAATACTACCTTAAAGGAAATGTATAGCTCCCAGAGCTGAGATGAGGCATATCATAACCAAGGAGCATCTGATGCAGGCACAGCCAGTAAAACCTGAATCTCAGCTCTTCCACTTATCCTCCTATAGATCTGATTTCTCAAGCAGAGCCTTGAGGAAAATGCCTTTGTACTAGTTCCTAAGGAATATATTAAGCCAAGTGCTGTTTCTGGTATTGAATAGTGTTGCATACCAGAGTCTGGGTTCCTGCAGAAGATGCTAGGATGGCAGCAATGATATCTACTGTAGTTAGCTCTTTAAATTATTTCTCCAGCAAAACATTAGGCTAGGTGCTGTGAGAACCAACTTACATGCCATGAGTAAGGTGTAGTAAAAGCACATCATTCCGATTCAAGGAGTACTACACATAATCTACATCATGACTGCTGTCTGGGAAGACGGGGGAGGAGCCTAACTGAGGACTCTTCTGGACAAGAACGTCTGAAATGGCCTTAGGAGCCTTCTACACAGAAATTCACAGTTCTCAAGACTATACCAAGATGCGGAGTCATTCATGCCGAAGTTAAATGATCTAGAATATGAATCCATTGGTTAAATGGGTGTGGGTCTTTAAATACTGCATAAGTTCACTGTCAAGAAGGAGATATTTGTGCATTCTCAGCCTTTGGTTCCCGTATCTACTTTTAGACTGCTTTACTGTGTTTAGGTACAATTCAATAAGAGATCTATTTACATAGAAGGAAGCTGTTTAAAAGAAAAATGTATATTCTGTCATTGTTGAGGAGAAACAGTAGGCTTTGTACTTCAAGTTCCAAAGAATATAAACAGACCATTGCTGTTTGAGGGGAAAGGATCTAACCTTTCATCTGTTGGCATTATTTTTAAATGAGCCAGTGTTAACTGCAGTTTAGTAGATAACATTTAAGATCTTCCACCTTTTCCTTAGCTACAGATCATTGAAATGGTTAAATTACTGCAGTGACTTAATGGGCTACAGACACTATTGTAAAAAATCCAAGCTGTTTTTCTGGTAATACACAGAACACAGGTTGTAAAAAATGATTGGTCAGAATTTTACGATTCACAAAAACAGAGGTCACTTGAAATTGTCTTGTTCAACTCCTCTGCTCTGGAAAGCTTTAAATGTGCTGATCTACATTTCAAACAGTGTTGTTTCCTTCTGTCTCATGTTTTTGAACAGCTGAACTACAGATGGAGGCTTTATTGATGACTGAATCACTAAATGTAAGTAGCTATAATAGTTTGGTTTGTGATGGTAGTTTGTGTTTTTCACTTAAGGATGAGTGGAGAAGAGATGACCAGTGTATAAGGAGTTGTGTGGACAGGAGGCTGTGTGGAAGCATGCTCTCCATTCAGACCAAGCAGTCTGCCTACATCCCTGATAAAGAACTTTGAGCTTTTTGGTTCTTATTATAATAGGATTGCAAATTCAATTGTAATGTCTTAAATTTTCTTGTCACTGTGGACAAAATAATTTGAGAGTTAGACTTCACATTAGAAGGCTTGTCTGAATACTTAACTGTGATTGTAGTAAACACTTTTCCCCAGGTGTGATTCTCGTAATTGCTTTGAATCCCTGAAAATGTCGTTTTTTGTGTTGCCTCAGTGTATCTGTAGGGAACCTAATACCAGGGTGAACAGTTTTATAAAATTCTCACAATCTCCATTAGCCTTGCTTTCCTGTATCCTGGAAGAAATGGGAGAGCTGTCCGACTGCCAGGCAGTGTGGGGTCAGAGTCCTGAGCTCAGTCTATTGAACCACCCAGTTCTGTGCCTAGATGCTCACAGACTGTGCTAAAAAGAAAGTGAAGCTCCTGGAGTGGCGCCTAATTTGCCCTCTAAGTTGAAACCTACAGGACCAGACCATGTGTGCCAGCCCTCACTCCAAGTCCCCAGTAGAGTGCAACCTCCAATAGGCATGAGGGATGTGAAATGTTGTAGGACATAAGACTTTGTATAGTTTAAAGTATAATTACCAAATAGGTAATTTTATGACAAAAGTACTTAAAAGTTTTGTTGGTTGGGATTTTCTAACTTTTGAAACAGTCTTGCTAGATAACCTGTTGCTTCATATGTAGACCAGCTGGCCTCAGCCTTACAATAATCCTTCTGCCTCAGCCTTCCCAGTGCTAGGGTTGCAGGTGTGTGCTACATCAAGCTCAAGAGTTTTTATAGCTAAAGAGAAAAACTTGGAAGAGTTCTTTGAGTGAAAAAGAATTCTGAAACATGAACTTCTTTTCTTATTTTGCTTTTTCCAAAAACAGTTTAAAGACAAGGAGAATAAACATTGAAGCATGATAACTTAGTAGGATAGAATTTTTTTCACAAAGCAGGCCCTCTGTACCCTTGACTTTCTGGGTAACCTGAAGAGAACATGCCCCCTAGTCTTGACAGCATTGTTGTAAACAGCCAGGTACACACATGCCTTTTTACCTGCCTTTAAGTTTATGTGAGACTATCAAGAAACAACCCTTTTATTGTATATTTAGGTTGAAAATTCAGAGTCAAGAATCAATGAAGAAATTCACTTTGAATCTCGAAACAAGGAAGGTAAGTTAATGAATCCACTGTTGTAACTATAGTGTTCACTAAAATTACTATTTCTTGAGAGTCTTCTATGTACTGTACTCCGCTTACATCACAGATGTTCTTATGTAGTTTATGTAATTCAATCAAGTGAACATTAAGCATTGCATTTGTAGTTTCAGGAATAGCTGAGAGAGATTGAGTAATTTGGCTATACAGCTAAGTGGTATTTGACCTTAACTAACTACAGGAACTTTGCCAACAGCCTCACAGTGAGTCCAGTCCAATGTTGGCACAAACTGCAGGCTCATGTGATTTGTATGATAGAGATAGGAACTTCTCACAGGCTCTGTACAATAATAGATCAGCACATCACATTCAAGAAGCAGCCCTTGGTATATGTCACCTCTGAAGGTCACTAGCTCCAAAAAGAGAATTCTGTTCTCAACCAGCATGTGGAGTTTTGTTGATTTCTGCTAATTTTGTTGATAATGTAATCCAAGATCTGTATATCATACACTTAGTTCTTATATATGACATGACATCATATTTTAGACAATAGCAAAACAGTGACATTGATTTATAGACACGTGTGTGCCTATCACCTCATTTATCATACCTTAAAATTTAGCATATTTGTCTCACTCATTTGTTAAAATGTTACAAACGTAGTGAGTCCCCATAATAGGGCTACCTTGTCACAATCTCTTTCTCTTTCATCCCATCCAAGGGGAACCACTATTCTGCATTAACTAGGTATGGTTTTAGTTTCATAAAGATACGTAGCATATGTTGCTTTGTTTAGGTGAATGGTAACAACATTTTACAAACCATTTCCACAGTATTTGCCTATTTTGCAATATGTTTTGAGGTTCTGTTCTCTTTATTTTATATAAGTCCAGTTACTTCATTGTAACGGCAGTTAGTATTACGTTGTACGATATGGCACAGTTTTTTGTTTAGTTTTTGTTTGGTTGGTTTTTTGCTTCTGTTATGTGTGAATATTGCAAACTTTTTACAGCTTTTTCCAATTGTAGAGTACTATTTTGCATGTCCCTGTTCCTCAGAAACATGAGCAGTGTCCTGTCTCCAGATTTGCTTGGTTACAAGCACGTCGTCAGTATCCTGAATGCTAGCTTATCTTCAGGCGGCCCAGTTGTCACTTCACACTTGCATTGTGCCTGACCTCATTAGGCTGTGATGCTTGCTGATCTGATGGCTGTGGTGCAGTACGTCATGGGGATTCTTTGGACACCTAACACTGTTTGGCTACAAAGCTGAAGGAAGAAGGCCTTGAACTCTCTGCTGTGTAAAACTGAGTTTTGTAGCACTGATCTTAATTTACATAACAGTGACAGACAGTGAGACTTCCCTATCAACACTGTTCAGAGAATCCATCAAAAATTATCTGAGCTGTTGCTCACAGTACCTAGTGCATAGCTGCAGCTCAAAGGGATGACTAGACAGTGTCCCCTGACTACATGTACAAACATCCGGATGTTGGAGTTCAGAGATTTAATATGTTTTTTAAATATGGTTTAGTTGTTGTATTTACCATTTCAGACATATGCTGTGATAGAAAAGACAGCACGGAAGCTCTGAGCGGCTGCAGTGTTGAAGCAGATCCTGAAGAGGTGTGTTCCCTAGTTCACTTACGTACTCATGGGTTGTATGTAGGGTTTTCACCTAACATGAAGAAAGGTGGTAGAAAGGTTTTCTTTTTGTGGTTTTGGATTTTGATTGGTTATCTGAAAGTTTCCTATATGATTTGGTTATATTTGCCCTCCTCCCAGTTCTCCATCTTCCTGTACATTTCTACCCTTCCAACTCTGTTGTTGGTGTGGTTTTTTAAGCTCTTCAAGACCAATTTGTGCTGCTCAAATACTATTTCTTTATATAAGTTAGATGGATGTTAGAGTCGTGTGTATCATTTGTGCCTGCTTACTGTTGTAACACTTAGGTACCGTGTCCCTGTTAAGTAGTAAAAATGCACCCTTCTTTAAATGACTGGATCCAGATCATGCTGCCTATAACATGGTCATTTTTAATTCCAGGTTGAAGAGGAAGAAAGGCAAATGTATAAAAGAAGCAGAAAGCAGGATTACTCCTCCTCCGAAGAACTAGGTATTCCTATGTGCTTCTGTTTTAGATGTCAGAAAAGTTACATTCATATTTAATAACGTGGGGCAAGAAAATAATTCATAAAGATAGTAACTTTTTATTCATAACGTTTGAGGCTAATTGGAGACACCAATAGGATCTTTTCAGACTTGGATGCAGAAATGAAACTATTTTCTGCAGAAAACCCAACTTCTCACAAATCTCTGTAATGGGACCGATGACCAGGCCAGATGGCAATGTATGCTGTGATTCTCTTATGGGCAGATAATGGGCAGAGATAGTGAGGCACTTTAGCCAAGGCACACATGATAATGCCTCTGCCTCATCCTGTTGATAACATGGCCTATCACAGCCATATGATAGAACTTTCTACAAGAGTGGAAATGTTTCATTGTTACTGACTACTAGCTACTAGAGGCTGTTGAGCATTTGGATATGGTCAGTGTGGATGAAAGGCTGAATTGTTTTAATTAATATTTTTTCAGTATAAATCTATAAATACATAATGACACAGCACCATGAAGTTTTCTGTCTTAATGCTGAGCCTGATTCCATGGACCCAGAATCTCACCTTTTCAAGAGAATGAGCAGCAGGACATAAAGTCTAGGCCTAGCTGGGCTACAGAGTAATACTGAAACACATGTTGCTAGTGGCTGCCATGTCAGACATTTCCTCACACAAAGTAGAAATTTATTAAATACAAGTGAATGAACATATAGAAAGAATGCATTTTCTCCTTTTAATTAGATGCATGTAGTTTTCATGTGGTAGTAAATTGAGTTCATATTTTATATTCAGATACAATTCATGGTACTTTATTTATAGGCCCAGTTTATCTTCATAGTATCTAGTGAGTAGAGGGTAAAGCTCTGAGAGGTTTACTTCATTTCCTCTAGCAAAACTACTCCTACAGCCCAGGTCTCGGGCTCTGTGCCTCTTGGATGGAACATATTCAAAAGTTGCATTGTCTCTGGGACTCCAAGCACCCAGCCTTTCCCTAGACTCAGGGTGCCCTGTGAACTTCTTGGTTGTTGTTTTGTTTTTTGTTTTTGAGGCAAGGTTTGGAGATGTAGCTGAGACTGTTCCTGAACTCTCAATACTCCTGCATCCATTCCTGAGTTCTGGGGTAAACTATCCTAGGTTCTCAGAGTTATCATGCCCTGATAACATTTGGAAGTTTTGGTGTTTTGTTTTGTTTTATGCTTCCTTTCTTCAGCAAGCCAACAAGTCCCATAGCGTTTTTAAAATATTTAGAATAACTTTTGACTTTAGTGTATCATAGACCAAAAAAAAAAAAAGTCTGCTCTCCTAAAATAGAACTGTATTTCAGTTTCAGTTACTTTTTGTTCTTTCGTGCTTCTGTCCGCACTGATTTACAGATGATAACCCAGATGTCCTGGATTCCAGAATAGGAACAGCACAGAGACAGTATTCTGAGACTGAGCCACAAGACACAAAGGTATTTTTCTGCTGATCGGTTTTAAGTTTGGAGGTAGCCTAGTTGCATCATTGTGAATACTTAGAATTTTTATTCTGCTACATTATGCTTCTGACAATAATCAGCTTATTATAAAAGATGTAATATGAAAGATATAATGCTTGCTTATTATTTTGCTCAATGGTTTTATTTCTCAAGGTTTTCAGATGTTTTCTTCTGGCTTGCAGTGTATCATAGAAGTACATGAACCAGTGGTGATGCATATTAACTGTTGATGTGCTGCCTCTGATTACAGTCTGCCCCAAATCTGGCAGGCCCAGATTGGCCCTTCCCCATTGCTTCAGAGGAGCAGCCTGTGGCTACATGCCTTACCTCTGCTCCCCTTCCTGCTGGTCCCAGGTGTGCACACTTCCTGCTGTGTACATCTTGACTGTTCTCTGAGCCATTTCCAAGACTGGTTACTCTTTATTGTCTCTGTCTCTCTTATCCGGGTTATTTTTCTCTTAGTTCTATGCAAATATAAAAGCTGACTAAAGCAGCCCTCTTTGTGTCTACAAGGACTAGTGAACTAAATAAAAAGAAAGGACTTTTAACAGCCAAAGAAAGAGAAGTAGCATAGGACCATGAATTTCAGTTGAGTTGTGCCTAGGAAAGAAATAGACTTTTAACTCATTCCTCATTGCCCTGTTCACAGCTAGGATCATAAGATAATAAATACTCTAAATGAAAGAGAAGCAATTTGAAAAAACTTATTTCCCCTCAATTTCATGTAAGCTTTTAAATAATTTATAGCTCAGATATAGAGCATTTGGGTAGAGTACATGGAATCTTGAGCTCCATCTTCAGTCCTTTAACATAAAAAAGCATCCATGGGTAATATTTTATTTTCAGTGTTTTCCTACACAGAAACTATGTTCAGAAGCTATTTAACATCCTCTTTTACAGTAATAGTGATCTGTAGACTAGGTCGGGGGGGGATTTTACCCTTCCTAAGACAGTTCATGAAGTAAGGATGTATCACTTTTAGAAGCAATAAAGTCATTATCAAATTGGTATGACAAAACTAAAAAAAAGATAAAAAATTGGATTTGAAAAAACCCCAGGCACTGGAAAAGTAGAAAACAGAGAATAAAAATGAGTTCACATTTGTCATGAGGAGCTGGTAGAATTCTTGAAGGACCTAGTGCTTGCTCTGAAACAACCATTCCCTAACATTCTGTCCCAGCCATGAAGACTGGGCAGCGTCCTCAGACGTCCCTGAGCCTGAGCAAACCCCAGCTAACAACAAATGCACACGTCTGTCCTCCCACTGTCCGGCACATAGAGAGAGTCTAGGTTGGAAGTCACTCTATATTTGATCCTGAGTATTAATGAGGACAAAGTCAAAAGCTTGCTCTACAGACAACTGATAGGCTCTCAGGTGGGCAGACCTTTCATATTCTAAACCCACACCCTCCAAGACCAAAAGTATAAAAAGCCACTAGAATATTTAAAAAATGACAACTGTGTTTTAATTCTCTTTTTTATTTAAAATTATTCTAAAATTCCCTGTGAATATTTAGTATAGAAACTAGTCCTGGTGTCTGCAATCATACAGAGGTACATTGTCAGTCATGGACTGTAACTCCATGTCTTGGTACTGGTCATATAGTGCTTTCAAGGTCCCCAGGGAAAGCTGGGTGTTCCACAGGTGAAGGGACTTGGGAATGATCTGTGAGTTTCAGCATCATGTGATTAGATTTTACAGATAATCAGTTAAGTGAACTTGCAGGCTCTATTAGCCTAGTGTCAAATGCAGTGACCTTCCACTCTGGATACCTTAGGACTCCTACAAAGAGAACATTCATTGTGTAATCACACACAAATGAAGACTGCCTGAGCTCACACCGCTATTGCTAGGAGATAAAAACAAGCTTCTTGTCATCCTCGTTACTAGACAGGAAGAATCTGCCTCAAAGTAGGCCAAAAACCACAAATGTGTGGAAAGACTGAGATGTGTTGTGATGCACATGTGTTTGCTTTGTTTGATACTTATTTAAGTTCCTGAAAAATGAGCCAGCAAGATGTGGAGAGAGAGAGAGAGAGAAAGAGAGAGAGAGAGAGAGAGAGAAATAAGCTTATTTATTTCCCTAAATATTATTGTTTCTTTATGGTAGAAAACACTCAACATTCCAGTTTAAACACTCCAGTTTTTAATACAATATATTGCTAGTATCTGTAGTCATGCTACTGTGTAGTAGAACACCAGAACTGGATTTCCTATTACTTAGGAGTCATTGACCAATCAAGAGATATTTTCAAAAATGCATTGCAAATATATACATATACATACATACATACACTTACATATATATATGTGTGTGTGTATATATGTATATATATATGTTCCAATCTCTTTCCTACTCACCCAGAAACATTTTTTTTTAAACCATCAAGTTAAATTTGTACTGCCTCTATATTCTTGGATGTGTGGCCTTAGACCTACCAGGGGCGACAGTTTAAAGAAAACTGACTCTCCCTCACCCGGAAGCTATTAGTTGCCAATAGTTCCTCAGCTAGGGTTGGGACTTCATACCTACCTTCCCTCTCCATGCTGGGATTTAACCTGGCCTCAGCTTGCAATACAGGGTTTGTGTCTACTGTCACCATTACTGTGAATTTCTATGTGCAGCTTTCCTACTCTGTCCAAAGGACAGTTTTATTGTATTCATCCTCCACTTCTGGCTTTCACAGTATTTCTGCCCCTGTGATGATCTCTGAGCCTTGGGGAAGAGGGATGTAGTATAGATAGCCTATTAACGGCTGAGCAGTCAACAGTGTTTTATTTTCTGTACCTTGGCCAGTTGTGGGCCTCTGGGTTAATCCCTATCTACTATAAATAGAAGCTACTCTAATGAGGGTTAAGAGATGCATTTATGGGTATAACATTAAGTCACTAGGAGTCAATTTAATACTGTGTTTATTTAGCAGAAATTGTATGAAACCTGGAAAAACTAGGTTTGCTCTAATCTCAAGTTCCTGGTCCAGCAAAGAGTTGCAAGTATGAGTTTCATTTTGCAGAGTGGGACTTTAATCAGAAAGTGGTTACACCTGTAGGCATGTCTTGCTAGCCTAGTTGTTACTGTAGCTCTCAGGCTTCACTTGATGTTATGTGCTCAAAACTTTTTTCAGCTACTGGTGAATAATTTAACTGCTGGAGATTACTACTCTAAATTAGTTCAACTAAATTCCCAGATGTTCTTTTTGACATATTCCCTCTTTCTCTTTCCCTGTACCCCTCTCCTCTACCACTCCATAAAGAAATGCAATTTATAGTAGTTCTTTTTCTTAAATCCACAAAGGACATTTTATAGGAAGAAAATAAAACTAAACCTTGGTATTTTGTATCTAAATCTGCTTTTCTGCCTTCAGTTTTTGTTATCTTCTTTTAACAGTTCCAGTAACTTCAATAATGGTTATATTTTTTAAAAAACATTGATTAAACTATTCTAAGTGTCAAATAGGAACTTGTTATTGAGAGAAACTCAGGGAAGTGTGAATGGATGCAGGGTTAAATTTGAAGATGAAGCCTCTGGTCTTGTCAACTTCTCTATAGGAAGAGAACTCTGGAGATCTGGAGGAACTCTCCTCAGTTACTTCAAAGACAAACAGCAGCACTGGCCTGGAAGACAGAGGTGAGTGAAAGTCCTCCGTGAGAGTGCAGGGCACCGGGCCGCCTCGAAGCACACACCTTGCACCAAGCCTCCCTCGCCTGCTGGAGCATCCTGGCGCCCATCTGCTCCCTCCTCCATATAGCACAGAGCCTCGTGCTTACATTGTAAAGTGGGGGGTTATTTTTAAATCTCATCCTCTTCTCAATGTATGTTCTTAGTTAACTATAGTTGGGTTTATTGGTTTAATTATGGAAATATGCAAATGAGGCATGCATGTGTGTCTGTTTGTCTGGAATTGTGCAGATCCTCTGAAGCATGAGGAAAGCTTACCTGGTCCCCAGCATGGCACTGAGCTCTGCCTTTCCTCAGATGAACTCAGCAGCAGTGAGGGTACAGGTGAAAAGGCTGAGCCAAATGAAGATGATAGCAGCGTCAAGTCACAGGAGGTAAGAACTGCTTTCATATTTATTCTCTCAAAATAACTTCCAAATGTGTCATGTGCCTCTGTGAGTTTTTCATAAGTACTTCTTTAGCTGTTTTTAATGCAGCAGGACACTGTTTTAAACAGTATGGTTTATTAATATCATTCTGATTAATTTTGTTCGCTTGGTAAAGCCTATTTATGTCATCATTCAATAAGGTCAGTCCAACATTTTGCCAGGGGCAGTGTCAGGTTCCTGGCCTTGCAGCTTAGCACTGCAGAAGGAAATGGGAACAGCTTCAGGATGGCCCAAGGAGACCTAGCATGGTGAGGCAGAGTCAGGCTTCCCAGGAGGTTGTCGCTTCCCCATGCCAGCCATGTCTGCTTCCAGCCCATTCGAGTAGACAGTTAGCTCAGACCTCTAAATCCCAAAACTCTTTAATGGTTTCTTGTGAGAAATTCACTAGATTTTTTTTTTTTTTTTTTTTTTTTTGGTAGAGATAACATTTGACCACAAGTAGCTTAAACCAAACCCCAGACATAATTCTTGTCTGGGACAACTCAATTAAGCATATGTTGCTGCTATGGGACTCTGGATTCATAGAACTGTCAGTACTCACTAAGCAAGGGGACTACATACAGTAAGAAGAAATACAACTCTGTAACATTGCACCAAAGCTGGGCTTCATTCCTATTATTAAGGGAACGTTGAATTGATTCAAGGGAGGGTAAATTATTCTTTTATTGATGGGGATTTTTTTCCTTCATTTCCTTCTTAGGATGATCAGCCAATAATTATTAAAAGGAAAAGAGGAAGACCTCGAAAATACCCTACAGAAACAGCCTCTAAATCAAGTAGGTGTTAGGCACATCTTCAAGTTATCCACAAGAACTTTCTGCACTGACCTTCTAAGTAAATTTTACTTTATTTTTTTAGAAGAAGACTCCAAAACAGAGACTGACATTACCACTGTAAGTAATTGTAAAAGATGGGAAAAGACATATTCAAATACTTGCTCCTGGCCTGTGAATAGCTCGTGTTGTAAAGTACTTTGTATTATTTAAATACTTCAAATACTTTCTTAAAATGTGGACTAGCCATTCAGATAATGCCTCGATTAGTAGCATTTTTCTATGGACAGAGTTCTGATAACTGTTTGTAAACCAATTCTATCCACAACTAGAAGTGCACTTGTCTTAAAATTAAAGAGCCTCGGTTAAGATACAGAAAGAAGTTAACTGTTCTATGTGATTTTGAGTGGAAACTTTTCACGGGAAGCTTCTGATGGCCTTTGCTGCCTTACGATTTTCTCTTGAATTGTGTTTGTACTCAATATGCACTAATTTTAGTTCAGGGGAACCATCAATGTTACTTGTGTGAGTGTGGTTATAGTATGTGCACGTGTTCATGTGGGAGCACACATGTGTGAATGCATGTGTGTGCATGTGCATGTACATGTGCACATGAAGACCAGAGGCCAATATCAGGTATCTTCCTTATAACTCTCCACCTCAGTTTTTGAAGCAGGGTCTCTCAGTTAACTGATAATGTAAATAGGTTGACTGACCAGTGGAATCTACCCATCTCTCTCGCCAACTCTCAGTTACAAATGTGCAGTTCTGCAACTGGATTTTTACATGGGTGCTAGGATCTCAACATAGGCCCTCATGTCTATGGAACAGGCATGCTATTAACTCAACTGTTTTCCAGTACTGCTACCTTATCTCTTTGAATGTTCTTATCTTTGACTCTGGAGTGAATACCCAGTGAAATCATTATGAGGATTTCATTCCATGTACTTCAATGGCAATGAGCAGTGGCTTAGAAAACATCACTTTGAATTTAAACATTAGCTTTGCCACATACTCCCAGACTTGTGACTTGTGGCCAGTCATGTAATCTTCTGAGACAGCTTCCTTGACTATGAAATAATATAGTACTGTAGCACCAGAGTGCTTCTCTCGTGATACTATAAGGCTGCAGAAGCGGAGAACCATATGTGAAATGGCTGACTGACCTCAGGGAAAGCTGACAGCTTAGATCATAATTCACCACTGTGGCATTCAGTCTCCAGAGATGCACCAAGGTGGGGAAAACTCATGTGTCAGAGATTGGACAGAAGCATGCTTACATGGCTAGCTCTGTTTGACTAGCCAAAGGAAATAGATCCCCATTATTCTGATTATGTAATAAAGGCCCTAAAATTTAGTTGTCTTACTATATAATAATGACAAACTGTTCTTATTTTTTTGCTCACTTAAACTTAGGTAGAGCAGTCTTCACCGAGTGACAAACTGAAAGTCAGCCAAGCAGGTATGTTCTAAGCATCCCTCTGCCTGTGGTCTAAGGAGGGGCTATTGTTTCAATTCACGTGCAAGAACTTTAAAGAGTGGTTTTCTAAATAAGATGTTTTTTCTACTTAAGAAGGGAACCTAGCCTAGCTCTTAGGGGAGATTTAACAATTTTGTTGTTTCTCAATGAAATGAGTTGACTTTTGGTTTAAAAAGAAAGTTATGTATACTTACAATTTTTTCTTTAGTCTGCATTTTAGTCTGGGACACTTGTCATTGCAGGACAAGGCAGTAGAAAGGAAAATAGTGAAGGCTGGAGATAAATGTAGCGCAGTGTCCAAGTTGTGGTTTGCTGCATTTGTGCTGAGACAGAACAAGTAGCTCTTTGGAGCTCTGTTACCATGAAGGTAGGGGCTCATTGCAACAAATACTGAGCTCAGAGGAGTAATAATTTGTAAGAGAAACCTGTGTGCCTTACAGACTGAGATCTGTAAAGATAGAACTATTTCAAGTATTTTGTCCTCATTCCAAAGACAGAAAAAAAATTCCAAAATGTTAATAATGGTTGCCCCTTAATAAGTAATACTCCAATTAGGAGGCTAATTGAAGTATTACTTATTATTTAGTCTGTCTTTTCCAGATTTTTAACAATTTATACATTTTAATCTCATAGCTTAAGGATTTTTAACTGAAAGAAAGTACCTTCGGTGGGTTTAAAGGATTGACAATATGCAATAAAGATGAATATGACAGTTGTTCCTGTAGTTAGGTAGCCCAGCTTGGGAAATCATACAGTGTGGTCATCAAGATACAGCAAGTGCAGAAACCTGTGTACAATGTTTACACACCTTATTATATAAGCTTTTGATTTTTGCTTCTTTTTTTTTCTTGTCTCTGGGTAAATTAAGGTTGTTTTGCTGTTTTGGATTGGTTTGGGATTTTTGTTTGCTTTGGGGGGAGTGGGCTTATATTTTCGTTTGTTAAGGGAGGAAGAAGGATTCTGCTTCAGTATGATTTTTAACCTAATTTTGTTACAGTATTTTAAGTCCATGCAATAAGAAACCTTTATAATTTGAGTTCACTTTAAAGATTGTTATCTATGTGATCATGTGGTGGTTTTGCCTTTTTGTTGTTTTCTGACTCTGGGCACTGATGAGCAGCTTAGGGTGGACTTTGGTATTGCTGAGTTAACCTTTTCACGTTCAATAGTGTAGTGAAACTTGAGAACGAGGACAATACTGCTGTCTTCACCTCCAACAAGTCATGCCTTTGAACCCCTCCCCCAGAAAAGGACTTTTGAGTTGAGCACTTGCCCATAATTTTATATTCAAATAATATACCACCTAATCTTTATTTTCCTTACAATAACATGTTCTCATAAAATTATAGCATCTACATCAGACAAATGTTTAAAGAGTACAGCATAGTCTACCAATAAGCTTATAATGTATTTTTTCTTGTTTCCATGGAGTGTGTGTGTTTGAAGTAAAAAGTCCAAATACTACTCTGCTTATTAATTATATGACTGAACAACGTATAGAAATTTAGTTACTCAAGCTCTTTTATTTTCAAACTGTAAACTGAAGTTGAAATGTTTATAGAGCAATACTGAGATTTAAAAGAAACATCTCTAATCAAAAACATGAAATGCTTCAGAATCCAAAACCTTTCCAGTATTGACATGATAAAGTTCTATAACTCCTGTGATGGTTTGCACTCAGGATACAGATGCACTAAAAATACTGTATAGTATTACTTTCTGATCAGGATAGATGCACTAAAAATATTGTATAGTATTACTTTTTGATCATGTGAATGAGGTATATATGAAATATAAGTGTATTTTATGTCTGCTCTTTTAATATGTATATAAGAGAGTAGGACAGGATGCTATGCTTGTATGCATGCATATCTGTACCTACATGTGGAAACAAGAGGAAAAGCTCAGGCGTTGTCCTCAGGTATTGCTATCTGCCTCCTTCAAGACAGGGTCTCCTATCAGTTTAGAATCACCCATTGGGCTAAACAGGCTGGCCATGAGCCATAGCATGCCTCACCTACCAGTGTGCTCTAGGCTTCTGAACTTTCAGAGAGGATACTCGTGCTTTCAAGGCAGGCACTTTACTGACTGAGCTACCTCCCAAACTCCAAGTTCTATGTCAACATGTTGTCACCTATCTAAGATCTCTTATTATGGTGTTTCTGATATTCCCAAATCTGGGGAAAAAAATCGTAAATAATGAGTTATATAACAGTGTATTAACCTTGGAATGATGACAGATAACAGGTTAGACCTACTGTTGAAATTTAATTTTTGTTTTTTGGGTTTTTTTGTTGTTGTTGTTGTTGTTTTAAAGATGAGTCCAATAAAGAAACAGCCAACATACAAGAAAAAAGTACAAGCAACGTAAGTGCTAGTTATGTTTTGTTTTGTTTTTTTATCAAAACATATCTTCTATAAATAAAGTTACTAATGCTCAGCCTTTCAACCACCCTTTCAACTTTAATGCTGTTGTTTCTAGGATGATAGTGAAGAAAAAACAGCAAGTATGCGTAGGAGAGGAAGAAAGTCCAAACGCTCACTGACTTCATCCGATGATGCTGGTATGAATCTGGCACATTCTTACCCCCACCCCCTCTCTTTAAAAAACAGCAAGCCAATTCAAAACGAAAACAAAAATAATACAAAACAAACAGAGGAGAAAACCAAATAAACCAAGAAACACATACATCTGTACATTGTTAATTACAGTCGTATTTCAAAATCACACTTTTTAACCAATCTTTTTTGGATGAAGAAAAATCCAGCTGGGTGCAGCTAGAATTAATGTTGCATAAATGTGTGTGAAATGGCTCTAATCCCTGCCAGAAATGGCACATCCCAGATGCTTTTCTGAGCACATGTGAATTTTTTGCAAATGCTGGCTGTGAACTGCATAAGTAAACTATCCCAAATGTGTTTGAGATTAAGGTAAACAGTTGTGAACTACAAGTACTGAAACCAAAAGGAAGTGGAAAACCACTTCTTCTGCTTCCAAGTTGCTAATATCCTAAGTTCTGCTCCATGCTGTCCTTTGGAAGTGTCTTTGGGAATTGTGTAGTCCAGGTGTTACCCTTCTGTCTGAACAGAATCCTCAGAGCCAGAAAGAAAGCGCCAGAAATCAGTTTCTGAGACATCTGAGGACAAACAAGATCAGGAGTCTGATGAGGAAGAGGAAGAAGAGGAGGAGGAGGAGCCCTTGGGAGCCACCACCAGATCAGCCACCAGATCAGAGGCGCAGAGGTAATGGGCGCAGGCACAGGAGCCTCCAGAGGCCTTCGGCAGCTACTCTGTCTGGAAGCAGCTCTTGATGCTCTGGGACTCTCTCAAAGCTGTTTTCTTTCCGTGTTCTCGTCTTGACTGTCTCTACTCAGAGAAAATGTTTTCCCTTAGTTGCTGGGGTTACTTCAGTCCTTGACTGACTTAAGTGCATGTTTGATTAAATTAATCAGTTCTCTCCAGACAGTTTTTAAGCATCTAGTATCTCAGACAGTGTGTGCTGAGGACCATAAAGGAACCCAGAGGCCCACACACAGACATCACCTGTGCTGACCCTGGTGAACTGCCTGAATTTATGATCCCCTAAAGTGTGTTCTCTCAAACCCTAATAGAGATATAAACCTTCCAGGGAAACTGAATATGTGGTCAAATGTGTTTGAAGAAGTCATGAGTTTTCTGCTTCTTCTAAGTTAATGTATGCAAAATCAGAAGTATTTTAGGTTTGGCAACATTCTAAAGGAAGAAAACTGGTTGTATATTTAGCCACCAGAGTCCTCCCTAGACCCTCCATGTTGGTGCACCTGTTAACACCAGCAGTGCCCCTTCACCACTGAACACTTAGAGATGATGTGTGTGGTGCTGCATGGGTCTCCCTAGAATTCACCAGTATTTTCCATTTTCAGTGTCATTCGTACACTGTTGGTCTTAGCATAATCTTCTATAATCTCATTCTCCAAAATTAATCAACAAGGACTGAAATGTTTACTTTGAAAGTATTACCATTAACACTTGTCACCCTAATATAATAATAATATAGTATCATGTTTATAAAAAGATTTAAAATCAACCCATTTCTAAACCCTCTAAACATAGACATTATTAGCCTCTGGTGACATGGTTTGATTTCTCAGAGTCAGATTTTAAATACAAAAGACACAATCAAGGAGCTTTCATGACTAAAGTTAAATGGTGTGATATTTTGGCTTTCGGAGGAGAGGGGTTGGAAAGGAGGAATGGCTGACTGAGCGAGCCATAAGCCCTATTGGAAAAAAGTGAGCACACCCTCTGGGTACACCACTAGGACCTTATGGACCTCTGCGACTCTTATGCTGAAAATCCTGGGACTCAACTACAGAAAGTTCATTAGACTTTCTATCTTCCAGAGAGTATCTAAAAGTCACTAGCAGGCTTGCCTTTCGAAATAATAGCCAAAGTGTATTATATACATGTATGGCATCATTTATGATAAAGAAAATACATTTGTAAAAGAATAAGTCTTTTAATATATAGGTTAATGGTCATTTGAGTTACTAGTGTTGTCAAATTCTTTAGGAACATTTGATTTATCCACAGACTCTTTTCTGTTTGGTTTAAATTTCTCAGCGTTGGTTGGTTGGTCCCAAGGCTCTAGTATCTTCATGGTCTCCCAGGTCCCCAGGGTCAGATGTGAGCTTTGTGATCCTCTTATATTGCTAACCGTAGGTGCCTGAGCTGCAGCACGTCCTCTGCATTGGTCCTGTTCTTGTGCTTACTGCAAGGGCAGATGAACCTCTTATTCCCGGGCCTTCTCTTCCCGTACACTAGAGTTGCTAGCCTCCCTATGACTTCTGCTCCTTTGAAGTTCTACTCTTGGGGCCTCGGAATAATTCCCCTTAACTATTTGAGGGCAGTTTCCAGGCCTTCTTCTTGTCCTGAGCTTCCTTGACATCTTATTAGTGTTTGCTCTCTAATCTATATCCTCTCTAAGAAACAAATGTTCCACATCAGGTGTGGACCAAAAATCCAGAAGAGTTGTTCTGCTGATCTTATAGATACTGATATCCACTAAGCATCCACACTAGAATTGCTTCAGATTGAATTACATACATACCATATACTAAATAAATCCTTTTTCTTCCTTTTCTCTGGAAGGTCAGCTTTTGTCTTAATCTGATTTCTGTCTGATATAATTGAACTTGGAACATTTAGTGCTGTGAGTCATGCCTTCCGTGACCTTAGCCTCTTCTGTTTTGATAGGCTCTTTGGTATCCTTTTCAGCCAGTATATTTGCTATTTTTCAGAGTCATCTTCTTGATTGTGGTAAAATATGCACAGGAAAAGCAAAGACATTTTCCTGGAGGTAGAGTTTAGTCCTGGCTGACACCAAGGTCTTTACTAGCATTGATCAAGAGACCCAGCCCCTTTGATCCTGTGAGTCTCCATAGCTGTCTTGCCCATCCTTTCTAGTAGCTTCCCGGACTAGAGAATCCAGTGCTACCATTGCCCAGTGTCTCTATAATGTGTTTCAGAAAGAATCATAGCAAGCCATCTACACGTGCAACATCCAAACTTGGCATCCCAGAAACAGTTTCTCCTAGAAATCGCCAAAAGTTAGCAAAAGAGAAGTTATCTACCAGCGAAAAAGTTAGTAAATCTCCCCCATTAGGAAGGTAAGTCCCTGCCTGCCCTTCAAGTTGTTTTCCTAATTTCTCAAGGATATCTGTTTCACTAAATAGCTGTCTTGGGGGATCATGGGTTTCCAGAAATAGGAAGGCTTAAAATAAAAGTGTCTTCAGTGGCTTTGCCATGTGACCCAGCCACACAGGCTTGTCCTTGACTCTTGTGAGCCTTATTAGCCAACTCTCATGTACAAAGACTGAAGTCAGGCGTGTTTCTTCCCAAGTGATTGCATGTCTGAGTGCTTAGTTCAGTCTGTACAATGTGGTGAAGCATGTCACAGCTTAGAGTCACTTCTGGTTTAAACTCTTGTAGAGGTGACAAAACAAAAGCACGTTCAAACAGCCACCTGCAGCTTGCACCTCCCACCACAGCTGGGTTCACCTCTGCTTCCCACGGTCTTCCTTCCTTGCCTCTTCTGTGCTAAGGCAGTGGGTGCTCTCTGCCTGCCTCGGTGAGTCAGGTCCTTCCTTTCTTTAAGCCCTCTCCTTCAGGGCCTCCTATCTGCTGCAGCCAGTTCTCATTGCCTTCCTATTGCATCTGCAGTCAGCACTAAACAGTTAGGAATGGCAGGTGGCAGTGGTGCAGGTAGCCTAATTTTCTTCTCCCCCTGAACTGTTAAGTTTCTTCCTTGAGGTTGGGAACTTGTCCTCTTTGTATATGGTAACATTCATAAACAAAAGATGATTAAACTAATATAAATATTGTTTATGCATACTCTTACAGTGTTTGATCCTAATAGCACACTGTGGTATGTATGTGTCTTAGGAAGGAAGGAAATTCTCTCATATCATCCTCATTGGATGAGATGAAATATTCATCCTTATTTTCTATGCAAGTATCAGAGTATCAGGACAGTTTGGATGCATGTTTCTCAGAATTGAATGTATAGAGGAATTACATGGTGGAGGTGCTGGTCGTGACTGTTAAGAGTTGGGCCTGTGACTCTGCACTTCCAGGTGACTTCTGGGTGTGAGGAAAGGGCTTGGCTTGGTCAGCCTAGCAGGCTCCCACAAGAGGAGAGAAGGAGCCTGACTCAAGATTCCGCTTCCTGCTAACACCTCAGCACAACACTGGCTCCTGTTGCACAGCAACTCTCCAGTCAGTTAGTGTTCCATGTGGCCAGGCTTCCATGACACAACTTGGAATGAATTAACAAACATCTCTTGGCTGTTCTCAGCTCATTCATAGGTAACCTGTAAGAACCGCATCATCTGCAACACCATTCAACTCAGCGTGTTTGCTTTTACTGTCGGAAGAACTAGAAGCATAGCTTAGCAGCAGAAAAGTTGCATTTCTCTTTATCCCAAAACTTCAGTTTCCAGTTCTTTAATTCATCAATAAAACATTGTCTGTATGTTTACCATATGACGAGCAGATATTAGAAGTATAGCCAGCCAGGCGGTGGTGGCGCACGCCTTTAATCCCAGCACTTGGGAGGCAGAGGCAGGTGGATTTCTGAGTTCGAGGCCAGCCTGGTCTACAAAGTGAGTTCCAGGACAGCCAGGGCTACACAGAGAAACCCTGTCTCGAAAAACCAAAAAAAAAAAAAAAAAAAGTATAGCCAGATAACATGTTTAATCTTTGCAACTGCTCAGAGAAACTTTTCTAATGACAGAAGTGGATATGTATAAGACTTTCAAACTTTTGATAGCAACCCACAGTTATGTCTCACAATACAACTGGTGCTCACATCCAAACTACTATAGCAGACAAAACACTCACTAGTAAAACTTAATAGGTATGGTGACATTGCATTTTCTGTCATCTTCTATTACCATTGCTTTAAAGTATTGGCTGTAATCTGCAGTCTGAAGAGGCACAGCAGATAAGTTCTAGTGGCTAGTGCTGTGTTAAAAGTCTAAAGCACTGTGTAGTTCCTAGGGAGGAAGCTGTTTGCTCTTCTGGAAGGCTTCTCACAAGAGGGCTTTTGAACTAAAGTTGAAAAAAAAAATTGGTCAGATGGATCATATAGGATGACTAGAAAAAAAAAAAGAAGTTGGTGTGTGGCTCAGTTGGTAGAGTGCTTACCTGGAAGGTCCCAAGTCCTGGAGTGAATCCCTGGCACTGCATACACTGGACATGATGGTGTATGCATGTAGTATCACTGAGGAGGTAGAAGATCAGTTCAAACTTGTCATGTGCTGCATAAGGAGTTCAAGACTTGCCTAGGCTAGCTACGTAACACTTTATCTCAAAAAGGAACAAAATGAAGAAAATCACTTATTAAAAGATGGACAAGGATGGCATTTTTGTTTGAACATAGCAGTGCTTAGACAGCATTGCAGTCCAGAGTGCTGAAAGGAGAGAGCTGTTTGTATAAACACATGCTCTGTGGTCTGATTGTTTTGTTCTAGAAAAGTGGTTCTCAACCCGTGGGTTGTAGTTCCTTTGAAGGTCATTAATCAGATATGGATGTTTACATTATAATTCATGACAAAAGCAAAATTACAGTTATAAAGTAGCAACAAAATAATTTTTATAGTCAGGAGTCACCACAACATGAGGAACTGTATTAAAGGGTTTCAGCATTGGGAAGGCTGAGAACCACTGTCCTAGAAGCACAAGAGAGCCAACAAGAGCTGTATATGTCTGAGGATGGTGTCCTGGTTGGATCAGTTACTATGCTCCTCTAAACCCTTTCCTACTGTGCAAGCTGGCTTCTCTAATACTATGAACATGATTTGACTGTGTCAGATGCTTGGTTGCACTCCTGCTTTGTTTGTGCTAGTTGTTTCCAGTGGGGTCTGTGTGTGTTTTAGTAGAAAGGGGGATATAGGAAAGGATGCTAACAAGGCCAAGATCAGCACCTCAGGGTGGCAGGTCTGGCACAGAGTGCAGACCTCTGTGTGCCTCCCCCAGAGCACTGTCTGATCTGGTCAAAGCTGCTGGTGAAGAACCAGATGTTCAAGCACCTCTGGTTTTAAAGACTGTGGGGTTTTCCCTCCAGGGGACTGTTTTTAAAACTCCCATGTTATTGGAAGTAACTGATTTTTAACTCTCCCCATTGCCTTGGCTTTTGCTCAATACAGATCAAAGGCACAGCTCTCCCCTTCTGTCAAGCGCAAGAGAGAAGTCAGCCCTCCTGGAGCTCGAACTAGAGGCCAGCAGAAAGTAGACGAAAACCCTCTAAAAAAGGCGAAGCGGTAATGCTGGCTCCGGCCTTCTGAGCAGCAACCCAGTGGGGAGAAAATGGACAAGCCTGCCCCATGGCTCTTTCTTTTTTAAAAACAAGAAAAGGATCTGCATGTGCTGTAAGTGCCTAGGTGCGAGCTTGTTCATTTTATGTTTTAAACAGCTTTATAAACCATTGTTCATGGACGATATTATGTACATTTACTTCAGATAAAGGAAGATAAGTTTACTTTGTGTCTGAACTCAGCAAAGTAGTTGTATATTTTAACAGCGGAAATTGGGGTTTCCAATGTGACACATCAAGAATGCAGTCCTTCCAGCCCATCAGACACCAGGCTGCCCATGGGGATCTGTGTATAGTATATAAACATGTAAAAACAGGCTGTATTTTACTCAATGTATGATGCTAATCAATGAACACTTTATTTATTTTACAGAGAAATCTTATCTGTGGACTTTACTATATATCTGTTTATTTTATTTTATTAATTTTTTTTTTTTAATAAAAAGAGGGTTTTAAATGCTATGCAGTCATTAGTAGAAGAGTTCTAGGTCTCCGAGTGCCCTGTAACTATCTGCCTATGGCCTGGCAGGAAACAGAAGTTCACGCATGCGTCCAAGTAAAGTAGGTTAGCTGACGAACAGACTCTGCTGCTTTCGCCCACGGCCGTAACTGTTTTGTCCTTCAATTACCCTTGCCCCTGTGGCTCTACCTGCCAGCCCCAGTAACGTAAGTTACCTGGTTCAGGTAAAGTCACATCCTTCACTGCAGGCGGCACCCTCTGTGGGTTCATCCTTTTCCTCTGTGTTCGCGCCAAGCCTTGTTCATAATTTCCATCGTCTGTTCAGTGAAGAGAAGTGCTTGCAGATGAGATTGCTCCAAGCCAGGCAGCTTCAGGATGTCGCGTTGTTTCATACAGTTCTTTCGGGAGAGAGACTGGTGTTATAGCCAGATTCTTTTCTAAACATGATTTAACTCCCATAATGAACAAACTGTCTGACTTACGTTTTTCATAAAATAACGTTTTCTTAAGATTGTATCTGTTTCTTGCATTCTTGATATTATGAGTTGCCAAATGATTGAGATTTTAAATGCTCTGTTCATACTCTCGTTTTATAATTAAAATTTACATTCATTATGTGTAGGTTTTTTATTGTTTGGAGTTATGATTTTATTTTTGTCCTTTTTTTAAATTTTGATTTTATTTTATTGTTTTGGCTCTTGTAAGGTGGATATTCTTGTCATTTTGCATTGTTTCTTACTGAAATTTTATATATAAATTATGAAATGTTTCCCTAAAACTTGAGTGACAAGAATTTTTTTCCCCATGTCTTAAAAGCCAGTTCGGTGAGAAGTGAGACTAGATGCCAACAGTCCGACTGCTGGAGTAGCAGTGTTAGGAGCATCGCTCGTTAATAGTGCACTCCTGAGCACAAGCTCACTGTAATGCCATAAAGAGAGGGGATTTGATCTGTGAGGAAAAGCTGCCTTCTAGGAAATGTGGAACCACATCATCTGTGCTCTGGTGGAGAAGTCAGTCAGCCCCCCTCTTAGTAACTTCCAGTGGCTCTAAAGCCCAGGTTGAAGAGAGAAATGACCCTGTAGAATAGCGGATATTACAAGTGTGAAGAAGCAGTTTGGAGTCATGATTTGATGTTGATAGTATTAAGCAGAGTGGAGGAGCTCAGAGCATGAGACGTCCTAGTAGTCTAGGAATCCTAAGGACTACTTGTCTCAGGGGATTAAAGATGTGTCCATGGTTAAGACCACTTGTTGCTCTTTTAGGTGACTCAAGTCCCATCACCACCATATATCATACCTCCAATTCCAGGGACTCTGATGTCTTCTGACCTCCAACATGGAGAATTTTCATGCCGTACATGCATGCATCTATACATGTTAGCAAAACATTCGTACACATAAACATAAAAAAAAAAAAATACCCAACTCAAAATTCCTGTGGCTTTCTCCTACAAACCCACTATAAAACACAGATCGTCTCCAGCTCTCATTTTTCCGGGCTTAACATTGCCACCACAGTACTCTGTCAGAAGCCTTGTCCACCAGCTGCTCCGTCACAGAGCCATAATCAGTCAAAGGTAGTGGAGTGCCCCATGCCTGAAGATGCCAGGGTGCTGTGACCCCCAGAGGACACCTGCTTGGTCTGGACTCATAGCCTACCACTGTTCTCCGTCTGTCTCTGGCCTCTTGCCTCAGACTCTCCAGCTTAGCTCTCATCATCCAGACTTCCTAAATACTAGATCCTAGGAACATTCACCCTAAGGAGGAAGGGCCTGCAGATAGCAACACTCTCCTAATGAGACATCTCAGAGTGACTCGATGCAAACTGGAAACTACCAGTTTCCAGGGCTTGTCTCCAAGCCCTAATCCAGAAGGGTGTTTCCTTTGCCTGTAGAAAGGAGGTGCTAAGCTTTCTGCAGAGACACCCTGCCCTCGGGAACAGCTGGAGCAGGGCTTTGCTCCAGGCATCTTTGCAAAAGATGGAAACCCAACTCATTTGAGATCCAAGGAGAGAATACTATGTGAAAGAAAGGCCAAAACCAGTTTGCTGTTGTTGTTGTTGTTGTTGTGTTTATTGGTTATCCTTGATGCAACAGTACATCACTTTTTCTAAAAATCACTGGTCAATCATCTTTAAACCTACACTACAGACTCAGGATAAGGAAGCATCACGGCAGGCCTCTTTCCACCAAGACCACCACTGTAGGAAGTAGATGTCTGTCTAAGACTGTGTGTACACTAGGGACGCATCACCAACCTAAGGCTTCAGTAGTGGCAGTGACAACAGAGATAAATCTACAGAACGCAGCAAGGAGCAAAACACTAACTCCAGACCAGCTTTGCAGTTCAAGGTTTAAATGTTCCAAGCAAAGTTGGATTTCAAAAAAAGAGCATTTTTGAACTTGAGATGGGTAGACGAGTGCCGTTTTTACCACCACATCAAATTTCTAGAAACTTGCTGGAGAGGACAGAAAATAATGACAAGGGGCTGGAGAGATAGCTCAGTGGTTAAGAGCACTGACTGCTCTTCTGAAGGTCCTGAGTTCAAATCCCAGCAACCACATGGTGGCTCACAACCATCTGTAGTGAAATCTGACGCCCTCTTCTGGTGTGTCTGAAGACAGCTACAGTGTACTTACATATAATAAATAAATCTTTAAAAAAAAAAAGAAAAGAATGACATAATAAAATACTGGTTCTAGGAGATACGCTTTGGCCAAGTCTTACCTATACATTCCATGTGCACGTTAACAAGTATTAAGACATCATGAAGCTGGGCATAGTGACACACACCTTTAATCCTAGCACTCAGAGGCAGGCAGATCTATGAATTCTAGGCCAGCCTGATCTACATAGGGGATTCCAGGACAGCCAGCTACATAAAGAGACCATTTCAAAATCAAGAAAATATAACAGGAACTGGGGGTCTCAGTGGTCAAGAGAGATTATGGCTTTTACAGAGGACTGGAATTCAGTTTCTATTGCCTATGTCAGGCAACTCACAACTGCCTGTAACTCAAGCTCCAAGGAACTCCCAACACCTTTGACTGTGGGACTGTGAAAGGCAGCCTGTGTTCTGGTTGAGCTAGGTTTAAGTTCCAGAGACCCTGCAGATAATTCTGCAAGGGACAGACCCATTGGCCATGCTCCCAGACACTAGGTTCCTGACACCCGAGCCCTCAGCTCTCCATAATTCTGTGGCCATCAGACAACACTGGGCAATGCCCTAAGCTCCTGGAATTCTGTCTGGACTCCACCCCCACAGTCACCTGGAAACAACCAGATATGCTCCTCCCCACGGTTACCCGGCAATAGGCTGACCTAGCCCATTATAAAAGAGGCTGCTTGCCCCTCTCCCATTGCTCTCTCGCTCTCTCGCTCTCTCTCTCTCTCTCTCTCTCTCTCTCTCTCTCTCTCTCTCTCTCTCTCTCTCTCTCTCTCTCTCTCTCCCTCCCTCCCTCCCTCCCTCCTTCCCCCTCTTAGGTTCTTCCCTTCCTCCTTCCCTTCCCCCCCTCTCTCCTCATGGCCAGGGCTGGCCTCTACTTCTCTACCTTATCTCTCTCTACTTCTCTACAATAAACTCTTAAAACCATGGACTGCCTCTTCTCATCTGGACCCTCCGTACTGGAACAATGGAGCAGGTCTTCCTCCAAAGAGCGGTGCGTCTTCTTCCACTTAGGCCTCCCAGAGTTCCCAGCCACGGCCCACCAATCCAAGCAGCCCAAGCAAGCTGCCAAAACAAACCAGAAGACTCTAGTCACCGTGGGACCTAGTTGATGCTTTCCCACTGCCCTTTTCCCTTCAACCCCAGGCCAGAGCCTGCCCTTGGGCCCACATTCCATTCTCAGCTCTTCTGCAACATCCAGTGGCATCTGTGGTGTCCAGGAGTGAGAACCTGTCGTCCTCAGCCTCCGTGAGGCCTGGGTACCAAGGAGTTCAGCCCTGCCGGTTCCCCGGGAGTTGGACTGCCCTTCCCCAGGCCTACCTCCTGGGGCAGGATCCTGTGGCTTCTCACAGTCCAACGCCCACCCGGTGGTTCTGTGGGGATGCATGCAGTCCAACTCGCCGCGTCCACCTTGTCCAGTGGCCTGAGCTCTGGGCCAGATGAGGGACCCCACCATTAACCCACATTTGACCTCTATAGGCACTGGACTAAATGTACACATACCCACAAATATACATAATTAAAAATCTGTTTTAAAAAAATCTTAAGAGGAATCTGGTTAATTCAGCATTCTTCCCCAGCAAGCATGAAACCTAACAACATCCATGGAAATCAATATTGTGTATCACCTTGAAAACCTTTTAAGTCAATAGAGCCTTTGTGGAGGCTTATCACATTCCGTATTTTAAAATTGGAAGAATTAGGATGCATAGTGACTAATAGCTTGCTCGAGGACATGAAGAGCAAGCGTGAATGGGGCTGACAACAAGATCATCTCTGTTGAATTAGGGCTTCTTCCATCTCACTCAGCAATTGCCCACAGTGAACTCTAATATTTGCTTTCATCCTCTTGCAATGAGCTTAATTTTTTTTTTAAAGCAGATGTTATAAAATATCAACAGTTAATAGTACTATCAAGTCATGTCTGGATTGTCTTCTTGCAATGAGCTTGATTTTTTTTAAGCATATAGTATAAAATATCAACAGAAAATAGTACCATCAAATCATGTCTGGATTGTAAAAAAAAATAGCGATCATCAAGCCACAAAGAAAGTCACTCCCAACAGTCTTCAAAGCCAGATGTTAAAACCTCACTTTGCCACACATGCATATATCTCTGCAATATTCTAACCTTGGTGTATTAGGCATTATATGGCATCACTAATTTATAGTAGTTGTATGTAGCCCAGGTTAGGTATCCCATTACAATATGTATGCTAAGCCATTCCCCTGCCATGAGTTATCTTAGGGTTTCTATTGTGATGAAACACCATGATCAAAAATGAAGTTGACAAGCAAAGGGTTTATTTGGTTTACACTTCCATTTCGTTTTTTCATCATCAAAGGAAGTCAGGATAAGAACTCAAACACAGCAGGAACCTGGAGTCAGGAGCTGATGCAGAGACCATGGAGGGTGCACTTTCTGGCTTGTTCCTCATAGCTGCCTCAGCCTGCTTTCTCGTACAACCCAGACCACCAACCCAGAGGTAGCACCACCCACAGCAGTCTCAACCCTCTCCCACTGATCACTAATTAAAATGTTTTAAGCAGAGCTAATGGGAACATTTTCTCAATTGAGACTCCTTCCTCTCTGATGACACTAGCTTGTGAAAATTTGACATAAAACCAGCGAATACATTATTCTTTAGTTTGTTCCTCAGTTAAAGAATGAATGTGTGTGTGTGTGTGTGTGTGTGTGCGTGTGTGTGTGTGTGTGTGTGTGTGTGTGTGTGTGTGTGTGAACTTTCTTCAAGGCAGAGCTTCCCAAAATCACTGGGAGTTTGTAATTGTTAGTTCTCAAGTCCTCCATATATCCAGAGATGAACTAAAGCTGAGCTGCAGAAGGATTTTTAATGATTAGATAAAAGCCAATGTGCCTTTGGAACTTGTGAAATGGTCCTTGACTCTCCATTGACATATATGATATATGCATATCAAAGCCCACGCTGGCCTCTAGGCTCCCTGAGTACCACAAGTACCTGTTACACATTTTAAATACCACACCAGCATTGTGGTGATATGAATATGCTTGACCCTTGGGAAGAGGCGCTATTAGCAGATGTGGTCTTAGAATACACATGGCCTTACTGGAGGAAGTATGTCACTGTTGGGGGTGGGATTTAAGGTCCTATGCTCAAGCTCCACCCAGTGCAGAAGGGAGCCTCCTCCTAACAGCCTGAAGGAAGACAGTTCCTTCTGCCTATCTTTGGATCAAGATGTAGAATTCTCAGCTCCTTCTCCATCATCCGCTCTACCTGTACGCTGCCATATTTCCCACCATAATGATAGTGAACTGTAACTCTGAAACTGTAAGCCACCCCAATTAAATATTTGCCTTTATAATGCCTTGGTCATGGTGTCTCTTCACAGCATTGAAAACCCTATCTAAGATAAGTATCT
Organism: Tokudaia tokunoshimensis; assembly: GCA_036184795.1. Classification (NCBI taxonomy): domain Eukaryota; kingdom Metazoa; phylum Chordata; class Mammalia; order Rodentia; family Muridae; genus Tokudaia; species Tokudaia tokunoshimensis. The sequence continues at coordinate 64,657,112 of BTHU01000014.1, forward strand.
AGGCCCTTCCCTCCCTCCAGCTACTTGTCATCCTAATAATCCACATGATTTGTCCACCCCATCCTGTCCCTCTCGATTTCTTGCTATACTGCTATACTCTTTATTTTTGTTCTGCTCTGCCCCTCCTCTCGGTCCTCACTATTCTCTTGCTGTCTCACTGTCTACACTCTTTCTCTCAGTTGCCTGCTTCCCTAACCATGGCCATGCCCACTCTTCTTTCTCTTTCTTTCTGCTCTGGACCCCTCAAGATGCCTTTGGATATTTTTGCTATCTTACTCACAATAAAAACCTTTGCCCTAATAATGGGGCAGCCATGTCAACAGTGTCTTTACTGCACCCTCTCAGATATAATAACTGTAGACACACTGAGGACATCATTAGATGCCATACAGCTTTCCTCATCTGGCTTTCTAGTCTTTCAACCCTTTCTAGTCTTTCGACCCCAGAGCTTATGCAAGCCACCCCCAAAACAGGTTCTGAGCCTCAAGCTAAGAGTTGTCCTATTAGCTTCTCTAATCCCAAGGCCTCAGACATGCACTAAGACATGCTTCCAGCAATTCAAGGTCTTAAGCCTACAGACCCCCTGTATTGGCTGCTTTTGTGTGTCAACTAGACAGAGGCTGGAGTTATCATAGAGAGAGGAGCTTCAGTTGGGAAGTGCCTCCATGAGATCCAGCTGTGGGGCATTTTCTCAATTAGTGATCAAGGGAGGAGGGCCCATTGTGGGTGATACCATCTCTGGGCTGGTATTCTTGGGTTCTATAAGAGAGCAGGCTGAGCAAGCCAGTAAGAAATATCCCTCCATGGCCTCTGCCTCAGCTCCTGCTTCCTGACCTGCTTGAGTTCCAGTTCTGACTTCCTTTGGTGATCAACAGCAATGTGGAAGGTGTAAGTTGAATAAACCCTTTCCTCCCCAACTTGCTTCTTAGTCATGATGTTTGTGCAGGAATAGAAACACTAAGACATACCCTTTGTGGGAGCCCATAATTGTGGGAGCCAATGTCCTGTCCTGTATCTGTGATTTTGTCTATATTTATTTCTGTCTATTTGACCAATATAAGACATTCACTCATGAAGATCCTTTACTTCATAACCTTGTGGCTTCATTTATGTTGTTTGGCAGAGTACATACAACTGAAGCATTTTGGTTCTAATGACTTTTCTTCTAATCTACTACTTAGGAGACAAGCAGTTTGGTAACTATATGTGACACTTTTGAACACTTCTAGAGAAACAGAAACAGCGATACTGGCTGGTTGTTCCTACCATCTATCACTGGCTAAATGATAAGAAAAGGGGTTTCAGGATATTTATTAACCCTATATATTAGTCAGGGTTCTCTAGAGTCACAGAACGTATGGGTAGTCTCTATATAGTTAGGGAATTTGTTGATGACTTACAGCTTCTAGTCCAACTCCCCAACAATGGTCAGCAGTGCTGTGGATGGAAGTCCAAGGATCAAGCAGTTGCTCAGTCCCATGAGACAAGCAGTCAAGGAAGAGTGAGAGAGTCTTCCTTCTTCCAATGTCCTTATGTAGGTCTCCAGCAGAGGGTGTGGCCCAGATTAAAGGCATGTGCTGCCACGCCATTAATCCCAGATGACTGTGAATTCGGAGATCTTGTATTAATCCTCTGGAATTCATAGCCACTATGCTTCAAGATCTCCATGCCAAGATCCAGGTCAGAAACTTGTATCTCTGAGCCTCCAGATTAGGATCATAGGTGAGTCTTCCAATTCTTGATTAGTTCATTCCAGATATAGTCAAGTTGACAACCAGGAATAGCTACTACAACCCTACATCTACATAAATAACCTGAGACATTTTTAAAGATTTTTTTTACATTTATGTGTATATGTATTATGTGCACATATATGTGTTGAATACATGTACCCATGAGTGAGGTCAGGAAGATGTCAAGTGTCCTGCTCTATCACTCTCTGTCTTAGTTCTCTCAGACAGGATCTTTCACTGAAGTTGTAATGAGGCTGCTGACAAGGAAGCCCCAGGGATGCTTCTGAATTTCCTTACAACAGGACTAGGGTGACAGGCAATATATAAAGGTATTTGACAGATACTAAAGTCCAAAAATCTTGACATCTGTGCCTTCATGCTGTCTCTGACTTGTTGCTTCCTTAATCTTTGGGTCAGATTGTCTTCACTCCATTCTACACAGACCAAATATTGGTCCAGAACTGAGAGCACAATATGGATATACTCAGAAGTTCTCTACTCTCTTTTTTTCCAATCTAGATTGATGACATAGAGACGGGAATAAATATTTTCAGAGCTATCATGACCTTGGTATATGTGAATGCCAACCATGAGATTTCACATCAACCTGTTCCAGACTACCAGTGATACTTGATACGTCTCTACTTAACCAGTCTTCCTTAAGCATGTGCCCTCTTTGCCTTTGCTTAAGGATTAGGACCCTAAACCTCATGCTAAGGGGATGAACAGACTGCTCAGGAGATAAAAGCACTTGCTCTTTAGAGGACCTGAGTTCCGTTCACAGTACCCACATGCCGGTTCCTAACCATAACTCCAACTCTAGGGGATTCAGTACTTACTTCTGATGTCTGCAGGCACCAATCCTGCACATAGTTTTTTATGCACGTGCGTGGGAATACTCAACGTACATAAAAATAAATCTTTTTTTAAAACTTTGTGTTGGGTTAAATTCGTCCATTCAGAGTGCTCAAGCACCATCTCCTCAAGTTTGCTGGTTTAGCTGGTGACCTTTTTTCCTGCCTCTGCATCTTGTTCTCTGTTGCCCTTTTGAGTAGCAAGTAAACAGATGTGGGCTTGATGACAAGGACATTTAGCAGGAAAAGAAAGAGAGCCTGCAAGTTGTGGTGGGAATTGATGGGAAGACCAGATGAGGCTGTGGGTGTCCACACTCCTATCTTTAATGAGTCTTCCTTGCCTGAAGTAACCTGTAAAGCAGTCACATCCTCTCCTATCACAGCAGGGGCCTACCCCCTCTCTGTCTGAAAACACTGAACTGCTGGGAGGAAACAGAATGTCCTCCACTGAGGCAGTTACCAAGAAAGACAACTTTGGGTATTCTCATGTTCCACTCCTACCCCCTTTGCTTCAAAACCTATAACATGATTACATCACAAAAAAAGTCTAGAGTTTTCTAATATTTACAGGCAGAAATTTAGGGAAATGTATGGCAATGAATGCTAATGATGTAGAATAGTAATGGAAAAAAAAATACAAAGCTACTTCAGGCAAAGTACAATGATACGGGCCCACTCAGGGCAGATTCTGAATTTACTATTCTAACTTGGAGAGTTAGGAAATATACTAACAGCTTTGTTCATTCCTTCACTCATTCATCTGTTTAACTGACTACAGCATGGATCAAAGGATGGCTCACCACAAGCAAACTGAGATACCTAGTCTCCTTTACTACAGAGATGATGCAAAAGCCTCAGGGGATTATCATGAAAGACTGGACTATCATCATGTTACCCATCCATATCAGGAAGGCCTGGAACATGTGCCTTTCACCAGTCCATTGGGAAGTGGATTGGTGGGGGACCCCTAGGATTGTTAATGACTCTGTGGTTCCTATTCTTCATAGTCAACAACTCACAGTGGGTGCCATTGGGATTCAGCTGGAAGATTTGAATGCAATGAGTATAATTTGATGCCTAGATGACTCAACCCTCAAAGGCAAGAGGGCAGTGATTACTGTGATGGGTAGTTGGGTAGTAGAGACAAAGCAGCAATCAAAATGGTCTGTCCCATGTAAATTTATACCATTACCTGATCAGTCATGATATTCCAAGATAGATAGTCATCCTACTAAATTCTTTTACTAAATTCTTGGCAGATCTGTACAAGCAGAAAAGTCAACTTTCAGGTTAAATGAACACAACTTCAGCAGCACTCATTTTAAAAAAATAAGGCACCCAGTGGACACATTTCTAGTTCCAGAATATACAAACGTTGTCCAGAGAGACAAAATAGCAATACTTCTATATTGGTTCCCTGGGCTACAGAGAGAGGTCTATTTGGTGGGAAGGACCAAATGTAAACCATTAGAGCTTCCAAGATTTGAGCACTTTATAGGGCTATAACCCCTTGACTGAAGGGGAATTTGGGTGTATACCAAGAACTCCAGAACATCACTGAAAAAATTATACTGTTAATCTTTCTCCCAGTTCTTTCCTAAAGAAGCCTACAGCCTCTTGTCAGGATAATCGTTAATCATAGAAAGGGGAAAAGTTAGACCTTAAGGAGATCACTGGATCAAATCTCTGAACTGGTACTGATTCCAGAAGACCTACAGGCCAGTGCGTTTCACCAATTAGGAACCAGGTAATACCTGAGGTATCAGCTCAAGCCTGCCTCACAGTGTGTTCACAGGGGCCCCAAATCAATTTGGAGTTATTTCCCCAGTTTCAGAATGCATATTGAAACATACATATTAAGAAGATGACAGAACCTATCCCTGGTTTCCTGACCTGGATAATTTACTTTTCTCATTGTTGCAACAGAATACCTGACAAAATCCAATTAAGGAGAGAAGGGTTGATTCTGGCTCACAGTTTGAAGGTACAGTCCATCACGGTGCAGAAGGCAAGCAGGCAGGAGCTTGAAGCGGCTGGTCATATTGCATTTTCCTTCAGCTCTCCTACTTGCCATATGAAAGACAGATGGGGACTGGAGAGCAACAATGGATTATCCTGAGCTTAATCAAGAGGTAACTGTGAAGTGGGTTTGACCTAATGCTGCTTGTGTTATAATGTTAACTTTGGTCCCCAAAACAGCTTACACAAGTATCTACACATAAGACATTGAGGGACCCTGCCCCTGTTGGCTCTGATTGGTAAATAAAGATACCAGCAGCCAGTGGTTGGGCAGGACAGACAGAGGTGGGATTTTTAGGACTCCTGGGCTTGGAAGAAAGAGGATAGAAAATCCAACCACCATGAGAGGGGTATAGGTTGGACCAGCCATGTAAGAATTCTGGTAAGTGACTCTAGTGGCCACTTCCTCTTTTGGGTCTGGAGTAGCAGAGATGAAATACAGATTTTTAAAGGATGTTAAGATGTTAACTCTGGAATGCTGGAGGGGAGTATTTGCTAGCTGTGGGAAGGATTAGAAGTGCTGAGCCTTTGAGATAGCCAAGGCATACCAAAATTAACCCTCACGTGTGTGAGTGTGTGGGGGGGGGGTGCGTGTGTGAGCGCACATGTGTTACATTCTCCAATCCAGTTAGCTCTTAGGTTGGGAGCACCACACTTGCTTCTACACAGGTGTTATACTATTGCAAGGTAAGTTCACTAGAAAATACCCACAAACACTCTGAAAGCTGAATAGAAAAATCTGTATTGCTAGCCAATGGCTGGAGGGGAAATGAGCCCAAATCGTGCAGCCCCAAGCCTCACTATTCTTTGTCTTTTATGTACAAAACCCACATCCTGATTGATGTACTTTGGTTAACAAGAAGTAAAACAACAGAAGCCCAAAAGCAAGGTTAATGTATTTAAGGATTTTCCTGGCTCCTTGAACTATGTACTGTCTTTGACAGATTAGGTCTTTGTTCCATTTTGGCCAGTGTTGGGGCCTATGCATTGGGTTCTCAGACCAGAATGGTGTATCGAAATCATGGCATCTGGGGGTCTACTAAGGTCTGGGGACTTGCTACATTGCCAGATATACTTTCACAGCTTCCATACATTAACTCATCTCCTGACAACTGTTATGCAGAACTTGACCTGAATGGTAACCTTTTTGTCATCCCTGTCCACAAGAACTACCCAAAGCAACTTGTTTCCAGCTGTTGGGGCCAGGAATACAAGGACATTGTAATGCACCAATTTCCCCTCCCTATATACTATCTGGTTTGCTCAAATCTTGATTACCTTTCCCTTCCACAAGCCTGTGCGCTGTTCTATTATATCAATTACATTATGGCACCGAGGTCTGGTGGTAAAAAAATGATGATTGTTCTAAATTTATTGGTAAGATGTCATTATTTCAGAAGCTAGGGAATAAGCAGGGCTTTCTTACTCAATGCAATCCTGTGATGTAGATGTGTAGAGACAATTCCTTTAAGGTAGAGGACAAACTGTTGCATCTGACAAGAAAACCAAGAAAGAGACACAATACCTGGCAAGCCGTTTGGATTTTGGAAACAGTGACATTTTCACCTGCCCTGCCCACAAGTGACCTAAGCTGCTGGTTCTGAGTGGGGCACAGAAGGAAGTCTCCAAAATAGATCGCTGTGGCTGTGCACTTGGGCCGTATGATCCAGTAGATTTTGGAAGCGTCTTGGTAGATAAGAATGCTGCCTGGAGGTTTTGGCAGGATCCCTTTACAGCACAGGAGCTTGGTGTAATTTTATTTTTTAAAAAAACTATTTTTAATGATGGTTCTTAAACACTTTAACTTCCCTTCTAGTCCACCACCCACCAAAGTTTGTGGAAAAGAAAGGATATGGAGGGGAAGTAGACCTGTTTAGAAATGGTTCTCTGGAGCAACTCCTGTCTGTGTTGTCAGGAAATTACCAGTTTAGTTCACGGGTCAGCAGCGCCAGTTCCATCTACACCTAAACACTTTATGGACATACCAGAGGTTCATTTCCATAGAGTCAGTATAGCAAACACAAATTGGTAGTGGCGGCACTATCTAGCAGAGACAGCCAGGCCTCAGCACAAGTCAGCAGGAGGGACTCAGAGGTACACCAGAAGTTTTCAGCTCTTTTGTGCCTCTCTTAGGGAAGCAAAGATCATAAAAGACTCGAGACCAACAAGCATTGTATGGCTAGCTCTACCAACAAGTCAAACTCAGCTCCATCATTGTCAAGTCTTTTTTATACTCCCTCCAAACATCACATGTCCTCCCTGGGTCTTGCCTTTCAACCATGTCTTGCCTCAACACGTGAATCTGTCTCAGCTTACATCACTCTGCCAATCGTCCTAAATTTGAAGAAGTGACAAGAAACTACAACACACCAGTAGAAGTTTATTTTGGTTTTTGTTTTGTTTTGTTTTTTGGTGCATTTCTCTGAGCCCCAACAAATGGAGCTCAACTATACAATATAAGACAGACCAATATATACATGTTGTGTCAAAGAGTCCTTTGTCACATATCCTTTCATGTACTTACATTAATAAAATATCCTTTCATCTGTGTTTACTTCAGCAAAACATTCCTTCACGATTCTGTCTTAGTCTTTCACCTATGTCCATTTCAGGGAAATGTTCCTTCATGTGTTGCCCCAACAAAACACCATCCAACACAACTGGCTTTCCAAAGAACCCTTAAATTTCCACTTTAGCTTGGAGGTTTTGAAGCCTGCCACCACATCCACTGCTATCAGCTTTCCTTTTTTTATTATTATTATTATTTTTGGTATTTCTAGATGTAGTATCACTGAGCTTTACCTCTAATGACTCATAAGTAGAAACTTTGATTCCAGCTTCTATGGCTTTATGCTTTGATGGCTTATGTGTCCTAGCTCCAGAGGAAGAATTCAGCCACTAGGAAATGCATTGAACTTGCATTGAGCTGGAAGTCAAGACAACCTAGGCATCCTCATCCTTCCTAGCAAGAGACTAAAGGAATAGCAGTTGTCTGGGGTGACTGATGCAGACTACATCGAACGTCTCTACTAACACACAGTAAAAATAAGAAAGAGTATGTCTAGAGTACAGAAGACTCCTAGGATGCCCTTTAACATCCCATGATAAAGTTCTGTGGGGAACTATAATAACCCAATTCATACAGAACTGCTAAGGCTTAGAGACATCTTTGGTCTTAGATCATATGTTAAGGTAAAGAACAATGCAGAGACTACAGAATGGGTAGAAAAATGTACTTATAAAAATATGACCTATGAGCACATGAGCAGTTACAGAAATTAACACTATCATAGATATTTCTATTTTGTTAAGAACACACATAAACTCACACACACACACACACACATATATATATACACAGACACAAACACACATACATACATACACACACATACATATACATACACAGACACACGCACATGTGCACACATAGACACATATACAAACATGCACAGAGACACAGTCACACATACACATATGTACACATACATACACACACACACATACACATATACATATATTTAAGTCATGAAGTATCAAGGAAAAGTAAATATCGCCCAAGACTCTGTCTCCTATTACTGGGGTGCAGGATTAGTTCACTTTGGTGAGTGGAATAGTTGCATCATATTTGCATACTATTAATATTAAAGCATTATTAATTTATATGATTAGCATTTACATACACTAAGTGCGGATTAAAATGATGTGCACAACAGGGAAGTTGTGGTGTCAAGATATCATCCTCAATGTACATAGAAATTCCTCGAAATTTGGTGAAGTATTAGTTTTGGATGTGTCTGCGAAGAGATTAGTGTGTAAGTTTGAATGGACTACACAGAGAGCCTCCATCTGGGCAGATAACACCCAGTTAGCAGAAGTTAGGAAGAAGAAAATGAAAAAGGAATATATCTGTTTGCATGAGTTGGGATATCCTCTTCCTCTCCCATACTTAGCTCTCTGGCCTTTGGACTCTAAGACTCAATCATACCCTCACACAGTTCTCAGGCCTTCAATTACAGCTACGTCATCAGCCTCCTTGTTCACTGAGGGCCTTTGGACTTGCACTGATCCAGGCTACCGGCATAGGAAGTTCTTCAGGCAGCATAGTTTGTTTAACACCAACCTCCATAAACATGAACTAAGTTCCCCAGTAAATGCCAGTCACCGTTTGCCTCTTTAGACACCTGATTGGCTCCTTTTCTCTGGAGAAGCAATCCTCCCTAGACAGAGCTTACAGGAAGCCCACTGGCAAAAGGGAACGGCGGATTTTAAAGTCCCGGGTAGAACATAGGATGCAGAAATACTGAAAAATGAGTTTCTGAGATGATGGCATAAGGATTAGAGCAAGTCACTTTCTACTTCTACCCTTAGCTCACCTTTCTTCTAGGCCATGGAGATGTTTCCACAGGAAAAAGCGCTCAATGTGCAAGTCTGAGGACCTGAGTTCAGTTCTTAGAGCCCACAATGGAAGGACAGAACCACCTCCCAAAAGCTGCCCTCTGGCCTTTCGGAAACTTCGTTCCCCAGTGTGCACTGTTGGAGTGTAAGAGGCTATAACATGATTTCAGAGTGCTTTTTTAAAAGCACCTCTATCGCTTCAGTGAAAGCCACATCTAAGATTTCCCCACCCTCCATACCTGGGCCCCTCTCTTTTCTGACCTGATGCAGACTTTTTCCAGAGACAGTGTGGAGAGTATGCCTAGGCCTGTCTTTTCCATACCTTACTAACAACCCATTTTGCATCCACAGGAAGTGTGTGTCACTATCCCGGTTCACCTGCATGTCACAGAAATTCTTCCAAAGCCTCGTCCAACTGCTCCCTTTGACAGTTCCCAGGACAGCTCCATCCCATCTGTTCCTCTGACACTCCATTAAGCCTTGCTCTACCACAGGATCCTGTTTTTCCCTTCCTGTTTCTAGCCACACTTACTCAGACCAAATGACAGCGCTCGCTGTAATTCCTTGTCATAAATCTCTTGGATGAGCTTTCTCCCTATCTTAAGCCTCATTCTCTTAAGGCACAGCATTTTCCCTTTCAGAATCTAGTCCAAAAGGTCCCATCATGGAAATAAACATCTGCAAGTTAGATCTCAGAAGATGATTTAACAACAACAAAAGAAACTGAAATATGTTATTTGTGCTAAAAGGGCTAAGGGAAGAATCGGTTGCCTTGGAGTGATGTTGAGTGAACACACATTTTACTAGACAGATTCTGTGACAGGCATCCTGATGCGCACCCATGTTCCAGGTGACCTGGAACAAATCATGTGGCTTCTCTATGTCTCAAGTTCGTCATCTGTAAAAAGAAAGCTGATGCCTGCTTGGGTGACCTCAAAGGGCTCAGGGTAAAATGAGACCATTCACGCAATAAACATTTGCTAAGAGCCTACCATGTGCCGGACCACTCAGTGCTAGGGATGCAGTAGTGACTCACATAAACCATTAAGTGTATGAGATCTATCTGTATGTTTGCATGTGATTATAGATGGTTCATCTTGTTAATGTATAATATCTTAATCTGTGAGTGCATCGCACATCACACTCAATTTATCAGTTCCACCACTGAGCATTAGAGTAGTGTATTAGTTACAAAGTAACTGGAAGGAAGGAAGGAAGGAAGGAAAAAATAAAGGAAGGAAGGAAGGAAGGAAGGAAGGAAGGATTTTTTGTGTGTGGCTCACAGTTCAAAAGCACAGTCAATTGGCTAAGGTGAAGAGTGTGAGATACCACATTGTAACCACAGATGAAACAAGGAAAGACGCTTGTGTTTACCCATGCTCTTCTCCTTTTCAGTCAGCCTAGGACCCTTGCTCATGGGATGCTAACAGCCACATTTAGGGTGGGTGGCCCTTCCTCACTTAAACCTCTCTGGAGGTTTCTCACTATCTCCTATGTGATTTTGAATCCAATCAAGTTGTCAATTAAGATTAACCATCACAGTTTCTAAGATTTTGTCCATTACCAAACAAAACCAAACAAACAAACAAAAAAAAAATGGCTGCAACCATTCTGACATGTGTCTTGAACTCGTAGGCATTTCTATTCAGTCTATTCCCTTTTAGTGTTTTGAACTATGCCAGAAACTCTTAGGTTGACTCTGGAAGGATGTAACATCTCTGTACCCTTGTTAATGTGTACGCAGGACAGGAGGTGCCCTCATGCTAGTGTGTTGTAAGCCAAGGGTCACATTGGTTTATCTGCAGTGTGTGTGTGTGTGTGTGTGTGTGTGTGTGTGTGTGTGTGTGAAGAGGGCTATCCATGGCAAAATAATGTTTGACTTAAATACTTATAAATGTATTAATATTGCTTTTATATCACATATACAAAGATTTGAGGGTAAAGCTTTTCAAGTTAAAAATAAGTCATTTAAATAAAGTTATCAAATCAATTGTGATAATAGGATACACACAGTGGTAAAGACGTAAAAGGGGATATATGAAGACTAAAATTAAGCACACATCATTACTCTGTAAAAACCACTCTTTTGATGTAAGCGTCTTGGTTTATTATCATGGAGGGAAAACTTTCCTGAATGAGTCCATTTAATTGAAAACATAATCCTTTCGATGTGCAGAGGAGCTGTAGCTTTCCTTATTTCCAAGAGAAAAGGTTAAGTATGAAGGGGAAATGGGAAAGTCCTACACATAGTCATTCAGACAACAAGAAAGATGAGAAAGAAGAGATTAGGGAAGCACTGCATAGCTGTGCAGAGTGGAGGGAGCCCCAGCGCCAGGAACTGCGAGCAGTGAGCACGGCCTGTGCTCTTGCCTAGTTACAGTCCACCTGGGGAAGGCCTGGGCGGGGAAACAACTGGCCTCCCAAAGTTAGGGTGATACAGAGAACAAAATCTCCCAAGGATTTAAGGCTGTCTGAGAAGGATTTATAACCACAGACCTGCACAATACAAGATAAGCCTTTGTAAGGCATTCCAGCCCAAGGAACAGAACCTATAGTTGCAGGTTGGTGGGTTAGGCTTTCAGGGAGAATCAAGGAGCATTGTTGAAGCATGAACGCTGGTGTCAATATTTGGAGTCTGAATCTCTAAACAGTAGGTAAGATGGAATCCATCTAAAACGGATGACTTTCTCGACACAACTCCTCCAAGTCTGAGCTGCTCTTGAGACCAGATCCAGAACACACCTGGATTATGTCCCTTTTCTCACCTCCATCCAACCCAACTGAGTCCTGTCGGAAGACTGACAGATGGGATGGGAGAACATATTTTCAAATCATCCTTTTTATATGTAACCAATATCTACACAGTATAAAGAACTTCTCAAATTCAACTACCAGATAACAGCCCAGTTCTAAAACAAGCAAACAACTCAAACAGACATTTCTCCTAGAAGATAGACACATGCCCAATAAGCCCATCATCTGTCCTTAAAGAAGAGTGACACAATCTAACAGCTTTGTGCCACTGTTTGCTACTGTCACAAAGACAGAAAACAACACAAGTTGGTAAGGAGACGAAAAATTAGAATACTTGTGCTCTGTAGGTAAAAATGTAAAATGGTGTAGCCATTATGACAAAATGGTAGGAGGGTCCTTAAAAATTAAAAATAAAATAGTTATAAAATCCCCAAATCTTAACTTTATATTCTGAAGAATTGTAAACAAGGTCTGAAAGAAATATCTACATGTGCAATTTTTTTCCTATGAACAGATAGGTCTTCCTATTATTATGTGAATCATCAAATTATGCATACGCACTGATTTCATTACTCAAAATTACTGAGAGGTACAAAGAACCCAAATGTCCAAGGGAGTCGGGCGTGGTGCTGCACACCTTCAGTATCAACTCTTGAGAGGCAGAGGCATTCTTGAGTGACTAGCCTGGCTCAGTTATCAAATTTGTGGAGATTATAGAATGGTGTTTGGCAAGAGCTGGGAAAGGCAGGAGGGGTATGTTAGTGTCTGATGTGGACAGAATTTCGTTCGTTTTTTGGTAGATGGTAAAGTCGTTAAAACTGATGATGGTTATAAGTGACAGTCTGGGACGTATGAGACCCTGTCTTAGAAAGGAAGAGAGAGAGAGAGAGAGAGAGAGAGAGAGAGAGAGAGAGAGAGAGAGAGAGAGAGAGAGAGAGAGAGAGAAAACATGGCATTTTCAAAAGTATTCCTACTGTGCCAAATAAACTCTCAGGTTTCTGTATCTTAATCATCATGGGGAGAGCCATACTGTAGAGTATGAAGAACCTGCGCGGGAGAATAGCCTGCGGGTGGAGCAGTTCTAATTCTTTCTAGTAAAACGGTCTCCAGGACAATTGAGTCCAACACCTTCTCTAGCTCTTTCCCAATCCTTTCCTCATGCCCACTACTGAACTGAACATTGATGGGGGCAGGATGCTGACCAGTCCCGCATCACTTTAAAATGGAATGTCTCCGCTACTGGACGACGAAGAAACCCAAGAAACGCGAAACTGAGAACAAACCATTTTTTCCCTCAAGTCAGGTGCGTGAGTATGTTGCACATCCAGGAAGAGGGTTCGCTAGGTGGCGCTCGTCCTCCACCGTGCGTGCTGAGGGTGGTTTGGTTTCTTTTTCACACGTGCGCGAAAGCTAAGCTCGAAAGCCAAGTGTTTTCCGTGGGGTCATTTCTTTGCATCTCAGACGTGAAAACACAATTTTTTCTCTGAACCTAATGGCTTCTACCATCGGGTTGTGCCTTCCTAGGTGTAACTATAGTTCATTACTTACTTATTAAGACACAAACCAAAAAAAAAAAAAGATTCTCTTTTCTTTTCTTTACTAGGTTTGGTTTCAACTCACAGGCCTGAGTTCCCTCATGCGTTGTCTAATGCCCTGAACAGGAGACATCATGAGGTTTGTGTGCTTGCTTTGGTTTCTCCCAGGTTAAGAAAAGCTAGAATTTGTTAGAAGGAATACATAATCAGAAAATTCTAAGAAATCCCTTAACGAGGAAAAACAAGAAGGTCGGTGAGAACAAGCTAGGGTGAGAAATTCGGTTTGGTTAGTTTCCGACAATTCTGAATCCTGATTTAGCCACCCACTGACAGTTTTGAGTTTGCTTGGTCTGTGTAAAGCTGGAAAGATTTTCATCTCATCGCAGCCCCGGGAGGTCTGTTCTTTGAGTAAAGCAGTAGCCTCCAGGTTTGGGTGTGTTAGCCTGCGTTGGTGAAGGGCCTCTCTTCAGTCATAAACCAGAACGCTGTGCGTGTAAACCCCTGCTGTGGGCCTGACTAGAGCACTGGGGAACTGGCGTCTGCTGGCTTGACCCTTGGGGTACTGTGACTGCTTGTAGGGCCCCCGGGGGCGTCTGAAGGTGAAGACGGCCAATCCCCAGAGAGACTATTCAGCTCCAGTGAGCCAGCAAACGCGTCCTTTACGGTCGGCAGAGGGCCCCGCTGTACGCCTGGTTTTAAAGGGATAGAAAGAGCAAGTGACTTCACTCAGTCCAGGTCACAGTGGCCGAGTATGTGGCCTGCAGGGATAGAGCTGAGCTCCGCCTGTGCCCAGCATCCTAGAGCTGGGGGTGGGGTAGGGTGGGATAGGGGTCGGGGAGAGAAGGCAACCTCTGCTCTCCAGGTCAAGAGAGGTGCGGGTGACATCCAAACATTGCAACTTGACCTCCGGGGAAGATTTCCTTACCGACTTGAGCGCCCCAGAAATACCTGCCTGTGCGCAAAAGCTTGCCACGAAAAGACTGAAGCTGTGGGTTCTCTCATCCTAGTGCGTCTTTTGCGACTTTCCCATCCCCAAAGCATCGCCTCTGCGATGGGTAGAAGCTGTCGCCACCCAGCAGCACACCAGGCCCAGGCTGCCTTAGGGGACCGAGGGCGCCGCTCGTAGGGGGCGCACGGGAATCAGACTGCAGAAGAGGTACTAGACCCACGTGAGGATCCTGGAGAGGAGGCAGCTGGAGAAGGAACAGATTGGGGTTGGGGGGCGGAGAGAAGAGGGATACGTCTATGAATGTGAGGGGGCGCAGCCACGAAGACAGGCACAGAGTGATGGCAGGTCTTATCACAAAACAGGACCCCTAACTCGTTCGACTCCTGATCAGTCCAGGCAGGAGAGCAGCGCCAGTTCCAGGCCAAGAGCCACAGTCATCAGCAATCACGGGTTTTCCGAAACTAGCAGCTTGGCCTGGAGGCTATCACCCACGTCGTCCTCGAAGCGGGTGGTGAGCGGGTACGCCTGCGCTAGCAGAGCAGTTCCAGACCTCCTCTGACCTCTGGAGCTGGCCTTGACTCAGGATGTACTCGAGGTACTTCAATGCATCCGGCCATAGTCCCCAACGGCTTTTCATCTCTTCCCAATACTTACTCTTTCAGGGACTTCCTCTCTTTGTAGCTCAGAACCGGAGTGTTTATCTTCTTCCAAACACACTTCTCCTGGCCCTGCCTGCAGCGGTCACTCACTAGACCTAACGATCTGCTAACCTCTGGCAAACTCCATCGCACTGAGCCTCCTGGAGATATGGATTGAAACCACTTCGTTATTCTCATGCAAAACCCAAGCAAGCTGACGACTTCCAAAATCGCCAAACCGGTGGCTTTCCGTGCTACGAAAATGTATGCCACCCACCTGTGTCAACGTTTGGTTTGAGATTTTTAAAAAAAAGGTTATTTCTGCCAAATAAATAGTGATCATTACTTCAAATAAGTATATGGATCCCCAAATCTAACGCTAGCGCTGTTATTACACCCTCAGATATCCTTGTCCATCAGCATGTCCAGAACTCACTGGCTCTTGTCCCCACCAAGGCACATGTCCACAGGCCAGCGCACACATGCTCTACACCTGAGTGACCTCATTTTTCTGTCAAGCTACGTCCCTCGCCCTACACTGGTCCCTTAGGAAAATAGCTATATGCATTCTCAACACCCAGCATGAGGTGCAGAGTAAAAAAAAAATAATCAATTTTAATAAAACATGAAAACGTTGAAGGAGGAGCGGGGAGCCTCATTTTGAAACTTCTTGAGCATTTCATTGGGTCCCTGACCTAGCCAGAAGATAGTCCCTTGGCTGTTATATTTGCCAGATACTAACAACGAATTTAAAGCTTTCCCTCAAAACTTACACAATTGTGAAGAACTATGAAGAGTTGTAGCCCCTTCAAGAGAGGCCCATCCCTTACCCCAAGGTACCCTGCCGCTGGAGAACCGGCAACGGCATCCACGAAGTCCACAGACTTCTAACCTTCGTCCGGAGGCGGACGGCATTGACTAGGCAACGATTTCTCCCCTGCAGTGCGATCCAGCTCCGGGAAGGAGTTCCAGAAGGCCTTCTCTATTTTAATGACACCAATGAAGTAGCCTCCTTCGCTTCTGAAATTAAAATCACAACTATTTAAATGCGTTCAAAGGTTCAAACTTGTATATTGGATCAAGCCTCTGGTCAAGTTTGTGGAGCAGTCTGTAAGATATGTCACCTGAACAAACTTTTCATTAAAAAGATGTTTCGTAAACAGGCAACGAGTTTTGACATAACCACAATGTTTGTATTTTGTATTTACTTCCATCTAGTGAGTAAAACAAGTTGATTCTTATTTTTAAGGGCATTAACTATCGGATCTGAATCTCACTATTGTGTAGCTCCCGCCTAGTCTCTTTAAAACTTCTTCTCTTTAAAATTCCTTCTGAACTCACGAGAAACAGAATATTTAAAGAAAAAATTAAAAGCATTTTTTTTGTTCCTGATGTAAAACAAATTGAACAAATTCAATTCAATTCAGAGTTAATTGCCCAAGGAGACGAATACCCAGCTCCAAGAACTCTCCAAGTGCCTTCCGATTCCTTGTCTCACTTGGGGCTTAACTAATATTTTTCAACCTAGCTTTTTTAAGTCGTCTACGGAAATTCAATCAAATATAAGGAGAGAAGGGTATTTAGTAGAGGGATTTTAATTATCAGATTACTTCAGTAAAGAGCATTAGCAGAGTAACAGCTGAGAAACTTTAATACTGGGGAAAAATGGATTTTGTTCTTCGACTCTGGGCTCCTTCCTAGAGAGAACAGAAACTACACGTCACATTTGGAGGCGATTTCCGTTAGGTTTTCGCCGAAAAATTGGGCTGGGGTTCACACTGGTGTTCCAGAAGAGCGCTGGAGTAGATGGCTATAGAAGCTGAAATCAGAAACAAGGTTTCGGGATGATGTTGTCTCCTCCTTGCTGAAGGATGCTACTGAGGTTTAGAAGGGAAGGGGTTAATTCAGACCCTGTCTTTCGCTACTCAACTAGCGGACTTCAGGCTCTTAAAGTCAACGGCCCCCGGTTGGAACCAGCCAATCCACTGCTGGGAGAGCCCAGGACAGCCAGTGAAGGGGCGTGGCCCGATGCTGTCACTCAGCGGTGAGGAATGACACTCTGATGGGAGGGGGGGTACAGTGGAACGTAGAAGCAAAGAGAAGAAACAGATAAAACCCGGGCAGAGGGTAAAAAGGTGTCCCCCGCTCTTCTCCGAGTTTAGGGGCCTCATCTGTCACTGCGGGCTCCAGAAGAGTAGGCTCCGGAAGAGCCAGCCCAGAGGAAAAGAGGGAGGACCCGCCAGGAGCGAAGCCCTACAGGCGGGGAAGAGAGAGGCGCACAGAGAAAGTGACTTGGGCGGTGCGCCCCGGTGGCGCTCCGGAGGCGATTGCAGACGCGGAGAGGACCCTTGACAATATTCGCCGGCCTTTCCCCAGGGGACGGATCCCGGTCGGCCCTTCGAGGGCCACGGGCGAAGAGATAATCGGCCGGGCTGTAGGAGACGAGCATCTGGCGCTAGATTCCAGGGGAGGGGGTCCTGGCGTGGTGGGCCTGTGAGGTGGGGTGAGGGTCGGCGCCGATCCTGGAACTGTGGGGGGCGGGGGCTGCTGTGCTGCGCAGGAGTGGGCTGCGGGGACCTGGAGCGCCCCCCTCACTCGCGCTGCGGTCGCCCAGCGCTCCGTGTCAGGCTCGAAGCTGTCCCCGCGCCCCAGCTACCCGCTCGGCTGCCGGCTCCGATCCGCGGCGCAGATGGCTGTGCGCAGCAGCAGCACCTTGACGCCCTTCTCCATCCAGGCGATTCTCAACAAGAAAGAGGAGCGCGGCGGGCTGGCTGCGACCGAGGGGCGCCCGGCACCAGGGGGCACAGAGGTGGCAGTGGCCGCGGCGCCCGCCGTCTGCTGTTGGCGGATCTTCGGGGAGACCGAGGTCGGTGCGCTGGGGGGCGCCGAGGACTCTCTTCTCGCGTCTCCCGCCCGAACTAGAACGGCTGTGGGGCAGAGCGCGGAAAGCCCCGGAGGTTGGGACTCGGACTCAGCCCTGAGCGAAGAGAACGAGGGCAGGAGACGCTGCGCCAACGTCCCGGGAGCCAGTGGAGCCGGCCGCGCCAGGGTGACCCTGGGCCTGGACCAGCAGGGCTGCGAGCTGCATGCCACCAAGGACCTGGAGGAGGAAGCCCCGGTCCGCAGCGACAGCGAGATGTCAGCCAGCGTTTCAGGTCTGCTGCTGCGGGGGGGTTCTCCAGGAAGGGGGCTGGGCTGAAGGGGGTGGGTTAAGAGGTCAAGCACTCTGAGGCGGGGTGAGCCTACTGTGGGAACACGATGCCCTGCGGGGTTTAGTGCGAGCTAAGTCTCCAAGTTCTGCACCTTGGCGTGCGCTGCCCCAAGTGAGCTTCTTAGAGCCGGTGTCCTGGTACCAAGCGCCCTGCACTCTGCACCAAGAGTTTTGAGTTCATTATCTGCGGTGCCTCGGTTGTCTCCATTTAAAATCTCTTAACTTAGGAAAAAGGTACAAGAAACCGATGAGGTAGATCATAGACACTTTTTCCTGACCCAGCCATGCAGGTCCTGTCACAGGGTAGGAGTGGGGAGCCTTGGGAAAGGGCGCGTTTAGCTTCCCTTACCCCAGGACTGGCAAAACAGCCTTTGACTGAGTACCTAGGAGCTAGAAACAAAAGTAGCAGTTACCTGAAGCTGGAAGATGGTGGGGAAGCGTAATCCTGGTGGTCTGGGAGGCACTGGATCGACAAGACTCTATACACTCACGAGTGTATTTCTCCGTCTGAAAGGCCAACTGGCTTCTATTGGGTACAGTCTGCTGTAGGCCTCATATCGGCTTCATGCCGGCCAGAGCGTTGACCTCTTTCGCAGGCGCGCTGCAGGGAGCACGGAAAAGGCTGGGGAACAGGGTTCCGATTAGGGTCTTGACTACCTACACCCCGCTTCCCTTTATTTTCATGCAAGGAATAGGGAGGCAAGTGTACTTCGGGCCTTGCGTTGTACCTTGTTGCCATACTCCTGGCAGGAGTTCTGGGCTCTTAGGATGGAAGACTCTATATAGCTCTGACCTCAAGATCTGCGCCCTCGCCCCCCCCCACCTTCCTCTTTCATGTAGCCAAGGGGTTTGTATGTGTGGGTGTGCAGGGGTGTACGGCTCCGAACAGAAATTCAGTGTAGAAAGCCACGACTCCGTGCTGAGTACAGAACAAAACTTGTGGATAAGCTCAGGCAAGTATCCTACATTCCTGCAGGAAATCTGGGGGCCAGAAAACTCGGGTAGAGCTGTCCCCCTACTGCTCCGATAAGCAGCAGAAAAGATACACATTTGAGAAGCGTGGGGTGGACAGAGTTCTGAAACAGGACCCTCTGGAACCTCTCCTCCCCTTTCAGTAGACTCAAAGCGGGTTCCCCTGCCCAGTCTTCCGCGAGAAACCACCGCAACCAAGACCCATCTTCCCCTCTGCGAGTCTGACAGGTTCTTGCTTTTTGTTCCTACCGGAATCCGCAGGCGACCACAGCCCAAGAGGCGAAGACGACAGTGTTAGCCCTGGAGGTGTATGCGTGCCTGGGTTGTGTGGTGCCGCGGGCGGAGGGGCTAGCGGCGGGCAGGCGGGCGGCGTGGAGGAGGAGGAAGAGCCCGCAGCCCCTAAGCCGCGAAAGAAGCGCTCCCGAGCCGCCTTCTCGCACGCCCAGGTCTTCGAGCTGGAGCGCCGCTTTAACCATCAGCGCTACCTGTCCGGGCCCGAACGCGCAGACCTGGCAGCTTCGCTGAAGCTCACAGAGACGCAAGTGAAGATCTGGTTTCAGAACCGTCGCTACAAGACCAAACGCCGGCAGATGGCCGCCGACCTGCTCGCCTCAGCACCCGCCGCCAAGAAAGTGGCCGTAAAGGTGCTGGTACGTGACGACCAAAGACAGTATTTGCCCGGAGAGGTGTTGAGACCACCTTCTCTTCTGCCACTGCAGCCCTCCTACTACTACCCTTACTACTGCCTCCCGGGCTGGGCGCTGTCCACGTGCGCGGCCGCTGCTGGTACCCAGTAAAGCGCTTGGGGCGAGGCAGAGAAGGATTCCTGCGCCCCAGTTTGCACCGCCGCGGACAGGTGTAGAGGTTGTACTTTGTGCAAGTGAGTTCTGCCCAACTCGGTATGGGGCAAGTGGAGAATGAAATCCTGCTGGGACTCTCCTACCAGGGCAGTGGAACTGAGTCTGCCCAGAGAGGGCGCCTTATTGTCATGTGAACAGCTGTGCCCTATGACCCCAGGCGCTCTGCACAACCCACCACCTATCCGCAAGCCTCCGGACGCTATTTATTATCACAACAATGTTGGATTTGGATTCTGTCTGCCTGGGAATGGTGTTTGCCCAGAGTAGAGAGGATTCCTGGTGAACCCCCCGGTAGCCCGAATCCTCAGAATCTCTGGTCGGCCAGGCAATTCTGGCGCTAGGCCACACTAGTTCATGGTATCCATGCTACCGATCTGTACCTACATATCTTTAATGTTTGGAAATTACATTTGTGACAAAGGAGTGCAGAATCCTTTCAGCTCCAGGCCAGGAGTTGAATTGAACCTCGAAGGGTTTGATTTGGGGGATCCTCCACTCCACCCCTCGCAGGGCGCTCTCCTGGATGCTGAATGTACGAATGGGAGTCTTTCAGCGCGGGGCAGGCCAGGGGGTCCCTTCACTTTCTCTTTCTGTAAATTCAGGGCAACACCCAAAGGGAAAGTACCTGGGAGACCCACAAAGAGGCCCACCGCCATCGTAAAAGCCCCTATCGGAAACCCACCTTTCTTTCTTTCTTTCTTTCTTTCTTTCTTTCTTTCTTTCTTTCTTTCTTTCTTTCTTTCTTTCTTTCTTTCTTCAAAGACGGTTGAGACTTGTAGCACTTTTCGGTTGTTTGTATTCAAATAACGATTATTTTTGTATTCAATGTGAATATCCCTGGCCTGCGTTTCCGTGTCTTCCTCCACCTACCCGGTCCCTCTCTTCAGCCCCCACACCCTCTGTGCCTTGCTTGTTACTGAGACTACGTGTCTCAGCTATGCGCCTCGCAGCTTTTTGCCTCTTTAAGGGCACTGTGCACTCAACTAGAGTTATCTTTAAAAGATTTGTGAATTTTGGAACTCTATTCGCTGTATTTTTTTTCTCTTTAATTTATAAACTTTAGTTCATCATGCCCTCCCGGGGCTTTGTTTTCTCTGAAATTTTCTCGGTGCGGTTTTGGGACAAGGAGATGGAGGCGGGTTGGAGGCAAGGGTGGATCATTCTCCACAGTATTTCTGTCTAGGAGAGAATGCTCGCTCTGGAACCATCCCCTACGCGCGACAGTAGCCTTGCTGGCCATCCGCTGTGAAGGTTTTAAAACCCTGGGGAATCACAACTTCTGGGTCATGGAAGAATCTCACTGGATCTTAAAGCAAACGCCTAAGGTTCCTAAGGTTTTCTTCAGTCCTAGGGCCTCAAATCACAGAAGCCCTGGTTGATTGAACCCACAGGCAAGTTCCACCTAACATCCAAACCTGCAGATTCTTCTCTGTCATCCAGTCTCCTCTCCGCTTTCGTTGTTTATTTTATTGTCAGTGTTTCTCCAAAGTGACATGTTCTTTTCAGAACGGGCTGTAAAAACAAAAACTCTCGCTGAAATTCTAATTCTATTTGAGGAGAGTCCAAGTGCCAATAATGGTCCTCCAGGAGAAGGTCTCCTGCTCAGTTTGCTCCTACAGGTGCGAATCTTATTCTATCTAAAATGTTTTCAAGCGCTCTGCTCCTTGGTGACCTGGCATCGTTTGATCTGCACGGAAGCTCAGGGCCAGTGGTGGGTGAGATGGGCCCCTTGTAAGAGTGCAGATGCACATGTCCCCGCTATACAAGACTTTCCAGAATGTCCACACAGTCTTCCCGAGTTAAAGGCTTGCCTTCGAGGTTGCTTTAACATAGCAAGCAAGGAGGAGATAATGCCACAGTGCCACATTTTCAACTCCGGCCTGGGAACAGCCAAAACTGAAACTTGGTTTGCCTTACTCCCATTCCGGGTAACCTTTCTGAGCTTTCTGGCCTTCAGGCCTTGGGGTTCTAAAGGCCCGGACAAGGAAAGCCCGCAACTCCTGGGTCCTGGGTAGGCCTAGGCCCAGCGCAAAGTAGTCTGAGCGCTGCGGCTCTCACAAACAGCAAAAGTGTCAGAACAAAGCTCCTAGGTCATTGCTCCCCCTAACCAGTTACCAGGCCGTTAGTCCCTGAGATCATTTTAATTTTTCTTTTTTTTTTCTATGTTTAGTATTTAGTGCTTGTTTTATAATTTGCCTCGAAGTAATGATTCTCCTTGAACTTTGGGACTTTTCCCTTGTTGCTAGCGTCTCCCCCACTTTGTTCGCCTTAAGACTGTTACAATTCAGAATTTCCTTGAAGGGGAAGGGCTGTTGTTAGCCCTGCTTGCTAAAGATGCAGTTTGTGTTTAATCCCTTCAGATTCAGGGAGAGAACTGGAGATTCTTTAGAGAATCGAAACAAAACGAAGGGATGTCCAAGGTCACACCCTCCAGCTTGCTCTTCCCTTGCAGACCTCATTTTCAGCTGCTAAAGGGGGTCCCCTCTGCCTCTTCCATTGCAGGGAGGGTTGTTCTCGGCTACCTGAAGCTGTCCCCAGAAAATTTATCCAAGTGACTTCCATTTGATCAGTTCAGTGGCAGCTGCCATTCTGCATGGTCGGGGCTGTAGCATGTGGCATAACCCTTGGATCTGACCGAGCTTGCCAGGATTCCACACCCCACACCGAAAAATATGATCACAGACTTACACACTGTTGAAATACATGATATTATTATAGTCACTCATCTGCTTTTTTTCTCTATAATCTACTCTTTCCTTTTTTCCTCCTTTTGTTTTTCTTTCCTTTTTAAAATAAAACTAAAAACCTACACACACACACACACACACACACACACACACACACCTTGGTCCCTGATCAAAGGAGTCTTAATGTGATCCTTCCTTTTGTCTTTGCTGCCTGGGTCCCCCTCCCAGAGCAGTCACAAATGTAGCCTGAGTCCAGGGTCCTTTATCACTTAGTCCTATAGTATGTTTGGCCTTTAGTTAACATAAAGATGAGCTTAGGGGTACTAGGTTCTGACTCACTCTGCTCTTACAGATGATTAAACCATGGAGAGGGAAATTAGGTTAGGAACCGGCTTGGAATGTGCTTTGATCTGCCTGAAAATCAGTCTGGCCTGCAATAAAAATTTTGCTGTGTGTGTGTGTGTGTGTGTGTGTGTGTGTGTGTGTGTGTGTGAGTGTGTGTGCGTGTGTGAGTGTGAGTGTGTGTGTGCGTGTGTGAGTGTGAGTGTGAGTGTGTGTGTGTGCGTGCGTGTGAGTGTGTGTGCGTGTGCGTGTGAGTGTGTGTGTGAGTGTGTGTGTGTGTGAGTGTGAGTGTGTGTGTGAGTGTGTGTGTGTGTGTGTTGAGATAAGCTTTACTTATATGAAGGTGTGTCCCTTTCCGCAGGCTTAGGTTTGTGGGCCTCTCAAGTTTCTGGGGAGTATCTTGGCCAAGTAGTGATAGAGCTGGGAAAGTTGAAGTTAGGTTCCATTTTCAAAAGATGGGTAGCTTTCTGCAGCGGGGACTCCTTCATACACAGCTCCCAATGCTGAGAAAGTAGGCAGATGAAGGCGTATATGACTTCCTGGGAGACAGTTCAAAATTATCTCAAACACAATGCCCTAATGCCTTTGCACAGCAACCAGCAAGGCCAGCAGCCAGAATCACAAGAAATACTAGAGACGGGTCTGATTGGAGAGTGGCATCTGGGGTTTCCAGGGAGTGGGGCATGACTTACAGTCTTGCTTACAGGAATTGCCCTGATTCATTCTCTTTGAGTAGGGGGAGGAGGTCCTATGTATACTTACCTCAAGCTGTGAATACAGCTTGGGAGAAAAAGTCCAAGAACACCTCAGCCCAGGCCTGCAGACATCCCACCAGACCATGGCACAGCGTTTCTAACATTCTAACCAGCCATTGCCAGAGCTTAGTCCTCTGTAGGGGTAATGCTGGCAATTCACTGTCCTCACCCGGTATGTATCTTAGAACAAAGCGTGGAATCTGGCAACTACCTGTAACGTCTGCAGACTTCAACTTGTTTGCACAAAGGCTCCTGCCTCATCTCAGGAGAACAACTGCATGAGTATCAGATGTGAGGAGAGTCAGAGGACAAGTCCCTCAACCTCAGAACTGGCCAAAGAACTCGTGGGGCCCAAAGGAGGACTAGGGATATTCCCACCAGAGGGGATCTTACACAAAAGTGGAGTAGAGCCTTTTGGGAGCCTAGATACTATCAGGAGCCCTGGGGTTTTGTCCTAAGCAACCACTCACCTTGGCAGCTCTCCTAAGCAAGAATGGCACGGAGGGTGCATGGGGTGGGAGGAGTCAGCAAACACCTGCTTTCCGGGGAAGCAGCAGCAGCAGGGGCTCCTAAATGACAACTGAAACAATAGTCAACAACAATAGCTTTGATAATTATTACAACAATTACAAAACACCCTTTACCACGGGAAGAAGCACTCCAATCCCCTCCTGCTGGGGTTACCAGCACTGTCTGCCTGTGGTCTAGTGGCTAGGTCCTCTGTCTGAAGAGCTGGAGACTCTAGGAGGAAAGGTGGCTTTCCCACTGTCAGGCAAGTGGACTGCCAGCCTTTCAAAATCTAGAGATTGCAGAAAGGTTATCTTGGAGTTCTGTGCTCTCCAGGTTGGACTCCAGGGGTTGGAAATGAATCACAAAAGTGTAGAAGGATTTTGAAAACTATTAAGGAGTGAACAACTGTGTATGGTTACTTATGTATTGTTGACATCTCCAGATAATCCGACTTGATTGCCTCCACCCGTAGGGGAGATCAAGCATCCTGCAGCCTATCGAGCTTAGAGGTCGACTAGCTAGAAATTTTTTTTTAAAACCAATAAAAGGGGGGGGGAGGCGAGGCCAAAGAAGGAAAGAAAAAATTCATTTTATTACAAACAGTTACATCATTTAATAAATTGTTTTTCCTCCTGTTGAACACACAGGGTTGTCTGAGTCCTTAAAAATACATTTATAAGATACTGATCGTGAAGACCCTGCTAGCAGGGGTGGTGGTCCAGAGTAAAGTACAAGTTTAAGTTGAATGATAAAAATTTTCTCAGACTTGTGGAGTGTATGCCTGCAGCTCCGCTCCTGTGGTGGAAATGCCAAACATCTAGTTTTGGTATAATTCAAGAGATGTAGGAACTGGGGGATCGGCCTCACCCAGAGTTGCCCGGATTAATTTGGCCGTCTCGAATAGCACCGAACAGTTCCGGGCTGAGGCGCCTAGTTCAAAGGCGGATTCAGTGTAGCAGGGAGGGTGCAGGCGGTCATTTTCTCAGGAGTCTCTGCTTGAGATTGGCTAGCTGCTACATTCAACTGCTTCCTCCGAAGGTGGGAGATTGTGCGTGCCTGGGAGAACAGTTGGCCTAAGATGCTCTCTCGTTTCTCTGCCTCGCTCAGGCACCCTTGTTGTGCCCTTGCTGGCAGGAGGACAGTTGCCAAGGGTCACCCTGCAGTTCATATACACCTAAGGATCTCAACTTTAATCTCCGCGCAGATCGTGCGTTCGTCCACAATTCTTTAGTGAGGATCTAGCACAAAGAATTCTGCGCATGCTTCTGGTGAGGTCTTATCTCCTCTTGTGATCTCTAGCATCAGGGCTCTCTTCCTAGGACGCGGGCGGGCGTGTGAGGATGCTCCAGATGGAACAATTTCCCCCCACCGTGCGCACTGAGTAGACGACCTGTGTCCAGTATTCCTTCACCCCCACACCCCACCTCATCCCCCGCCCAACCCCTCAAGTCGCAGGCTGCCTGAGGTCCGGGAATCCACAAACCTAAAGGTAGCTTTGCCAAGCAAGTTGGTGAATCTTACCTAAGTAAGTGACTACTTTTTTCTACGTATCTATTAACAAACAAACAAACAAATCCAAAAAACAAAACAAAACAAAACAAAACAAAAAAACCTCCAGCCCTTACTGAGCAATTTTGCTTTAGGGGAGGAGCATTGTTTCTTTTTAAAGGATGCGGGGATCTCCTCCAAGGAGCAGATCCTCAGGCCTTCAGCGGAAAGCCTTACCCAGGCCCTCTCTGCCCTCCCTCCCGGGCAGGATTAGGAAGCAGTTCTGTAGAATTCAGCTTTTCCTTGAGGACGCCCTTTCTCCATCCACTACACTAAAAAAAGGAGGTCCCGAGGGGATTCCCACTCTTAGGGCGTGCTGGACACTAAAGACGAGTCCCCATTCTTGGCTAGAAAAAACATTAAGGGTTAACCACGATCACAAGTGCGTTCTCCTCCGCCGTCCATCAGAAAGCGAGGGTGGGCGGCTCATTGTAAAACGAGAGCCAATAAAACCGCTCATTTTAATAAGCTTATTAATGTTTTTGAAAAGCTTCCCTTGTGCGGATGAAGGCCTCCCTGAGAGGGGCCGCCTACTGTGTCGCTGGGATTTTTGCTCCTGGCACCCACAAAAACTGCTTGGCTTCAGGGCCTTCTCTTCAGAGGACGTTGCCAGGCTATCGAGGCAGGGAGGCGCCCACAGAGCCAACACAGGACCTCCGCATCCGAGTCTTACGTGCAGTCCAGTCGTAAGACTTATGAACCTATAACACAGGTAATCAACCTATGTTCAGAGGTCATGGAGGACGCTAGGTAGGGAAAAAGTTCCAGGGCCTGGGATTTGTTCTGTTCTATGCTTCCGCTATTGGTTTTGGAAAAGATTCTAGAGATTTGACCTCTATGAGGATTTAAAAACTGAGCCATATTAAATCTTGGCTCCAGCGCACCTCTTTCTGACAGCTGAGGGAGGCAGCTCCACTTTGGTTGTGCCCATGTATCTCAGATGGGCTGAATAGCTTCCACCAGGGTGACTGACCTTAGGGGCCAGGTTTTGCTAGAGGAAGGTCTCTGGCACTTTTCTACATTCTCCTTCCCATGTTCTGAGTTGGCTCCCAGGGCTGTGAGACAGGGCAGCAGATGCATACTGATACAGAGACCAAGACTTTCCCTCCTCTCAGGAATCCTTTCAGTTCTCCACAGTGAGGTCTCAGCTAGCCTTTGGGTCACCTCATACACAAACGTTGAGTTTTTAAGTCTGTTCTGAGTGGGTCACACCATCCGGGTACTTATTACCTGAGCATAGTGGTTGAGAGATACCAGGTTCACTGGTTGAGCTGGTGATGCCTGGCTTTCTGATGAGTGTCCCAGCTAGTTACACAAGCACCTTATGGTGACTGCAGCACCTACCAACCACTGTATCTGGCATTCTTTGTCAAACAATATGTGCTGGAAAGGTTGATGAATACGAGTCGGGATCTTCCAGCTTTCTTGGTAAAAAACAAAAACAAACAAACAAAACCACCAAAACCAAAAAACCCAAAAAGCATTTCAAATCAGACTCTGACTCAGTGAAGCCCAGAACAAAGCTGGAAAGCAGGTGTGCAGAGGCAGGTGAGCTCTCTGTAGAGATCTGCAGACCTATGCTTGTGTTCTTCCAAGTAGCTGAGCATGAATTCTAGGGCAAAAGCCTCAGGCAAGACCTAGGCTGGTCTTAGCTTGAGGTCACGCTCTCATTTGCCAGTACTGTGGATTCTTCCCTGACTGCCTTACCACCTCACTCTTGAAAGTATACGTTAACTCCTCCCACCACAAGCAAAGGGCTGAAAACCCAGTGCTCTGACAATAGACTACTCTCCATTTTCACATCATATTGAAAATGAACTAAATTTCAAAGTTGGACAGATGCTAGAGTGTTGAGTGAGTCATTTCTGAGACCCAACTGGAATGGGTAGAGACACCCTTGGTAAGGTACAGTGGCTTGGCAGAAATAACCTTAAAGAAATAAAGAGTTCAGCATTTTGCAAAGTATCTATGACGGGTGGCTAGTTGGTGTGAGTATAGCTAAATGCCCCAGTGTATTCTTAACATAAAGAATAGAGGGGATAGTTACTTTCCAGCAAATGCTCTTGTTTTGTGGATTTCCAGCACAGTGTCTGGTAATACATGTGAAATGGAAGATTCACTCTGCAGAGTCTTCTCAATAAATTCTCTGTGATACTTTCTCTTTAAGCAGTGCTGGTCCTGTGAGAGGTCACAGAGACTCAGGCAAGGTTATCTTCTTAATGCTACAAGAGGGAAGGTAGAAACACCATCATCCTGTCATCCTGAAAGACCCTCAGTGCAGTGACTTTTAGGTCCTATCAAGCCCTGTTTGGCTGGAATGCCCCCCTAGGATGATCACTGAACCATATGCTTCTGGAGCAGCTGGCATCACTAAATGCTTGCATACTGTCTGACAAATTTGCAAAGTTAAACAAGGATATGTGTCATTTAAAATTATTTTATGGGCAGGAAAAAAATGGGCAGAGAGCAATAGTGACTGACACAGTCCAAACAGTAAGATCATTCAGCCTTCATCAGAAATCTTCAAAGCAGCAAGTTCCCCATATCCTTGATCATCACAGCTGTGATTTCAAAATAAATTGTGTGGAAACTCAAAGCGGGTGCACAGTGCACATACATATAACACACACACACACACACACACACACACACACACACACACACACGTGTGAAGATTCCAGAGTGGGGTGTGTGTCCCTGCTCCTGAGAACAAATGAAAGAGTCCCTACCTCAAACGGGCTTAGGTCTCCCAATCTTCCTGTTTTTGCCTTCTGAGTTCTGGGATTATGAGATTACAGGCTTATGTCATCATGCTACATAGAGGTCCTTTGAGTGTTTTTAATGAGACAAACCTTTGCTGTAGAATTATTCTGTCTTGTATCATTCATTCCTAGTTCATATATTTGTTTAGATGTGCATGAATATTTGTTGAACTCCTTCTCTGTGCCAGTGATATGGAAGAGGAAAGTCCCTTGCTGGAGAACTTTACTATCTAGCTGGAGACACAGAGGATGCTGCTAAAAGAAAAAGTAGATTTACTGTGGATTGACAGAGAGCAGGGTGGATTACTACAGGGAAGATCAAAAACAAGTTTCTGCAAACTAATGCTTGGTCTTTGAAGGGGTTTTCTTCTGCCCTCCTACATCATTGTATACGGTAGCCATTAGAGCAATGGGAGACTGCCCTGGAGTTCCAAGTGCGAGCTGCCCTTTCCCCAGTCCACCTTTTTCTCAATTCACTTACACAGAGCTGGTTTCTGGTGATAGTGGGTACAAATCTATACTCATGGCTGACCACAGGGCTCTCCACATTTGTCTTCAGTTTTCCAGCATACAGGTTATGGGACAAGGATAGCATTTGTGGCAGAGATTAAAACAAGCAAGCAAGCAAACAAACAGGAAGGCAGGTACAGTTAGGGACTAAATGAGTGTCTTGCTACATCCAGCACTATGTTGGGTGCCCAGTTTAGTACATTAGCTCAAATTTCACAGCCTGAGAGGCAGATTCACTGACTGGTAAAAAAGGAGGAAAGGCATGTTACCCAAACTGTGCATATCTCAAAATGTGAGCACAGAGGTTTTGGGGGTGAGATCAAGCTCGGCTCTTCTCAGCCCCATGGTTCTGGTGAATTCTCTAGTTTCTGACTCTGTCACTCATGGAACAAGTAAGACACGTTGTTTTCCTTAAAAACAAAAGGAGGTACCATCCTGTAGAGTTGGTGCCTGGCATAGAAGAAACTCCCTAAAGGTTATTAGGATTACGAGCTTAGACTTTTGGGGATTCTTGTTCCTTTTCCCCCTTTCTTCTCACCTGCCAAAAAGGGATACACTTTCTCAAACTCACTGCTCAGATGGGATAGCACTTTGCATCCAGGGCACAGAGGCTGCAGCCTGAGAAGGATGCATTTTAAGGTTGCCCCACTTGCTGCACACCACTTCTTGGCAGAGGTGTGGATACTGAGAGGTAGCATCCTGAATCTTAGTGGGTTGGCAGCTGGGGCAGGTGGAGGGAGACAGCATAGAGGACTCTATGGTGCTTTTGGTTCTATCTTTACTGATAGAGGTGGGGTCAGGTAGGCAGAACAGTTGTTCTCAGTTTCATCTCTATTTTTCAGAGATTCTGCTCACCTTTCTCAGGTCCTGGGTGGCCTGAATTTCTCAGACAGCCAATAATCAACCTTAATTCCAGGATTCTCCACACACACCTACCCCTTGTCTTCTGCCATCTTGTCCCCAATGCAGAGAAGGACAAACTGAGGAAGGGACCGAGGGTTTCAAAGGTTCCTAGCCCTACCTGACTTTGCCTAGTCCTCATAAGAATTCTATGAAGTGGGTGGGGATTATCCTTTTACAGAGCAAAGTTCAGCAGAGTCAAGTGATTGGACAAGGTCATACAGTTTGGAAGTGGTGGCAAAGAACTGGCCAGAGGACTTTGGGACTTCAAAGTCTCTAACTTATGGATTTGACCAAATACATCTGAGCTCCACTCCTACTTCTAGGGTGGGGACTTGGCAGTTGTGAGAGGAAGGGTGACTCCTAAGGGGGTGGGAAGGAGGTATTAATTCTTTGGGCAGTTTCCTATTAAGAAAACACCCGACTGTGACTGCCTCCTTCCCAGGGCTGCTGCCCAGCCTCCTGAAGGCGAGGCCTGTATATTTGTAGTTTGATTCCACCCGTCAAGGCTAATTTCTCCCTACAACTTAATGGACTCGGCTTGACGTGCATAATGATTCCTAATCACGAACATTATTTTCGCTAGCGAGGAGACATGTTCCAGTTGTTGTGACAGATCGCGTTTCAGCCATAATGACGGAAAATTACCATTTCTAATTCTCCGGTTTTTGACACCTAAATACACAGACCATATGTGGCAGGGGGGACTCTGGGCCTGGCTATCCCAAAGCCTAGAGGTCTGGAGTCCAGAACTGTGCTCAGATAGGTGGAGTGATGGGGCTTGCTGCGGGTGCGGATGGGCTTGGTTTTTACAGGGTTCTCAGATTCCTCACCTCTCTCAAGAGCAAGGTCCCTTTACCTCCAAGGAAAGCCCAGTGCTCAGAAGCCTCAGAATCTGAAGAACTTTGGGGGTCTAGTCAGCTAAGTAAGACCCATGGTTGCTGAGAGAGGGAAGTTTCTGCAGGATCTCACAGCGGTCCTTAGGACCTATTGCTGAGTGATTTCTGCAGGTCTGAGGTATGAGGCTCTCCTTTGTGTCCTTCAGCCAGGGTATGAAGAACAAGCTTACTCCTTCATTTGAAAGTCTCCAAACCATCCTTGAAGAGAGCTTTGTGAAAGTCTTGACAGCCTACCTGGGTTACAGCCAAGGGGCAAAACGAAGACCTGGAAAGGTCAAACCACTACACAGCCCTGTTCCAGGGAGCGTGGAGCCCAAGCGCCAGCTCTTAAAGGTTTCCTAGGTATCCTCTGGCTTTCAAGGGCTGACATGAGCCAGGTATAATTATTGCCTCTTTAGGTGTGAGGAAACTGAGGCTATTTGGTGGAAAGCCAAATCAAAGACCTCAAAGACCAATTTGAGGTGTCCTCAACTCTTGCCCACTTAAGAGGCCTGAGCTCCAGGGGCCCCCAGCATCTGCTTT
This sequence comes from Tokudaia tokunoshimensis, assembly GCA_036184795.1. NCBI lineage: Eukaryota > Metazoa > Chordata > Mammalia > Rodentia > Muridae > Tokudaia > Tokudaia tokunoshimensis. The sequence continues at coordinate 64,688,470 of BTHU01000014.1, forward strand.
ATGGGAAGTTTCTTCCTTTCCCTACCTCCTCACTTTCAGACTAGAAGAGGTCTTCTACCTGCCCATTGCAGGTTAGAATGTCCCAATATTAACTGATGAAGCTCATCTCTTAAGGCATGGATGATGGCTAGATGGGTGTCAACTCACAACTTAACAACACTGCTTTAGACATACATCACAGATCTTCAGGTCCTTCCTTAGTAAAATGGGTCTAAAACTCTCACTTATAAAGGAGGTTAAGAAATTGACAGACCTTCAGTCCAGGTAACAGGGGACCTCAGTGCTCACCAATTTACCCAAGCCATTAGGAGAAGCAATGGCAAGGGTTGGTTCAAGAAAGCTGCAGGTGTCAAGGGACACGCCCCAGAGAGGCCAGAGATCAGAGAAGTGCCCTGAGCTTCCTCAGAGTAAGGGTGAGATTCAACAGAGTCTTTCATGTTGCAGAGCTACGAGTTGGATGAATTGGGGGAAGGGGTGGCCAGAGAATCCAGGCCTTGAGTCCAGTGAGTGAATCCCAGCCAGGCTACTGCTCTCTGATGTGCCCTGTTTCCCCCTCCCTGCACCCACCCACCCACGATGCTGCCAAGTCTGATGCTCCTTTCCTAGAGCTGAAGCATATTCAGCTCAGTATGTCAATGACACCAGGCACCGGTAGGGAAACTGGAGAGTGAAGATCTGCAGAGTGGCTCTCTGCTCTGATCTCTGGTTGGTCATAGGCATGCCTGCCTGCCTGCCTGCCTGCTATGTCATACTCTATTCTGTCTTCCCTGCCGGTTCCTAGACGTTCCTAGACAAGGAAGGATATTTCTTCCCTCCTTTGGGCTCTACACATTCTCACTCCATAACCTCAGTAGTTGTTTCTGACTCTGTGGAACTCCTGGAAGGGGAAGGGGAGGGAAAAGGATGAGGTCCAGGTGTGTGAGCTAGTGAGAAGGCAAGCACCTAACTTGACCCATCTCCAAAATGGGGTCTTGCTGTTTAAAAAGATATTGGATGTATTTTTAGGTGCAAATATTTTGAAGTTTTCATGAAGGGAAGTAGAAAACATTTAACTATTGATACAAAATGGAAGCCCTTTTGGCTTCTTTTGGTTGGCCAAGAGAAATTAATGATGCCTTGGTGTTTCTGGGTTTTCAGATCCTTTAGTGAACATAGAGGGGGTTCCCAGCCACTCTCCAGAATGGAAAGTGACAGTGGAAGGATCTTTGTAACTGGCTGAGAGGCCATATGCACAAAACTATGGATGTAGCCACACTACTGACCAGAAGCCACAGAGATAATTGTTTAGGTTCCAGACACAAGCCTTAAGCCTCAAACCAGCATGAGTTGATTTGACTGCTCAAGTCACCAAGGTAGAATCTGAGGCCAGGGTTGGGGGATGTGGGACCCTTTAGGTTGCTTGATGCTTTAGCTTAGAATGGAAATTCTATCAAAAGCATTTATTTCAATAAGTTGTGAAGATAATAGAAGGTGGGGTATCAGTTCACAGGTTTTGAGAGCAAAGGAGGCCTCCGATTTTTATCAGTGTGGATCCATTTGCAGCCCTTCAGCCTAGGTACCAGCACCAATTGTATCTTTTACAGGCTGTGCAAAATTGAGTTGTCAGCTTGCTTATCTGTAAATTTGGGGTGGTCATAAAGTTTATTTCATAGGGTACTGGTTATTGTTTTAAATAAATTAAAATGTCAAGTAGCTTGACATATATGATAGTACCCAATATCCAGTAAGTACTTATTATTGAGGCCTGGCATATAGAAAGCACTCAAGGTATATTTACTATCCTTGGAAGATAGCACAGTGATCCTGAAAAGGAAAATCAGGTCTTTGACTAGATTCAAAAATGCAAACAAATACAGAAACTATCATGCACCAGTGGAGGCTGAAGGGATCTTGCAGAGAGCCTCCCTTTGGGCTGCCCCAGGATGGCAACTTGAAGGGAGTCCTAACCAGATGTCTGGATGTCAGTTTCAACTCTGGAACATACTAGCCAGGTAACCTCAAACTTACAGGGAATTCCTTTTTGCCCGTTTTTCTGTGTAAAATAGGAATAGTGTACTTACAGAATAAGGGTATTCTGAAGGTTAATAAGTGCAAAGATTTAAAACTAGGTTATTAATTCTTTGAGAATTTCATTCACTGTATTTTCAACATCTCCATCGCGACATCTTCCAGCACTGCTTCCCAGATCTGTCCTTCCTCTGCCCAGATTTGTATTCTTTTCAAAATTTTATTTAATAGCCCTTCAACTTCAATTCGTGCTGTCCATATCCTTCTGAGTGTAGGAAACGGCACCTTTAAGAAAACTGACTCCCCGCTCCCCAAGCCATCAACTGTCCAGAGCTTCCCAAGCCATCAACTGTCCATAGCTCCCCAGTTAGGAATGTGGGCTCACAAAGCCCTTCCCAGTCATTATGCAAAACTTTTAAAACCGTATGTGGCACAGAGAGCTTTGTGCTTGCTTTTAAAAAGTCATACGTGGAGAATCATTTTCCAGAAGAACTCAGTATTGTTGGCTTTTATTTCTTTTTAGTATATGAACTGCCTTTTGCAGGCATTGCCAGTTTACAGGAAGATAACGTGATGGTCATTTATCTGGTTCCATTACCAAGAGACAAGGCCTTTAAGGATTATTTGAGTTCAAGATCTGCTCACTTGACAGGTGGGCTGTCGCCATCCATAGCCTCTCTGACCTAGTTACCAATGTCCCTGTAGCAGGGGTTCTGGAGCACAAAGGGCAGTCAGAAGTTCATCTTCAAGCTGTCCTGTAGAGAACCCAGGATCTAGAATTTCACTGGATATGTCCCAAGAGCTGTTTCAGCTACTGATACTGCCCTTGTGCACCTGAGAGAGAAAATCCAAATGCTAAGCAAATTCCCCTGCTGTAATTCCCTAAGTCTTTGGGTGGACAAAAAGGCTTTTTTCAAGTGTGTAGGGAGTTCGAGAATGGTGTTTTAAAAAATAAAAACAATTAAGTGGGAACATTTGATGCTTAGCATTTTCTAAAAAGTGCCTGTAGAAGAAAGGATAGAATTCTGTGGTTCACAAGGTGCCTTCTGAGACTGGTACCCTGAGGTGGACCCCGGGTCACTGTCTTCATCTTAGGAATAGTTCACTGTGCTGCTCTGTTTATAGCCTTAGGCTTACAGCATCCAAATTGTTGAAGATATACCTGGCACACCATATTGAAAAACCGGGAGCCCCATGGTTAAACCAAACTCCAAACGCTTGAAACTGAAAAGGTGAACGGAACCTTTTGGGGGCATTTCTGAGAGAAAAAAATCACGTGTGCATTTGAAAGCCTTTCCCAGAAAGCCTTGGAAGCACCAGTGAGACACTTTCTATCCATTTCAGTGGACGATACCATATGGCCTTTGCTACTGGAATTTCGGAAGGTAGCCCAGAGAAGGCTCTGGGCACTTGCTCCAGGTGCTCAGCTGAGGTATCCAGCATAGCCAGGAAGCTGTCAGGCTGCCTCTCTTTGCCTCTCTCTACCTCTCTGAGTCTCTGCCCCATTGTTACAAATTCCTGAGAACTTGGGACTTCTCTGTTCTGCATAGGGTCAGAATTCAGAGCTAAACCTTTCTCTGGAGTTGCGACCTGGGGTGAACGGGGACAAGGCATCCCCAGCGTACCTTGTTCCTCTAGCACCCTTTCTCTTTGAGCCCATCAGAAGAGCAGGTTGATGGAAAGTTTTGGAAAACAAACAAACAAACAAATGGTGGCAATTGTTAAATTTACTGAAGTGGTTCTCAGTGGTAATTTATTCCCATTAAACGAATTATCACGTTCACCCTATGAGGTTTTACAGTTGCAGCGCCAAGCTATAAAGTCCAGAATTCCTCTGTGGCTCTCCACTTAGTCAGATAGGGCAGGAATTTGAACCTCAGGCTCGATCTGGAAACCCTAATCATGACTATATGCTGCCTTCCTCTGTGTTACTAGGACCCAGACACAGGCATATGGTAGATAGGCTTCTCTGAATATTTGCCAAAGAGGAGGGGCATTTTGATGGTGACACTGAACTTGTGTGCTCTGGGGTACAGTGCCATCTTTAGCATCTCCAAAAAGATGACAAAGAGGGCCTTTGAGGTTGCTTTGGATGTGCGCTGATCATGGTCATCCAATTACACACAATTTATCTTTTCCTTTCAATAAACTGTGGTCCAGTCCGTAGTGCAGCACCATACCCCCACCCTGCACTCTACCTTAGAGTAGGTGAGTTCTCAGCGGTGGCCACAATCTTACCAGCATCCCACAGTGCTTGCAGAAAAGGCTTAGCAAGGAACTGCGATTTGGCTTGGTTTGGGCAGCAAGCAGAACAGAACAGGAGGAGTGGGTGAGTGAGAGACAGAACCTGCGGGGGGGTGGGGGGGAGGAGGAGGAAGAGGAGGGGGAAGAGGCCGAAGAGGATGCAGAAGAAGAGGCTGAGGAAGCAAGTCTAACCCTGCTGGGGTCCAGGTGGAGGCTGGCAAGAGGTCAGTTTGGTGGAAGTTTGGTGGAATTGGGAATTGTAGGCTTGGATTCTTGTTGCAATTTGGCCGAAGACCCCAGCCTGTGTTTCTTTCCCCTCTTCTTTTTCCTTTCCTCCCTCCCTTTACCAGGGACAGGAGAGCCCAAGGGGTTGATAATTGTATATAGCTTTCCACACGGGTTGCTCCCTGCTCCCTCCTTCTTCCCCTCTAACTACAGGCAGTCCTAGGTCTGAAAACTAGAGGTTGTGAAGTGAAGGGAAGGTTATATTCAAGTGTGGGCAAGGGATGGTGGTGTGGCTCTCACACTCTAGTTTCTTTTTGTTCTGTACTAGTGGAGGCAGAGTCCCTCACCAGCATGGGTCCCTCTCTGCTCCCGACTTGCCTTTGCTTATTCCTCAATGTCCTCTGTGTCGCAGGTCCTTGTGTCAGGCAGAACTGGTAATGTCTGTCTCCTTGAAAAGCGAGAGAGAGAGAGAGAGAGAGAGAGAGAGAGAGAGAGAGAGAGAGAGAGAGAGAGAGAGAGAGAAGGAGGAGGAGGAGGAGAGGAGAGGAGAGGAGAGGCGAGAGGAGAGAGAGGAGAGGAGAGGAGAGAGGGGAGAGGAGAGAAGAGAGGAGAGGAGAGAAGAGAAGAAGAGAAGAGAAGAGAAGAGAAGAGAAGAGAAGAGAAGAGAAGAGAAGAGAAGAGAAGAGAAGAGAAGAGAAGAGAGAGCCCCTAAGACCAAGAGGCAAGAACCAGCAGAAGGGAATGAAGTGGGAGATAAGGTGAGGGAGATGTTGTCTTGGCCTAGCTTCAGCAGCTGGGGAAATTCAGTTTGAGGTGCTTGATTTTAATGGATGAGGTGGGCCCAGACATGTGCATTTTTACCCCCAGGATGGAGTGGTTCTGCATCTTGCAGGGAGGATGAGTGAACTCTGGCCTCAACTCCATGTCATAGGGAGTCTATAAGGTGTGGATAAAGGTCTGCTCTTAGGTTTAGCAGCGAGGTGACAGCCCTGGGGCTACAGCTGCCTTTAATCTACTTAGCATCTATAAAGCGAGTCTACCAGGCCAATGTGCCCTGACTCTAGCGACCTCTCTCGGCCTGGGAGTAGCTTTTCCGACCTGAAATCTTGGGGCTTAAGCTATACTGGGCTTAGGACAGTACAGCAAGCAGCCTGGCTTCAAGCAGTTTGGAGAGCACCTTTGGAGTCACCAGTGTGGGTGAAGCCTGAGGAGGCCACGGGCACTGAGAGTGTGAGGTTTAAGTTTGCCTGTCTTAAATCTTGCAACGGTTTACTCCAAGTCTAGCAAGCCTAGTGCAACTGCTAGGCAGAGGCCAATTATTTCTTTCAGAAAACTGGGCCATTGCTTCAGCCAGCCTGGTTGGGGGGTCACAACAGGCTTTGGTTTGTACAGGACCTGGCAACCAGTGAGAGCCACCTGCAGATAGCCTCTGGCAAGTGCTGAGGTGAACCCACACCTGGACCATGCCCCTTCTCAAAGCCCTTTCCTTTCAAGGTCTGTAATGGAGCTAGAGGCTACACCCCTCCCTTGAATGCAAGTCAATGTCATCAGGGAGTCACAAGCAGACAGTGTTTGCTAGCCCTTACCTATCCAGGTGAATTATTTGCGGTGACTTCTAATTTCCTTCCCCCAAAGAAAACCATGTACCCCCATTTTTCCATCCTCCCCTAACCTTTAGCTTAAATAGTGATGAAAAAAAATGATGGAAAAACATCTTCCATGGTGTTTGGCTTCTCCTAGAAAAACAACCCAAACCCAGACCTCACTAGCAATAGTGAGAACTTAAAAATTCAAGTCTTCATTCCAAGCTCCCCTAGTTTTGAAACTGACAAACATATTAGGACAAACAAATGTCAGGCTATAATCAGAGATGGCCCCACTGGGGTGACAGGATGAAAAGCACAGCTTCCACACCTCAGAACTCCCAGGCTCAGCTGTCTATACCAGCTTACTGAGCAACCATGTAAGATAAATCTTTCCCTTCTTTCTCTTGCTCTAGATGGGCTGTTTGTATCAGCCCATGAAACTCAATAAGAATGCCATTAGACTTCCCTCCCCCGCTCTTCCACCTTGGATTCCTTTACATGAAATTCCATATATAATATAAACTATTTCTATAAAAGTTTTCTGTGTTACATTAACCAAAAAAAATATGAGGAATGAAACAATTAAGGAACATAAATAGGCATATTAATTAGCCCACCTTGCACATGCAGCTATGGGTCCTACACGATATTTTTCATTACTACATGAGCTGTTAAATATATGAAGGAGGTACATTTGTGGGCACATTAACACACTATGAGAACTTGAACTTGTTCATTTCCTGGCTTTTATGGGCTTGGGTGAGCTGTGTGGGCATTCTTTCTACCCGCTCATGTGCCCTGAACTCCTATTGACTTCTAGACGCCTGTCTCCACAGATGGAGGAGGCAAGGAGAAAATGGCTAAGCGTAAGCTGGGCAATAGAGACTACCTCCATATGCCTAATGTTAACTGAACACAGTGGTCTTGGCTCTAGTACAGAAGGACAGGAGGAAGCTCTTGCTCTGTAGGGAACTGACCTGGGGTCTGTTTCTTCATTCCATCCCCTTTTAGAAGACCACATAGCAAGTCCCTTATTAGTTTGGTAGCCTCCATATTGACTTGCTTGGGCCACTTTTGTTATGAATTAAATTTTTAAATGGAATCTTTCCTGCTTCTTTAACAGGTGATCCAGTCCTTTGTCTTTGATCAAGTGAGTTTGAAGTGATTTTTGTCATATCCCCACAGAATGAGCCATTGTGGCTTCTTAAATTATTATTCCTCTTTATTCCCTATCCCCAAAGGAAGATACTTAAAGAGGATAGCTATAGTCATAGAACTGGTTCACCTAGCAAAGAACAGGTAGCCTGACAAAGAAACAAATAATCTTAAAATTGTTGCCATGTCTTCAAGAAAACTGTAGAGACAGTGTGTATGTCCATCTTCCATGACGCGTTCCTTTTACTTTTTAAAAATAGCGAAGTTTGAATCTGAAACTAGAATATGAAATATTTAGAATTGTACTTGACAATGGATGATGTAAGAAGTTAAAGTCATCTTCAAGACAGATCTTGAGGCAAATTATAAAATATGATTTGATGCAAGCAGCAAAGAAGGGAAAGACTTGAGTTGTTTTCACACCAGAAGTGACATTGAGGACAAGTGGAAGACTGCCGCTGGCATTTCCCATCTGGTTATGAGAACAGGTCACAGGTATTTGAGAAGGAAATTGTTGGCTTTTGTTCTGACAGAGAGAAAGGGAGAGGGAGAGGGAGAGGGAGGAGAGGTCATATGAGTCAAGAGTCTACATTTTAACTAGTGAGAACAAGCAGTCTGTGACAGATCAATTGATACCTGGGTTGAATATTGATAGGTTTAGAAGATGAGAGTTTTCATTTCTGATCTCAAAAATTTATTAAATCGAAGGCATACCAAATTAAATATAAAAACAGCAGCCACATGGCTAACTGCTTGCTGAATGCCAGGTACCATAGTTAGTGCCCTTGCAAATGGCATTCCATGTCCTCCTTTGAAAGACTTTGGCATTATATTTATAAATACATTATTTATGCATTTGTGAACTCATAAAAAATAAGAGTGTACTAATAGATTGCTTCCCATTATACAGATAGTAAATGCTTAATGTGGGAATGTGTAACTTCAGGGTGTACATTTTAACTCCCTCTTGAAGCTGCAATCTCTCCACTGACATGAATAGCCATACTTCCTTGAACAGACACAAATTCACAGAACTTTGTACTTAAAAAGAGAAATGTTTACTAAGTTAAAATAGTCCAAGTCAAAATGGTGGAATTGGCTATGAACTTTAGACTCCAAGAAACATTACCTGCCTTTCAAGAACGTGGTCTTAGTTGCTAGGTCTGAAATGTTTTACTTTACTGTTCTGTTTTGAAATGTTATTTTTTTGGAACAAAACCAGTGGTTAGGCTCAGAAATGGAAATGCCAATATGAAAGAAAAAATGCTGGCACATTTTCAAGCTGTAAAGCAAAGAGAGGGAGCTCAGTCCAGGGAGGTAATATGCATATCACTTCCATATCAGATAATGCATAAGTTCGATAGATTTCATGTTGAGAAAGTATTTTAAAACATTTGTTTGCTAAACTATGTAGCTCTAAGGACCAGATTCCTGGCTTGTATACTGAAGATATTCAGCATTTTGAGTGTTAAGAAGAGCTGCGAATTAATCCTTCAGAAATTCCTTCCATTTTGCAAGTCTGCCAATGCAGGGTTTTCAGAAAGGACAGTTGACCAAGGAAACTGGACTCCCTTTACTATGCAGATGTCAAGGAAGAACATGCCCTTCAAAGCGGAGCCCTGGAACGGTAGACATTTTTCTTCTCTTTGAAATAGATTTCCCACTTGGTACTTGGTATCTAAATTACCTCTGTCTTTCCTATAAAAGTTTCAGTCTCTTTGCTCTTGGTTACAGTGTAATGATGGTTAGTTATAACTAAGCAATGTTAAGCAAAAGACTTAAAAACATCAGCCATCACCTCCAATTCTCTACAGTTGTAAAAAACAGGCAAACTGCAATAACACATGTGGCATTTGGGCTGGGTTTTAAATACAGTCTAAATAGTCCCAATACTTAGAAGCAGCAGAATTCTTTTGCGGCTGAAGATTATTTAATATATTGATTGAATGTGATGAGTGCTGGCTGAGCAGGTCAGTCTGCTGTCTTTTTAATAGGGAGGTTCTGCTACTGGCTTGCCTTCCACAGTCAGGCACTTGGGGTTGTTTTTCAGGACTTTGGGAGCTAATGAAGGCCAATTTAAAGCAATTTTCTTGAAGATTGCTGTTCAGCCCCGTCTGAATTATAATTCCAACATTTATGCCAGGCAGGAGTGAGTAGCTAGAGGTTAGTAAATACAATTATATTAATATTGATGTTATTTGAGTTACTTAGTACTCATCTATCTTATAGGCGGCCAGATTAATAGGGACCCGACGCATTTGATGCATACAGTACACCAGTAAGCCTAGTATTTTACCAGATATTTAAACTACGTGTTTGAGAAAGGCTGAGCATGAAAATAGGGTGTGTAGCCCAAGCTTGCTCCCAGCTGCTAGAGAAGGACCACAGTTTATCTTGTACTCTGAAGTAAATGAGTTGTTAGAATTTACCATCTTAGGTAAAGTCACTGACTTGTTTAGATAGACAATTATGTTTTGTCTGTTTGTTTTAGTTTGTGGAGAGGTAAAATTATAGATTTTGTTTTGACCACATCTCTTAGGATATCTATCTCAGAAGGACTAATGAATAGGCAAATTAATTAACTCACAGTACAGGCAATGATCATACAGTCAGAAACTGGTTCAGTGGTCTCTGTTCAAGAAAAGCTCATTTGGGTCCCCCCTTCCACTCACTGAGCTCATTATTTTTGGAAAGGAGGTGACTTTTTACACGTTTTCCCAGCAGCCTGTAGCCTCTCAGCTAGTTTCACTTTCCATTTTAAAAATAAAATTTCACAGGCTTATTTGTTTGAAGTCACTTCTTCCAGTTAACAATAGAAAGTGAAATATGACACATTCTTCCAGAAGTTAAATCACCTTTATTATCGAGTTTATCATTGTATAGAATTTAATTTAGTCCAATATAATACTTTATACTCTCAATTTCCTTGAGATCAAAATGAAATGAACTTGTCTTAGGAGTGAAATATATTCATATAAATTATTTCAAAGACAATGACTCAAAGCAATTATACAAATTAGATTATTTAGTTTCTTTCTCTTTTTAAAAATTATGCCACCTCATCCAGCAGAATCCATGTCTTAATGAGGAAAATTTAAGCATATCAAATTTGCAGTCAACATTAATAAGTTGATATGTACAAATCATTTTGCAATTTTTGAGCTATAAAATGAAAATTACTCATTTATCAAAGACATTTTAAGTCTTAACATATTGAAAAATCAGATTAATGCTGTTACATTTTAAAATAAATTACTTAAGCACTTCCCAGTATTTTAATTCATATTGACAGGTTGTGACTTGCCTTGTTACATGAAGGCCACATTTTAGAGACAGTTTAAATAAAATCTAAAATAAGATTATTGGGTTTGCAAGGTTAAGTCACTATTTGGTGCAATTACAACTTTCGATGTAGAAGTGATGTCTGGGTAAATCAGGTAGAACCTGCTACTTTGGGCCTTCTTCCTGAGTTTGCATTTTGACTTCAATATAAAACATATATAGAAAGTATAATGTTAGAATTTTGAGGTTGGCATTTAAAAATTTCTTCCCTATTAGGAAGAATTAGATGATATTGTAGGTGGAAGGAGTGCATTTTCATTTGATGTCCATCTGAAAGAATCTACTTTGCTTGCAAACAATTCTGAGAGATTATGCTAATGGTGACCTTAGGAACCTGTGACATCACATCCTCTTCAGAGTTTCTTTTTGTCTTTTGGTTCTCATGCAGAATAAGGAAGTATGTATAATTCACTGTGTAGTAACGTTTGAATGGTCTTTCTCATATTTCCCCCTTGGAAGCCATTAGATAATTTGTTTCTGTACTCCTGAGTCAAACATTCAGTTTAGAATTCTTTCTCAGCACAGAGCATGTAATTGCCAGATTATTAGATGTCTCATAATTTGGGGAGCTGTTTTAGTTTCATGCTTGTTTATTCCTGTGCTGAGAAATTACAACCTTTAATTCTGAGTCTCAAAAGCAAACAAGCAAAAAAAAAAAAAAATTGAGAGAAAGAAAAAAATTTACCCAAGATGCACATAAAAGATGCATTAAAGGGGTTTCCTACTCTATGTTTTTTATTATCCCTCTACCTTACCACCCACCAGTGCTGTGGATTTAAGAGAGTCGACATAATTGAGTAAGTAAATTACCAAAAACCTAGGCAGCTGCTACAGACACCTAGCAATAGGCTGTACCTTGGTTCTAATGTTCTCGTATTAGCACATTAAAACAAGCAGAAAGGGGCTCTTAATTACGCTTTGCTTTATGGGAGCACAATAAATTCCTTTTGTTGACCTTGTTGCAAACTCAATGGTGTTTTTGTGCAGTGTTGAATTAAGAGATATCAAAAGTCATAGATTGAAGGATTATTCTGAGTATTTAAGGAACGTGTAAGTAGGTAGTAATGAACCCACAGCACAAACCAATCTGCTTGTCTGCATGCAAAAGTACCAGTTATTCAACATTTCAAACTGACAGCTTGTAAATGTAAATTTTATTAAATGCACAGCAATAAAAATTTGTAGGTTTCTGTCACTTTGAATTTTAGTGGCTCGAAATGAGGCCTTTAGCCTTTTAAATCACAGCAAGCAGAAGCAGAACTCTCATGCATTCAGCGTTTAAAAGCTGGGGACCATTCTCAGATTTTGTGTATGCTTTTGCTCACATAATATCCTTTGCAGAATCCAAGATGGATGGGTCATGTCACTGACAGGCCTGAAATTTCCATTGCCTTCCTCTATCCGGGTTAACAAAATGTTTCTCGTGCAACCCTGGTGGAGGTGTGGGTGTGGAGTGATAAATGGAAATAAATGTTAAAGAAATTTAAAAGGTAAATTAATAAAGGAATAGGAAATAGTATCATGTGGTAATTGCCAACATTGAAAAAAAATTTGTATACTAAAAAAAGTTCAGGCACAGTCTTATATAAGGTATAGAAAATAGCCAACTGTCTGAATTCACATAAAGTAAGCCTGTAGTGAGAAATTATTGTGAGAAATGATCCCTTGGTTAAAATTTTATAAATATTTTCAAAATATAGAAAGGAAATTAAAATATGCATACATCAAGGCTTGGTTCACAGGCCAAAATGATAATTGGTTTTTCCAGTAAAGAAAGACCAACATAAGTCACAAATAGCAACCATTTCCTATTCCCTGTCCTTACTGAATAACAGAAGTGTTTAATTTCTTTATTTGTCATCCTGCAGAGGAACAGCTTTAACTGATACCTGACCAAAGTAAAAGTTTAAACATGATAATTGAATACGCAGTTTGTCAAGTAATATTACTTTGCTGTGGTGAACCTTGTTGCTGTAAATGACTTCCCTGATGAGACTTGGGAGAAAGAATTTGGCCACCTGCAGTTGTTAAATATTCCCCTGGCACTTTTTTCTAAGAGTTGAAGTATTACCCTGTGTTTTGGCCACATTCCAGTTTGTGCTAATGGCATTCGTCCTCTCGAAGTTTTCTTTGCCGTTTTAATTGGATTTGACCCTTTTCTTCACTTTAAGGAGCCTGCCCCTGAAACAGTCTCATTTTGGCAGTAAGAGAGGAGACAATCCTCCTTTCTTTGACCAAGCTTCTGGAGAGTATTACAGTGTGCTGTGCATTATCAAAGTGAATTTAAACCCAGCACATGCGCTCCCATCAGAGTGTTCTATTTACAATTAAAAATACTCTTTGAGAGGTGCATAGACTCTTCCTTCAAATGGCTTTAGGTTTTGAGTATTTTACCCTATATTTAATTCCATACCCTATGTTTAAAAGGTATAAATCAAGAATGTGTTATAATAATTTATATATATTTAAAGAATATAACTACCAAGCCAGCAATTACATTTTTAAGGGGTCAGCTTTGCTTTTCATATTGAAAGTTCAAACCCTTATTCAAAAACCTGTCTGGATTAGCTAACACTAACTTGAAGCTACTACAAACTTAGTACTTCTTTATATTGCTATGGTTTGACAATTGAAATTCAAGTTAAATATAAAGAATATATAGTTACAATTTTTTTTAAAAAAGATAGTCACTTTTAAGATCATTTTTTATTTCTAGCTTCTCCTTTTCTGCTGTCTCTTCTGGTAGAATCTGCTGCTAAGATCAATTATTGGTCTGATGAGAATTTTCAATATAGTCAAATTTTCAATATAGTTTCAATTTCTTCATTTAAATTTTTTTTATTTTGAGACAAGGTCTTAGTGTGTAGCCCTGACTGGCCTATAACTCTCTATATACACCAAGCTGACCTTGAACTTGCCTACCTCTGTTTCCCAAGTGCTAGGATTAAAGGGTGCATCACTATACTTAGCTAATTTCTTTTTGTAAATTTAAACTGGAGTTACAGATAATTATAACCAGCTATGTGGGTGCTGGGAATCAAACTTTGTTCTTCTGGAAGAGCATCAAGTATTCATATTTGCTGATCCATTTCTCCAGCCTTGGAAAAACAAACAAAAAACCATAGTGTGTGTATGTGTGTGTGTGTATGTGTGTCCCCAGCCCACTCACATGTGTGCATGATTGTGTGTTTGCAGTACCACAGTGCATGCACACAGGTTAGAGGACAATTATAATTGTCCCAGGGATTTGCTGAGTCATCTCACTGCCTCCTTCCCCCATCTGCCTTCTTTATGTGTATTCCTTCCACTCCTGCAGATTTATCTATCTGGACAAAGGGAAAGTTGCAATTGCATCTGTACTAAACAGTTTTTCTGGTCTTATTTCAGAAGCTTTACACCAACTAACTGCAAAGCCTTTACCTTTAATTAGGTCTTAGAAACCATCTAGAGATGGCTTAAAGTATTCAGGATTGTGTGTGCAGGTTACATGCAAATGCTGAGGCATTGTATATAAGGCATTTGAGCATCCTCAGATTTTATTTTATGTTTTCAAGACAGAGCTTCTCTGTGTATTCTGGCTGTCCTAGAACAGGCCCAGGCTGGCTTCGAACTCAGAGATCTGCCTGTCTCTGCTCCCCGAGTGCTGGGAGCAAGCATCTTCAGATTTTTATATACTACGAGGATGAGGAAACAAACTCTAGAACCCACAGAAGCAACTGTCTCTTGGCAAGCACTGTGGGAAGAATGGAGCTGATGTAAAAACAGAAAGTAGTTCTTAATATCATGATTTTTCTTAGAGCTGGAATTTTAGAGTTTATATTTCATCATCTAAATTATCTATTTGTCTGCCTTTTGCCCCAATTTGCATGTGTGGCTAATACAAATCATAAACTATATAGCATAAAATAATAGAGGAGTCTTCCTCCCCCTGCCCCTGTGTCTATTCCAGACACTTCTCAGTAGTAGTTGTTGATAGTGCTTTGCTATTTGATCTTCCAGACAGAAACACTTTTTCATGAATAGTTTTTGTTTTGTGTGATTTACTTCACAAAATAAAATCATCCCATACTTGTTATGCACTTTGATTTTGATTTTGTCTTGTGTTCTTATAAACCCTCCACATTAGAATGCATATTCACCTTTCCTTATTGGTACATATAGACATGGTACTGAATGTTCTAAATTTAGAGCATACAAACTATATTGCTAGTCAATACCCCCATTGCTGAATGTTGTATTATTATAACCATATCCCCCAAATCCCCCTTTATGTATAGATAGCCTGATTGCTTTAGAATGAATACTCGTTGGCTGGACTGAAGTTGTCCTGTTGTAATCAAGGCAACCATGGTCTAGAGAGATAATCTCTCTTCTTTTGTATTTTAAAGATTTTTAAATGTTATTTTATGTGTACACATGCTTTTGTGAGTCTGTGTACACTGGGATTGCAGGTAGCTGTGAGCCACCTCATGTGCACTGGGAACCAAGCTCCGTTCCTCTGCTAGAGGAACAGTAAACACTCTTGGTGGACAAGATGAGACTATCTTTCTCAGGACATATTTTGGACAGAACTAGGATGCTTGCCATTTTTTCTCAAGTTTAGTGAACATTCTGTTTTACGCACTGGTCACTCTAAGGAATCCTCAAATCACTCTGGACAGCCAGTCTAGCCAAATCAATGAGCTCTACGTGCATGGAGGACCCATTTCAAAGTCAGATTGGAGCCTGACCAAGCCTGCTCTAAAGCTCACCTGTTCTTAAATTTAACTTTGTCTCAAATTTTCTTATATAACTGACCACATCAATAATTTCTCTGGCATGTGGGCTGTGATGGTTAAAAGCCGATGGAATTTGATCAAATTTGAGATGGATCAGACACTCACTATTCATCTCCATATGTGGCTATTCCTTTGTGAATAAACTATTTGGTAAAACTAAGAAAAGGAAAAAAGAAAGAAAGAGCAAATGAAAGGAAGAAAGAAGGAAAAAGAATGAAAGGAAAGAAGGAAGGAAAGAAAGAAGAAAGGAGGAAAGGAAGCAAAGCAATGTGGTCATTGAGGAAGACACCCAACATAGACTTCTGTTCTCTACCTATACAGAGAACAGCTCTCAGCAGCTATTTTCTCCTTTCATTGTAGATTCCCAGGACTGAACTAATGTAAGACTTGCATGACAAGAGCTTTCAATTGCTGAATCATTTCTGTGGCCCCAAAACATAATTTTTGAAGGGCAAAAAAGCATTAGAGATTTGTCATGTTGTTTCCAATTGATTGTATGATTTAAGCAATCTTCTTGTCACTCTTTCACAGACCAGTTTCTTCCATTTCCCAAGATCCTGTCTGGTGACTCTGTCCTCTGCCACAGAGTTAACTAGAGCTGGCATAGATCTGTGGACCAAACAGAGAGTCTGATGCTTTTGGTCAGTCATTTGCCACAGTGGCTCACGATGAACTTGAGCTATAGAGAACTGTTTTCTGAACAGAATACATAACTAAAACAGAAGAGGGAAGTATAGACTGCCAGGCCAAGGTAGGGGGAATGGGATAAGTAATGTATACAGATTAAAAAATAATATAAGTGATAAAATGTTTACTGACTTCTTTCCCTAGATCCTATCAAAAGTCCCCTGTGATGCAGAATTCCTTTTTTTGTCTTCATTTGGCATGCTTCTCTCTCATCTCATCTTGTCTAGTTTCTTCCCCTTTCTTTCTTTCTAGTTGATTTACTAGTAATCTTCCTAATATTAAATGTAATACTTCCTAGTTGCTTTACCAGTATTGATAAGATAAATGATTGGTTTCTATAGAAACCAATAGATCTTGCACTAACAGTTTTATAAAGTCTTTTTATGGAGCTGACTAGACGCCTCAGCAATTATGAGCATTTGTTACTATGGCAGAGGAACCTGATTTGGTTCTCAGCACCCTCTGTTCAGGTGGCTCAATCACCCATAACTCCAGTTCTAGGGTGTCTGATGCCCTCTTCTGGCCTCCGTTCTTACTGCATGCATGGGGCATGCAGACATGCATGCAGGCAAAGCATCCCTAGACATTCACTAAAAATAAGCAAGCAAGCAAGGAAGCAAGCAAAAAACAAATAAGCAAACAAGCAAACAAAACCAAATAATTGCTTTTAGGGATATACTTCTTCAAGTCGTCCTCTGACTTGTATGGTATGCCATGGAATACACAAGCACAAGCACACATATGCATACAAACACACAAGTAAATGTATAGAACTTAAAACAAAGAAGTATATACAGGTGTATGAGTTTGATTTTCTAATATTTTCTATGTAGATAACCATACCACCTACAGAGACAGTTTTGTCTTGTTCTTCTGATGATGCATAGAAAAAAAATAATGCTTCAGAAGTCTTTGTGAAGTTTCTCGAGAGCTGGTTTGCAAATCAGGTTGGAGAGGTTTCCATCTATTTCTCATTTAAGGGTTGTAAAAGACATCATACAAGAATATAGACTTTTAGTGAATGTACTTTGGTTTTTGTAACTTATTTTTTAGGTTTGTGTATGTGTGTGTGTGTGTGTGTGTGTGTGTGTGTGTGCATCTGTGTGTGTGAGGGGGGGACACTGGTGGTGGTATGTATGCACCAGTGCAGTGCTCAAAGAGGCCAGAGGCCTCAGGTATCCCTAAGGCAACAATTACAGGTGGTTGTGACTCATTTGACAAGGGTGGTGAGTACCAAACTCAGGTCCTCCGCAAAAGGCAGTATGTGCTCTTAAAATGTTCTGTCTTCTCTCCATCTTATAGTTTCTGCCATCTTTTAAAAGAAACAGGCAAATTTTATTTCAGAAGTGATCACGTCTGTGTATAACATAGACATTAGCGCAAAAAGCATCAACGAACCAAAAGCTTATTAAAATACAACACTTGCTAAAAATTATGACTGTACAGAACATTTCAGTTTAAAAGGTTTTCCTCTGATGTTGGGATGCAAAGAGAATACTTGCTTTGAACACTGCTTTGTGCTATGGGCATTGGTAGTCTTTATGGCTATAAAATAATTGAATTCCTCTACTTTTGTAAGATTTTAAGTCATCTACAGCCACAGAGTTAATGTCATTCACAGCCTCATTTTTTTTCTAATTCACTATGGTTTGTCTTGTGTGCTCTCTCTTTTTATATTTCTTATATTTAACATTGTATGGTCAAAGAAAGACTGCCTCAAATCAAAATGGTGTGGAGCCATTTTGGCTAGGAGTCTTTACAGGTGGAGTGGTCACATAGAAGATGCCCGAGGAACATGTCCATGTACTTCCCTGTGCACCGGTGAGTTATTTGTAACTCCATCTTTGAAGTTAGAATTTATGGGAGATCACCTTAAATTATTTAGATGGTCTCTGAATGTAGTCATTCGCAAAGGAAGAACATATTTGGAGAAAGGAGAGGTCATTAGGCGATCAAGGCTGATGAGGAATTACACATTGATTCCCAGGGAGAAAAGCACCAGGAACTTGAGGAGAGAGGGAGGATATCCTTCTAGAGATGCTAGAGCAGCTGTCTTGTTAACTTCATGTGCTTGAGACAGAAAAAGAATACAGTTCTACTATTTTAAGCACAACGTTTGCGGGAACTTATTATTGAAGTTCTGAGAAATACTAATAGAACGCGGGTAGAGTTGATATTCTTTGTTCTGCTTCTGTTTTATATGTTGTAAGGGGCTTTGTCTGTCTTATCTTTTAACAGAAAGTTGGACAGAAATGTTTGACAGTTTTCACATAGAGTCCCATTGTTTTTTGAAATATGTATTATATTTTCCCCAGGAAGATTTGAACTTATAATTTTTTTCAATTTAAGATAAAGTTGGGGCTGGAGAGAAGGCTCAGCAGTTAAGAGCACTGACTGCTCTTCCGAAGGTCCTGAGTTCAAATCCCAGCAACCACATGATGGCTCACAACCATCTGTAATGAGATCTGACTCCCTCTTCTGGAGTGTCTGGACACAGCTACAGTGTACTTATATATAATAAATAAATCTTTAAAAAAAAACCTAAAAAGATAAAGGTAGAGTTACTGCAATCTCAAAATAAGAAAAGTGCTTAAAGTAGGACTGATTTTAGTGAGGAAGTTACACCTCTCTTGCCATAAACCAATATTATTGACAGAATTATGGGATGAAAGAGTAGAGCACAGTATTTTAATTATACTAGAATAGTCAGGGACATAAACGTCTACAGGATTATGGAAAGGGGGTCGATCTCTGGAATATATTTATATTTTACATTGCTGTGATTTCTAGTGTATAAGACAAAAGCCCTCTCACAGACACAAAGCTGTCAGAAGGAGAGAGGGGAGGTATGGGTGTATCTGAGAGGAATTTGGGAAAGAAAGAAGGAATGAATATAATCAAAATTCATGGTAAGGAATTCTCAAAGTATTGATAAAATTACTAAAAAGAGAAACCACAAAAATTTCAATAAAAAAATAATGTTGCCTCACAAGTCATTACTAGATTACTATTTCTTAGCTCAGAAATAAGTGTTATGGCTAAGAAACTTTTAGGAGGTCAGTACTCTCTGAACATGGGAGTCTTTTTCTTGCCACGAGTCACCAGTAGGGGACCTTCTCCTGCATTCACTTCGTCAAGCTTTTCTCCTTTACACAGGTCCTCATCTTGTGAGGACAGTGCACTGTGTGGGAGAAGCAGGAGGCTCTTAGCTCTGTGAATCACAGAATGGAGCTTAGAGATAGGTATTTTCCCCTGACTCCTTCAGCTGTGACCCCAACTACTGGAGTTCACCTTTACCATAATTGCAGCCCAGCGAGGGGCCCCTTCTGGAAACCAGCTGCTTGATCCCGGATTCATTTATCAGGGGAATTATGACTCCAAACATTTTTCTAAACTGTTGTGGCCATTTAAAGGGAGGGGGAAAAAAGAGGAGTCTGGGGAACTAATTAGGAAGGAGTGGCTCCCCTCAGTGTCTTGACCTTAACCCCATGGAGAAAGTATGGGATTTGCTTTACCTAAGTAAGTAAGGAGCATAAATATTTGGCAAAAATGCTCTGGGGTATGACTTCCAGCAAACCACTGACCTGATAAAGAAAAAAGCAAAACACCAAAAAACAAACAAACAAACCAGCAATGTTTTCAACCTAACACTTGAAAGTATCATGTTAATATAATTTAGTTTGCATTTTCTTGGTTGCTGGAAAGTAGAGTCTGTGATTAGCATACACAGAATACTATAAAAAGTATTGGTCTTTGATAAGCTGTAAAGTATTCTTACAATGAATGTGGGCATCCTGTTAGCATGTGTATGGTTGCTTGCAGTGTTGGGGATTGAACCCAGAGTCTCAAATATGCTAAGCAAGCACTGTATCCCTGAGCTATCTCTCCAGCCCAGTATATTCTGTCTTCTATATACACATATTAATGTCTTTTATTAGTTTTGAAAAAGGTGTTAATATTGGCTTCCTCTGTTTCCTTTGTCCTCTTTTGAACTATAGTTGTGTGCTGCACTTTATTTTATCCCATTTCTCAGTCCTTCTTGCACACTTTTGATATACTGTCATATTTGTGTTAGGTCCTGGGTGACTTTATTATGTTTCCCGGTCACTGAGCTCTTCCAAATGGGCCATTTAATGCATTCATAGAGGCTTTAATGTCAGTGATTGTAGTTTGTATTTCTAAAAGTTCCATTAAAGTAACCCAAAGTTTAGGTTTGGGGTAGAAGGACTTTATAGAGTTTATAATTTGCTAAATATATGAGAAGCAGGAATTTGCGTGTATGTGTATGTGTGTGTGTGTGTGTGTGTGTGTGTGTGTATGTGGGTATGAGTGTGTATGTGTTTAAAAGCATGTATTGTTTTCTTCCCAAGCCTCTTGTTATATGTCAACTTAGGAATAAACAAAATGTCACAGATAGGCACTTAAATAAAGAACAAATAGTTGAATATTCTTAAATAGTTTTCAGAGTTGTTTCAAATAATTAAATCCAGTTTGGGTCTCATTGTGCTTTTGTGAGGTAACGTGTATTTCTTTTTTATATCTAACAAGACTGAGGCCAACAGGCCTGCCTAGGGGCCACCAAGTTAGTTGTAAGAACTGAAATGATCCCTGTGTGTTATTGATTTCACGGTATTCATATAGTAATTTTTACAAACATGGGGAGTGGAAAGCTGATAATTAGTGAAAGTTGTGTTTTATTATGTAGAAATAGACCTTGGGGTTTTCAAAATCGTTTCTTTCCTACCACTGTTCCTCCTGTTCATCTATTTCCTTAATGTCCTTCCCTCATTTACCATATATTTTTTAAAGATATTTATTTTTTTATTTTTATGAGTACACTGCAACTCTCTTCAGACACACACCAGAAGAGGGCATTGGATCCCAGTACAGATAGTTGTGAGCCACCATGTGGTTGTTGGGAATTGAACTCATGACCTCTGGCAGAGTAGTCAGTGCTCTTAACCGCTGAGCCTTCTCTCCAGCTCTCATTTCCCATATTGAAGATCTCATGTTCTGCAAAGCAACTCATAAGCTGTGGCTTGTGACACCTGAAGATCTGATTCATACTTTTGTTTAAATACTCTGATGAGGAAATTAGGTAATACACAGCAGTTCTCACTGAGGAGTCTGCTGCTGCATACTACTTGGTTAAGGAAGTAGATTTCTAAATTCTCTCATCAGAATGCTAATCAAATAGTGTAGTTTATCTGTGTCCTTAGCAGGCACCAGAGTTCTCTAGAAAAACAGAACTCAACTCCTCTTCTCTTCTCTTCTCTTCTCTTCTCTTCTCTTCTCTTCTCTTCTCTTCTCTTCTCTTCTCTTCTCTTCTCCTTCTCCCCTCTCCCCTCTTCTCTCTCTCTCTCTCTCTCTCTCTCTCTCTCTCTCTCTCTCTCTCTCTCTCTCTCTCTCTCTCTCTCTCTCTCCCCCCTCTGTCTCTCCTCACCCCCACCCCCAGGGTTGACCTGGAACTTACTATGTAGCTCAGGCTGGCTTCACACTCCCTTCTGCCTCAGTTTCTTTCTTCAGTTCTGCTGCTGCAGGTGTGAGCCACAGTACCGGCCTCACTGGTTTGCTGTGGCTGTCTTGTAGCCCAGCTTCTTTATGCATGCAGGCTCTGATGTGCTTACTTGATGCCATTCCCATTGAAACCGCCACAGTGGAATAAGCTCTGTTACTGTAGTTTCTGTTCTACATATGACAAGGAGACTCACAAAGGTAGTGTTACTGGTTCAAATTCACAAAAATGACTGCAGATGAAAAGCAGAGGTCACTCAGGTCTAAGCTGATATTTTACCACTGCGCCTCGATGGTCCTTCATTTTTCTGTGACACCAATATTTGTGGATCATATGATGGAACTCCATACAGACATAAGGAGAAACTAAAACCTTTAACATACGAACTGTTTAGAAATGAGGCTTAAGATGGGCATTGTGGTACATGACTTTAATTCTAGCACCTGTAAAGCAGATGCATTCTGATCTCTATGAATTTGAGACCAGTCTAGTCTACAAATTGAGTTCCAGACAAGCAAAAGCTACATAGACTATCAGAGAGAGAGAGAGAGAGAGAGAGAGAGAGAGAGAGAGAGAGAGAGAGAGAGAGAGAACAAATGAGGGTTTAAGCACTAGGTATCAGCAGGCTTAAAAAGGTCCAAGGAGATTGCAACATCTCAGAGTCAGAGTATGGTATTCTCCAGCACACTGTCACCTTTCAAAAGTGGTGTAGTAATAGCTTTTGTTTCCTTTTGAACTTTATTTGGAAAGAAATCCATGGTGCAAGTATCCAAAGGATCTCTCATTTAGGAGACAGTATCTTAAGGTTAAGATAATAGCATCATACATGTCTGAATGTCTTACAGTAAAATTTAACAACATGGATAAACTGGAAGTCCAGATGACATAGCTAGAGGCTACCAAGGGAGATACCTTCATGGATAGGGGAGGTCTATATAAAACAAGGCTTCAGTAGGATCAAAAGAAAGGATGTTTTGTCTTGTGAACACACCACCATCCTGTAGAATATGGAAATGTCCAAGATGTCACTCAGTCCTTTCTGTTGGTTCTTGTCAGCCAGGGAAATACACATTCTAACAGTCCCCACAACCGAGCTTGAATTTTACTGTATGTATACCCCAACGCCTATTTTTAAAACACTTGCACACATATTACCGGATTTAAACATGCTGGCCTGGCTGTTGGGTTGGGACAGGTCTGGTTTTCACAGCTGTAGAGTTGATTTGAGAAGTCTCCAGCTCTACACGTTTTTGGTTTTGTCTGGAGCTCTGCTTTGGGAAGCACTGAAGCACATCCCCCAGGCAATGAGGCAGAACTGTGGACAGCTGGGAAGTTGGAGCTCACAAACCACCCGAGGTCTGTCAAGCATGAGTTTTTCTTTTCTGACAAAAGCTTTTAGATAGTTGTGAAGTCAATAGATTTTCTTTTTCTTTTGTTCTTTGACAGTTTTCATACTGGTACATGATGTTTACTCTCAAACCTCCTCCTCTTATCTCCCTCCCTTCCTCCTCCCCATGAGTTCCTTGCCTATATTCCTGCCTTTATTGAAACATTATTTTTTCTTGTAAATGAATGTTCATATGTTATATTCTGATATATTTCCTCTCACCCACCTCCTCCCAGATACTCTCACCTTCTTATCCATTTGATGCCATGTCTCCTTCTCCACCTCTTTAGAAAACGAATAGGCAGTTAAAAAAAACAGCAAAAAGTAGGAGAAATACACACACACAACACACACACACACATACACACAAAACAAACACAAAATCAGAAACCATAGTATTCAAGCAAGAGAATAGTAAGATTAAAAGAAAATGCCCAGATAAAACAATAGGAAAAAAAAATTCAACAACCTACAAACCACACTATTGAGTTTGTTGTGTGTCATTTAGTGCTAGATTTAGGGCCTAGTCTTTTTTTTTTTTTAGTGTATTAATAATTTTGTTTACATTCCAAATGTTATCTCCCTTCCCTGTCTCCCCTCCAAGAACACCCTACCTCACCCCTCAATCATCCCCCTTCTCTGGGGCATCAAGCCTCCACAGGACCAAGTGCCTCCCCTCCCACTGATTTTGGGGCCTCAAGTATGGCTTACACACCTAGTGAGATTCCCCTCTTTCTTTTTCCTCTATGTTTAATCCACCTGTTCCAGTCTTCCCCTTATCTCTCCATAACTATTCTATTTCCCCTTCCTTGGGAGGTCCTTCCTCCCCATTAGTCCTTTACTCTGTACCTAATCTCTGTGGCTATTCAGATTGTATTATGTCTATAGGAAGCTTAAAAACTAACATCCACACACAAGATACTACATACCCTAATTTGTTTTCTGAAGTCTGGTTTACCTCACTCAGAATGATTTTTTTCTAGTTCCATCAAATTTACCCGCAATTTTCATTTACTTTTAACAGCTGAATAATGTTCCATTATGTAAATGGCACATTATCCATTCATCTCTTGATAGGCATGTAGGCTGTTTCCAGTTCTTGGTTATGGTGACTAGAGTATCAATGAACATGGGTGAGCAAATGTCTCTGTAGTACAATGTGGAGTTCTTTGGCCATGTGCCTAAGAGTGACGTAGGTAGATTTTGAAGTCAATCTATTTCCAGCTTCCTGAGGAACCACCACACTACTTTCCCGAGTGGCTGTGCAAGTTTGTACCCTCACAGCACTGGGTGAGTGTTCCCCTTTTACCCAGATATCACCAGTGTGAGTTGTCATTTGTTTGATTCATCTTTGCCATTTTGACTGGTGTAAGATGAAATTTCAAAGTAATTTTGATTTGCATTTCCCTGCTATCTAAGGATATTGTGCATTTCTTGTGGCTTTTCTCAGCCAATTGTGTTTCCTCTTTGGAAAACATTCTGTTGAGATATGTATCCCATTTTTAATTTGGTTATTTGTTGTATTGGTGTCTAGTTGTCTTAGTTCCTTATATATTTTAGGTATTAACTTTCTTTTGGATGAATGACTGGCAAACATATTTTTCAATTCTGTAGCCTGCTTCTTTATCTGATGGTGCCCTTTGTAGTACACAAGCTTTTCATTCTCATGAGGTCTCCTTTATAATTGCCAACAATTTTTCTTTGTACTAGGAGAATAGAGTGACCACACAACACATTTCTCATTTGTTCCATGGGTAGGGTTATTGTTAATTATTTGTTTTTTATGGTTTTATTTTTTTCATCTTTTCTTTACCAATTTCAAGTAACATTTATGTTGATTGTAATTTATACTAAAGTATATGCCATGGGAAGTCATAATTCTTTGTAATTTATTAATAAGGAGTTATATATTATAGGGATTTATATTTCTCTATTTTTACTTTTATTATGCATTTACAATCACACATATGCACATATATAATTTTCAGTAATGCATTGTTGCCCTGATAAATAAAATCGGAGTCTACCATTGTCCAGGTAGCCTTCTGGGCTCAATGCAAAATGGAGGACTTCCTTCACTAGCAGGACTTCCCCTTCTCTGACCTTGTCTGAGGAGTTCAAAAACTCCTACATGCCTCTACCTGCAGAATGTCATGTAGCCTTGGTTAAGATTACAGGTTCAACATCCTTTCTCCTGAGATTCCTGGAATGCCTCTCTGCTAACACGAGGCATCTCAGTACTTTAAACCTTCACCCAATGACATTGGCCATCCTGGATATTCCAACTCACATCCCCAAAATTATATAAGCCTTAATCACACCAAGTAAAGTTGATTTGCCTCCTGCATCTGGTCCCTGTGTCATCATTTCTGTATGTACTCATAGGATTTCTGAACCCCCTGTCCATCATCTCTGCTCCCTTTGCTCTTGTGGATGAATATTGGCTGATGATCCCTGGGGGGCAAGCAGGGTCTCAATGAGTACATATACATATTTACACAAATATTAGGTTTAAATTTTGAATCACCCAGAAGTACATATATCCACATGACTGTGGATCAGATAAAGAGAGGACATTCCTCCTAATCCAAAAACTTCTTTCCCAGAGGCAAGGGCTGCATACTTCCCAGCTTTTAGAATCATGATAAATAAATGTATTTTCTTGATTTAAAAAGTCATTTAATCTCTTCAAAGTCATGCAAACAAATGTTATCCATAGAAGTGTTATCCTTAATACTCCAAACTGGAATAATCCAAATGTCTATCAATCATTGGGATAAGACATAATCATACAACAGAATATTATGCAGCAATGGAGATTAATGGATTGCTATATGCTACAAAATGAAAGAATCACAAAGTGTTTTTTGTTTGACATTTTCATACCCTTATATACTAAGTCTTATTTAGGATTTGTATTACTGTGAAGAGACTTCTAATGGCAGAAGATTTTTAAATCTTTCATGAAAATAATCATAGAAGTTGTTCTCATTTGTGTCCAAATTCTTTTATTCAATATTATATTAAATAAGTGGCAAAAGAGATAAGAATTAAGTGATAGTAAAGTGCATGTCCCTAAATAAGATGGCTCTATCACTCCTTGCTAGGCTCAGGGAGTATCACTGAAGAGGGCATGGGAAGAACTTAAGAGTCCGAGGATGGGGAGGCAGACAACAAAAAGATAACTTCTTAGTTAGATAACATGACATAGCTATTGTACTCATGAACTCACAGCAGCCATGGTTATCTGCACAAGATATGTACATGATTAGACCTACCATTATTTCACCATGGATGAGGAATGGTCCATGAGACACCATCTTTGAGGGACTATTGGCAGTTAAAGGTTATTGAGGGAGAGGGTGTCATTTTCCTCAATAGTGTAGTAGCAACTGACTTCTCTTGCTCCAGTAAATATCCTCTTACCCACACTCAGGCAAGAACCTTTCATTAAACTCAAAGTGTCATACTCAAGAAGACCTGAAAGTTGAGGAGGACCTATTAGGAAGGAAGTTTCCAGTAAGGGGGAAGGGGGAGAGAGGGGAGTAGGGGATGAAAAGATCTGTGTGGTGGTTTGAATGAAAATGGCCTCCATGGGCCTGCAGGGAATGGCATTATGGGGGGTGTTGCCTTGATGGAGAAAGCATGTCACTGGGTGTGAGCTCTGAGGATTCAAATGCTCAAGCCAGGCTTAGTGTCTCCCTTTCTGCTGCCTGTGGATCTGGGTGTAGAATTCTAAGGTACTTCTCTAGCACCATGCTTGTCTGTGTGTTTCCTGCTATGCTGATAATGGATTAACCTCTGAACTGTAAGCAAACCCCAATTAAAGGCTTTCCTTTATTAGAGTGGTGCTCATTGGGTCTCTTCACAGTAATACAAATCCTAAATAAGACTTGGTATATAAGGGTATGAAACTGTCAAACAAAAAATACTTTGTGATTCTTTCATTTTGTAGCATATAGCAATCCATTAATCTCCATTGCTGCATAATATTCTGTTGTATGATTATGTCATATCCCAATGATTGATAGACATTTGGATTATTCCAGTTTGGAGTATTAAGGATAACACTTCTATGGATAACATTTGTTTGCATGACTTTGAAGAGATTAAATGACTTTTTAAATCAAGAAAATACATTTATTTATCATGATTCTAAAAGCTGGGAAGTACGCAGTGCTGGTGGATTATTGTTCGACGCTAGCTGCGTTTCCTTATTCTTTTCCTGTGTTCTCCCATGATAGAGGGACAACAGAACACTTTGGGTCTTTTCTATATAGGCCCTGTCTTAGTCAGGGTTTCTGTTCCTGTGCAAAACATCATGGCCAAGAAGCAAGTTGGGGAGGAAAGGGTTTTTTCAGCTTACACTTCCACGCTGCTGTTCATCACCAAAGGAAGTCAGGACTGGAACTCAAGCAGGTCAGGAAGCAGGAGCTGATGCAAATGCCATGCAGGGATGTTCCTTACTGGCTTGCTTCCCCTGGCTTGCTCAGCCTGCTCTCTTGTAGAGCCCAAGACTACCAGCCCAGGGATGGCAGCAGCCACAATGGGCCCTCCCCACTTGATCACTAATTGAGAAAATGCCCCACAGCTGGATCTCATGGAGGCACTTCCCCAACTCAAGTTCCTTTCTCTGTGATAACTCCAGCCTGTGTCAAGTTGACACACAAAACCAGCCAGTACAGGCCCTAATGAGAATTCTGTACTCATGGTATGTCATCTTCTAAAGGTTCTACTTATCACATTCCACATAGGGATTACAATACAAAATTTGAATTTGGTGCCCGTGGTAGAGAAGGTCACACTATAGTCATGGAATGAGAATCTGGAAAAAATACTGGCAAACACAGTTAAGCCATACAGAGAAATTTATAGCCTTAACAATAAAGAGCCAGTTAGATTTTGCCCTTTAGGATGGAATAGCAGTGATCTAAAAAACGTCCTGGACAACTGCGTTTGGGAGTGAGGTCAGCATAGCAGAAAGAGCATAACTGAGGTGAAGAGGGATTGGCAGTGTGGAAAAGGGATGTCCACCTTATCATGCAGGCTCTCAGCTGGCACAGATGCCCATCATCAGCTATCCTGCCTTCATCACTTGTAATTCCTTCTCAATGAAATGCAAGGCGAAACAAGTGGAAGTGGTGGCAATAAAGCTGATATAATGTTTTCAATGAAAATCTTAGTAACTCAAGTGAACATCTTCCCATTCTAGCTGATATCTCAGTACTTGGTCAATATAGGTTTGTCGGCTTCTTTTCCTTGGTCTTCCAGAGTTCCAAGGTATTTTACTGAAAAGGTTTCCCTATTAAGCTTTATTAGACTTAATTTGCTTTGTGTTTTGTTTTCACAAATAAATGTTTTCATAGCAGCAAGTCAGTATCCATTATCATGAAGCATGCTTTCAAAGAAATTTGATGCTCCATCATGAATTATTTGCTTTCCAAGAAATTAATTTGCCAACTGTAAATGAAGTCCACACCTCTCTGTTAAAACTTGAACCACTCTGTTATGTAAACTCAATTAGATGCACTACCTTCACGGCAGTCATCAATGCCAAGGGGTGGTGGTGGGGCTTGGGGGTGGTGGTGGGGGACTGGGAGTGAGGGAGGAGAACCCTCATAGAGGCAGGGGGAGGGGGAAATGGGGTAGGGAGTTTCTGAAGGGGAGACCTGGAAAGCAGAAAACATTTGAACTGTAAATAAAGAAAATATCCAATAATAAATAAATAAATAAATAAATAAATAAATAGTTCACATGGTGCCTGGACCAAGCCTGTAGGTGGGAGGATTGGGTTGACTGTCCTAAGTTTCACGTGTCCATTTGACAACAGTGCTATACTTCACAGTGATGAGAGTCATTTCCACTTTCCCTTCTTAAACCCGAGATGGTTTCAATGTTCTCTACAGCGACTCTATCTTGCTGATGCTCAGTTCCCAGATGCACTTCCACACTTCCTGTGCTTAAGCTAATCAACTGTTTCTTCTTATCATTGGACTTTATTTTTTATTGGATGTTTCTCCTTTGATTTGTAGGAATTGGAAACACGTGTGTAAGCACTTCAACACATTCAGTTTTAAAATACCCTGTCAGTGTACCAGTCTGCAACAACAATTACAGAGTCTTAGGTTACAGAGCTTAAAACTTTTTTTTTAATTTAAAGGAGTCTGCTACAACTTTAAAGTTTTGATAAGCTTTTACTTTCTAAATTCTTGAGAATTTTGTCGATTTCTGTTACTTTTGCATCAAATATCTTTGCTTCATATTCCTTTATTTCCTGTATCCTCCATGATTTGATAGACTAGTTTTTCCTGGTTATCAGACCCCTTTATTTTGTTAGTATTCTGAGAATCCTTCATTCTACACAGAGGCCTGTATTACTTTTTAAAAAATTTATTCTTTAATTTTTTTTACAGTCCAGACTTTATTCCCCTCCCCGTTCATCCTCCTACTGTTCCCTATCCTACACCTCCTCCTCCTGCCTCCCCCCACCCCCCATCTCCAAGAGGATGCCCCCCAACTCCATCAGACCTCCTGACTCCATGGCTCCTAAGTCTCTTGAGGCTTAGGTGCATCTTCTCTGACTGAGTCCAGACCCAGCAGTCCTCTGCTCTTTATGTGTTGGGGGCCTCATATCAGCTGGTATATGCTTGGTGGCTCAGTGTCTGAGCGGTCCAGGTAGGTTGAGACTGCTGGTCTTCCTATAGGGTCACCCTCCTCATCAGCTTCTTCCAGATTTTCCCTAATTCAATCACAGGGGTCACCAGCTTCTGTCCATTGGTTAGGTGTAAATATCTGCATCTGACTCAGCTGCTTGTTGGATCTTTTGGAGGGCAGCCATGATAGGCTCCTGTTTGTAAGTACATCAAAGCATCAGTAATAGCATTAGGCCTTGGGGCCTCCCCCTGAGATGGATCTCAATTAGGGTCTGTCACTGAGCCTCCTTTTCCTCCTGCTCTTCTCCAATTTTTGTTCCTGCAGTTCTTTCAGACAGGAACAATTCTGAGTCAGAGTTTTTGACTGTTGGATGGCAACCCCATCCCTCTCTCAATGCCCTTTCTACTGGAGGTGGGCTCTACAAGTTTCCTCTCCCCATTGTAGAGCATTTCATCTAAGGTCCACCTGCAGCCTCCTGAAGTTGCCTGTTTTGACTCTTTCTGCTGGCACTGTATCACTCTTTATAAGACCTGGCTGACCCATGGACATCAGTCAACTGATGGCGATTTCCATTGTTTTGCTCTATGCATGACATTTCATTTTAGATTATTTGATTTGAGATTCCAAAAGAAAACTGGTGGCATAATTCTATAATTCTGCTTTCTGTTTTTACCATATCCATGTCATGCGGCTGCACCTGCACCTTCACCTTCACCTTGGTCAAGAGGCGATTTTCAAGATTAGAAGAAAAGTTACCTCCGTGAAGTGTGCTTGAAGTCCTGGGAGAGGCACACATATCCTGGGTAGGCAAGGGGCCCCACAGAAATGAAACTGGTTTCTAGGATATGTGAATTTGGCTTTAGTAGATGATGTCAAATGGGCTTCTAGAGGGTTTACAGAGATTTACATTGCTGTTACCAGTGTATGGAGAGATGAAAGGCTCCACATCACTATCATTCCACAATGTCTGCCTTTGTAAGTTTAGTGAGATGGATAGGGACAGTGTAGTCACAGCTCATTATGGCTTGCATTTCTCCTACTATTAATGAAGTTCAGAACCTCTTCATGTTAGGAACTCTTCTGTGATATGCTTATCCAAGCTCACACTTAGTATTCTATTTGTGTGCATGTGAACTTTTAGTAACATGGGTATGATTTCCAGATCGAGCTATATAAATATAATTATATAGCTCGATATATTATATTATACAATATAATAAATGTTGTATATATTGTATAATATATACAATATATTATATTTTATATTATAATTATATACAAAATATTATAATATATACAATATATTATATATTACAATATATAATATATTGTATATAACCTATGAGTTATATACAATGAAACCTCTTCTTCCTGTTTTCAGCTTTATCGATTTACTACTATTTTATGGTGCTGTAGGTCAAAACCAGGGCTTCGCACATTGCAGGCAAGTACTCTACTGCTTAAGAACATCCTTAGCCTAAAGGTGTCTTTTGATGAGCAGAATTTTAAAATGGTTTTAAAACTGTTCTGTGTGAATGATTGTGTGTAATATTAATATGCATGTAAGCCAATACAATAACGATGTGTGTGGGTGTACATGTCAGGGACACGTGTGGAGGTTATAGAACCACTTTGTGGACCTAGTTTTTTCTTCCACTTTTACTTAGGTTCTGAGGGTTGAACTCAGGCTATCAGGGTTACCCATTAATTCATCCCTCTGGTCTGAAATTCTCTCTCTCTCTCTCAAATAAACATAAAGAAAAAAAAATCAGAACAAATGAAAACCAATGACAAAAATAAGACAAAATGCACACACACACATACACATACACACACGCACAGTGGAGTCTGTTTTGTGTTGGGCAGCTATTTCTGGACATGGGGTATGCCATAAAGTGTATTTGATACACTCAGTGACACTTGGAGAAAAATTTCAGTCTTCCAGCATGAATCCATTGCAGATAGCTTTCTAGTTAGGGATGGGACTTTGTGTCCAATTCCTCTTCTCAGTGCTGGGATTTTTGTCTAGTTTGAATCTCTGTAGGTCTTGTTTGTGATACCACAGTCTGAATTCATATGTATATCAGGCGCATTCTTTCTGGAAGGCACTGTTCCTTGGAGTATCCCCTAACTCTGGCTCTTATAATCATTCTGCCTCCTTTTCTGCATTGATGCCTGAGGCTTGAGGGTTGGGTTTGATAAAGACATTCTATTTAGGGTTAAGTGCTCCAAGATATTTCACATTCTGCATATTATCCAATTGTGGTCTCAGTGTTAATTACTTTCTATAGCAAGAACTAGCTTCTCTGATAAGAGTTGAGTGGTGCATTGATACATGGGTATAGTAGTATGCTATTTGGAGTCATTTTATTACTATGTTGTATTAACAGAATAACAGTAGTAGGTTTTCTCCTAAGGCCCATGATCTATTTAGATTCTTGGCTCTATTAACAGTACCAGGTATGGTTCCCATCAGATAGACAATAAATCCAGTGTGTGTGTGTGTGTGTGTGTGTGTGTGTGTGTGTTTGTGTGAAGGTTGGTACCTTCCATAACAGTTGTGAAACTACTGTGTCATTATATCTTGTAGGCAAGCTGCTATCGTAGGCCACAGAGTTTGTACCTGTGTGAAACTGATGGTTATTTTTCTCCTCCGGGAAATTAAGCTTAATTTTTTTTTTTCTGTTTTTTTGTTTTTTCGAGACAGGGTTTCTCTGTATAGCCCTGGCTGTCCTGGAACTCACTCTGTAGTCCAGGCTGGCCTCGAACTCAGAAATCCGCCTGCCTCTGCCTCCCAAGTGCTGGGATTAAAGGCGTGCGCCACCACCGCCCGGCCTTAATTTTAAATTAATAATTTGAATTTAAGCTTCAAATTGCAACAGTAACTATTAGATTGTTAATATAACAAAGGGAACCCAGCTGACTGGTGCTAAGAATGGAACTAAAGTGAGAGAGGACACTAAACAAACAGCTAGGGTGTAGCAGCATGTGAGTTTAAGGTCAGCCTGGTCTATAACACTGAGTTCGAGGCAAACCAAGGGTTACATAGTAAGGTCTTGTCTAAAGAAAAAAAAGATTATAGCAGAATGCTTTCTGAAATGACCTTACCTTCATTAATGATGAGAAATATTTAAATCTTATTCCCATCTGAGTTGTTTTAATATTTTTAACCTATCTGAAAATGTTTGTTGATCTATCAGTGTCTCTTTTTGTACTAGCTTCTTGTGACTGCTATAGCAAATTACCATAAACTTGTTAGTTGTAACAACACATTTGTTTGAAATTGTGGGGACAGAGGTTCTAAATCAGTGCCACTGGACTGAACTCAGGTGTGGGGAATGTGTTCCCTCTGAAAGCTCCAGAAGAGAATTTGTTCTCTCTCCTTGCCAGTTTCTCCTGGCCACCAGCATTCCTTGGTCTGTGGCTCCATCACTGCCATCTTGTTTTCATGGTTATATTGCCTTTTTTTTTTTTTGTCTGATCCAACTCAGATTCCACTTTTTTCTTATAAGGATAAATGTGAATGAATTGAAGTCTTACTAGACAATCTTCTTGTCACTAGATCTTTAATCACATCTGGAAATTAGGTCTTTTACATAGGCTAATATTTGCTAAGGAGGCCTTGATATCTTTATGTGATATAGTCTACCACACTCCCACACTCTTTCTTCAGACTTAAGTCCCATAGGTTTGTTAACTTCTAGGTCCTCAATGCTCAGAGGAGTTGTGAAGAAAGCAACAATCACTAATACTTGAGATATTAAGCATTGTTGAGTCACCTTAAACATCTTTAGTGTGGGGAGATTTGGTTTGACTTGAGAAGTCATGCATGGTAGAACAATGGTATTAGGATGTAGTTAGTTGGAATTTGCAGTGAGAAAAAGGAGAGATTGTTCTAAGGACTAGATGTTACCCATCTATAGTGTAGGTGTTTCAAGAATAAACACACTCCTTGAATGTGGAGGTATTAAAATACAGTTTGTATAAGCCTGAAAAGCTATGTTAAAGTTAGTGTTGTACTTGCAAAGATCCCTGATTTTGTAAAATGCTTGGGATAATTCTCACAACTTTTTGTTTATTCTTTGAAAGGGACTAGTACCTGATCCTGTCATGAGTCCTGTACCTGAGAATTCAATGACATTTTTGTATTTTGTCGATTAGTTCTATTTTCCTTTAGATTGTTTCTTGGAAGTGTTCAAGTCTTACACACAAGATCTTTCTCCTTTTTTACTTTATAAAAAAATGGCTTTGGGTTCTTAAACTCTCATTTAAACCCTCTTAACTTGTCACTGATATTTACAATACTGTTGTAACACAACTGGTTTCATTTTATATAGCAGCATCGTTCTATGGAACTTCATACACAACAGTTTTCCTTCAGCAAACTACACTTGTGAGATCCTGAAGATACAAAAGGCAAAGGAGGCCCTGATCCTACTATGGAAGGTTGTTTTAACTTCATGGGAACCCAAGGGTTCTCCAGCCACTTTGAGGCTTGCTGCTTGGAGATAAAGTCTATGTGGCCAGTAGGATGGTGCTCAGTTCCCTCAGTTCTGTCTTTCTAATGAAATTTGGAGTCTGGGTGTTTAGAACGCGAAGAGTTTAAAGAGGATAAAAGAGGATCCTGCAGCAGAGCCCCAGGACACTCCAAGGCTACAAAAAGGTCTCCCTCTCCGCTGAGGCCTCAGCAGTTTCCAGTTTCTCTCCTAGTAAGCCAACCTCCTGGTGGGTGCTCACCTTCACCAGCAAGAAGGATCCAGTGCACGCGCATCCCGAAGCGTCTCCGGCTGCCCAGAGACAGACCCCGCCCCTGTGCCTCTTCCGGGCTCCAGGCTTCCATGGCAACAAAACCTCACCATGCCCCCGCCCCCTTGGACTAAATCACTCATATGAGTTATGTTCTCACACCTCGAGGAAACAAGAAAGAAAGACAGAACGCCCGAGAGCTACTCTTCTCTAACGTGGTTTCACTTCACTATAAAAAGACGCTTGCTTCTGTCTCCTAGCCAATGTTCCCCGCGCAAACCGGGACGCCGGGTCTGCCTCTACGTACTCCCCCCCTATTGCAGCGTGATGGTTGGCGCGGGGGCGGGGTGTCTTTTGAGTGACATACAGGGGCGGGGCTCTCCGGGGGCGGAGCCCTGCTGGGGGGAGGGGAGGGGAGGAGGACAAGATGGCGGCCGGTGAGTGATTCTCCCTGACTTCCTTCAGGGCTGAGGAGACGCCGGGGCGGGGGACCCGCTCGTGCAGCCTGCTGGCTTCCTCACCCCCGCCCCCGGAGGCCTCCTCTTTCCCGTCCTCCACCTCGGGGGCGGGCCAGCATCCTCGGACACCATGTCAGACTCTGAGGAGGAGAGTCAGGACCGGCAACTGAAAATCGTCGTGCTGGGGGACGGCACCTCCGGGAAGGTCAGTCCTCCGGCGGGCCCGTCTCCCCGGGCTGCAGAAACCGTGGTCCGGTCAGGCCTGTCGGGCCCTCGGGGAGCGGAGCGCTGTCCAGCACTGCGTCCTCCTCAGCCGTCCCTCAGTCTTGGCCTGGCTCGCCTCAGGCCGCGGCCTTCCTCGCGCCTGCGCCCGGTGCGCGTGCCCGCCGCCGGCCGCCCGACCGGGCCAGCTCCAGGGGTGGGCCACTACCCAGACCCACACGAATCGTGACGATGCACAGGCCGAGTGCGCTCCGTACACCCTAGCTGCCTTTTTAGTGTCCTGTCTCACTTTAGTTCCATCCTTAGCACCCGTCAGTGCGAGGGTTCATTCAGTAGGTATTTATGGCGCTCCCGTGGTGCTCAGGACGTCGAGGGGGGGGGGAACACAGGGACCTCTGCCTTAAAACCTAGCCTTCCGTGACCGTTGGTTGCAGGAATGAATGGGCGCGTGCAGGAGAGGACCCGCAGGCAGTTAGTTCCCTGCCTCCTAGGCCGGCGTTCTTGACCCGAAGTTGTGTTCTGAAATGGGATAAACATGGCCTCGGTGCCTGGTACTCGCTCTAGGGAGGGGGTCCCTAGCGTCTTCGAGGGACTGCGGCTTACCTTCCCAATAAAGTGATGCCCTCTCGTCTGGGCACCCTCACATCTGTCGCAGCACTCCTGGGAAAGGTAGCTAGAGTTTCTCTTCCCCTGCCCTGCCAGCGTCCAGTCGTCATGGGGAACAGTTCTCCCCGCGTCTGGGAACTGCTGGAGTTAGACCTGGTTTCTGTAGTGACGGCTTTTGCATCATTCCCGGAAGGAAGCTTTGCACACGCTTTCATGCTTTAGTTCTTATTTCTGAAATGTAGGGCCGCTACAGAAGGTTTCATTCTTCTGCAAAATTTGGAGTCTTCTGTTAATCCATTCCTTGTTTTCCCAGGACACTTGGCTATGGAGCACTGTCCCGACGAAAACAGTTTAATGTGATTCTATTTTTTTTTTTTTTTGAGCGGAGAACAGAGCTTGACTGCTTTTGTTTAGGAAGTGCATGAAACATTGTGCACTTAAACGTTTCGAAGAAGCAAATTGTTGTACATCAGCATTATTTCTAAACTTTAATTCAACAGAAAGCTAGATTATTTTATAGGTTTCATTACTTAGATTTTCTTTTGAACCACACATTGTTTTTGTTTCATATGTTCATTTGCATTCAGTGAACTACTGAACTTGCTTTCCATTTAAAACTGTGACACTTCGTAATACTATTATCTAAAAGACTCCCAGATTGCCTGTTAAGTTTACTATTATTTTTATACTTAAAATTTAAATATATCTCATCCAGTATTTAAAATATTTGATATTTTATTTTCTTTAAAGTTTCACTTGTTTGTCTGCTAATATTTAATACATGCTGAAATTTATTCATAGTTATATATGTTAAAAATGTAGACAGTCATACATTATTTTGCCTTTGTTGCCAGTTTAGTGTAATTAGTTTTCACCTCTGTTAAAAGTTCTGTCCAGTGTTGAACAATGTATAATTTTTTTTCTCTTCTGTATGGTTGTTAGGGTTGTCATTCTGCATTGAAGAATGAGTGATCTTTTTATAGTACCCAGACTCAGTATCTTCTTAAGTAATATATTTTAAAATGTCATAACATTTCCTTCTCTATACCTTCTGCAATGAGCCTCTGAACCTTAACCATGTTCCATTCTTACCCCAGTAAATTTGGTTTTCTAACTGTGTTCAGCTCTCAGATTACTGACAGCACCATTCTCAGTCTGCTTCTTTTACTCCCTTTTGTGAAACTCAGGCTCACTTTCATTCTTATTTGTATCCTAATTTAACTCTTTGCCATTTTTGTAGTAGTTGAGCTCTCAGCATTTTATCCCCACAGGCAGAAGCAATAAAGAACAGCACTGGGAAGACCAGTAGCAGTTTCTGGAAAAGATGCTTCAGTCATCCTTCTAGAACCATGTGTTTATTATGTCTTTCCTTTCTGTTTCAGATTTTCAATTTAGTTACCCATTTTCTTAAGATTTTTTGAAGCAAGATTTTCTTTTTGTTATCATAATAAATGCGACGATACCTCTTTGCTGTCATCTCAGTGTATAGATTGGATAAAGAGTGTTTCCCAAACCAACACAAACACCCTGTATATACACACATCAGTAAGCAAATAGAAATATCTCAGATATGGCAGCTGGTTGTTCACTCTAAGAAGGGAACTTATACAGGAACTTGTGAGAAATTATTGAATATGCAAATGACTCTACGGAGAAAGAACTGAAGAGGAAGTGCCGCCCACACACGCACTTGGTTCTCTCATTTTCATGGCAAATGTCAGATGATTTAAAGACCTAGATTACTACTGTATGTAGCTCATGACCTAGACATTTGGCAGCTTATTACTTTGAATTTGGAAGTCCTGTGATTTTGAGACTTTGTGTTTGCCTCAGAGTTTTGAGGGCAGGGCTTTAAAAGTCTGGTAATCTTGTTTTCAAGGAAAGAACTTTACTCAGAATCTTTCCAAATATATATTTTTTTCTTTTTAGTAAATGAAGTATTTATTAGGTTTCATTATTGCATTTTCCAAAGAAAATTTGTTTTGTTGTTATTCTTCCTTGGCTTTGTGTTCTCCCACTCACACTTGTATCTATTTCTGAATATTATTGAATATAAAATCAGTACATTAGAGAATCTTAAATGAAAGAGAAAAATACCCCAACTAACAATAGGCTGTACATGTGCCTTGTTTTCTTGACTTTTAAATATTTCAACCATTCATGTGTGAAACATTTGGAATACTTGCAGGACTGTAAGTAATGGTATTTTTCTCTAGCCCACTGAGCCTCTTTGCAGATACTTTGGTGCTTTATGTTTGCCAGACTCAATGGAATAATTAACACTGACGGAAACCTAAAAGATCTTTAAAAACCACGTAGCTCTGTCTTCTGTTCTGATTTCTCATTTTGATACTGTTAACAGAGCTTCAATGATATAATCCATGCAGTGAGTTTATTTCTAAGTGTTTGGTTGAACATCTTTCATATGGGAGTGCTCAATGAATACTTGATGCAAAAATCTTAGACATTTATTATAATTACATCATAGGAATGCTAAAGAGTTTGGAGTTAGAGTGTGCAAATTGTCCTTTGTGGGAAAAATATGGCCCTTGTGTAAAAGAAATGTAACTCACCTTGCTAAAAAGACTTGAAATATGGCCAAGGGTTCCTTAAAACTTCTGTCCTAATATCATAATTAACTATTTATCCTAGTTTTTTTAAAGAGCTGTCTTTTAAAATAAAACAAGATTAAAAGAAAAAAAAAAGAGAGAAATCAAAAAACAAAAAAGCCCTGACAGCCTGTCCTGAGGCTTAGTGATGCCCCTTCCTCTACCTTTGGATAGGCAGTGCATTTGAAATTCCTCATTCTGAGTTTACAGTCATTTCAGTTGTTACTAGGAATATCTTTTGCTTTGATAAGAAATGACTTTCTAAAGGAAAGCCGTGGAGTTCTTTAGTGAAATTTAGAGCTTTTATTTAAAATGTGCATGAATGTTTTGTTTATAATATCTGTGACTTGTTAGCACTATCTTCAGATAAATAATAGTTATTTTGCCTGTTTCCTTCTAATCTCAGAATACTAGTTCTTTTATTTAAATGGTACAAATTATCATGGCAATTATGTATAATTATTTTTGCTGTCTTAAATATAGAGAAAAATGAACACAATGTTTCTTGTAGGAAACCCCCCCCCACAAAATTCTACAAGTAGCTTTCTCTTCCTTAATTAGTGTTTCTTATTATTAGCTAATAGTACAGCTATCCTCAGAGTATATAACCTTAGAAGGAAACCTAAGAGTTCTCTGAAAATTTTATTGAAGCAATATGTAAAATTGAGATATTAATCATATTGTTGCTTTAGTTCCAATTTACAATTCTCAGAGTCTAGTTCCCATCAAGGAGAAAGAACTTGAAAATCAGATTACCTAATGAACTCTAACTGATTAGACTAGGCTGCTGTTTCCACTGCTGGTTATAGGCAAGTGCAGTCAATATTCCTGCAAGTGCAGTGACTGATTAGAGCTGCTAAAGGTTTCTTGTTGGACTCATTAAAGTACACATGTTAAGATTACTTAATACGTTTAGAGGGGTTCTTTTGTTTACAGTTTTTTAAACAAAGAAATTAATTTTGCTATTCTGTGCATCCATTTTTTTAGACCTCCTTAGCTACGTGTTTTGCTCAAGAGACATTTGGGAAACAGTACAAGCAGACTATAGGACTGGATTTCTTTTTGAGAAGGATTACCCTACCAGGTGAGAGACTATATAACCTACGAGATTGCATAAGTCTCACTCACAGGACAACCTTACTAGGTAAGAGACTATAGAACCTTACCAGTGTGAGGTTACCTAAGTCTCACAGGAATACGTACAAGATTTTATCTATTATTAGCAACTAGTATGAGAGTCTACTGTCCACTGGAGTAAGAAAACGTTTATACATTTCCCTATTCTATTGCTTTTACTAGCGACTCTGCGCTTTTCTTTTTTGAGAATAAACAATAGTTGCTTATAAAATTCCAGAAAGCTTTTAAAAAATCAAATGCTATACATTTGTTGACTGCTATTGTATTAATTAAATGTAAAAATATTGGGAAGGATTTAAAAATATTATTTTGATTAGCTTCTGTTCAGTTTTTTGTTAGGAAGTTGGAACAGAAGTATAATGTAGCTATGGAACTTCTGTGCTCTAATATGTGAATGCTGTTTTATGCAAGGCAGCATGAAATTGCTGGCATTTAATAGACCACTAAAATTTAGGGTCCCTAGGCACTCATAAAAGTACAGTTTGAGCATTCACGATGTTTCAGTTCACCATGCAAAGAAACTATTTAGATGCCAGTTGCAGCACATTTTGTGGTAAATACAGGGAAATAATAACACAAAGAGAGTGGTTCATGTTTCAGGTTAGTTTCTGAACAATTGCAGCTTTAAAATGTATCCATTTAATTTCAGTGATTAAATGACATTTCAAATGCTTTATTAAAAGTATTATCTTGATTGATTTTTTTTTTAAAAAAAAAATTACTGTCTCTTCTATGAATTAAGTGGTTTCAATTGTTATATCAGATTCCTATACTGAAATGTGAATAAGTTTCAATATTATTAGAATTAGTTCCCCTTTCAAATGCCTCATCTATTGCTAACTTCCTATAAAAATTATAGAGCAGTGAAGGAAAGCTTTTGGTAACTGGAGATATTGTTTATATCTCATTACTACTATCTCCTATTATATTTTTGATGGTCTATGATTGGATCTCAATCCAAAATAGGTTAGGTGATACAGTATGAGAAAAAAAATCTAAATTCTAATTTTTCCATTACTCAATTATTGTTCAGAGGTTTAATGAGAATCATATGTGTAGTTTGTTGTTTATTTCATTTATATTTTCTTTTCCTGTATTTAAGGTTGAAATATCATTTTCCTTGCTTATACTGAGTGAGTAGTTGCTAACAGGATAGATGCATGCAGAGGTTCTACAGCATGCATACTGAAAACATCATGGTGAAACCTGACTTAGTAATTCTAGTTGCTGGATATAGAGAGCCTCAATACAGTGTTTTGTTACTAGTTATTTTCCTAGGATGATTAATTAGTCAAAACACCAAGTTACCTTGTTAGTTTTGTTTAAATTTTCTGACATTTTAATTGAAAGGCTGAAATAAAAGAACAAAAATCTACCCAAATATTAATATTATAAACAAAAGATAGTTTTGGATATTTTATATATATGATATTTTTGCTGATTTCTGAAGTGTTACACAATGTTATGAGTTAAAAAATCGTGACTACTTTGTAAAATAGTGTTGATATTTTTGAAATACAAATTTATAACATGTTTAGATTTAGAAAGATTTTAGATTAAAAATGGCATTAAGAAATGTATGCTATTAATGAATGTATGTTTTAATTTTCCTAATGAAATTTGATGAGTAGAATTCCAGAAAAAAATCATATATTTTTAGAAAATAGTTTTAGTTACTTAATGGATTCAAAATTATCACAGGTATTTCAGTTAAAAATTATTTTAGTATATTTTGACTTAATATAAAATTATAAGATTTTATATAATATTCAATATATACTCTGCATACTCTGACTCCAGTTTCAAGTCATTGTAATGTTTAAGGTATGATGATTAGTGTTTGTATCATTTGTTAACTAAAACATCACAGGAAACATTCTTTGAGTTTAGAGTAATGTAGCATAGCATGTGAATGTAATATTTGTTATGAGTTTAGTGACATTGTTAGAGCTGTAAACTCCCTGTCTATTGATTCACATTTTCTTCATGCATCTTTTCAAGGTCATTACTTAGTGATACTCATCCATTTTAGTGTATTTCATGAGCTGGTATGCTGTATAGTCTGGATGCAACCACTGTGCAGATTTTGCTGCTTAAAATAGTGTATCTGTTAGTCAGAGATTCTGCTGATAGAGCTTCTTAAGAGCCTTAGTCAAAATACCTTCAGGAAGCCTGTGGTACAGTCCAGTAAACAGCGCTCGTTCTACTGTGAAAAGGATTTCTGAGTCTTTGGCACAAGAAGTGGGCAGTCCTGTGTTTTTGAGTTCCATCGTGACTATGCCGCACTTTAAGTAAGGTTAACCAAGGCACCAAGTGTACTTATACAAGGTCACTGTTGAATCCCTGTGGTGGCTTTGACTCATGACAAATGCAGCTTACCTGTATTTTATCTTTTGATATAAATGCCACTTCATTTAATCTTTTTCCCTAAACACATGTCATTTCTTATAGAG
Source organism: Tokudaia tokunoshimensis (assembly GCA_036184795.1). NCBI lineage: Eukaryota > Metazoa > Chordata > Mammalia > Rodentia > Muridae > Tokudaia > Tokudaia tokunoshimensis. The sequence goes on from BTHU01000014.1 coordinate 64,730,281, forward strand.
GATAGGGATTTTATAGCAGTTTGCATTTGAGATTAGAATGCTGACAGATTCTTTAATGTACTTAATTAGTTGGATTTTTGATTTTAGAAAATATTACATTGATTAACTGAGTATCTTTGTATAGCCTTGTAGCTATGTCTTATTGAAAATATAACAGCTATTGTATGATGTTCCAGCAAAAACTTAAATGTAAATAAGTTTGAGCCATAGTTTTATATTATTTTTGGCTTTCAGGTGGAATGTATCCATTTTATTTTAAGTTTTGTGTACTACTAAGTCTAAAGTTAAAATGTAGATGTTAAAGTATTTTTCTAAGAATATGAAATAACTATGATGATAATATTACTCATTGAAGGTAAAAGCCATAGTAATTTTTCTTGCTAGTTGTTTTGTAATTAAAGTTATGTGTTACTAATAATTTTGGGGGAATTTTACTTCTTAGTGACTGGAATCTATATCTTAAGAAAATAAAATGCAAACAAATAACAAAAAGTATTCAGAAAGATAAAGATTTTAAAATTACCTTCTTGCACAAATGTAAATCTTCTAGATGGCAATTGAGTATCTGAGCTGGCTGCTTAAGTGACTTTCACCAGAATTTGGAAGCATACAGTAGAGTGTTTCTGAAGTTAGAGCAGAACTATTTATAATGTGTAATTCAGAGGCTCTGGATACCAGAATGAAAAAGAAGAGGGAGAGGGGAGAAAGCATCACATCTGGACGCTAGCTTAAGCAGTAGGGATTATTGGGCCTTGAGGAAATGGGATTAAATACTTAGTAATTGTTAATGTGAGGCCTGAAATTTTACTCTGTGTGCATTACTATTGGGGAGTGCTGTCTTTGCTGTAAATTGAGGACTTGAGTTTTGCAAGTGAAATGAATAGACAGCTGCCTGTTGGCTACAGGCTTCAGAGCCTCTTCATACCTCTCTTGTGACGGTTAGCTTGTTCCCACCTGATTTGAGGTGGCATCAGAAAAGATGAGTTTAGCTTTGGTTTTCATAAAAATTAGAACTTTAAAAAATTGGATTTATACAGTCTGTTTGCTAATAGTCTGTGATATTTGGGTTTCAAATTAATAGAGCTTTAAGAACACTTTGGTCATTACTCACAGTGCTGGAGCTGCATGTATGGCAATGACCACGGCGATAACTTCAGTAGTTCTCATTAGTGCTAATGGATGTTCCTCCCGGACATATCTGCACTGTACCAGATGGGACAGATCTACATTGAAATAATGGAAATCTTGTAGTACAAATTCACAGAAATGAAGCTGAAGTGTAATATTTTGGTGATTAATTTACTGTCGTGCTTTCTTTTTAGAAGTATAGTTAAGTGATGGAATGGATATTCTCAGATTTTAGTGTTTTACATTGATTTAAAAATTCATGGTTTTAAAATCTGTTTTATTTTTGAAGAGAGTACATTTTCTTTAGTTTCTAGATTTTACTTAAATAAAACTTCCAATTTGTGAATCATTCCAAAGGTACCAGGACAGACTTTGGAGAAAAGAGTATAGTTTTATGAGAAAAAAAGTTTGAAATTTTCAACTTGTATGTAATCTTTGATTTTTGTAGTTTAATAGTTAGTTGTATTGTTAAGAGAGAAAAGTTAATTTATTTAATTTTTGCTCATGTCAATATTTTGTAAAATGCATACATGAATTCAAAGATTGCCTTTTGGTGTTCTTGTAGTGTTTATAATGCTTGTATGGGATAGAACATTAGATTATTATGAAGGCTTTGAAGGACACTATTATAATAATCTGTTTCAATCATCATGCTTTGTATAGGCATGAATCATAGAGTTTACACTTCACCTGTAATTACTGTTTAGACTCTTAATAGAGCTCTTTAACATTTATATTTTAGAGATTAAATACGAAAACATAATTATTATGTTTACCTTTACATATAATAGCTGACGTTCAAATTAAACCTTCATTTGAATAGAAATTATGGGTACATTTATATAGTGTGTGTTGAACATGTGGAGTTTAGAACTGACAGCATAGTTTATAAGTGATTGGGTAGGTTGATGTATACAACTTTTATCTTTATATTGAAAGTATTTTTCTTTCTCTGTAAACATGTTTTATATTGATTCATTCTTTGAAAATATTTCATTTTGTTAAGGCTTAAATTTGTAAATGAATGTATATAGTATTTTATTTTTGTTTTGTGAGATGGGTCTCACTCCCCTTGTAGACCTGGCTGACCTAGAACTCTGGAGCAGGCTGCTCACTAGTTCACCAACTCACAGAGATTCCTGGAATGCTGGGATTAAAGACATGGATCTCCATGCCAGGCACTGAATTTTATTTTATAGTAAATGAAATAATAAAGAGGTTTCCATAGAAATATCAGTTAAAGTTTTCCCAGCAGAATTTGTTTGACAACAGTGTTTTCAGTTTTAAATATCTGACCATGTAAACGTGCAGAACAAAATGCAAATAGATTTCAGAGTTTATTGTTACTTAGTGCTCTGGGATACTGTGCTTAGCTATTAGATTGTTAGTTTTTTTATATTCCTATTTTATATTATTTTTATATTCTAGGAAATTTGAATGTTACTCTTCAAGTTTGGGATATAGGAGGGCAGACAATAGGTGGCAAGATGTTGGATAAATACATCTACGGAGCACAGGTAGGATGTAAATTCTATGATTATCTTAATATTTGAATACTTTCTTTACAAAAGCATGCAGATACACATTATATATAAACAGAATTTTAATTTTAATTTATTTAATGTGTATGGATTTTTAAAATTAATTCATTTTTAATTTATTTTGCTTGCACATATGTCTGGGCATCGCTTGCATGTGGTGCCTAAGGAGGCCAGAAGAGGGCATCAGATTCTCTGGGACTGGAGCTACAGATAGTTGTAAAGCTGCTATGTGGGGGCTGTTAAACCCATGTCTTCTAGAAAAGCAGCCAGGGCCCTGTCTCCAGCTGGGGAATTTCAGTTTTTTGGTTTGTTTTGAGACAGGGTGTCAATGTGAAACTCTGGCTGGACCAGGCTTGCCTATGACTCAGAGGTCTTCCTGCTTCTGCCTCCCAAGTACTGTTATTAAAGCCATAGGCCACCATGTTTGGCTTGCTATTTTGATTTTTATCTGATATGTAGATTTTATATGTGCTAGTCCTTTGGTTTCATTCTTTCCAGACTACATTTACAATAGTTTGGTGGAAATTGGAAAATACTTTAAAACTCTCTTGTACTTATTTTACTAAATACTACTGTGTGGGTTGAATAAATAGAGTAATTTGGTTTCATGACTACTATCCATAGAATGAATGACATATTTAAAGGGGTATTTCATTTTAAATTGAAAGGAACAAAATACGTATCTACATATCTGTCTTTTTGAACTGTGTATTGGCTTATTAAATAATTATAACTCAGACTAATATATGTAACCTTATTCTGTACCAGACAAGTAGATATGATTTTATGTATGAAATAATACAATAATTTAATAATAATAACAATGTTTTCAGAGGAAAGTATGTATAAATAATGACATTTGAATATTTGCCTAATTTTTTTTTTTTTTTTGGCAATTTGACCTTGTAACAGATATAATTTATGCTTTGTGTCTTTTTTTTTTTTTTTAAGACCAGATCTAATTCTATGGTTCAGGCTGGCCTGGAACTCACTTGTAGCCCAGGCTAGCTTTAAACTCATGGCAGTCCCCTTCTGCCTGAGCCACCACGAGTTGAAATTACAGGCATGAACTACTATATGCCTGACTATAATTTATGTTTTAAATAAAATTATACAATAGAAAATGTGCGTTAGCAAAACTCTTTAGGAATTATTTTATTTTAAAGATACCCAGTGAAGAATAATTACCTTTTAAATGCTTTGGCAGATTGCTTTTTCTTTTTGACAGAGACGTTAAGGATGCAGTCATACTATTTATTTATGCCATTCATTTTGTCTACTGAAGTAGCATATTTGTGGACAAGTGTAGCGGTGCATGGCACTTACTACACTCTTCCACAGGGCTTGTGTATGTACTGTGTGTTTTTGCTTTTGCTTCTGGTTATAGTGTGCAGCTTTTCCATCAACATGAGACATGAGGGTAATCTCTAAATGTTCATAGTGCTTTATTGGAGTTTGGTGTTTTAAATATAGAAAGCATAATTTGCTTTAGTGAAACTGTTTCTTATAAAAAAAATGAATCTAGCCGGGCGGTGGTGGCGCACGCCTTTAATCCCAGCTCTTGGGAGGCAGAGGCAGGCGGATTTCTGAGTTCGAGGCTAGCCTGGTCTACAGAGTGAGTTCCAGGATAGCCAGGGCTACACAGAGAAACCCTGCCTCTAAAAACCAAAAAAAAAAAAAAAAAAAAGAATCTGTAGGATAAAGACAGAACTATTCACAAATTTGCTCTTATCAGTAGCCATGGAAAATGGAATCTATTTTATCCTACAAAATACTGAGAAGTATAAATGAGATGTCCGGGTTCTGGATCATTTGCGATGGTCCCAGAGGTAGTTGTTTTCACTTAGCTTTGACTCTTAAAACTTTCTTCTTTGTCTTTTATGCATTATCTTGTTTCTTTTGCAAAGTCTTTCTGCTTATGGTTCACATTTATATTTGTGATTATGTTACCTGATAGCTTATATCCATTATCTTTCTAAAGCTGTAGCTCATACTTTTTTGGTCCATTTTGCAATTGTTTAGAGCTTTTTCCTCTATGGTGCTGGAACATTAATCCCACAGCTTTATACATACCAGGCTAAAGCTATACCACTGAGCTACATCTCCAGCCCTTGTTGTCTCTTATTAAACTGATTATGTTTGAAATAGATATTAGGTAGAAGAGAAGTGGCTGGGCAGAAAGATGCAGGGAGCCACAGTCCTTGTTTTACTTACAAGAGTGGGTAAATTGGATTTGAAAATAACAGATCTTTTTCTCCTTGTCACATAAAATATACCTACAGGCCACATACCTGTTTTGTTTTGTTTTTTAAATAAAAACTGAGATGGTCTCTCTTCTAGTGATATATGACTTGCTGTGTCACAAAGAGTAGCTTATTTTTTTTTTAAACTTAATCGTGTTTATGTTTGTAAAACATAAGCCACGGTGCACTTGTAGAAGTCGGAGGACAACTTCGTGGAGTCTGCTTTTGTGTTTCACCTTTGTGTAGATTTATATGTTGAGCTACCTTGTCAGTCCAAAATAGTTTTGTTGGTAGACAAATCGAAGTAATTTATGCATCATTGGACATATAATATGAAAGTTGTTTCTTCTTTGCTTTAAAATTGTACAATACACTGTATGAATTGGATTTTGTTACTTTTGCTTTACTTTAAATCATGTAAAATGTATCATTTAAATTTTTTAAAAAATATTACTTTTATATAAAAGTAAGTATTGTGGAGAAACTCACATGCTAACTATTCTCAGGTGTCTAATTTACTATATTCACAATATTAAGCAACTATAGCCTTAAGTCAGTGTATATTTTATATTATTACATAAGTGCTTAAAATGAGAAGTTGTATAGAACTTCCTTCAGGTTTTTGTTTGTTTGTTTGCTTTTGCTTATTTTTTTCTTTTTTCTTTTCAGAAATAGGATTTTTTTTTTTTGGTATAATATGGTTGTCCTGGAACTCACTCTTTATAACAGGCTGGCCTTGAACTAAGAGATCTGTCTGCTTCCCAAGTGCTGGGATTGAAGGCATGCATTGCTATATCTGGTACCTAGAATTCTTATATTTACTTTTTGAGAACACTTGGGTTTGTTGAAATGAACTTCCATTTCCTAGAAGAAAGTGAGTGTTATGTGTCTTCTTAGAATGTGTTGTGCATGGCTCTACATTGATATACATGTTGACTTCTTAGTCACAACTTTGTTACCAAGCATGTTCTCTGCTATACCAAGTAACAGCATAATGCAGTGTTTCTGAGAAATTCATTCTAAAAACTTGAAATTCTGAGAAGATGAAATAAATTATCATAAGTTAATGATAATGTAATAACCTTTTTTGTGCTCTCTAGAAATTCTAAACCTAAAAGGTATGTCGAATATACAAAGTACATTTACCAGTGGGCACTTCTGTTGAAATATATGTCAATAATATACCTCAGCCAAGGGCACCAACATTTGGGGAGTTACTTTTTAACAGGACATAAACGCTTCATGCATAGTGTTTCAGGAGTATGTTTTTAGGATAATAGCTTAACATGCTACTTAGAAAACCTTCTGGTTGAGGTTTTCTGACTTCTGATTTTTTTATAGAATTATCTTACATATTTTTCTTCAGTATTGTAGAAGAATTATATAAGTCTGGGTCAATAAATTGTAGAGTATTGATTCTTGTGTGCATGTGAATGTTTTTTTTTAAAGCATTAGTATCCAGGAAGAAATTTATTTGAAAGATGGAAGTTTACTAGGCTTTAGATAAAATTGATTATTTTACCTTCTTCACTTTTTCTCCTAACAACATTAAACTTTAGCAAAAGTCCTATTGAATGGTATAGGCTGAAACCCAGTGAACTGACCTCCAGAATGAAGATATTTGACAGGAACTAGTTTTAAGAATTAAAATAAGTTCTAGTTAAATGCCTAGATTTTAAATTAACTTAAACATTTCTAGAAGTCTTCAGTAAGATGTTATAGGCTATTTTTCCTAGCGGTTAGGAGCAAATACACAGTACATAGTGTTTAGTGCCCTCTAACCTGTGGCTAACAGAGGCTAAAAACAAACCTCAGGGAAGGGCTGGATGTTTCATTTTTGTAGCTCTTTCCATCCTGGAATCTAAGTGGTCTGCAAACACTGCTCTACTGAGCATAAACTCAATGAAGTGTAGTCATTTGTGAGATAGAACACAACTGCTATTGTACATCAGTGCCCCACACAGTCGAGCTTTCTTGTTAACCACCAAGAAAATGATTTGGTGCCAGCATGACAGCTAGAGAGACAGATTATATCTAAAAGCTTGACTCTTGAGACCTTTTATTATGATGTTTTTATTGAAAAATTGCCAAATATAGCTATATTTATAACTTTCTTGCACTAGCATTTCTTTAAAATGTTTTTATTTGAAGTTTTAAAAATTAAATCTAATTATATTATTTCTTTCTTCCTTTACCTCCCCTTAGTCATTTCGATTCCCCCTTCCCTTGGGTCCTCTCAAATTGATGGTCTCTTTTTATTTAATTATTATTCTTATGTATCTATAAATGTGTAAATATATAAATACAACCTGCTGAGTCTATTTGTACTAGTATTTTCTATATTTTAAGTGTACTATGTTATAGCCATTGCATAGTATCTATGATTTAATTAATTTCTCTGTGTAATTAAGAAACAAAATAAATTATTTTTCTTGTAGGTTAGAGGAAAAAAAAAACCTGAATCAATGAACTCTTTTCTCTCTCTCTCTCTCTCTCTCTCTCTCTCTCTCTCTCTCTCTCTCTTTCTTTTTAAATAATTTGGGCTTTATTGCTCAAGATGGTTGTGAGCCACCATGTGGGTTCTGGGAATTGAACCCAGGTCTTCTGCAAGAGAAACAAGTGCTCTTAACCTCTGAGCTATCTCTCCAGCCCTGAACCTTTCATTTTTGAGATTATGATGTATTCAATATTTTATAATTACTAAGACTAAGATTACTATAGTCTAATTTAAATCAAATTATAATAAATGCAGTCACTAGGAAAATTATTAAGAATATGAAATGTTAAAATTAAGGTATCATTTGCCAATTATAATAAAAATGAGGAAAACTTATTAAGGGCATGAAATACTGCTACCAATGTGTGTTACTTACAAACAGCAATCAGTTATTTCCTTGAGAATGCTGTGTAGTTGTTGTAATGTCTAATGCAGACAAAGTACTCCATAAAGTAACCTTGCATTCATCTAGAAGAGTCTCGAACATGACAAAGAGAGGTAGTTGTGCCTTCTTGAAGCTGAAATGGAAGGTCTAGTATGGGAGTATTGGAAGAAGCATTTCTTGTCTTTCTTTTTTAAAAGATCTATTTATTTAATTTGTATAAGTACACTGTAGCTGTCTTCAGATACTCCAGAAGAGGGAGTCAGATCTCGTTGCAGATGAGCTACCATGTGATTGCTGGGATTTGTACCCAGGACCTTTAGAAGAGCAGTCAGTGCTCTTAACTGCTGAGCCATCTCTCCAGCCCGAAAGAAGTACTTCTTAAGGTTGAAGTATGTGTTCCAAAGGTTATTTGAAAAGGTTTGGGAAGGAGAGGAACAACTGGGAGTTAGGGAGGGAAAGAGAAGGGTGGTATGTACATAAAGAAAGGAGACAGATGATGGTCTGTGGGTCGTCAAAGGTGTCTGTGACAGGAGAAATGCTAATGGCTTACATGCCCCAGCATTGCAAAGGTAATTAGGGTCCACAGTTGCCAGGATTGTTCTGGGACTGGAGTTGAAGTTAAAATGTCCTTCACTTCGGAGAAAGTTGTATTTGCTTGTTATAGCTTTTGGAGGGAGTCAGAAGAGCCCTGGACTGACTGATTATAGCAAGAGACTCGGCTTTGAGAGACTTTCTGAGGAGCTGACTACCCAAGAATGTTCTAGAGACTGGGGTTGGGGCTGGTAGTAAAGGCCCTGGGAGCAAGGGTTTTGGTAATCAATGTCCAATATTTGGTTCATTTCACCTGTATTGCCAAGTTCATAGCCATAAAGTTGATTTTATATCCATTTCATGTCTGTGATGTCAGTACTGATGACTTTTTTATTCAGTCTGATACTTCTCACTCTGTCATTTCCCTTTAATTGATTTTTAAAGGAATCTTTTCTTTGTACTATTTTATTGATTTGTGGTTTACTTTTTATTTCTACTCCTTTTTACCTGCTTTGTCTGAAATTGTCTTTATTTTGGTTTCCTATTATAGGAACTTAGATTATTGGTCTTTCTTCTTTTCTAATAAATATATTCAATCCAAACCACTGTATTAGTTACTTTTCTGTTGCTGTGATAAACCATCGGGACCAAGGTAAATTATAGGAGAGTTTATTTTGGATTATGGTTCCAGAGGGTTAAGTGTCAATCACAGTGGGGAGGCATGACAGCAAGTGACAGGCATAGTTAGGAGCACAGGAATCTGATAAATTATATCTTCAGCTGCAGATACAAAGTATCCTCATCAGAGTGGTAGTGATTTCTTGGACTAGCCCCTTAAGAGGAGGCTTTTGAATGTTGATTTGTTGTAGTTCTCTTATAAAAGAATGGGGGTAAGAGAAGGATTATTGGATCCTCGACTGAGATTCTAGCAGCTCCCTCCCACACCTGTCTGCCATGTATATGCAATTCTGTCCTAACTGCACTTGGCCTCTTGGTCTTGGAGGTACTGGAGTATGTAGTGTGTAGAAGGCTAACTGAAGGGCTGCTCCATATCGGCAGCTAAGGGAAGTCATCGTCTAGGCTGAAGGGAGACCTTCTGCAAATATAGCTGTTTCAGGGCTACCAGTGCTCCTATAAGTAATGCCTCATCTATGCTCTGTAAGTAAGCCCTATAAACTTATTAGTTCCTTAAATTGGATTTCGGTGGAATGCACTTTTCTTTTGTCTTTGGTGCCTTATACTGATGTGTGAATCCTTTTGTACATCCCCTAGGGAAGAGTTCCTGTAGTAAATGCCTAATAATTTTCTACTGAATTATGGGTAAAGTGAATGAATAACAAGAATTTATGAAAATGGGCCTTTGATATGAAGTTTATGTTGCTTTGGCCCTGGATGTGTTGTACCTTTTATGTACAGTTCTAGGTGCCAGAGATATCAGTTCCTCTAGTGTCTGTTTCATCCCACTAGTGCGTTTTAGTTTCAAAGAACTCTTTTCAGTAGAATTGTATGCTTGTAGTTGCTCTTCTGCAGCTCTGCTGATACTGTGCTAAAGTATAGAAGAAGGGGAAAGTTCTCTATTTTAATGAAAACATGTCAGTCTTCCAGTGGGCTTCAGTTCAATGAGAGACTGGCTAGAGGAGCCAGAAGTTGGAAGCTTTCTTTCACCCAAGGGATACAATGCTTTGAAGAGTTTTGCAATGGTTACTTTCTTCTTGTCAGAACCAAGAGTGGACTTTTTTTTTTTTTTGCTCTGCAAGTTCTTGTAGGTAAATCTCTTGAAAGTGTGGTGTGGTCTGAAGACTGGGCTGCTGAGAGTCCCTCATGCTTCAGTCAGTCCACAGTTCATTGCAGGTTGTCAGCATTACTGTGTAGATAATCCTACATTACCACCTCCAGCATCTTCTGATGGAGGGAAATAGGTCTTGTCTGTGACTGTCTTAATTTACTGTGCTTTCTGTGATGTGCTCCAATCTCAGTTCTCTGATGAGCCCTGAAAAAATCTGATCTTTATGTTGTAAGGACAGAGATGATGACCAAAGTTCTTTACTGTTAGAAACCAAAACTCATAAAGTTTTCTTTCGTATTTTGTTGTTTTGTATCTTTCATATCAGCTTTACATATATTTCTGTATTTGACTGAAAGTCAAATCCAGTAATAATTATGATGGTAAGAACAAAGATAGCCGGGCGGTGGTGGAGCACACCTTTAATCCCAGCGCTTGGGAGGCAGAGGCAGGCGGATTTCTGAGTTCGAGGCTAGCCTGGTCTACAGAGTGAGTTCCAGGACAGCCAGGGCTACACAGAGAAACCCTGCCTCGAAAAACCAAAAAAAAAAAAAAGAAAGAACAAAGATAAAGTAGTTGTTTTTATGATTGTGTCGAGAATATTTGGGTTAGAGGATAGCTAGATCAGTGAATGAAGTTTATTTATTTATTTTTTATGAGTCTAAAAAGATTCAGAAGAATCTTTTAACTGAGAGATATGGGGATACATTGGTCTAAAGTGGAGATTGGCAGACATTCCTATAAAGAGGTAGATGTAAATATTTTAGGGAAGACTTGCAGGCTGTTATCTCTTTTGCAGTGAATTAGGTCTGCAGTTGTAATGCTAAAGCAACCACTGATAATTCTTAAGTAAAACTACATTAAATAGAAGCTTATGAAATATACATGGACTGGAACCTTTATTGGAGATTCGCATGCCTATTATACCTTCTGAATAAAGGCTTAAAGGCACTGTGCTAGCCATCAGTACATGGTGGCATATGTGCTCTACTTGAATGTATTTTGTCTAATTCACCTATTGTTCTATCTTGAGTAAAAATTTTCATGAATTAATCAAAAGGTTCCAAAATCTCAGGGATTAGTTACCATATGTTGGCCTTTATTTAATGAATATTAAACACCTCAAAGTTACCATGAGAATGTGATTGACGTTGAATAATAAAAATCATGTACAGTTGAGCTAGAGAGATGACTTAGCAATTAAAAGCACTGGGTATACTTCTAGAGGTCCTGGCTTCAATTCCCAACACCCACAGGGCAGCTCACAACTGTCTGTAACTTCTGTTCCAGGGATGTGACATCCTCATATGGACATACATACAACATCAGTGTACATAAAAATAAAACTTAACTAAAAAGTCATATACAGTTATACAAACTGCTGATTTCACATTATCTATTTGGTGTGTGTTCTTAGTCTCTTAATCATATAGCTGAATTAAACATTTTTAAAGTGAGATCACAAAGAATAATTAAAGGTGTGTCTAGGCCTGGAATCTAAGGGTAAAACTCTTTCAGCAAACAATAAATATCATCACCCCCTACAGAGGGAGGCAGAGTCAATAAATTGGGGAGTGGCTGTCTCTAGAGTTCAGCTTTGGAACTATATTCTTCAAGAAATTGAAATTGTACTTTTTATTTTACATAACTTTATTTTGGTTAATGATCAAGAAGGTTTTTGAGACTGGGTCTTGCTCTGTAGTCTTGACTGTTCTAGAGTTCACTATATAGTAGAGGCTAGACTCAACAATCCTGCCTTCGCTTCTTTAGTTTTGGGAGTATAGCCATGAGACACCACATCTGACTTTAAAATTACAGAATAATGAAATTGAAAAGGATCTTGGAGATTCCAGGAATCTTATTTTAAGATTCAGCTTTTTAGTGTGTTTAGGTATTTTGCCTGAATGTTTCATCTGTGTATTACACATTTGCACTTCCCCCATGGGCCAAAATAGAATGTTGGATCCTCTGAAGCTAGACTTACAGACCGATGGCAGCTGTCATATGGCTTCTGGGAACTGAACCAGGGCCTTTGGAAGAAAAATCAGTGCTCTGAGCCCGTGAGCCACCTCTCTGCTCCCCAGAAAGCTACTTCTAAAGACAAGAAATGGTGACTTAAGGGCCAGTGTGGCTTAATAAAAGCTCAGTACTGGAAGACCATATTAGTATCCAGTTTGTTCTAATTTTAGAAACTCAACTCTTAATTTTTGGCAGTTTTTGTGAGTGAGTTGTTGAATACACTCATGATTAGTTTTTCTATATAAACTCAAAAATGTTGTTAGAAATGCTATGTGGTCAAAATGAATTATTTACTAACTGCTATAATTTCTGTTGTCTGGGCTCCCAAGGTTGTTCACATTTATAGTTTATGTGTTGAGTAGAAATGCTATGTAGTGTTCCAGTAGTGTCTATATTCAGTAATGTCACATTGATAGCAGCCACAGTGGAACTCCACTCTTATTACCAATTTATTACTTGCTGTGGCTACTGTGTTGTATACCAACCTGTTTATATGTCTAGGTTTCCTGGAAGACTTTCTTGAACTTTAGCATACTTGTACTTTAGCATTCCCCTCCCCAGCAATCAGCATAATGCATGGTATAGCATCTGCAGACAAACATATTTAGTCATTTAGTCCTTGGCTGTAGTCCTGGTTCCATCAGTTATCCATCTGGGCCACCTTGGTTATTATAACCACTTATCAGTAAAATGGGGATAATGCCCATCTCTGTAGGAGATGTGAGGATTGATGTAGAGATCTCAATATGTGTTTGATATGTAGCAGATGCAAAATAGTTATTTTATTATAACATAAGAAGTAGACACGGATACCATGAGTGACTTATCCTGTAAGCAGAGATTTGTATTAAGTGTTTGACCACAAACTGGATGAGAATCAAGAATGTAGTTCTGTTATTTTTGTGTATGTATATACTTCTCATTCTTCCTTCATAATATAATGGGATAAATTAAAAAGGAATATGATATATAAGAGGCAGGAAGCAACCCCTCTCTTATATTTAGCTTTTCTTGGACTCTTATTATAGTATCATGTCCAGTTTTACATTGCTCATTTTAAAGAGAATGTCAAAAAACTCTATGTAGTGTGTCCTGGGAAGACTCAATAGCCATGATTAAAGGGACAGAAAATAGGCCCTTTGAGGCAGCCTTAAGGAACAGCGTTTATTTACTCTGGAAAGCAGACTGGTAAGGAGTTACTTAACTGTCTTCAAGTATATGAGGGGTTATTATAAGGAGGATACTTTCCAGTTGTTCTCTAAATGCACAGAGGACTAAAAGAGGAAATCCACAATTCATTTAAAGAAAATTGTGTTAAACATTGAAATTGCCTATCAAGGGACAGCATGGAATCTTCATTTTTGAAGACATTTAAAATTGCAGCAGCAGCAGATGGTTACTTATTGAAAAGTTTGAATGTTTGACTTTGTGAAACTGAGAGGCAGTATGTAGTCCTTGAGCTTTACTGTGATAGAATTTTCTTATCCTGGATTCACTAAGAATTCTTTAGGTATCTTATTGGGAAATTACTTACAATTTTGAGAAAATTATACCTTAGCTTGCATTGCATCTTTGTTTTAGAATTCATTGTAAATGGGATTATTTGTTATTGTTTCTACTTATAACTCATTTAAGTAGAAATCAATTTATACATAAAAGCAACTGCATTTTAAAATATACCTGATATATCTGAAACTCTGAAGAGTATCATTAATATTTCAAAAGTATGTTATAAATATTCTATAATTCTTTTACAACAGGGAATCCTCTTGGTATATGATATTACAAACTACCAAAGCTTTGAGAATTTGGAAGATTGGTATTCTGTGGTGAAGACAGTAAGTGAAGAGTCAGAAACTCAGCCTCTGGTTGCTTTAGTGGGCAATAAAAGTAAGTTGTTACTACTTATTTACGTATAGTAAGCTTTTTTGTTTCTGTGAACTGAATGAATGTGTTTTCCCACCAACTGATGTATTGAGACTCGAGTTTCCAATATGGTGGTAAGTAGAGGTATAGCTTTTACAAAGTCATTGGGTCATGATAGTAGAGCCTTCATAAATGGGATTAGTGGCCCTTTTAGGAAGAAATACAACACAATTCTTTTCCTTAGAAAGAAGGTAGCCATCAAACTAGGAAGAGGGCTCATATTAATATCTGCTGGTATCTTGATGTTGAGCTTACCAGTCCCTGGAACTAGAAGAAAGAAAATCTGTTCATTGGTCTTTGGTAGTTCATTATGACGGTCCAAGCTGAGACCTTGCAGAGGCATTTGCCTTCCTTTTTTTTCTTTCTAAAGACAGATTTCTTTCTTTGTGTGTAGTCCTGGCTGTCCTATAACTTCACTCTGTAGACCAGGCTGGCCTCAAACTCAGTGATCTGCCTGCCTCTGCCTCACAAGTGCCTGGCTGGTATTTGCCTATATTTGTTGATCATTTTATTCCTAAAATATATTTGATATCTGGAAATGGATTTTTTGGAGTTTAAGTAGAAATTTTTTTAAAATATGAATAACCAATCAACAACATTTTTTTTTCCATAAGTGACATCTAATCATTGAACTTCGTAGAGTGGCTCACATTGCACTCACATTGAAAGAATAACTTTCAACCATGTGAACAGTCATTACAGTGAGATTAAGACCTACTGTTCAGTAACTGTTTGAGACTTGTTCTGTCATAATTGTTCTGTGGCTTTTGACTGCTTTTGTAAAGGTAAGTTCAAGACTGATAGTGTATGTTCTGGCTTCCTGTGATCTTCAGGGAGCAGCCTGGACTGTTATGAATGATGATACTGCTGGAGATTGTATGACACTACACTGTAGCTTCAGCTCTGTTCCAGGGGCTCTGAGACTGCTCACTTTATGACCTATTCTAAAGATGGAATAGTGCCTGGGTAGCACTTTGTTATATCTCTTCCCATCTTTTATACACATTTCCTGAAATTTTAAAAGTATATTTCTGAAATGCAGATAAGGTTTGTTTGTTTGTTTCTTTCTTTGTTTTGTATGTGGGGTAGAGTGTATTGTGTTAGGGAGAACTACTTGGTAAAAAGTATAAATAGGTAATTTCTTGAGATCAGTTTCTTAAACTATGACATATAGCATCTAGAAATTATAAAACTGAACCAGGGACTCAACTACTACTTGGTTCATTGATCTGTACTACTCTTGAAAAGATAATATTAATAAGAGATTTTTAGATACATGAGGTATTATGGTATAATTTGATATTCTCCAATTTACTTGAGGTCAGAGAAAGAGAAAATGAACTTAAATTATACCATGGAGGATTTAGTTGGGAACTGTTTTCTTGAGTACAAGAGCTGTTAAATCAATGCTTGTCTTTATCACCAAGAAAGAGAATTAGCTTCTCTAAATGTCTGAAACATGCAATACATTTTTCTCTGTAATTACTTAGGGAATAGTATTTCCTAAAGGGTGACCTAGATTTCTGCATTGTATTTTTATATACCAAGATGAGCATTTAATAAACCTAATCCCTAATTTAAAACCATTACAGGACAGGTGTGAAGCCATTTCTCTGCAGAGTTTAAAATAATACTGTCAGCTGTCTAGAAAACAGTATTATATGTCACAAAATGGCATGGCCTGTGGCAGAAATTGGAGTGGTTTTTCTTTAGTTTTAACTAAAAATTACACATCTGTTTTATAAGTAATTCTTTTGGAGTGGATTATGATTTGTAGTTCATTGAAATCTCCCTTCCAAATAATAGGTTTTGGTCATTTTGGGTTCTATTTCAGTGTGCAGCTTTTCATTTTAGATGATAATTTCTTGGTCAGTTGTCATGTTACCAAAGCATTAACTTATATTCTACTTATACTTTTGTTGGAGGTTTCCCATCACCATATGGGAAGCTGCAGAGGAGAGAGGGAAATTGAGATTTGTTTTTGTTTCTTTTGGGATATAACTAACCATCATCTGAGATAATAGCATAGTAGTGTATAATTATATGCAGTATGCTGTGTGCGTAGGTTATCCTGTGACACATTCACTGTTGATTGATGTCAACAATAGAATTTTAGATTAGATGAAATACTGGTCTTGACTGATGGTGTTACGCCCAGGTATTAAAAATAAGATCTTATTTAAGTTATTTAAATTTTTTTCAGAAAATAATAGATTGTTGTATTTAAGGTTTACTGTTATAGAAATTCATACTTTTCATTTTTGGGTTAGTGATAACCCCTTTCTTAAAAAATTATTTACAGTATGCCCCTTCAGAATGACACATAGCAGAGAATATAGTCGCAAAGACTGTTACATATCTGACACAGATTACAGGTGCTGTTACTTACTGTATAATCTTTCATTAGCCCAATTTCATGTGTTTATAGAGTGAAGGATTATTCCACAGTTAAGCCTATTAGGCCTTTAACTTTGAGTCTCCTGAATATTTTACAATTTGTGTTTCTAAATTGATGGTACATTAATTAATATAAATAGTTTGTATTTTCTATTTGGGACTACAATTTTATTTAAAAGTAGCAAAATTCACAAAAGACAGCACATTATCAAAGCAAGAGAAACACTGGATTAATAGTAGAAACTGGTTTGTTATACTTTTGTTTAAACATGGTTGCCTTTGGCTGAAATGTGTTTTATTTTTATTTTATTTATTGTTTTCTTTTACTGAAAATAGATTTTTTTCATACAATACATTCTGATTATGGTTTCCCCCCTCCTATTCCCTCTCAGTTCTTCCCCATATCCTCAGCTTGTCTGTCTTTTCTTAGAAAACAAACAAACAAGCACCTAAGGAATAATGATAACATAAACCACACACTTTGCTCACACAGGAATTCCATAAAAACACACAACCAGGGGGCATAATATATACACAAAGGACCTATGAAGTTATTGGCTTCATTTTGTGTTCGCCATTTACTGCTAGGCATGGAGCCTACTATTAAGTGTGTTTTTTTTTTTTTCCCCAGTGACACTCCCTTGGAGAAAACTTTTCATTTGCAAGAGATTATCATTTGGAGCTAGCTTTTTGGTTAGGGGTGTGGGCATATGTCCACATCTCCTCTCAGTTCTGGGATACCATCAGGTGTAGACCTGTGCAAATCTTGTGCATGCTGTTAGAGTCTCTTGAGTTCATATGTTCATGTTATACATCAGTTATGCTGTTTTAGAAGGTTTGTTTTTTGATGTCTTCTGTCCCCTCCAGCTCTAACATTCTTTCTGCTTCCTCTTCTGAAGGGTTCCCTGAGCCCTGACAGGATGTATTTTTTGTGGAACACAAAGCAAGCATATCTAAATACATCCTGTTTAGGGCTGAGTGTTTCAAGGTCTTTCACTCTGCACGTTGTCTGACTGTGGATCTCTGTATTTCTTCCCATCTGTTGTAGGAGGAAGCTTCTCTGTTGATGGTAGCAAAGCACTGACCAATGAGTATAACGAATGTAGGAGTCATTTTTTTGCTATGTAGAACAGTAGTATTTGGTCTTACCCTAGGTCCTTGGGCTATTTAGTTTCCAGTTCTTGATCACTCAAGCAGTGTTGGGTATGGTTTCTATTTTGTGGAAGTAGGCTTCATATAGGTCTCTTGGGGGCAGAGCTTTCCAGGGTGAAGATTGGTGGGATTTCAATTCCTGAGCTTGGCGTGAGTCAGGAATTGGTGGGATTTCAAGCAGGCTTTTTACTCTGTAGAGTGAAGGTTGGTCACCTGCATCCGGAGGGGTTGGAGCTAACCTTTATGGCCATTAGAGTGTTCTGTGGGCAGAGCCTAATGGTTGGAAGTCCTCAGGGGCAGGGCCTGGCTTCCTTTGAGAGCTTACAATATCCACATCTAAGTGAACACATAGCATATTTGTCTTTGTGGGTCTGGGTTACCTCACTCAGTGATTTTCTTTTCTACCTCTATCCATTTATCTCTGAATTTTATAATTTCATTTTTAATGGCTAAGTAATATTCTACTGTGTATATATACCACAATATCTTTATCCATTAATCTGTTGATGGACATATAGGTTATTTCCAATTTCTAACAATTATGAGTAGATTAGCAATGGTCATGGTTGAGCAAGTGTCTCTATAGAGAATGAAGTATCTTTTGGTTATATGCCCAAGAGTGGTGTAGCAGGATCTTGAGATAAACTCACTGTTGTGTTCTGTTTCTTACAAGTTAAAGAGAATGAATATGTTGAGCAGGAATACAGCCTGTAGGAATATTAACAACTATAGTTAAGTCTTAGTTAAATTTAGTAGGAGAACATTTTCATAACATATTGGGGGCTTATCATTAGTAGAGTATGTAGTTACTTGTTTTTTATTAAAAATGAAAGCATTTTTAGAAAAATAAAACAATCTTTTTAGCTTATATTCTATTCTACAAATCTGTCAGACATTAGTTAGTGATATTCTTTGTGGAACCTAAGATAGTACCTGAAATATAGAGTGTTGTTTAAGATCACAGGGCTTTGGATATAGAGAGATTTACTTTACAAATACAATTTCTACATTTAACAAAAATGTGTGTCTTCACATCTTTAAGTCTTGATTCCTTACACCTGTAAATGAGAATAGTAGTTTCTGTTTGATAAGTTTAAAGATTAAATGAAATACTATGTTGTATGAAAAGCAATGGATGTTTTATATGTTGGAAGCACTCAATTTTTATTTCAGTGTTAATTGTAGTTTTTTAAAAGCATGAAATATGCAAGCTTCCATCTGGATGATCACAAATTATAGTCCATTAGTTCTAAAATAGATATCCTATGAAACTGTCAGGGAGAGAATGATTTTTAGGAAATCCTTTGTCACTATCTTATTCTCCCCCTCCCTATGTGCTGGGGGAGGGCCATTTATTTAACAAACTTTAAAATGATAACTATGGCATATTAAGCTGGCTATTGTTAATTTTCTCAAAGATTGAGCCAGAGGCACTGCTCAAGAAGTTGTTAGTGATTCCGTTATGATCTTTGGCCATATTACATCTGGAAACAATTATATGCATAAAAGGCAGGGAACTGAATCCACCTGGCTTAATCCCTGTTTCTCTGCCTTTGAAAGTCGTGCTTTTCTAGCTTTGGGGAACTCTAGCTTGAAGAGGCCGTGTTGCAGAGCTTAGGAGTATTTGATTTATTGTGCTCACTTACAGACACCTGGGTGGGTCTGGCCATACCTCTCCTACAGATAGCCTTCTGATTGGTGTTCTGCTCCTTGTTTTGTCAAGTTAGTTGACAAAGGAAAAATCATAGACTTCTCCTAGTTAAAACCTTTAATCCTTTCTCATTGTTCTGAGTGAAATCCAGTCTCCTCCAAGTTTACAAAGTCTAGGTGATTTGACTCTGGCCTGCCTTGCAGATTTCATCATTTATGTTTCCTGTGCTCAAGGCTTGTTCCTCATTTCTTCACCCTCCCTGCCTTTCTTTTCATAAGCCATCCAAGTTCATGTCTTCTGTAGGACATGCTTTTCTCCTCGGTCTTTGCTTTCTGTTAGGTCTATTTTGTCACTCTCATCTTGTCCTAATAGTCATCTTAAAGTTACTGCCTTTGGCAACTCAATCTCAAGGAGCCACTGAGGCCTTTGTGTGGTCATTATGTTCAGTCGTTTATGTGGTCTTATTGTCATCTAATACTGTTTTTTGTATGCCTTTCTACACTAAAACTAAACTTCATGAAAATTAAGGATATCATTACCTGCATAATGGATAAAAGCCTATTCATAAAGATGGTTGAAACTAGAAAGAAGTGTTTGTGGCCCAGAATGTTAGTCAGGAAAATGATTTTCATTCTTCTAAAAAATTGTTTGAGGACTTCCTACATGCATACAACATGAAAAGGGTTTTCCTCGGGGCTGGAGAGATGGCTCAGTGGTTAAGAGCACTGACCTTCCAAAGGTCCTGAGTTCAAATCCCAGCAACCACATGGTGGCTCACAACCATCCATAACAAGATCTGACTCCCTCTTCTGAAGTGTCTTAAAAATAAAACAAAACAAAGCAAAAAAACCTTTACTTTGTTGAAGGGGTCTGCCGAGCCATAGGCGGAACAACAATTTGAACCACCCAGTACCCCCAGAGCTCCCAGGGACTAAACCACCAACCAGTGAGTACACATAGAGGGACCCATGACTCCAGATGCATATGTAGCGAGGATGGCCTTGTTGGACATCAAAGGGAGGAGAGGCTCTTGGTCCTGGAAGGCTAGATGCCCCAGTATAGGGGAACGCCAGGACAGGGAAGCGGTAGTGAATGGATTGGTGAACAGGGGGAGGGGGGATGGGCTAGGGGATTTTCGGGTGGGGGGGGAACCAGGAAAGGGGACAACATTTGAAATGTAAATAAAGAATGAATCTAATAATAATAAAAAAAAGGAAATGGTTTTCCTCAATATAGAAAAGGTATCATTAGATGTCCTAAAGGCCAATTTGTCCTCTGGATTTCACCTTAGCGAATATTGCCAGTGGGAGTTTCTTAGAAACTTCATCACAGTTATATTA
Organism: Tokudaia tokunoshimensis; assembly: GCA_036184795.1. Taxonomy (NCBI): domain Eukaryota; kingdom Metazoa; phylum Chordata; class Mammalia; order Rodentia; family Muridae; genus Tokudaia; species Tokudaia tokunoshimensis. The sequence goes on from BTHU01000014.1 coordinate 64,750,874, forward strand.
TGCTTGGTCATGTTTGAAACAAAATATAGATTTCATGTCATTTTTTAGATTACATAAATAGAGAAATTTAGAATGTTTACTGTTTCCTAATTTGATTTTTTTTTGCTAAAAACCTGTACTGTACTTTGGTTTTATTTCCAAGATTTTAATTTTTGTTCGTATTGAAATATAGTTTTAATTTCTCTTCAGTGCTTTAGGCAAGATTATAACAAATACAATGAAAATTTGGGAATGTTAACTTTTTAAAGATTGATTTAAAACTCAGTCCATGCTTTATAATTATGTACCATCTTAATTTATCATTTTCTCTCTTTAATCTGTTACGTTTTCTTACCATCTGATCCATCAGCTTGCTTCTTCCCCAGCTAGCTCACATTCTGAGGTGGACAGATTGTAAACAGAGTTAACAGGGGTTACATGGGAGCTGCCCTGAACCTGATTTATAGCTTCTTGGTTAGTGGTGGTAGGGTGGTTATCAGGAACATGTATTGGGGGCAGGAATTACCATGCGCCAGCATAGAGTGGATGGATGAATGATTTCTGCTCTTAAAGATATTAACCAGATCCTTTCCCAAATAAAGACTAATAACTCAGAATTTTAAACAATCTTCATGACAGATGAGGGCATAGAGAAGAGTGCATCAGGACTATTTAACAATGTTGAGTGTATATTCTTCCTAACAGTGATTGATTATTCCTGGAGTACTATCTGCCCAGGAAGTGATGTTTTATACTGGGAAGTTGAAAGGTTACATTTTAACATACCCTATAAGTTGTTCTCTGTATTCAATGGACATGTATTAGAAAAATAAGTGCATTTGAAGTTAAAAATTGTAGTCATGCTCTCAATAAAATTATCACAAGGCTTTTAAAAGCCTTTTCTTATTGTTAATAAATGGTGAGAAATGGCTGTATAGAATTATAGAAACATGTTTACTTACATTGTAAATCCTTTGAGGCTTTGAAATTCTTTTATCTGGACAGTAAATAGGTGAGACTACTAAATAGTTAACATTTGATTCTTACCCTGAAGGGTTCTTTCAACTCCTATAAAATTTATCAGCTACAGTATTATAGCAAGGACAGTTATTTCAGAGAGCTGTAATTTATAAAGCATAAATAACTCTTTTAAGGATTTGTGAAATTCATTCTGTTTATACTTATAAACTGAAGCCTTCTGCCCCTTTGCTCATTTTTTATTACTTTGCATCTTTTTAATTTTTTATATTTTTAATATAACAATTCCAGAACACCAGACCCAGGCGTTAGTTTAGATAGACATGCTGCTTCTATTCTCATTGCTTTTTTCTTTACAAGTGCAGTTTTAAAGCACAGTTGTGATTATTTGCTCAGTAGAAGCTATTGGAAGAAAGTACATGAGTCTAGATGAGAAGCAGCTCTCTGTCCCAGGTCTTTACATGTATACAGCACTTCAGGGAGTGTTGGCCTCATTTCAGTTTACTTGGATGAGTTCTATTTCCAAATGTAGTATGTAAACATGCCTTCAGATTGGTATGAGAATATCAAATGACTACTGCTTTATAGCCATAACCAAAATCTGTTTTTTACCTGAAACCTACTTCAGTGATGGTATTTTGTTATTTTGTTGTGGTTTTAGATACCTTGCTTCAAATCATTTTGACTGTGTGAAAAATTACCTAGTTGAAGAAATTATATGTGTTTAGTTTTGTTTTCTTTGTTTTGGGGAATTGTGTAATCATTTGAAAAATTAGTCTATACCTTTATGGGCCCATGGAAGCTCAAGAGCCCTTTGGATCCCCTGGGGCCTGGAATTAAAGGCAGTTGTGAGCTGTCTGATGTGGGTATTAGACTGAACTGTCTTCTGGACGAACAGCATGTGCTCTTAACTGCATAGTCAACACCTATGCTCTTTTTGTTTCTTTTATGATATGCCACTGATTTTGAATTTTAAAAGAAATTATTAAATATTGGATTAATATGCTGTGTTCAGTTGATATCCCTGAGATCACTGCTCTTTCTGAAGGGAAACATAGGAGTGTGGATCTTGTGGAGAGGGGAGGTGGGAAAAGGAGGGACTGGGAGGAGTAGAGGGAGATGAAACTGGTTTGGATGTAATATGTGAGAGAAGGATAAAGAAATATTAAAAACAGATGTAAGACAGATTTCTTTGTGAAAATGTGAGTTGACGATTTTAATGATAAAAATTAGGCCCCTTTAATAGTTTATTATAGTTTGTATTTGTACTAAGTATAGGACAAATCTAATTTAATTAAAGAAACTGGTGATCACAAACCTATTTTTTTTTTTAACTTGGTGTTGTGATTTTTACTGTACTGTGTAACCTTGGGAAATTGAATTAACCAATTTGAGTCATCTTTATAGATGAAAAAAGAGGGGTGAGGAGGTTGAAGAGATGGCTCAGCAGTAGAGAAGTCTTGCTGCTTTTATGGAGGATCTGTGTTCTCTGGCAGCTAATTTCTTTCTTAAAACACAGTTACAATTGACTTATAGTACTCCTCAGACTATCCTCCTTCCACTGGCCATTTTCCAATTTCATTGCTCTTATCTCTTCATTTTCCCAAATTCTTAAAACACATAGCAGCTAGTAATCATCTGTAACTGCAGTTCCAAGACGCTGGCAGCATTCTCTGAACACCATGGACACCAGGAACACACCTGGTGTATACACATGTGCAGGCAAGCATTCATATACATAAATAACTCTAGAAGCATTAGAAGAGAGGAGAGAATAGCACCACTGATCTAATTCCTCAAACCCTATGTAGTTGCCATTTGTCAGATTGTGTAATTTTTTTTTATCCTGAGATTTTAGAAGACTATGATTTTAACTTAGTGTTGTAGGCAAACAAGCACCTTTTTGCAGAGATGATTTTTTCCTTTTCTTTTTTTCCCCTCCACTCATCTCCCTATTACCTATCACCCCAACCCCCAATTTGTGTCTTCACTCATCCAGAGTCTGCACTTAAATCTGTTCTATTTTCCTCTCTCAAGGAGATCCATAGACTCCCGCCTCTTTACCTAACCACTCTGGGTCTATGGATTGTAACTTGATTATCATTTACTTAGTGGCAAATATCCACATACAAACAAATACATATCACCTTTATCTTTCTGGGGCTGGTTTATCTCAGGATGATTTTTTTCTAGTTCCATTCATTTGTTGCAAATTTCATGATGCCACTTAAAAAAATAGCCAAGTAATACTCCATTATATAAATTACCACATTTTCTTTATCCATTATTCTGTTGAGGAGCATCTAGGCTATTTCCAGTTTCTGGCAATTATGAATAAAGCTGCAGTGAACATGGCTGAGTAAGTGACTTTGGGGTAGGATAGACCAACCTTTGGGTACATGCCCAGGAATAGTTTAGTTGGGTCTTGAGGTAGATCCATTCCCAACTTTATGAGGAATCACTATATTGATTTCTATATTAGCTATACAAGTTTGCTTATACAATGGAGGAGTGTTCCTCTTGCTCTGCATCCTTACCAGAATGAGCTGTCACTTCTGTTATTGATCTTAGCTATTCTGACAGGTGTATTATGGAATCTCAAAGTACTTTTGCTTTGCATTTCCCTGGTGGGTAAGGATGTTGAACATTTCTTTAAAAGTTTCTCATCCACTTGAGTTTCTTCTATAGAGCATTCTCTGTTTAAATCTTCACTCCATTTTTTTTTTTTTTTTGGTTTTTCGAGACAGGGTTTCTCTGTGTAGCCCTGGCTGTCCTGGAACTCACTTTGTAGACCAGGCTGGCCTCGAACTCAGAAATCCTCCTGCCTCTGCCTCCCAAGTACTGGGATTAAAGGCGTGCGCCACCACCGCCCGGCTTCTTCACTCCATTTTAAAATTGGATTATTTATATATTTCTTGGTTTCAAGTTTCTTGTTCTTTATATCTTTTGGATATTAGTCCTCTCTCAGATATGAAGATGGTAAAAACTCTTTTCTCCATTCTGTAAGTTGCTGCTTTGTCTAAATGACAGTGTCCTTTATCTTATAGAAGCTTTTCAGTTTTATGAGGTTCAATTTATTAAGTGTTGATCTTAATGGCTATGCTATCAGTGTTCTGTTCAGAAATTCATCTACTGTGCCAATATGTTCAAGGCTATTCCTCACTTTGCCTTTTATTAGGTTTGTGTGTATTTGGCTTTATGTTGAATTGAGTTTTGTGAAGGGTTGTACGTATAGGTCTATTTGCTTTCTTCTCTATGCAGATTTCCACCTTGATCATGAAGATGCTTTCTTTTTTCCATTGTATATATCTGACTTTATAAAAAATCAGATGTCCACAGGTGTTTGTATTTATGTCTGGATCTTCAATTTGATTCCGTTGATCATGATCAACATGTCTCTTTATGCCAATACTATTATTTTTTTAAAACTGTAGCTCTGTAGTTCAACTTGAAATCAGAAATGATGAGACCTCCAGCAGTTCTGTTATTGTTCAGGACTATTTTAGCTATCCTGGACTTTCTGATTTTTCCATATGATGTTGAGAATTGTCCTATTAAGATCTGCAAAGAATTGTGTTGGAATGTCAATGGGGATTTCATTGCAGATTGCTTTTGGTAGGGTGGCCATTTTTACTAGGTTAATCCTACAGATCCATAAGCATGGGAGTCTTTCCATCTTCTGATATCTTCTGTTCTTCTGAGACTTGAAGTTCTTGTCATACATGACTTTCACTTGCTTGGTTAGAGTTACACCAAGATGTTTTATATTATTTGAGGCTATTGTGAAAGGTGTTGTTTCCCTGATTTATTTGTCAGTCCACTTTTCATGTTGTATAGAAGGACTAATAACTTTTTTTTAATTTAATTTTGTATCCAGGTACTTTGCTAAAAGTGTTTATCAGCTGTAGGAGTTCCTTGATAGAATTTTGAGGATCATTTATGTGTATTATATTATCTTCAAATAATGATACTTTAAGTTTTTCTTTTCCTATTTGTATCCCCTTGATACCCTTCAGTTATTGCTCTGGCTAAGACTTCAAGTACTATATTGAATAGATATGGAGAGAGTGAACAGCCTTGTTTTGTTCCTGATTTTAGTGGAATTGCTTTGACTTCTTTTTTCTTTTCTTTTTTTTTAAATTGGATATTTTCTTTATTTACATTTCAAATGTTATCTCCTTTCCCGGTCCACCCCCGCCACCCGGGAAACCCCCTATCCCATCCTCCCTTCCCCTGCTTCTATGAGGGTGTTCCCCTACCCAACTCACTCCAACCTCCCAGCTTTCGAATTCCCCTACACTGGGATATTGAGCATTCACAGGACCAAGGGCCCTCCCATTGATGCCCAACAAGGCCAAGCTCTACTACATATGTGGCTAGAGCCATGAGTCCCTCCATGTGTACTCTCTGGTTGGTGGTTTAGTTCCTGGGAGCTCTTGGCGGGGGTGGGGGATGGGTCTGGTTGGTTGATATTGTTCTTCCTATGGGGTTGCAAACCCCTTCAGCTCCTTCATTCCTTTCTCTAACATTTCCATTGGGGTGCTTTGACTTTTCATTTCATTAATGTTTTTTTGGCATCTAATCAGATGATCATGTGTTTTATTCCTTTCAGTTTGTTTATACAATGGATTAACTTTATCAATTTACATATGTTGAATCATACCTGCATCTCTGGGATGAAGCCTACTTGATCATGGTTGGATGACCTTTTTGATGTATTTTTGGATTCAGTTTGCAGTATTTTATTGAATATGTTTGTAGCTGTTCATAAAGGAAATTGGTTTGTAATTCACTTCCTTTGTTGGGTCTTTATGTGGTTTGGGTGTTAGAGTAATTGTGGCCTTGTTAAATGAATTGGTAATGTTCCCTTTGTTTCTATTTTGAAGAATACTTCAAGGAGTATTGGCATTTACTGTTCTTTGAAAGTCTGGTAGAATTCAGCACCAGAACCATTTGTTCCTACACTCTTTTTGGTTGGGAGACTTTCAATGACTGCTATTTAAGTAGCTACTATAGGTCTGTTTAAATAATTTATCTGATTTTGATTTAACTTTGGTAAATGGTATATATCTAGAAACTTACACATGTCTTTTAGTTTTTCCAATTTTGAGGTTTTTAATGTGTGTCTTGAGTCTCTTGATTTCCCAGATGTCTGTTGTTATGAACAGCTTTATTTGTGATTTTGTTTACTTGGATATTCTCTTTCTGTCCTTTACTTGGATTAGGTTTTTTCAGTATTACTAATTTTCTTAAGAAACCATGTCTTTGTTTCATTGCTTGCAATTTTCTTCTATTATATTGATTGCAGCCCAAAGTTTGATGCCATCTAGTCCTTTGTATGTGATTTCTACTATTTGTTCCAGAATCTTCAGGTATGCTGTTAAGTTACTAATATAAAATATCTCCAAATTTTCTATATAGACATTTATTGTTGTGAACTTGCCTCTTAGAACCATCTTTATTGTGTCCCATAAGTTGTTTTTTTTTTGTGTGTATTTATTTTTATTCAATTCAAAGAAGTCTTTTTCTGTCTTGACCCATTATTCATTCAGTAGTGAGACTTGCTTTGTGTCTGAGTAAGTAATCAATTTTGGAGAAAGTTCCATGAGGTACTGAGAAGAAGGTATATTCTTTTGTGTTGGGGTGGGTGAAATGTTCTGTAAGTATCTATTAGGTCCGTTTGGTTTATAATGGCTGTTAGCTCCAGTTTGGTTTTCTCTGTTTACTTTTTGTCTGATTGATTTGTCCATTGGTGAGTGTTGGGTATTAAAATCTCCCACAATGTGTGTGTCAAGGTCAATATGTGGTTTAAGCTGTACTAGTATTTCTTTTACAAATCTAGGTGCCCTTATACTTGGGACATAGATATTAAGAGTTGAAATGATATTTTTGGTGGAGTTTTTGGATGAGTATATAGTTTATCTCTTTTAATTTGTTCTAGTTTGAAGTTTATTTTGTTAGATATTAAGATCTCTAATGCCAGCTTGTTTCTTAGGTTCATTTGCTTAGAATATTTTTTTCTGTTTACTCTGATATAATGTTTATCCTTAATGTTGAGGCCTGTTTCTTGGATGCAGCATCAGGATGGAGCCTGTTTTTGTATCCATTCTATTAGTCTATGTCTTTTTATTGGGAAATAAAGGACACATTTATAGGCAGTAACAGGCAATTCTGCTAAATTTATGTTTCTTCTTTTTCTTGTCTTTCTGAGCAATGCTAAGGCTTGAACTCAAAGTCTGATGCATGCTAGATAAACATTCCACCATTTCATTGTTCATCTAGGCGGTGCATATATAGTTATTATGTAAGGATTAAAAAAAACCCAAGCTGATTGTTGAGTATCTTTGAAAAATGTAATGATTAAAATGTTGGCTATAATTAATATTTGGAAATTAAAGCCTTTTCACTTGTAGAAGATTTTTTTTTAATTTTAAAAAATTAAGTTGTGGAGGTGATGCAACTCTGAATTGTGAGAGCTGTTGTACTTTTGCTGTGGATTTTTATCTCAAGTTTATTTTGGTATTCAGACATGTGTCTAATGAAAAAAAAAGATGCTGCACAAACCACTGCTTGAGCCTGAATGTGCTTCTGTGTTTGGTTGAGTTATAAATGTTATTTCTGGCTGTGTCCTTCATACTTAGCTCTTCTTACAACAAATGGAAAGTCTTTAATTGTACCTAAGGGAATAGTTAATCCACAGTGGACATATGGTGGACAAAAGCTGACTCTAGTAAATGGAATAAAATTATAAATGGTAAAGATGTAAGTACCCACAAAGTCTGGCAGTTATAACAGATCATGTATTTGAGATTAGCAAGTTTTGTGTGAAGAATAAATTCTCCTTTAGGCATATTTATGTTGTGTGTATGCATGGGCATGGGCATGGGCGTGTGTGTGTGTGTGTGTGTGTAGTAGTAGTATATAGCCTGGTTAAAAATCATCTCCACAGTTATGTATAAATCATGTCTATTTTGTGCTGTTATGCTTTGAGATGTGCTTTTGATTCTAAAAAGAAAGGCTGATGATCTCACATTTCTGTAAAGTGACTGCTCCTTGATTGGGAGCATTAACCTAGAACAGCTCTTGGACTTTGTGGGTCTGAGTATTTGATGTAGTATGGTCTCCAGTGAAAGGTTAAGTATTAATGGAAAATGGTCACAGTCCTTTTACTTAAAGGAAACATGTTACTTGTAAGTTTTCTTTTGATTTTACCTTTACAGTTACACTGAATGTCTTCATTCATTTAGTCATCCATAAAGCAAATATTGTTCCACATGCAATGGATAATAAGTCTTTTTAGGACTTCTTGTGTGGTATGTTACAGATCATTAACTGCAAGTAACCTCCTGACTTGAGGGACGCCTGGAAGCATCATTATAGTGAAATAAACTTTTCTTTAGTTATCACTATAACATACTGATTTATAGCAATGTTACAAACTGCTACTATGAACATATATTCTCATTATTATTTAGAGAAGAGTAGAGAATGATAGTCTACTGTTGTAAAAAATATGTTTTTGACAATGGAAAAATGTGACTATAATTGTAGTCTCATTTTGTTTAATAATTAAGGAACTAAGAATGCTACAAAAGCTGATGTTCTAAAATGTGTTCAGCTTTTTTTGATGTTATACATATCTTAAGAACATGTTCTAAAATCTCCATAATTTAAAATACCTTTAAATTAAGCATCATAGAAAAGAACTAGAAAGATTTGTGTAATTATTTAGTAAAGCCAATGCATGAAGCACTACTTCTGAATACAATTTAATATTTTTATTGAATATATTCTTCATTTACATTTCAAATGTTATACCCCTTCCCGGTTTCCCCCCTCCCCCAAAACCCCCAATCATCCTCCTACCCCTTGCCTCCAATAATGTGCTCCTCCACCCAACCCACTCCCATGACCCACACTAGATTTCTCTACACTGGGGCCTCTATTGAGCCTTCACAGGACCAAGGACCTCTCCTCCTACTGATGCCCAACAAGACATTCCTCTGCCAGTCTTTTGGCTGGAACCACGTGTACCCCTTAGTTGATGGCTTAGACCCTGGGAGCCCTGGGTTATCTGGTTGGCCAACATTGTCGTTCTTCCCATGGGGCTGCAAATCCCCCACCCCCAGCTCCTCCAGTCTGCCCTCCAGCTCCTCCATTGTGAACCCCACCCTTAGTCCAATGGTTGGCTGCTAGTATTCATCTCTGTATCTGTAAGGCTCTGGCAGGGCCCCTCCAAAAGACAACCATAACAGGCTCCTTTTGGGACATACTTTTTGTCATTCATAGTAGTTTTGAGGTTTGGTGACTGTTTATAGGATGAATTCCCAGGTAGGACAGTCTCTGGGTGGCCTTTCCTTCAGTCTCTGCTCCACACTTTGTCTCCATAGTTGTTCCTGTGATTATTTTGTTCCCTTTCTCAGAGGAACCAAATCACCCCTACTTTGGTCTACTTTCTTCTTGAGCTTCCTGTGGTCTGTGAATTATAACATGTTTATTTTGAGCTTTTGGGCTAAGATCCACTTATCAGTGAGTGCATACCATGTGTGTTCTTTTGTGATTGAGTTACTTCACTCAGGATGACACTTTCTTGTTCCATCCATTTGCCTAAGAATTTCATGAATTCATTATTTTAATAGCTGAATAGTACTCCATTGTGTATATATACCACAATTTCTGAATCCATTCCTTTGTTGAAGGACATCTGGGTTCTTTCCAGCTTCTGGCTATTATAAATGAGGCTGCTATGAACATAGTGAAGCATATGTCCTTATTGCATGTTGGAGCATCTTCTGGTTATATGCCCAGGAGTGGTATAGCTGAATCCTCAGGTAGTACTATGTCCAGCTTTCTGAGGAACCTCCATACTGATTTCCAGAGCGGTTTTACCAGCTTGTAATCCCACCAGCTTAAATTTTTTTTAAATACTTAAAATATAATTATATTTTTTCTCCCTTTCCTTTCTTCTCTCCAGTCCTTCCCATGCATGGTCCCCCAAATTCATGGCCTTTATTGTTAAATTAAAAATATATTTTATGTTTGATGTATATTCCTAAATACATAAATATAACATGCTCAGTCTATAATGTGCTTGTAAGCATATAATTTCAGGGTTGATAACTTGTCTATTCAATACAGCAGGTCATGAAATCTGCTCTTAGGAAACTTAAAATCTTATACAAGTATATCTTTTAATGTTAGTGAAATACTTTCACAGCAAGACTTTCAATGTACAAAAGAAAGACAACATTTAAGTTAGTTGTATTGTATCACTGGGAAGAACAAAAATCTGAAAAAGTTAAGGAAAAAATTTAAGGCTTAAGAGAATAGTAGAGTTCAGAACTGTGTTTTTTTAAACTTTCCTGATGTTGCAACCCTTTAATACAGTTAGTTACTCATGTTGTGGTGACCCCAACCATAAAATTGTTTTGTTGTTACTTCATAATGGTAATTTTGCTACTGTTATAAATCATAATGTAAATATCTGATATGCAGGATATCTGATATGCAACCCCAAAGGAGACTTAACCCACAGGCTGAGAACCACTTCTCTAAACCTTTGATCTCCATTACTTCTCAAGTATAGGAATTACAACCATACATCATCATTCCTATTTTTACTATTCTTTTTTTTAAATTAATGATTTTAGTAAGTGATAAAATAATGGGCTTCATGACATTTCATACATAAATATTACTATATTTTGTTTTTATTTATTCTATTGGCTAGTTAGTGCTTAGGAAAAGAGCAAGGAAGGACTCTTTCTTGAGGTTCTTGAAGGAAGTTTGATCCTATCATCCCCTTGACTTTTGGGGACTATGACAGTTTCTGTTGTTTGAGGCAGTAGTTTGTGTTACTTTGATATGACAGTCCTAGGAAGCCAACAGTCTGGTCTTTAGCTGGGAGTAAGAATGCTTTGCAATCTCATGTGGATATTTTCATTGTTGAGAATGGGGTTATCCCCAACTCCCCTTTAGAGACTGTCTCTCAATGCAAAGTCAAATTGACATCAAAGCATTTCTTCCTGTTCCCATCCTTCTCAGTGCTGAAATTAATTACCTGTGCTCACCCCGTACACCTAGCACTTAGGCTCCTTTTTAATACACACAGCATGTCTTAGAGATTTCTGTCTTTATACTCAAGATTTGGTTCTAATTTTCTTATCTTTAACAACACCCAAAAATGATTTTTTTCAGATGAGATTTATTTATGTATATTCATTGTACATAGTGCTGCATTTCATGAAGTGAGTTTCTTTCAAGTGTATCATATATTTTGACTTTATTGATTCCCATAACTTCTCCTTCCTTCTCTTTTCGTCTTCCTTTCTTCTGACCTTCTGTTAGCTATTCTTCTGTTATCATCTCATGAGCATATATGTACATATATGATCATATATACACAGTCTGTGATTTACAAATGAGAGAAACATATATTTATCTTTCTGACTATGGCTATTTAATAAAATGCTGATAACATTTTCATACCATTGGCTTGTAATTTGTATGAGTTAAGTTTAAAATCCTTGTTATTGCCTTCTTTTGTATTTTTTTTTATTTTATGTGCATTGATTGGTGTTTTACCTCCCTCTGTGTGAGGGTGTCAAAATTCCCTGGAAGTGGAGTTAGAGACAGTTGTAAACTTCCATATGGGTGCTGGGAATTGAACCTGGGTCCTGTGGAAGAGCAACCTTGCTCTTAACTGCTGAGCCCAGTCCCTTATTGTTGCCTTTTAGTTGGATTTTCATTTTATTAATTAGCATCATTGATTTAATTTTTTCACAGTGTTTTTTTTTTTATTTTCTATGTTTTTTTATTTACATTCCCAATGATTTCCCCTTTTCTGGTTTCCCCATCCCTGAGAGTCCCATAAGCCCTCTTCCCTCACCCTGATCCCCAGTCAACACCCTCCTGCTTCTCTGTTCTGGTATTCCCCTACACTGCTACAACCAGCCTTTCCAGGACCAGGGGTCTCTCCTTCCTTCTTCTTGGAAATCAATTGATATGTGAATTGTGTCTTGGGTATTTCGAGCTTCTGGGTTAATATCCCCTAATCAGTGACTGCATACCATGTGTGTTCTTTTGTGATTGGGTTACCTCACTAAGGATGATATTTTCCAGTTCTGACCATTTGCCAAAGAATTTCGTTAATTCATTGTTTTTAATTGCAGAGTAGTATTCCATTGTGTAAATATACCACATCTTCTGCATCCATTCCTCCGTTGAGGGACAGCTGGTTCAACTGGAGGTCAGCATGCAGAAGAATGCAAATCGATCCATTCTTATCTCCTTGTACTAAGCTCAATTCCAAGTGGATCAAGGACCTCCACATAAAACCAGACACACTAAAACTAATAGAAAAGAAACTGGGGAAAATTTCCTGAACAGAACACCAATAGCTTATGCTCTAAGATCAAGAATTGACAAATGGAACCTCATAAAATTACAAAGTTTCTGTAAAGCAAAGGACACTGTCAAAAGGACAAAATGGCAGCCAACAAATTGGGAAAAGATCTTTACCAACCTTACATCTGACAGAGGGCTAAAATCCAATATATACAAAGAACTCAAGAAGTTAGACTCCAGAGAGCCAAATAACCCTATTAAAAAATGGGGTACAGAGCTAAACAAAGAATTTTCACCTGAAGAATATCGACTGGCTGAGAAGCACCTAAGAAATGTTCAACATCCTTAGTCATTAGGGAAATGCAAATCAAAACAACCCTGAGATTTCACCTCACGCCAGTCAGAATGGCTAAGATCAAAAACAGTGTTTTATCTGACTTATCTTGTAATTTGTTTTGTCTTCCTTTGTCTTCTATAGATCAAATAATTTTTGTTTTTTTAAATTGTTCCTCCTGGAGACTTGGAATTTTTCCTTTTTAAAGTATATTTTCTATTGTCGAATTATAGGCAACTTAATGTTATGCTTATAATATATTTCAACAAAGAGTACTCTTTAAAATTTAACAATATTAACAAAATTATCATTAAATTTAAAATTTATTAATTTATTCCAGAATTTCATCAGCAGCATAAATGAAATCTGCAGCCCTCTACCACAATCAGTAGTTTTATATCTTTGCTATTTCCTTGACATGGTTTCATGTTAGGTTTTTACTCTGATTTTACAATATACTTTGTTTCATGGTCACATATTACTAGCTTTTCTTTCTTTGTTTTTCTTTTTCTTTTTCTTTTTTTTTTTAATGTAGTCCCTGCTGTACTAGAATTCACTATGTAGAAAGACTGGCCTCAAACTCACAGAGATCTGCCTATGTGGTATATATAAACACATGCATGTGTACACACATACATGTAAAAATAATAAGTCTTTTTAAAAAATAAAATGAAAAACTGAGATGCTACCTTTGACTATTCCTTCCACATTTTTGCTCTCATGGAGTTTAGAAGATTTTAAAAAATATTTTGTAGTACTAAAACTTAGTATATTTAGATAAAACAGTGAATGCATTATGGTTCATATATAGCTCTTAGTCTTTAAAACTTTATTATTAACTCAGAAAAAAATTATCTTTTCCTCTTCCTTCCAAGCACCTATTAGGTAAATATTTGAGCTTCTTCATGTATTTTCAACATCTCTTAAATAATTTTTCATGGTGATTAGCTTCTTAGATTTTACCTTTTTCTTCAGGATTAATACAATTTGTATCAAATCTATTTTATTTTTTAGTCTCTGGTATTCTGGAAAATATTAGAAAAATTACATTTCAAATTTCTAAGAATTTCCTTTGGTATTCTTATCTATTTTTGCTTCATTTTATTTATTTTTAAAATTTTTTTTTATTATTTTCTAAGTTTTTTTATTTACATTCCAAATGATTTCCCCTTTCCCATTTCCTCCCTCCCCGAAAGTCCCATAAACCCCCTTCCCTCCCTCTGTTCCCCATGAACCCCCTCTCGCTTCTCTGTCTTGGTATTCCCCTATATCCAGTCTTTCCAGGACCAGGGGTCTCTTCTTCCATCTTCTTGGAAATCTATTGATATGTGAATTGTGTCTTGAGTATTATGAGATTCTGGGTTAATATCGCCTTATAAGTGACTGCATACCATGTGTGTTCTTTTGTGATTCGGTTACCTCACTAAGGATGATATTTTCCAGTTCTGACCATTTGCCTAGGAATTTCGTGAATTCATTGTTTTTAATTGCAGAGTAGTATTCCATTGTGTAAATATACCACATCTTCTGAATCCATTCCTCCGCTGAGGGGCATCTGGGTTCTTTCTAGCTTCTGGCTATTATAAATAAGACTGCTATGAACATAGTGGAGCATGTGTCCTTATTGCATGCAGGTAAAGCTTCTGGGTATATGCCCAGGAGTGGTATGGCCCGATCCTCCGGGAGCGTCATGTCCAGTTTTCTGAGGAACCACCAGACTGCTTTCCAGAGTGGTTGTACCAGCTTGCAATTCCACCAGTAGTGGAGGAGTGTTCCTCTTTCTCCACATCCTCGCCAACAACTGCTGTCTCCTGTGTTTTTGATCTTAGCCATTCTGAATGGTGTGAGGTGGAATCTCAGGGTTGTTTTGATTTGTATTTCCTTAATGACTAAGGATGTTGAACATTTCTTTAGGTGTTTCTCAGCCATTAGATATTCTTCAGGTGAGAACTCTTTGTTCAGCTCTGTACCCCATTTTTTAATAGGGTTATTTGGCTCTCTGGAGTCTAACTTCTTGAGTTCTTTGTATATATTGGATTTTAGCCCTCTGTCGGATGTAAGGTTGGTAAAGATCTTTTCCCAATTTGTTGGCTGCCGCTTTGTCCTTTTGACAGTGTCCTTTGCCTTACAGAAACTGCAATTTTATGAGGTTCCATTTGTCAATTCTTGATCTTAGAGCATAAGCTATTGGTGTTCTGTTCAGGAAATTTTCCCCAGTTTCTTTTCTATTAGTTTTAGTGTGTCTGGTTTTATGTGGAGGTCCTTGATCCACTTGGAATTGAGCTTAGTACAAGGAGATAAGAATGGATCGATTTGCATTCTTCTGCATGCTGACCTCCAGTTGAACCAGCTGTCCCTCAACGGAGGAATGGATGCAGAAGATGTGGTATATTTACACAATGGAATACTACTCTGCAATTAAAAACAATGAATTAACGAAATTCTTTGGCAAATGGTCAGAACTGGAAAATATCATCCTTAGTGAGGTAACCCAATCACAAAAGAACACACATGGTATGCAGTCACTGATTAGGGGATATTAACCCAGAAGCTCGAAATACCCAAGACACAATTCACATATCAATTGATTTCCAAGAAGAAGGAAGGAGAGACCCCTGGTCCTGGAAAGGCTGGTTGTAGCAGTGTAGGGGAATACCAGGACAGAGAAGCGGGAGGGGGTTGACTGGGGAGCAGGGGGAGGGAAGAGGGCTTATGGGACTTTCGGGGAGGGGGAACTGGGAAAGGAGAAATCATTGGGAATGTAAATAAAAAAAAATAGAGAATAATAAGAGAAAAGAAAGCAATTGAATGCTATGTGGGGCTTAATAGGCCATCCAAATAAGAGCTCTCAGTTATTGCTCCAGTACCATGCCTACCTGCCTTTGGCCATTTTGCTCCCTACCCTGTATTTTCATGGACTCTAGCCTTCTGAACCTGTGAATCCCAAATTAAATGATTTCTTTATAAGTTGCCTTGACCATGTCTTATCACAGCAATAGATGTAGAACTAAGACAGGATCCTTGGATATATTCATAATTGCTGTTCTGAAGTCCTTGTGCTTTTTGTGGGGTTTGTTATAAT
The DNA here is from genome assembly GCA_036184795.1 of Tokudaia tokunoshimensis. NCBI lineage: Eukaryota > Metazoa > Chordata > Mammalia > Rodentia > Muridae > Tokudaia > Tokudaia tokunoshimensis. Next base: position 64,766,593 of record BTHU01000014.1, read on the forward strand.
AAGGTTGCTGACTCATGCAGAAGACATATTTTCTTGGTTGCCCACTTGCTTTTTCCATTTTGATCTAGGCATCTGGTGATATGATATAGACTTGTGGTATTTTCTGGTGTAGGTATTTGGTCCTGCCTTTGTTGGGTGGTTGTTCTGTTCTTTGATTGCTGTTGCCCAGCCTGGATTCTAGCCAAGTTGTGGTCATTGTAAGGTCTCTAATAGAGAGCATTCTGAGGGTTGGGTGTGAGACAAAAGAATGTAGGTAGAGCAAATGGAATGGCTGAAAGGTACATTTGGAGAGAACTAAGGTAGCCCTGGGTTCACCCCATGAAGCCAAAATGCAGGAGGTTTAAGGTTGGCTCTGAGGACTGTATGTGGCGTTTAAAGTAGAGAATAGTCCACACATGCTTTATAAAGTCTAAAACATATAGATATCTGAAGTATTTCTACTTGAATGGAAGGGTATCCTGGGACTAGGAAGCTCAGGAACCACACAGCTCTTAGGGGAGAAAGTGTCCCAGTGGAAGGGCATCCTGAGACAAGGGAGCTCAGGATCCACACAGCTCTGAGAGGAAGCCTCCTCAGCAGAGGTATTGCATCTCCCAGGAAAGGGTCTCCCCAGCTGAGCTCAGGAGCTCAGGAGCCTCAGCCCCACTTTTTCTCTTTCATTTCTTCTCTTCATTGCTTCTTTCCTTCTTTACGTCTTCCAATGAGAGAATCACACTAGACAGCCAACCTCATGGAAGAAAGAAATTTATTGGAGGGTCTAGGGTGTGGAGGGATTAATCCAGGGATGGCTGTCCCTTGCTCCTGGGAGCAGACAGCAGGGAATTGGACAAAGAGGTAGTGCTTATATAGGATTTCTGAGAGGGCGGAGCTTCTCAGGCAGAGATTTCCAAAGTGAGGATTGGTGAGATTCCAAGTCCTGAGCTTGAGGCAGGGGTGGGGGTGGGGTTGGGAGTGGGGCATTTAGGATTGGTGTGTTTTCCTGTTCAGAAATTTGTGGGTTTCCTGCGCAGGGATTCCTGGGTTTTGGTGACCTTTTTTTTTATCACTGCCATTTTCCTCATTGGGCCCATGGGTTAGAGTGGGAAGTCATTCCTTGTTGTAGCTAGCTTTTGCTGAGGTGCCATCTCTGTGGGGCTGCTGGGGAGTGTGAGACGGGAGCTGGAGAGGAACTGCTGCCACTGTGAACAGCTTCTGTGGGAAAGCTCCTGTGGTGGTGGTTCACTAATGCTGTAGGCTGAGGCAGGAAAGAAGTGCCACCATGGACAGTTCCTCATTCTGGCAGTAGGCTGAGGCAGGAAAAGTAGTGCCATTGTTGACTGCTCCTCAGGGCAGATGAGGCAGTATGCCACTGTAGATAGCTCATGTGGAGGCTGCAGTCTGAGAAGATATGGTGCTGTCATTTTGACAGAAGCCCCCATTTTGTACTGTTCCCCTGGGACATTTACTGCAGCGACTGGGGTGGGAAGGAGGGACCTATCTCCTCATTGATGTCTTTTTTTGGGACAGAGGCTTTTGTGACTATCAAAATAGTCACAAAATATTGTGAAATATCAATAAAGAAAAAAATTCCCTCATTTTTTGCATAGAACTAACTTGTTTTTAATCTGTTTCCCCTGGTATTATTGTTTTCATTCAACGTTTTTATCTCATATTATCATGTAGAATTTTCTTTTCTATTTTTTTTAAAAGTTTCTTGGAACTCACTCTGTAGACTGACCTTGATCACAAATCCATCTGCCTCTACCTCCAGGGTGTGCGCCACCTCTGTCCAACTTGCTACCATGTAGAATTAGGAAATTGTTTTGAAGAGCTACCCCAAATTTTTGTTGATTGGATTTTCTATAATTTACTTATCTTTGTGTTTATGATTACTTTTTAATTAAAATATTTACAATGCTTTATAAAAGGAAAAATGAGTTTCGGTGAATATTAGACTTCTGGAAACTGAGGAAGTGAGAAAATTGTCTGTTTATTGAAAAATTCTCATTACTATTGGTACCTGAAAAGCTATCATAATTATTTGTTGTAAATTCTCATAGTGTATTCTTCCTTTATTCTTCAGATAGGTAAAAATTAGGAAAAATGTGAATCACAATTGAGTATTTCCCCTTTAATTGCTTCCCCATGAATACAACATTCACTATGAAATTTGTAAGTGCTATCTATAAGTACTGATTGTATTTCTGACTTAATAGAAGTTTGTTAGCTTTTCTGAATATTTTTCTTGTGCTACCCAGTAAAAGACATCTATTATAAGACAATGACAGAACATGATTACACATTAAGAAAGCTACTAACTAAAAGAACTGTGGTTTTCAGAAGTTTCTTTAACTTCCTGTCTATTCCAAATAAGCTGACAGCTTTCTTTAGCTTCTTTTTGGTGTAAACCCACATGTTTATTATTTCAGCTTCAGGGAGCATATTGCATTTATGAGCTAGGCTACTGGGATTTCATGCTGAGCGAGGAACATTGTGTGCTATATTTGAATCTATTTCTCAGAGTATGTAATTTCCTAGAAGACATCTCAGTAAGAGAAAGACTGCTGATGTTAAGTCAGATATTCTTAAACTGAGATTTTGGCTCTGTGTGTCTTCTGAGTAAGAACATTTAAAATCTTTTTAGCAAACCATCTTTTCTTTTCAACAAGAGTTCAAATTGCCATTCCCAGTCATGTATGTTCTATGCAAAACACTAACTTTTAAAAATGAATGTGGAGTTTACAAAATTCTTGGTAATGACTCAAATACATGTTTAAAATTATCTATAATTTGGTATTATCCAAAAACATAAAGGGGCTACTTGGTTTTAAGAAAAATGTAATAATGTGGCAGGTGACTGAGCAAAAAAGTTGTAATTGTTAAAACATATTAAGTAAAATCGTACCTTTTATTTTCTTAGAACAGTTTAGATTTCTTTTATTTTATATGCATGAATGTTATGCTTTCATATGTATATATGTATCATGTACATCCATGGTGCTTGTGGAGGTCAAAAGAGGGTATTGCATTTTCTGGAACTGAAGTTCTGGACAACTATGAGTCACCATGGTAATGGGCATTGAACCTGGGTTTTATATAAAAACAACACATGCTCTTTTTTTTCCAGTTGTTTGTTGAATTTATTCATAATTAATTAATTAATTAATTCACTTTACAGCTCAATTGCACCCCCTCCATCGTCTCTCTCCCTCCACCCCAAATACCAACCCACCATGACACATCAAGTCCCATCAGGACTAAATGCATCCTCTCCCACTGAGGCAAGACAGGACAGCCCAGCTAAGGGATCCTAAGGCAGGCAACAGAGTCTGAGTAAGAGACAGCCCCCACCCCAGTTGTTGAGGGACCACATGAAACACATGCTCTTGCATGCTGAGCTATCTCTCTGGCCTCTACCCATTTTATTTCCTAAAAAAACTTTCTGATTTAAAACTGAACAACATCAAAGATGGTTAGTATAATTTTGCTTCTGCCTTTATACAGACTTCTTCCCCACAATGCCGTTTATAACCAGAGTTATAATTTGATATGCTAATATACTGGGTGGAACTATGAACTGAAGGTTTTGCAGAGGAGAGTATATTTATGGCTTGAAATTGAGTTGCCTGTTTCTTCAGGATATCTTCTTTTAAAGCACTAAAATCACTGATCAATATTCTATATGTTTTATGAGTTAGTAAAACTTAATTTTTGTACTTACTCTTAGGTTTATTCAGGAATTAATTTTTCTTTTTCAAAATGATTGTTTTTGTTTGAAATTACCTTTTGCCTTTTCTGTAAATAAATGCATTATTTTCTTTAGAAGAGTCACTTTTTTAACATTTGTCTTATTTATTCATTATACCACACCTTACCATTCAACTTAAGGACATTCTGTATCAGAGCTCAGCCTTGTTAGAATTTAAAATTGACTTGATTAAAGGCATTTTAATTATTTAGAAACATAATTGTGTACTACAATTCAGTTATTGTGTATGTAGACATCTTCACACATTGTTTTCTCTTGCTTTTTTTAAATTACTCCTTCACTTACTTATTTATTCATGAGTGCCTCACACATAGCATAATGATAGGAGAGACTGTAAACCAGAATTAGAGTGATGTACGTTGTACACACAGCGAAGAAGTATAGGATGAGTAAACCTGCTGAATTTTGGAAACCAGCTGGATTATAAGAGGAACATACAACATTCTGTCACAGCTAGAATATGAGGTTTAAGGTAGGAAGAATTTGTATTTTATTATGAGAACTATAGAAAGCCATTAAAGGTATTTTCAGCAGTAGTGTAAAGCAAAAGTCAATAAACTATGACCTATGACTCTTTTTGCTTTACTTACTTTTTTTATGAGTCACTAAGAATATTTTTACATGTTATTTAGAAAAAACTTAGTAGGATATCAATTATGATATCCAAATGATAAAAAATCAAATGTTAATACTCATAAAGAGTAATATTGGAAGAGATCCACACTTAGCCTGCTCATAGGATTACTTTTTCACTAAAATAGTTATTCCAAAGAATATAAGATCCACACTCTCTCCGCCTGTTCTCTCCAGGCCCTCTTCTTTGTCTATCTCTCTGTCTTCTCCCCTTTCCACGTGGTCATGGCTTTTCTTATCCATTTTCTCTTCTTTCATCTTTCTATCTCTTTTCTCTTTCTATTTTCTTAATAATAAAACATCAAAGCTATGGGCCACCTCTTATTAAACTCACCACGCTGAGCTAGCTGGTACCCGCCGTCTGAGACTCTAGGATTCAGCTAAGCAGACAGTCTGAGCACAGGTAACATGCAGAGAGATCCTAGATCTCTCTGCGCCCCTGTGCGCCATGCGCGGGACCTGGCCGCAGTGTGGCTGCCCGCTCCCGGTTAGGCCGAGGCACGCGTGCATCTTGCCTGCTTCCCCCAAACACCCCCCCCCGCCACCCCCACCCCCCCCCCCCCCGCGGAACCGTGTCTGCCCGTGTCCTTTGCATGTGTACGCTGCCTTGGCCCTAGAGCGAGGCCCACGCGCTGCTGGCCCAGCCTGGCGAGTGCCTCTGTGTCTGCCCGTGCCAGGCCCCGCGCCCCCTTTTCTTTTTTTTCCCACAGATGGAGCCCAACTTTTCATCTCCTTTCCAAGAAAAAACAAAGGGAGAAACCATCTTTCTGAGCCTGCTGCCTCATGGCAAGCCAGGTCCCTCCCCCCACCTGAGACTCAGCTCCGGAACAACTAAACAATGCTTCTCAACCTAAGATTTTCTAGCTCCTTTATCTAAATACGTATTTCCTTTTCTAAAGACTCATTTCTTTCCCTATACACGCCTAAAATTTTTCAACTTTTCTAAAATTTCTTTTATACTTCCACAGATCCAATTAACTGTACTAAATAACAACCAATCTTCCTTTACAGGTCTAACATAATTTCCTCCTTAGCCACCCAAAGCAGACCCCGGCTGGGATTCTGCTCCTCTGTTGTTTCGCTACAGGTTTACCTCTATACCTTGCCTGCTGCCATACATCCAACAGAGAGTGCCACCTCCTGAGACCCACATACAACAACAGGGCTGCCTTCACCCCATCTGACTGAAGACACCCCAAGACACGCGCTGAAATCTGCAGACACACTACAGGCTTGAGACCTTCCAGCTATAGACGAACTCTCTTGCCACAGCCAAATGACTGTTGAACTTGGGAGAAATTATGTGATAGGAAAACAATGTCTATCTAGATTATCAATTGATTGCTGTTTAAAGCTACTTGCTGTTTACCCTCAAATTGTACTATCGATTCAATCATACCTTGTCTTCTCTCGCCTCAACCTCTTTACAACTCTTTCTTCTGATACCTCCACCCCACCCAAAATTTTCCTAATCTGTGAACAGGCAGCCTGGTTCCCAGGTGGAGCAAAGGACTTTGAACCCCGGGACCCGGTAGGGGGTGGCTTCTACCTACAACCTTGTGGGTGGAGCTTCCACCTGCATGGGACGGTAGGAGTTCAGTCACCGCCCCCTAGAACCTAGCTCCTGCCACAGTTACAGCCCCCCCCCCCACACAGGTCAGTGACCCCTCTCCCTTTAAAAAAAAGGGGGGGGGAGATGTGGGACCTTAATGAGACGTGTGGCCACGCCCCAGGTTCTAGCTTGACTCCGCCTAGGCAGTCACCTGCCTGCAGCCACACTGTCCCCGCCTCCTGGTCACCTGACCGCCCAACTCTCTCTCCCCGCCTGTTCTCTCCAGGCCCTCTTCTTTGTCTATCTCTCTGTCTTCTCCCCTTTCCACGTGGTCATGGCTTTTCTTATCTATTTTCTCTTCTTTCATCTTTCTATCTCTTTTCTCTTTCTATTTTCTTAAAGCATCAAAGCTAAAAAAAAAAAAAAAGAATATAAGATCCACAAAACCTAAACTATTTATAGTCTGGTCTTTTATAGGAAAATGTTTGCTGAGACTTGGTCTAAATGTAATTAGAAAATTTTGGAGAGATTCGTACCAGATAGAAAGCAGTCTCAACTTTATGTTGTTTATAAAGAACCCACTTAAACATTAATGCAGATATAAATAGGTTTAAAAAAGTAAGGAATGTATGATGGAGTGATAGTTCAGTAGTTAAGAGCATGGGATACTTTGGAGAGGAGGCAGGTTCAGTTCCTAGCAACCATATGTTTGGGTTACAGCTGCAGGTAACTCCAGTTCCAGGATATCTAATACCATCTTCTGACTTTAGCAGGTATGTATGTGGAACACAGATACCTGCAGGTAAAATAATTACTTTCATACACACAAAAACTGAGCAGTGGTAGTAAATACCTTTAATCCCAGCACTTAGGGCTAAGAATTACATGGTTACTTAATCTCCGTATGGTAACTGGTGTGTCTTTTCTTTATTAGTTGGTATTCAAATAGAATCTATTCATGTGATGAATAAAAAATAAAGGTAGAAATTTTGTGGGGAAACTTTCAAGCCGTGTTGTGAAGAAAAGCTTAACTATAGTTTTCTTCCTTTTTAAAGATTTGTTTCATTTTATATGTGGTATGTATGTATGTTGTCAATAAGACCCTAAAGACATAACATACTTGAGTCCTAGAACATGGAAAAAAAAATCAAGTTGGTATTGACCTAGAACCATCATCCCTACTGATTAACTTTCATAGTGCTGGAAGGTGCTTTTCACATTAATGGAGGAGAAAAGTAATTATCACTCACCCAGCAGTGAACCTTGTGAGCTACGGTAATGACCTGGCTGGCAAGACATTTTCATTGATATAGTAGTGGCACATATGCTGTGGGAGTCACCAACCATTTTCTGTTTAAATTTAAGGTCTGCTTCACAAGATGGAACTCATGCCTGGCATAGAACCAGTAGTTAGGTAGATCATAGGCTTTATGGGAAAGCCTACTGCTATGAAGAAGCTAATGGGACATAGTAGTAAACTGATTTCTACTGAGTTATCATTATATTATGCATATATTAGTGCATCTTTCAAGCATCAGAGAAGATTTTCTTTGCCAAAGGGTAGATTTAAAAAAAAGGCATAACAATCTTAAATATGTATAAACCCTCAAAAACATGAGAATTACAAATAAATGCTGATAGAACAGGAAGAACAAAACAAATCCACCATTGTATTTGATCACTGCCATCTTTGCATAGACTGACAGAACTCAGACAATCAGTAGACATGTTGATGGCCTGAATAACACCAGCCATCTGAACCCATTTTTTTTTTTATAGTACATTCTAAACTGGATGTGATCACTCACTCCTGTAATCTCTATACTTGGAAGGCTGAGGCAAAGGGATTGACAAGAGTTTGAGTTCAGTTTGGGCTAGAGAACAAGACCGACCCTATCTTCAAAACAAAAAACAAACTAATAAACAATGAATGAAGGAAAAAAAAACTTTGTACATCATAACTTAATTGATGCTGCTTTCAAATTCACACAAGGTATTTATCATGATAGGAAATGTTCTCAACTATAAAGAATTAGCAATGAGATCTCCTTTTTGGCACTTCACAAATCATTTTAATGATTATTCATATTTTATATAAACTGGCTAGAATGATTTTTATTTGCAAAAAAAAAGGATATGATAACCATAGTAAAAGATTCAAATGTGGAAAATGATAAATTTGTTCTGTGACAATAATGTAATTAAAGTAGGAATCAGTACTAGAAAAATATATATTAGTGCACCAAATCATTCAGAAATTGAGTAGTTCACTTCAAAACAGGCTATTGAAGAATAGGTCAATATAATAAGTAAATAAATAGAAAAATACTTTGGTCAATCAAAACATTGTACCAAGGTTTGGTGTCTGCAATTAAAGTAATATTTGAAGAAATATTAACACTAAGTCTTTTGTTTAAGGAAATAAAGGCTTTGCAAACCAATGATTTGTTTTTACCTTAAAAATAAAAATAAAAAGTAAAACCATAAGGAAGAGAAAAGTGAAAGTTAAGAGCTGAAGTTTAAAAAAGAAAAAGAAAGAAAGAAATGGGGCTGGAGAGATAGCTCAGTGGGTAAGTGCACTGATTGCTCTTTCAGAGGTCCTCAGTTCAATTTCCGACAGCAACATGGTGGCTCACAACCACTGTAATGGACTCTGATGCCCTTTTCTAGTGTGTCTGAAGAGAACGACATTGTACTCAGATGTATGAAATAAATAAATCTTTTAAAATGGAAAAGAAAGGAGAGACAAGGAAGGAAGGAAGGAGAGAGAGACAGAGAGAGAGAGAGAGAGAGAGAGAAAGAAAGAAAAGAGGCTTAGAGTCATAAAGCTTTTACTGCAACAACCATGGTGACCTGAATTTAAAGAAGAATAGAGCTACAGGTATCATAAATAAAAGATGGAAGTCAAATCTTCAGTCATTATCTTCAGATATTAAGAGTTGTGTAAAGGACTAGTATGAAAGGCTTACATTTATTGTTCAACAGTTTAAGTGAAATGAAAGATTCTACTACAGTTATAGATTACTGGAATTCACTGAAGTAGATTATGAATGGTAAGTTCCAGTTCCACCCATTTGCCTAAGACTTTCAAGAATTCATTGTTTTTAATAGCTGAGTAGTATCCCATAGTATAAATATACCACATTTTCTGTATCCATTCCTCCTTTGAGGGACATCTGGGTTCTTTCCAGCTCTGGCTATTATAAATAGGGCTGCTATGAACATAGTGGAGCATATATCCTTATTACAAGCTGAAGAATCCTCTGGGTATATGCCTAAGAGTTGTATAACTGGGTCCTCCAGTAGTATTATGCCCAATGTTCAGAGGAACCGCCAAACTGATGTCCAGAATGGTTGTACCAGCTTGCAATCCCACCAGCAGTGGAGGAGTGTTCCTCTTTCTCCACAACCTCTCCTGCACCTGTAGTCTCCTGAGTTTTTGATCTTAACCATTCTGACTGGTGTAAGGTTAAATCTCAGGGTTGTTATGATTTGCATTTCTCTAATGACTAAGGATGTTGAACATTTCTTTAGGTGCTTCTCAGCCATTTGATATTTCTCAGGTTAAAATTCTTTGTTTAGTTCTGTACTCCATTTTTAATAGGGTTATTTAGTTCTCGGGGGTCTAACGTCTTCAATTCTTTGTATATATTGGATATTAGCCCTTTGTCGGATGTAGGGTTGGTAAAGATCTTTTCCCAATTTGTTGATTGCTGTTTTGTCCTATTGTCCTTTGCCTTACAGAAACTGCAATTTTATGAGGTCCCATTTGTCAATTCTTGATCGTAGAGCATAAGCTATTGGTGTTCTATTTTGGAAAATTTCCTCTGTGCCCATGTGCTCAAGACTCTGCCTCAGTTTCTTTTCTATTAGTTTCAGTGTGTCTGGTTTTATGTGGAGGTCCTTGAACCATTTGGACTTGAGCTTAGTACAAAGAGATAAGAATGTATCGATTTGCATTTTTCTGCATGCTGACCTCCAGTTGAACCAGCACCATTTTGTTGAACATGCTGTCTTTCCACTGGATGGATTTACCTCCTTTGTCAAAGATCAAGTGACCATAGGTGTGTGGGTTCATTTCTGGATCTTCAATTCTATTCCACTGATTTACCTGCCTGTCACTGTACCAATACCATGCAATTTTTAACACTATTGCTCTGTAGTACAGCTTGAGGCTTGGGATACTGATTCCCCCAGAGGTTCTTTTACTCTTGAGAAGAGTTTAAGCTATCCTGGGTTTTCTGTTATACCAGATGAATCTTTGAATTGCTCTTTCTAACTCTATGAAGAATTGAGTTGGAATTTATATGGAAATTGCATTGAATCTGTATATTGCTTTTGGCAAGATGGCCATTTTTACTATATTAATCTTGCCAATCCACGAGCATGGAAGATTTTTCCATCTTCTGAGGTTTTCTTTTATTTCTTTCTTCAGAGACTTGAAGTTCTTGTCATACAGATCTTTCACATGTTTGGTTAGAGTCACACCAAGATACTTTATATTGTTTGTGAATATTGTGAAAGGTGTTGTTTCTCTAATTTCTTTCTCAGCCTGTTTATCCTTTGAGTATAGGAAGGCTACTGACTTGCTTGAGTTGATTTTATATCTGGCCACTTTGCTGAAGTCGTTTATCAGCTGTAGGAGTTCTCTGGTGGAGTTCTTTGGGTCGTTTAAGTATACTATCATATCGTCTGCAAATAGTGATAGTTTGACTTCTTCCTTTCCAATTTGTATCCCTTTGACCTCCTTTTGTTGTCTAATTCTCTAGCTAGAACTTCAAGTACTATATTGAAAAGGTATGGAGTGAGAGGGCAGCCTTGTTTAGTCCCTGATTTTAGTGGGATTGCTTCAAGTTTCTCTCCATTTAGATTGATGTTAGCTACCGGTTTGCTGTAAATTGCTTTTACTATGTTTAGATATGGGCCTCGAATTCCTGATCTTTCCAAGACCTTTAGCATGAAAGGATGATGAATTTTGTCAAATGCTTTCTCAGCATCTAATGAGATGACCATGTGGTTTTTTTCTTTGAGATTGTTTATATAGTGGATTACATTGATGGATTTCCTTATATTGAACCATCCCTGCATCCCTGGGATGAAGCCTACTTGATCGTGGTGAATGATCATTTTGATGTGTTCTTGGATTCGGTTGGCAAGAATTTTATTGAGTATTTTTGCATCGATATTCATAAGAGAGATTGGCCTGAGATTCTCTTTCTTTGTCGGATCTTTGTGTGCTTTTGGTATTAGCGTAATTGTGGCTTCATAGAACGAGTTGGGTAGTTTTCCTTCTGTTTCTATTTTGTGGAATAGTTTGAAGAGTATACGTGTTAGGTCTTCTTTGAAGGTCTGATAGAATTCTGCACTAAAACCATCTGGACCTGTGCTTTTTTTGGTTGGAAGACTTCCAATGACGACTTCTATTTCTTCAGGGGTTATAGGACGGTTTAGATGGTCTATTTGATCCTGATTTAATTTTGGTATTTGGTATCTGTCAAGGAAATTGTCCATTTCCTCGAGATTTTCTAGTTGTGTTGAATACAGGTTTTTGTAGTAGGATCTGATGATTTTTTGAATTTCCTCAGTTTCTGTTGTTATCTCTCCCTTTTCGTTTCTGATTTTGTTAATTTGGATACTGTCTCTGTGCCCTCTGGTTAGTCTGGCTAAGGGCTTATCTATCTTGTTGATTTTCTCAAAGAACCAACTCCTAGTTTCATTGATTCTTTGTATGGTTTTATTTGTTTCTACTTGATTGATTTCAGCCCTGAGTTTGATGATTTCCTGCCTTCTACTCCTCTTTGGTGTATTTGCTTCTTTCTGTTCCAGGGCTTTCAGGTGTGCCATTAAGCTGCTAATGTATGCTGTCTCCCGTTTCTTTTTGGCGGCACTCAGGGCTATGAATTTTCCTCTTAGCACTGCTTTCATTGTGTCCCATAAATTAGGGTTTGTTGTGCCTTCATTTTCATTAAATTTTAAAAAGTCTTTGATTTCTTTCTTTATTTCCACCTTGACCAAGTTATCATTGAGTAGAGCTTTGTTCAGCCTCCATGTGTATGTGGGTTTTCTGTTGTTTTTGTTGCCATTGAAGACCACCCTTATTCCATAGTGATCTGATAGGAGGCATGAGATTAGTTTGATCTTGTTATATCTGTTGAGGTCTGATTTGTGACCAATTATATGGTCGATTTTGGAGAAGGTACCATGAGGTGCTGAGAAGAAGGTGTATTCTTTAGCTCTAGGATGAAATGTTCTCTATATATCTGTTAGTTCCATTTGGTCCAAGGCTTCAATTAGATTCACTGTGTCCCTGTTCAGTTTCTGCTTTCCTGAACAATCCATTTCAGAGAGTGGGGTGTTGAAGTCACCCACTATTATTGTGTGAAGTGCGATGTGTGCTTTAAGCTTTAGTAAAGTTTCTTTTACGAATGAGGGTGCCCTTGCATTTGGCGCATAGATATTCAGAATTGAGAGTTCTTCTTGGTGGATTTTTTCCTTTGATCAGTATGTAGTGTCCTTCTGTGTCTTTATTGATGACTTTAGGTTGAAAGTCAATTTTATCTGATATTAGGATGGCTACTCCAGCTCTTTTCCTGGGACCATTTGCTTGTAAAATTGTTTTCCAGCCTTTTACTCTGAGGTCGTGTTTGTCTTTGACACTGAGGTGTGTTTCCTGCATGCAGCAAAATGCTGGGTCCTGTTTAAGTATCCATTCTGTTAGTCTATGTCTTTTTATTGGGGAATTGAGACCATTGGTAGTAAGAGAGATTAAGGAATAGTTTTTATTGCCACCTGCTATTCTTGACGCTATCTTTATGTTTGAGTGGTTATCTACTTTTGTGTTTGATGCAAGAAGGTTACTATCTCGTTTTTTCCAGGGTGTTGTTTCTCTCCTGTATTGGCGGTTTCCACCTATTATCCTTTGCAGGGCTGGGTTTGTGGAAAGATATTGTGTGAATTTGGTTTTTATCATGGAATATCTTGGTCTCTCCATCTATGGTGATTGAGAGTTTTGCTGGGTATAGTAGTCTAGGCTGGCATTTGTGCTCTCTTAGTGTCTGCATGAGATCTGCCCAGGATCTGGCTTTCATAGTCTCTGGTGAGAAGTCTGATGCGATTCGGATAGGTCTTCCTTTATATGTTACTTGGCCTTTTTCTCTTACTACTTTTAATATTATTTCTTTGTTTAGTACATTTGGTGTTTTGATTATTATGTGACGGGAGGTATTTCTGTTCTGGTCCAGTCTGTTTGGAGTTCTGTAGGCTTCTTGTACATTTATTGGCGTCTCTCTTTAGGTTAGGGAAGTTTTCCTCCATGGTTTTGTTGAAGATATTTACTGGCCCTTTAAATTGCAAATCCTCACTCTCATCTATACCTATAATCCTTAGGTTTGGTCTTCTCATTGTGTCCTGGATTTCCTGGATGTTTTGGGTTACACATTTTTTGCATTTTGCAATTTTTTTGACTGTTGAGTCGATGCTTTCTATGTTATCTTCAGCACCTGAGATTCTTTCTTCCTTCTCTTGTATTCTGTTGTTGATGTTTTCATCTATGACTCCTGATTTCTTCCCAAGGTTTTCTATCTCCAAAGTTGTCTCACTTTGTGATTTCTTAGTTGTTTCTACTTCCTTTTTTAGATCTTGGATGGATTTGCTGAGATCCTTCACTTGTTTGTTTGTATTTTTCTGTATTTCTTTAAGATATTTTTGCATTACCTCTTTCAGGATTTCTGCCTGTTGACCCAAGTTCTCCTGTATTTCTCTATGCGATTTTTGTGTCTCCTCCTCATGGGCTTCCATCTGTTGATCCATAGTCTCCTGCATTTCTTTAAGCAATTCTCGTGTTTCCTTTGTAAAGGACCTGTTGATTCATTTCTTTAAGCGATTTTTGTGTTGCCTCCCTATGGGCCTCCATCTGTTGACCCATATTCTTCTGCATTTCTTTATGCGATTTTTGTGATTCCTTTGAAAGGGCATCCACCCGTTGATTCATTTCTTTAAGCGATTTTTGTGTTGCCTCCTTATGGGCCTCCATCTGTTGACCCATGTTCTCCTGCATTTCTCTAAGCAATTTTTGTGTTTCCTTTGTAAGGGCTTCTACCCATTGATTCATGTTCTCCTGTAATTCTTTATGAGATTTATTTGTGTCCTTCTTGAAATCCTCTAATAGCATCATGAAAAGTGATTTTAAATCCAGATCTTGTCTTTTGGGTGTGATGGGGTATCCAGGACTTGCTGCTCTTAGAGAGTTGGGTTCAGATGGTGCCATATTACTTTGATTTCTGTTAGTAACGTTCCTACGTTTGCCTTTTGCCATCTGGTTACCTCTGATGTTAGTTGGTCCTGCTGTCACTGGCTGTTGGTTGGACCTCCTGTGAGCCTTCAAGGCTATCTCTGATCCCCCTGGATTACCGGGATTCCCCTGGCACCGATTTCTGGGGTCTGCCCTGCTCCTGAATGACTTTGGAGCCCTGATGTGCCTTGCCCCAAGTGATGTTATATTGGGGAATCCCTGCACATCCAAAGGCTCAGTGTAGTAGATTCCTGGAACAGAGGTCGCCAAGGGGAGGTTGGTAAGCTCCCGCCTGTGCTGGTGCGCTCTCTCCCAGAGTGGGGGTGAGGGGGTCTCTCTGCAGGGCAGATGTCCCACAGCAGAGCTGGCGTGTTGGTGACCGCAGACCTGCCCAGCTCTTGGGAGCAGGGATCACACAAGCTGGCTGAGACCCAAGAGATATTATGCTTGATTGTCTCTGTGTCTGGAGGTTTGAGTTGTCCTGTTGTCCGAGCAAAGATGGCGGAATGCACTCTGCACTCTTTTGGTGCAGATCTCGGGACTCCTTCTAACCGTGGGACTCCCTGCAGGGCAGATATCCCCTGGCAGGGTAGGTGCACAATGGCTGTTGTGCTACCCAGCTCCTGGGTGCAGGTGGAGCCCTGGTGGGCTGTGTCCCAAGTGATGTTATACCTGGGTGGTCTCTGAGTACCTGGCTGTATCCGTCTCTCTTGACCCATATTTCATTCAATAGTTAACTGTTCAGTCTCTATGAGTTCGTAAGCTTTCACCAAGAAAACCTTTCACCTAAGATTTGTCCTGCCTATATTACTAAGGGAATGGCCAACCAATGATAAGCCCAACTTGAGACCTACATCATGGGAGAGAGCCAACCTGAGATACTATTAATAATACTCTGCTCTGTATGCAGATCGGAGCCTAGCATGGCTGTCTTCTGGAAGACTTCATCCAGCAGTTCATGGAGGTAGATTATAATGAACCACAGCCAAGTAATAGGTGGAACTTGGCTAGAGATGTAGAAAAGTTGGGGGAAGTACTGAGGGAGCTGGAGGGATCAAGGACACCACAAGTCCTACAAAGTAAATTAACCCACCCTCATGGGGGCTTCTAGAGACTGAACCACCAACCGAAGAGGCTGTTCCTAGGCACCTTACACATATGTAGCAGATGTACAGCTTGGTCATCATGTGGGTCCTATAGATTGAAGCAGTTATTTAAGACTCTGCTGCCTGCTTTTGAATCCCTTTCCTCTCCTTGGGATGTCTTGTCTGGCCTCAGTGGGAGAGGATTCACTTAGTTCTGCTGTGACTTGATGCTCCACGTTAATGTGCAGGTTAATACCCATGTAGGCATCTCCCCTTCTTTGAGGAAAGAAGCAGGGGGAATGGGGAGCGTGGGTTCGATGGTCAGACTGGGAGGAGGGGGACTGCAATTGGGATGTAAAGTAAATATCTCACATTTATTTATTTATTTATTCACTGTACATGCTGTTTTCATTCCTCCTCACCTCCTCGTTCTCCTTTCATATAGCCCCTTCCTCTTACTTTTCTTTACCTCTGAGATGGGGGAAGACCCCCTTGTGTACCAACTTACCCTGGCACATCAAATCTCTGCAGAACTAGGCACATCCTCTTCCACTGAGGCCAAACAAGGTAGCCCAGTTAGAGGAAGAGAATCCACAGGCAGGTAACATAATGAGGGACAGCCCCAGCTCCACTTGTTGGGGGACCAGTATGAAGACCAAGATGCACATCTGTTACATATGTGTATGTGTGTGGGGTGGAGGCTAGGTCTAGCCCATGTATGCTCTTTGGTTGGTTGATTGGTCTTTGTGAGCACCCAAGGCTCCAGATTAGTTGATTTTGTTCTTCCTGTGGAGTCTCTATCCCCTCTGGATACCTCAATCCTTCCTTTGACACTTCCACAAGATTCTCAGAGCTCCATCTAATGTTTGCCTGTACGACTCTGCATTTGTGGAGCCTCTCAGAGAACAGGTATGCTAGGTTCCTGTCTGTAAGCATAACAGTATCAATAATAGTGTCAGAGATTGGTTCTTGCCCATGGGATGGTCTCCATTTGGGCCAGTCATTCGTTGGCCATTCCCTCAGACTCTGCTATATCTTTGTCCCTGCATTTCTTGTAGTCAGGACAAATTTTCAGTCAAAGATTTTGTTGTGGTTTGGTTGGTTTCCTGCCTGGCTACAGGAAGTGACTACTTCAGGTTCCATATCCCCCCACTCCTAGTAGTCTCAGCTAGAGTCACCTCCTAGACTCACTGGAGTCTCCCCCATCCCAGGTCTCTGGTATGTCCTAGAGATGAATCCCTGTGGCCCTAGCCTGATGCCCATTTCCATTCACTCTCCATGCTGTTTCTCCTCAGATCTTCCCACACCTGTTTTCTTCTGTCCTGCTCCCCTACACATCCCCCTTTTTTAATTTTTAAAAAATTAAAAAAAATCTATTCTATGTATTCCTTTGGTAATAGGAGTCAGAGTGCAAGGGAGACCATAGCAAGTGTTCTGCTGCTGGGAGTGAGTCAGGGGAGTTGAAGTCAGGCTGCAGCTGGTGGTTTGTTAAGAGATGGAGATGAGTCCAGGAACTAGATTTGGAGGGGAGGAGAGAGCTGTGAAGATCTTCAATTAGCCTACCTCTTTTCCTGGCTGAACTGGCCTTCAGGTTTCCAGGAAATACCTGTTGAAGTTGAGGGCTTGGATAAAATAATGAGTGTGGGGTAAGGCAGTTTGGAGGGGAAGATCTGTGATCCACTGGAGATGGGGCATGGTGAGGAAGAGGGAGACTACAGAAGGTGCTCTGTTTTAGACCTGAAAGTAATACTGGGGGATTAGATTTGGAGGAAAGTAAGGGTAAGTAAAGATCTGCAGTTAGCCTATCTGCTTCCCTGCTTGTAGTGGACTACAGGTTCCCAAGGAATCTTTTGTCCTTATTTTAAAATCCTAAAATCTTTTTTTCCCAACCCAATCAATACTTTTGATGTCACTACTGTATTTGGGAATTGTTCTGTTTATTTGTTTTGTTTTCAGCTGCATATAACAGGAACTCAATAAGCATCACAGAAGTACTAACATCCTCATCTCAAGAATATTGAATCTTATGAAATCTAAATATTTTATAGATTTATTTATTTATTTTATGTATATGAGTACCCTATAGCTGTCTTCAGACACACTAGATCCCATTATAGATGGTTATGAGCCACCATGTGGTTGCTGGGAATTGAACTCAGGACGTCTGGAAGAGTAGTCAGTGTTCTTAACCACTGAGATATCTCCCTAGCCCCAAAATCTAAATTTTTGTTTCTCAAAAGTACTGTGCAAGATCTGTAAGGAAGATCCTAATCTGAGGAGAATGCTTGCAGCAGATATGGATAGTATCATCATTGTAAGATGTGCTTCCTCTAGTGGATAAACAGGCCAGTAAAAATTTGAAAGACTAGACAGCTCATTAAGAAAAGTGTATAGAAAAATGTTAAATTACCCTCACATCTTTAAGCTGACTTTAGAAACTAAAGTAGCTTCTTTAAATGCACAGTGTTCTTTTATATGCCTACGTGGAACTCAGTAATAGTGAAGGCAGTTACTTTGGTAAAAAGGTTCAAAGGTTAATTATAGAAATTGCAAAGTTAAAGTCGAGTTCTGGACATTTTTTTTTTTATTTTCTTGCATTAGCAATTTTTCGAAAATGGCTTGATTTACTATGGCATCATAGAAAGACAGCATTAGAGACTGTACATGGCAGGGTAAAATTAAACACATGCTCACAATCAAATTAATGTATCTCATCTGTCTTCAACTAATAACAATCTGTCATGTTATCTATCCGAGTAGGGGCATAAACAGTTTATTTTGTGTTTGGAGTAACTTCCTGGAGGTAGTTAATGTGACAAGTAGTTTGTTTTAATTGAGTATAACCAGATCAACACTGTAGATGTTTCCTTGATAACCTAAAAATTACTGTGAAAATCTACACAAGTGCTGTATTTATATTTTGCTTTTACTTATTTATGTTCAGTTGTGGCAGCCTTTATAATCATTTCACAGAGAATATTGTTGCTGCTGTTATATGTGATATGAGTCAGAGCAAAAATAGTTGATATTTTGAATGCTGTTTTCTTTGACAGGCACTGGACATTAATAGTGTAACTAATAAGCGTCCTCGAGTACCTTCACTGTTTTACAAAGCATAGTTACTGATTTGAATGAAAAAAGTCATTAATTCTAGAGCGTATTATGATTGGATGTTGGAAAAGAAGTACATGGGAAGTCAGTAAGCTGCCAAGTTTAAGGCCAGCATAAAGATAAGGTTTTTTATGAACTGTTTCAAACTTTAGAATTGAGTATCTTTTAACCTCATCAGCTCTCATTACATTTTATACAACTAGGTTTTAAAAATCTATTGTCTATTTATTTCTTTGACCACAATGGTCACTAACTGTATAGACAGTTGCTGTAGAAATCCTGAATAAGGTGAATGAAATACAGTTCTCGTTCAGCCTCCTGACTTGCCTTATTTTATACATTTTAATACCTTATTTTAAGCTTTTAGGTCTCAGATCAAGGAAGAAGGTCTACTTCATGGCTCTCTCATATATTGCAATTGCTTACCTCAGTCTTCTCTTCATTATGATGTTGTCTATCTGGTTACTTTTTGCCTCTTCATTTTGGATGGTGATAATTGTTGTAATATCCTTATTTGTTTATTTGGGTAGGTATTGAGGGAAGGGTCTCCATATGAAGCCCAGGATACCATCTTTACTCTATATAGCTCAGGCTGGCCTTAAACTCCTGATCTTCCTGCTACAGCTTTCTAAGTACTGGGATCTGAGATGTGTGCCATCATGCTCGAAGACTCATTTAGTTACATGTCAGCTAGTTTATCATTCTTTTCTCTCTCATAATCGTGAACAGTAATGTTAATAGTGTTCACCTATTTCTTTTCTTCAATAACTTATTTTTTATTCACTTTACATCCAGATCACAGTTCACAGCTCCCTCCCCCACCCGCCCCCCATTCTGCCCTTACAGATCTCTCCCCCTTGGCCCTTTTCCCTTCTCTGAGGAGAAGGGGAAGCTTCCCCGCCCCTGGATTCCACCCCATCCTGGGACGTCTATTCCCAGTAGGACTAAGTACATCCTGTCACACCCTCATCCAACCAGGCAGTCAAAGTAAGGGAAGGGGATCCGATGAGAGACAAGAGAGTCAGAGACAGCCCCTGCTCCAATTATTGGGGGGAGGGGGGACATGAAGACCAATTGCACATCTGCTACAAATGTGTAGGGGAGTAGGTCTAGGCCATGAATGTTCTTTAGTTGGCAATTCAGTCTCTGTGAGCCCTCATGGGCCCAGGTTAGTTGACTCTAGGTATTCTTGTGGTGTCCTTGATTCCTCTGGCTCTCTCAATTCTATTTCGCATTTGTCCATAGGACTCCTCAAGTTCTGCCTGATGTTACACTGTTAATTTCTGCATCTGTTTCCATCTGATGCTGGATGTAGCCTTTCAGGAGATAGTTATGCTAGGATCCTGACTTGAAGTGTAGCAGAATATCATTAGTAGTATCAATGGTTGACTGTCTACCATAGGATGGGTCTCAAGTTGGGCCAGTCGTTGGTTGGCCCTTTCCTGAATCTCTGCTCTGTCTTTATCCCTATGTATCTTGTAGGGAGGACAAAATTTGGGTTGAAGGTTTTGTAGGTGTGTTGTTGCCCTCTTCCCTCAATGGAAGTCCCAGCTGGTTACAGGAAGTGACCACTTTAGTCTCCATATCCCCAGCTGCTAGGAATCTCAGCTAGGGCCACCCCTATAGATTCCCCATCACTACCCCTGTACCAGGTCTTCAGCTAGTCTCAGAGATGCCTCCTACCAATTCCTATTTTTACTTCTAGCACCCCCACCTGATCTCCATCCCTGTATCCCTCCTTACCCCCTCTCTCACCCAGTTCTCTCTCTCCATCCATCCATCTCAGATGACTATTTTGTTTCCCCTTCTGAGTGAGATTCATCTATCCTCCCTTAGACTGTCCTTATTACCCAGTTTCTATGGGTCTGTGGATTGCAACATAGTTATCTTGTACTTTATGGCTGATATCCATTTATAAGTGAGTACTTACCATGTGTGTCTTTCTGAGTCTGGGTTACCTCACTCAGGATGATAGTTTCAAGTTTTATTCATTTGCCTGCAAGTTTCATTATGTCTTTGTTTTTAATAGCTGAATTGTATGTATTTCATTGTGTATGGTATACCTTATTTTCTTTCTCCATTATTCAGTTGAGGGACATCTAGCTTGTTTCTAGTTTCTGACTATTACAAATAAAGCTGCCATGAACTTAGTTAAGCAAGTGTCCCTGTGGTGTAATGGAACATCTTTTGACTATATACTCAGGAATGGCATAGCTGGGTCCCAGGATAAAACTATTCCCAATTTTCTGAGAAACCACCAAATTGATTTTCAAAGTAGCTGTACAACTTTATACTCCCACAAGCAATGGAGGAGTGTTCCTCTTGCTCCACACCCTTGCCAGCATGTGCGGTCACTTGAGTTTATGATCTTAGCCATTCTGATGGGTGTAAGATGGAATCTCAGAGTCATTTCGATTTGCATTTCCCTGGTAACTAAGGACGTAGAAAGTTTAAGTGTTTGAGAATTCTCTGTTTAGCTTTGTATCTCATTTTTAAATTGAGTTATTTGGCTATTGATGTCTAATTTCTGAGTTTTTAAATATATTTTGGATATTAGTTTTCTGTCAGATGTAGGGTTGATGGAGATCTTTTCCCAGGCTGTCAACTGATGATTTGTCCTATTGATGGTGTCCTTAGTGTGTTTATCTACTTCTTATTTGTGCTCATTAGCGTAGTATGGGGCAAAGTAGGTTTACTATTGATTTCCTCAATTTAAGATATACTTTATTGGTTTACTTAAAAAGATTTATGTATTTATTTATTTTTTGTGTGTATGAGGGTTTTATTTGCATGTATGTGCATGTACCTATGCAGGCCTGATGCCCATGAATAACAGAAAAAATTATTAGATCCCGTGGTACTGGAGTTATAGACAATTATGAATTGGGTGCTGGTAACTGAATCTGGGTTCTCTGTAAGAGTGGTATACTGCTGTTACCTACAGATCCACCTCTCCAGCCATGTGTTACCTGTTTTAAATAAGTAATTGAAATACCTTATATATTTTTTATTATTTTGTGTGATTTTTATGACCTGCAGTTAATCTGAATAATTAGGGTGATAAATATGTAGGATTCTTTTTTTTTTTTTAATTTAATTTAATTTTATTTTTTTAATTTACATTCCAAATCACTTCCCCTTTCCCGTTTCCTCCCTCCCTGAAAGTCCCATAAGCCCCCTTCCCTCCCTCTTTTCTCCATTCAACCCCCTCTCATTACTCTGTCCTGGCGTTCCCCTACATCCAGTCTTTCCAGGACCAGGGGTCTCTCCTTCCATCTTTTTAGAAATCTATTGATATGCTGATTGTGTCTAGGGTATTCTGAGATTCTGGGTCAATATCCCCTTATCAGTGACTTCATACCATGTGTGATCTTTTGTGATTGGGTTACCTCACTAAGGATGATATTTTCAAGTTCTGACCATTTGCCTAGGAATTTCGTGAATTCATTGTTTTTAATTGCAGAGTAGTATTCCATTGTGTAAATATACCACATCTTCTGAATCCATTCCTCCGTTGAGGGACATCTGGGTTCTTTCCAGCTTCTGGCTATTATAAATAAGGCTGCTATGAATATAGTGGAGCATGTGTCCTTATTGCATGCAGGTAAAGTCTCTGGGTATATGCCCAGGAGTGGTATAGCCGGATCCTCCGGAAGTGTCATGCCCAGTTTTCTGAGGAGCCGCCAGACTGCTTTCCAGAGTGGTTGTACCAGCCTGCAATTCCACCAGCAGTGGAGGAGTGTTCCTCTTTCTCCACATCCTCGCCAACAACTGCTGTCTCCTGTGTTTTTGATCTTAGCCATCCTGACTGGTGTGAGATGGAATCTCAGGGTTGTTTTGATTTGCATTTCCCTAATGACTAAGGATGATGAACATCTCTTTAGGTGCTTCTCAGCCATTAGATATTCTTCAGGTGAGAACTCTTTGTTTAGCTCTGTACCCCATTTTTTAATAGGGTTACTTGCCTCTCTGGAGTTTAACTTCTTGAGTTCTTTGTATATCTTGGATATTAGCCCTCTGTCGGATGTAAGGTTGGTAAAGATCATTTCCCAGTTAGTTGGTTGCCGCTTTGTCTTTTTGACGGTGTCTTTTGCCTTGCAAAAACTTTGTAATTTAATGAGGTCCCATTTGTCTATTCTTGATCTTAGAGTATAAGCTATTGGAGTTCTGTTCAGGAAATTCTCCCCTGTGCCCATATGTTCAAGGTTCTTCCCTAGTTTCCCTTCTATTAGTTTCAGTGTGTCTGGTTTTATGTGGAGATCTTTGATCCACTTAGAATTCAGCTTAGTGCAAGGAGATAAGGATGGGTCAATTTGCATTCTTCTGCATGTTGACCTCCAGCTGAGCCAGCACCATTTGTTGAAAAGGCTATCTTTTTTCCACTGGATGGTTTTAGCTCCTTTGTCAAAGATCAAGTGACCATAGGAGTGTGGATTCATTTCTGGGTCTTCAATTCTGTTCCATTGATCTACATGTCTGTTCCTGTACCAATACCATGCAGTTTTTAACACTATTGCTCTGTAGTACAGCTTGAGGTCCGGGATACTGATTCCCCCAGAGGTTCTTTTACTCTTGAGAATAGTTTTAGCTATTCTGGGTTTTCTGTTATTCCAGATGAATTTTTGAATTGCTCTTTCTAACTCTATGAAGAATTGAGTTGGGATTTTGATGGGGATTGCATTGAATCTGTGTATTACTTTTGGTAAGATGCTCATTTTTACTATATTAATCCTGCCAATCCATGAGCATGGCAGATTTTTCCATCTTCCGAGGTCTTCTTCAATTTCTTTCTTCAGAGACTTGAAGTTCTTGTCATACAGATCTTTCACTTGTTTGGTTAGAGTCACGCCAAGATACTTAATATGGTTTGTGGCTATCGTAAAGGGTATTATTTCTCTTACTTCTTTCTCAGCCTGCTTATCCTTTGAGTATAGGAAGGCTTCTGACTTGCTTGAGTTGATTTTATATCCGGCCACTTTGCTGAAGTCGTTTATCAGCTGTAGGAGTTCTCTGGTGGAGTTCTTTGGGTCGCTTATGTATACTATCATATCGTCTGCAAATAGTGATAGTTTGACTTCTTCCTTTCCAATTTGTATCCCTTTGACCTCTTTTTGTTGTCTAATTGCTCTAGCTAGAACTTCAAGTACTATATTGAAAAGATATGGAGAGAGAGGGCAGCCTTGTCTAGTCCCTGATTTTAGTGGGATTGCTTCAAGTTTCTCTCCGTTTAGATTGATGCTGGCTACTGGTTTGCTGTAAATTGCTTTTACTATGTTTAGATATGGGCCTTGAATTCCTGATCTTTCCAAGACCTTTAGCATGAAAGGATGCTGAATTTTGTCAAATGCTTTCTCAGCATCTAATGAGATGACCATGTGGTTTTTTTCTTTGAGATTGTTTATGTAGTGGATTACATTGATGGATTTCCTTATATTGAACCATCCCTGCATCCCTGGGATGAAGCCTACTTGATCGTGGTGAATGATCGTTTTGATGTGTTCTTGGATTCGGTTGGCAAGAATTTTATTGAGTATTTTTGCATCGATATTCATAAGAGAGATTGGCCTGAGATTCTCTTTCTTTGTCGGATCTTTGTGTGCTTTTGGTATTAGTGTAATTGTGGCTTCATAGAACGAGTTGGGTAGTGTTCCTTCTGTTTCTATTTTGTGGAACAGTTTGAAGAGTATTGGTGTTAGGTCTTCTTTGAAGGTCTGATAGAATTCTGCACTAAAACCATCTGGACCTGTGCTTTTTTTGGTTGGAAGACTTCCAATGACAACTTCTATTTCTTCAGGGGTTATAGGACGGTTTAGATGGTCTATTTGATCCTGATTTAATTTTGGTACTTGGTATCTGTCAAGGAAATTGTCCATTTCCTCAAGATTTTCTAGTTGTGTTGAATACAGGTTTTTGTAGTAGGATCTGATGATTTTTTGAATTTCCTCAGTTTCTGTTGTTATCTCTCCCTTTTCGTTTCTGATTTTATTAATTTGGATACTATCTCTGTGCCCTCTGGTTAGTCTGGCTAAGGGCTTATCTATCTTGTTGATTTTCTCAAAGAACCAACTCCTCGTTTTGTTGATTCTTTGTATGGTTTTATTTGTTTCTACTTGATTGATTTCAGCCCTGAGTTTGATGATTTCCTGCCTTCTACTCCTCTTTGGTGTATTTGCTTCTTTTTGTTCCAGGGCTTTCAGGTGTGCCATTAAGCTGTTAGTGTATGCTGTCTCCCGTTTCTTTTTGGCGGCACTCAGGGCTATGAATTTTCCTCTTAGCACTGCTTTCATTGTGTCCCATAAGTTAGGGTATGTTGTGCCTTCATTTTCATTAACTTTCAAAAAGTCTTTGATTTCTTTCTTTATTTCCACCTTGACCAAGTTATCATTGAGTAGAGCATTGTTCAGCCTCCATGTGTACGTGGGTTTTCTTTTGTTTTTGTTGCCATTGAAGACCACCCTTATTCCATAGTGATCTGATAGGAGGCATGGGATTATTTCTATCTTCTTGTATCGGTTGAGGTCTGATTTGTGACCAATTATATGGTCAATTTTGGAGAAGGTACCATGAGGAGCTGAGAAGAAGGTGTATTCTTTAGCTCTAGGATGAAATGTTCTATATATATCAGTTAGTTCCATTTGGTCCAAGGCTTCAATTAGATTCACTGTGTCCCTGTTTAGTTTCTGCTTTCCTGAACGATCCATTTCAGAGAGCGGGGTGTTGAAGTCACCCACTATTATTGTGTGCGGTGCGATGTGTGCTTTGAGTTTTAGTAAAGTTTCTTTTACGAATGAGGGTGCCCTTGCATTTGGAGCATAGATATTCAGGATTGAGAGTTCTTGATGGTGGATTTTTCCCTTGATCAGTATGTAGTGTCCTTCTGTGTCTTTTTTGATGACTTTGGGTTGAAAATCAATTTTATCCGATATTAGGATGGCTACTCCACCTCGTTTCTTGGGGCCATTTGCTTGTAAAATTGTTTTCCAGCCTTTTACTCTGAGGTAGTGTTTGTCTTTGACACTGAGGTGCGTTTCCTGCATGCAGCAAAAAGCTGGGTCCTGTTTACGTATCCAGTCTGCTAGTCTATGTCTTTTAATTGGGGAATTGAGACCATTGATATTAAGAGAGATTAAGGCATAGTGATTATTGCCATCTGCCATTCTTGACGCTATCTTTATGTTTGAGTGGTTATCTACTTTTGGGTTTGATTCAAGAAGGTTATTATCTCATTTTTTCCAGGGTGTTGTTTCTCTCCCTGTATTGGAGGTTTCCACCTATTATCCGTTGCAGGGCTGGATTTGTGGAAAGATATTGTGAAAATTTGGTTTTATCATGGAATATCTTGGTCTCTCCATCTATGGTGATTGAGAGTTTTGCTGGGTATAGTAGTCTAGGCTGGCATTTGTGCTGTCTTAGTGTCTGCATGAGATCTGCCCAGGATCTTCTGGCTTTCATAGTCTCTGGTGAGAAGTCTGATGTGATTCGGATAGGTCTTCCTTTGTATGTTACTTGGCCCTTTTCTCTTACTGCATTTAGTATTCTTTCTTTGTTTAGAACATTCGGTGTTTTGATTATTATGTGACGGGAGGTATTTCTGTTCTGGTCCAGTCTGTTTGGAGTTCTGTAGGCTTCTTGTACGTTCATCGGCATCTCTCTCTTTAAGTTAGGGAAGTTTACCTCCATAATTTTGTTGAAGATGTTTACTGGCCCTTTAAGTTGCAAATCTTCACTCTCATCTATACCTATAATCCTTAGGTTTGGTCTTCTCATTGTGTCCTGGATTTCCTGGATGTTTTGGGTTACGCGTTTTTTGCATTTTGCATTTTCTTTGACTGTTGAGTCGATGCTTTCTATGGAATCTTCAGCACCTGAGATTCTTTCTTCCATCTCTTGTATTCTATTGTTGATGTTTGCATCTATGACTCCTGATTTCTTCCCAAGGTTTTCTATCTCCAAAGTTGTCTCCCTTTGTGATTTCTTAGTTGTTTCTACTTCCTTTTTTAGTTCCTGGATGGATTTGCTGAGATCCTTCACTTGTTTGTTTGTATTTTCCTGTATTTCTTTAAGGTATTTTTGCATTACCTCTTTCAGGATTTCTTCCTGATGACCCACGTTCTCCTGCATTTCTCTGAGCGATTTTTGTGTTTCCTCCTCATGGGATTCCATCTGTTGATCCATCGTCTCCTGCATTTCTTTAAGCAGTTCTCGTGTTTCCTTTGTAAGGGCATCTAACTGTTGATTCATTTCTTTAAGCAATTTTTGTGTTGCCTCCTTATGGGCATCCGTCTGTTGACCCATATTCTTCTGCATTTCTTTATGCAAATTTTGTGATTCCTTTGTGAGTGCATCTACCCGTTGATTCATCTCGTTAAGCGATTTTTGTGTTGTCTCCTTGTGCGCCTCCATCTTTTGATCCATGTTCTCCCGCATTTCTCTAAGCGATTTTTGTGTTTCCTTTGTAAGGGCTTCTAACCGTTGATTCATGGTCTCCTGTAACTCTTTATGAGATTTATTTGTGTCCTTCTTGTGATCCTCTAATAGCATCATGAGAAGTGATTTTAAATCCAGATCTTGTCTTTCGGGTGTGGTGGGGTATCCAGGACTTGCTGCTGTTGGAGAGTTGGGTTCGGATGGTCCCACATTACTTTGATTACTGTTAGTAACATTCCTACGTTTGCCTTTTGCCATCTGGATACCTCTGGTGTTAGTTGGTCCTGCTGCCACTGGCTGTTGGTTGGACCTCCTGTGAGCCTGCAAAGCTATGTCTGCCCCCCCCTGGATTACCAGGATTCCCCTGGCACCGATTTCTGGGGCCTGCCTGCTCCTGAGTGACTTTGGAGCCCTAATGTGCTTTGCCCCAAGTGATCTTATATTGGGGAGGCCTTGCACATCTAAAGGCTCAGCCTAGTGGATTCCTGGAGCAGAGGTCGCCAAAGGGAGGCTGGCAGGCTCCTGCCCTGTGCAGGGGTGTGTGATCTCTCCTGGGGGGGGGAGGGGGCGTCCCTCTGCCAGGCAGAAGTCCCACAGCAGATCTGGCGCGCTGGTCACTGCAGATCAGCCCAGCACCTGGGAGCAGGTTACACACAAGCTGCCTGAACCCGAAGCGATATTATGCCTGTCTGTCTCTGAGCCTGGTGGTCCCAACTACCTGGTCACTGGAGCAAAGATGGCGGAGGGCACTCTCCGTGGCGCTGCTCACCCTGTGGTCACGATGGCCCGCCGATCTGGCACCCAGACGACCACAGCGCCAACCCGCCCTCGGGCACAGAAGGAAGCCCCAACAGGCCGTGTCCCAAGTGATGTTATATTGGGGGGAGAGCCTGGGTACCGGTCTCTCCAGCGCAGTCCGCGGGAACAGAGGTCGCGGAAGGGAAGCTGGCAGGCTCCCTCCCTGCGCGGGGTCCCTCCACCAGGCAGAAGGTCCCACCGCGGAACTGGCGCGCTGGTTACTGCAGATCAGCCCAGCACCTGGGAGCAGGTTACACACAAGCTGCCTGAAACCGAAGCGATATTATGCCTGTCTGTCTCTGAGCCTGGCGGTCCCAACTACCTGGTCACTGGAGCAAAGATGGCGGAGGGCAGTCTCCGTGGCGCCGCTCACCCTGTGGTCACGATGGCCCGCCGATCTGGCACCCAGACGACCACAGCGCCAACCCGCCCTCGGGCACAGACGGAAGCCCCAACAGGCCGTGTCCCAAGTGATGTTATATCGGGGGGAGAGCCTGGGTACCGGTCTCTCCAGCGCAGTCCGCGGGAACAGAGGTCGCGGAAGGGAAGCTGGCGGGCTCCCTCCCTCAATATGTAGGATTCTTATGACTTGAAGGAGGAAGAAAAAGCTTGACTACCTATGTAAACATGTACTGTCATCTACTTTGATATATAAAGATGATATATATTTAAAGATATATAATCATTTGTGTATACAATATGGGAGCAGAAAGTAATATTTATAATATCTGTAAGAGTATAACATTTTTATCATGTATAATTTTCTTTTAAATACTTTATGAATTTAGAAACAGTTAATATCTGTGTGACCAGTGGAAGTGTTTTGAATTAAACTGGAACATTTAAAGGTTTTCTATTATATCCCACCCACAAGGGCATGTGTGTGTGTTCCTAACTATATAAGTACAACATACTCAGTATGTATGATGTTAATAGTTTGATGGTTTGAGACAGGGTTTTACTATGGAGCCCTGGCTGTCCTGGAAGTTGCTATGTAGACCAGGCTGACCTCAAACTTAAGAGATCCTCCTGCCTGTGCCTCCCAAGTGCTGGGATTAAAGGCTTATACTACCATGGCAAAATATATTCTTTACTACCAACCTTTACTTCCTGTCCAGGAAAGAACTATGGCTACATGCAGCTCATATATCCTTTACATTTTCTTTAATATAGACAATTAAGAAGTTGGGATTATTTATTTATTTTCTTTGAAAGGTTTACTTGTGTTTTTATTTATGTGCATGTTTCTCTTTATATTTCCATGTATGGGCCAGTGCCTGAGGAGGTCATGTAGCTGGAGTTACAGGCAATTATGAGCTGCAATGTAGATGCTAGGAACCAGACTCAGATTCTCTAAGAGAGCAGCAAGTTCAACTAAATTCTGAGCCATCTCTCCAGCCCTAGAAACAGTTGTTACTTAAATGATACTTCTTATATATGATCTCATCTTCTTTCTTGCTCAGTAAAGTTTAACAGGAAAGATCATGTGTTTGGATATGAGATATTTGCTGTAACTGGAATTAAGCAGTATTGTTCTTTTAATGACTGGCTTATTTCATTTGGTCCAATAACTACAAGTTAAAGTCTGAGACAGGATTTCTTCATCTTAAAGGCTGAATAACCATTTTGTACTTAACACTTTGGTTTATTCATCTATTAACAGACGTTTGAGTTCATTTCCATTTCTTGTCTCTTGTCTCTGGTGCTGTTGTGAATGCAGGTATGCAAACGTTCTTTTTCAATATCCCACTTTTGGGATGTTTTCGGAAGTGAGATGGATAGATCATATGGTAGCAAGAGCTTGGATTTTCTGAATATTTTCCATATTGTTTTCTACAACACTTGTGCCATTCAATATTTCTGCCTTAGCACACAGATGTCTCAAAGCTTGAATATTCTTACCAACACTTACTGCTATTTTTTAAATGTTTTATTGATTCTTTGTGAATTTCACATCATATATCCCAATCCCACTCATCTTCCTGTCCCTTCATATCTGCCCTCTGCCCTTGCAACTTCCCTCCAAAAGAAAACAAAACATAGAAATAAAAAACAAAACCCAAGAAAACCATCTCTCCATGGAAGCTGCTGCTATCTGTCACAGTGTGTCACATAGTACACTCTTTTACCCAAACAGCTTTACTTGCAAATGTTCATTACAATGCATCATTGGTCTGGTTTGAGAGTTCTGACTTTTGCTACACTATCAATACTGGATCCTCATAGGGACTCCTCTAGGATATCCTGTTGTTGACCTGTGTTATGTTAGTTCTGCAACTTTGGATCTGTAGGACTGAACTCTTCATGCACTCCAGCATTTCATAGATGGAGTATCCACCCCACCTATGATGTGTGTGTGTGTGTGTGTGTGTGTGTGTGTGTGTGTGTGTGTGAGGGCTTCTCTCCCACACTCATGTCACTATCAACATGATTGGAATGGGGCAACTCAGAACCCTGGATCTGGGCCTGGGTAGAAGCTGAGGTGGTTAGCCCACCTGTACTCCTGCACAGCACCACTGGGGCATGCTCTCCCACTTCTCTCAGGCAAAGAGTCAGCTTTTCTGCTCTCACATCCTTAGAGCTGGCTCACCCAGGCCCCACCACCAGAGACAGCTCTATAGTGCTATCCAGGTGAGGCCCTTGGCCAGTTCATCCATTTGCTATAGATTTTGTGTGTGTGTGTGTGTGTGTGTGTGTGTGTGTGTGTGTATGTGTGTGTGTGTGTGTGTGTGAGAGAGAGAGAGAGAGAGAGAGAGAGAACTTCCTTCTCGCACTCATGTCACTATCAACATGACCTCAGATGTCAGCCCAGACTAGCGACATCTGCATGGACTTTGCTGGTAATCCAGACCTTGGACATCAACTTAGACTCTGGGTGTGATAGAACTGCAGAAGTAGCCCTTCCCCCCCGCCCCCCAACTCAAGTGTGCAGTAGCATGGGACTGAATGTCACCATAGCCTTGAGTGGTAGCACAGACCACTCAGATTAGTATGTAGCTCAGACATCCACATAGTCTCAGGTGGCAGCCCAGCCCAGCTCACTGACATCCACATGCATGGCCTTTGGTGGTAACTCGGACTTCAGACATTGACACAGACCAGCACAGCAGGACTATGGGCCCAGACATGTCCCTCAGTGGCAGTCTGGGGCAGGACTCAGATCAGTTTGACTGCTCATGACAGTATGGTCCCAGACATCAACTTGGTGTCAGGCAGCAGACCACTGACTTCCAGATGGCCACCAAACATCAGCACAGACCCTGGCTGCAGTAGGGCCCTGAACCTACCGAGCCAAGGGCCTCAACAGCAGCCCGAGCCAGGACCTCTCTATGGTCAGAGGCAGTTGTAGAGGCTCCTCATATCCGCCTGTTCCTCACTACTATTGCGTCTCTGGTTCCACCACTCTTCACATTTCCTGAACTGCTCAGTTTCACTTTCGCATCTTTCCACCCTGTGCTCCCTCTGTCCTATCCATCCATCACACATCTGCTCATAGTACTGGTGCCCACTGCAGGCCGGGGGTATGCACTTGGCATCTGAGAAATTTATATTAATTCCAATGTCTTGAAGCTCTTTCCTTCAACAGTTTGAGATTTGAATCTTACATTTAGGTATTACAATCCATTTGAGTTAAGTTTTTTGTTTTTTTTTTTTTTTTTTTGGTTTTTCGAGACAGGGTTTCTCTGTGCAGCCCTGGCTGTCCTGGAACTCACTTTGTAGACCAGGCTGGCCTCGAACTCAGAAATCCTCCTGCCTCTGCCTCCCAAGTGCTGGGATTAAAGGCGTGCGCCACCACTGCCCGGCCTGAGTTAAGTTTTAACATATAACTTTCCATGATCATTCATTTGCAAGTGGATATTTAGTTTTCCCAGTATCATTTCTTGAAGAGATGGTTCTTTCTATACTGATGGCGTGACCCGTTTGCTAGGCATTTTCTTGGTATATATGTGAGGTTTTCTCTGGACTTTCTGTATTGTCTTTGGAAGGCTTCTTGTTTGGCAAATGTGATGGCACTCTCAGCATCTGTTTGAAGGCTTATTTGATTCCTGGGCTAATTCTTACTTGGTGAAGCAGGCTCTAAAATAGCACTACACTGTGAATAGACCTTACAAAAAATCATAATGTGTAAAACTATTGTTGGTAGTTCTTAGGTAAAGTTCATAATTTGACTTGGGAAAAAGCAAGGGGAACAATGAGCAGCTTCTTCAACAATTAGTGTTGCAAAAACAGTATCATTAAAAAAACCACACTGTTTTCTGGGATTCATGAATAGTTCTGCTTTCTTTTCAGAATTATGTTTTCATCCTACTCAAAGTAGACAAATAATTCTCTGTGTTGAGAACATACATCATTTTTTTTCTTTAGTTCTCTACAGAATGTCATTTTCCTTGATTTCAACATTGAAAGAGAGTAAACCAAATACCAGAGCTGACCTGCTTATAAATGATCTCTACTTTAGTCTAAATAAAAAAGCCTAGCATACTACATAATCAATGCTAATATCTCATGTGATGGTTATTCTTGATTTATCTTGATGGGATCTAGAATTACCTAGGAAACAAGTCTCTGGAGATGCCTGAAGGGATTATTACATCCAGCTGATTGACGCTCACTGTGAATGGCACCATTCCATGGGGTGGAGTCTCAGCCTGAATGAAAGAGAAAGCAAAATGAGGTTCATTCTTGTATACATAAGTACTGTATTTACAACATGTTTCTCCTCCATCTTTCCTCATTATTCCCTCTTATCTCAAATTCATGTCTTCTTATTCTTTGTTACACATATATTCATATAAAGTTATAAACATAACTTGCTGAATTCATTTAGTGTTGCCCCTAGGTATGTCTATTTGTTTTTCATTCAGCCAGGAAGAAATAAAAACAAAACAAAACAAAAAATCATCTCCTTATTTTCCAAGATCAGCAGTATAAGTGGGGTGTGAGATTCCTGTGTTGGTTCAGAACTCTCCTAGAGAAACTTTAGCCTTCAAACTAAAAACTAAGTATGATTTTCAGTGAAGCTTTTTATGAAATGAGAAAGCATTTTCAGGTGATAAACAATTGCTAGACATGCAAACTTCTAAGTTTTACAAGTTGGTTAGGCCTCTTCCTCAGGAAATCAGTTTAGTTTTAAAAGTTTTCTCTGTTGACGCTAAGAGCTTAATTAACTTTTAAGTTGTGTGACTATATTTGTCGTACAACTTGATATTATTAAACAAACCTTTAGAGGGTTATAGTGTTGTGTACAAGAAACCATTCAGTAAAGGATTTCATCTGAAAAAACATAGTGTGCTATTAGTATTAGATATGAATTCTATACTGTGCTTAAAGTCCAGGAAATATATCTTGCTCACTATCCTGACGTCTATTCTGTTAACAATTTGGAAAGCAGCTGTGTCTTTGTGAAAGTAAACTGTAGTGTGAATAAATTAATGTCACTATATAATATAAAAGATTTCAGAATTGTTTTAATTACTAAATTATCTTATAAGTAATTAAACTATTTCCAGCCAAATATACTTGTGTTTATATGTCCTATCTTCAGTTAGTAACTGTGCTTAAATGTAGTACATTGAGCCAGATGTGTTTTGAACATTGTTATGGTGTGTGAATTTATATAGGTGATACTGTAGTAAAGTAACACATATTTTTGAGCACTTATTTGCCAGTCCTTGTTCACTATCTAATTATGGCTAATTCTGAAAGAGTGATATATTAAATAGGTATATTCATTGTTTACAGTTTTAATTGTGGAAACTGAAGCACAAAGAAGTTAAAAAAATTACCCAATATTACACAGTAGGAAATGACATTGTAAAGTTAAGTTTTAGACATGTTAAATATACTTTTTTGATTCTAATATTGATTTTTGTTCTCTCTTTAACATTTTCTAGTTGACTTGGAGCATATGCGGACAGTAAAACCTGATAAACACTTACGATTTTGCCAGGAAAATGGTTTTAGTAGCCACTTTGTTTCAGCCAAGACAGGAGACTCTGTAAGTAAAACAGCGGAGGGAGTGTGTTCTAACTGATGCTTTATCTTTCTAATGTTTCTGGGAAGTACACTTCTACTTCTTCATTTTTTTTTCTTTTTCTTTTTTTTATTACTTTTATTTTTTTACAGTCTAGTTGTTACCTCACTCCCTGTCTGCCCTCCCACAGTTCCTCATCTCATTCCTCCTGCCCCCTGTCTCAAAAAGGATGTCCTTCTACCCCCAGGAAGTACACTTCTACTTCTTTTTTTTTTATTTTATTTTCTATATATTTTTTATTTACGTTCCAAATGATTTCTCCTTTCCCGTTTCCTCCCTCCCCGAACCCATAAGCCCTCTTCCCTTCCCCTGTTCCCCATTCAACCCCCTCTCGCTTCTCTGTCCTGGTATTCCCCTACATCCAGTCTTTCCAGGACCAGGGGTCTCTCCTTCCATATTCTTGGGA
The DNA here is from genome assembly GCA_036184795.1 of Tokudaia tokunoshimensis. NCBI lineage: Eukaryota > Metazoa > Chordata > Mammalia > Rodentia > Muridae > Tokudaia > Tokudaia tokunoshimensis. The sequence goes on from BTHU01000014.1 coordinate 64,800,677, forward strand.
ATCTATTGATATGTGAATTGTGTCTTGGGTATTCCAAGATTCTGGGTTAATATCTCCTTATCAGTGGCTGCATACCATGTGTAGCTGGAAAGATGGCTCAGTTGTTAAGAGTACTAGCTGCTCTTCCAGAGGTCCTGGGTTCAATTCCCAGCAACCACATGGTGGCTCAAAACCATCTGTAATGAGATCTGATGGCCTCTTCTGGTATGTCTGAAGTCAGCTTCAGTGTACTCATATATATAAATAAATAAGTCTTCTTTTCTTTTTTTAAGATTACTTTTCTTTTTTTACAGTTCAGTCATTAACCCCTTCCTGGTCTGCCCTCCCACAGTTCCTCATCCCATTCCTCCTCCCCTCTGTCTCCAAGAGGATGTACCCCCTTCCCTCCACAAGAAGTACACTTCTACTTTTAACAAGGAACACAGTGATGCTTTCGGAGGGAAGACATAAATAGAACATATGAGAATGCTTATTTTGGTTAGTTAATTTTATAGTTGATTTAACAAGAATTATAAAATACCCAAGTCACCCATAATTCTGGCCTTTAGGGATGCCCACTTAGACCCTCAGAGGACTCTCCTATGTTCCTTCACTGAAGGCTGGCCTCACTGCGCTGCTTACTTTGTGGCAGTGTGTATGAGTCTGACTGTCTCTGTTGTGTAGGAGTATCTTCTAAAGCTCCTGTCACCGGGCTCATGCTACACAGATGTTGAGTGGTAGAGATAGGTTTGTGAGCCCAAGTAATGATACTTCAGGCCTACCATTTTAACCAAAACAAATGTTCATTAGACACTAAGATCATGTCTACTGGTTTTATATTGTGTTTCTTTTATTTAACGTTTTATCTGTAAAAAATTTCCCATGTCATTTAATGTTATAAAATAAACTTAATCATTTATTAAGTGTTTAAAGATATATTTAATTATGCAGTATTGTTTTTGGACATGTAGGGTTTTTTCTAAATTTCAAATTTGAGTTTTATTATGAAATTTTAGTAACTTTTAATGCTTCATTTCCTTTAGACAGATTTTTTTGACTGGAAATTGAAACGTTACCAGATGTTCACCAGAAAGACTAAATTAACCTTTTCTTTTCCTAGTATTGTAAGATTGCTATTCCACTGGCCCTTGTAATACTAAGAATTTAATTGTTTTTAAATCTTTGCCCCAGTGATAAAGCAGTACAAATAAGAACACAACAATAAAAGCCTTACTAATTTTGAATTTCTTTCATGAGAGTTTCGGTTGAACGTTATTATTTTTTACTAACTGTCCACTTTCTACTTAACCACTTCTATTTTTCTTGATTAAACAATACTATATCCACATTCATATTAGAGACAATAACTGATTGTTACCACTCCTGTAATTATTTGTCCCTGTCCAGTTTTTTGTTCATTTGTTTGTTTTTTAAGACAGGGTTTTTCTGTGTAGCTCTGACTATCCTGGGATTTGCTCTATAGATCAGGCTGGACTTGAACTCAGAGATCCACCTGTTTCTGCCTCCCAAGTGCTGCCATTAAAGACATGAATCACCATACCTGGCTGCTGTCCAGTGGTTTGTTTAACTTAGGTTTTTTTTTTCCTTTTCCTTTCATTTGGTGCTAGGGCTAGGGTCTTGCTTATAGCTGATAATTGTCTAAAGATTTATATGTTTTTATTTATGTGTATATGCTTGCTTGTGTGAGTTCCTTTTTGTGCCCCAGATGAGTGCAGGACCCCATGGAAGCTAGAAGAGGGCATGGGATCCTCTGGATCTGGAGTTAGAGGTGGTTGTAAGCCACCATGTGGGTACTGGGAAATAACTCTTGAGTCCTCTGGAGGAGCAGTGCGCACTCTTAACTTCTGAGCCCTCTCTCCAGTCCCCTAGAAATAATTAAGTTAGGAAACTTGTGAGGTGAATTGGGCTAGAAACCTGGTAGGGTAGTGTAGAGCAAAAGCAAGTTATACAGCAGAAATGGTTAGGACTGAAGTTCCAGAGATTATAGAGATCCTGGCAAAAGCCAAGTGCATATTAAAGGATGTTTATAGAAATGTTCATAATGTATAGCTGTAATGGACTCTATCATTCTTTTACCCTGAACAGATAAAATACAGTAAATAGTACCAAGTTGTTTTACTTAGGGAATAATGGAGAGTTTGGACATTGATAAGAGAACCAAAAGTGTTAATGGTTTGGGAAGCAAGACCTGTTAAAACAGACTAAAGTCAGCTCAGGAGACCAGTGTAGAACTGATAGTCAAACACCAGAGCTGTAAAGTATACATGAACTTATTTTCATTTTCTTCAGGAATTGTGGGAGTTTATTATGCTATTAAATGTGTTGGTGTGTTCTTTACATTTGTCATGTAACTGTTGTGTTAAATCCTTTAAAATGGAGCTGGAGAGATGGCTCAGCTGTTAAGAACACTTGCAGCTCTTGCAGAGGACCTTAGTTTGGTTCCCAACATCCACATGGTGACTTACAACCATTTGTCAACTCCATTTCTAGGGGATCTGACATCTTCTTCCTTCCACAGACACCAGGTACACATATGCTGTACATAAATACATGTTGGTAGAAAACTCAAACACATAAAATAAAATAAATAATTAAAAATCTTTAAAAATGTTTTTGTTAATAAATGCATGTTTAGACTAATTCAATGAATTGCTTGGATTTTCAAATTATGGTTTAATTCTTTAAAAACGATTTTATCTTATGTGTTGCCATATTTGACAAATGGAGTCATTTTTGGAATACTCGCTGTTTATGCTTCTTTAGAAAGTTCAGTATACTTGAAGGTAACTGAAGCATGCGTTTTAAATCATGTAAACTTATTTTTGTTATGTAGGTCTTCCTATGTTTTCAGAAAATTGCGGCAGAAATCCTGGGAATCAAATTGAACAAAGCAGAAATAGAACAGTCACAGGTGATTATCTTAAAATTTATATTTTAAAAAGTAACGAATTTCTTGTGACAATTTTTTAGTCATCAGTTCTTCCCCATTTATTCTATGTACATGTCACCCAAAACCTTGGAGATAGACTACATGTATTAATGAGTGTTTATTGCAGAAGATGAAAAATGAATTTTTACAAAATAATGGTAGTCTTGCAATTTTGTCCCTTTTGGTGGAAAAAAATGAATAAAATTTTTTCAGTTCTTAGTTAATGGGTTAAGGTTCAGAAAATCCTGTTTCATGTTTTCTTTTGTTTTTTCGTTAGAGAGCCTGACTGTGTAGCCTCTGGTGGCTTCCCCTACTTTCGCCTCCGAAGTGTGGTGTCGTGGCCCTGCTTGTACTTCATGCTTGTTTAGGGATATCTGTTCTCCTTTACAAGACACGCAATAATATTATTTCTTTATATTATTTTGTTACTTTAATAACATTAGTTACTGAAGATTTTTGTGCTCCTTCACATTTCTAGACAATCTTATAAGTAAATAATCAAATATCAGCTGTTCAGGCTTAAAAATGTCATTGTAGTTGCTCTGTAAGTCACATATTTTATAGAATGAAAATCTTGAGCAAGAGCAATAGGGTTAGAAGCAACAAAATAATATTTTTCCTAAAAACTTCCATCCACCTTTCCTTGCAACTGAAAACAATTGTTATCTTTTCACATCTTTCAATATTTACTTATTTTGTAAATTAGTTTCGTGATGTACTCTTATTGCTGTTGAATATGTGTTAAAGCAGTTAGAACTAGGTCTCTTTTCTCTATAGCTCCTCCTTTACTTCGTATCACATATATGCATATATATCTATTGCAAGATATTTTGTATATAAATAATATGCAAATGAGAAACTATAGTATTTATCTTTGTGATTCTGGCTTATTTCTCTTAATACATTCATCTCCTGAAAAAGGCATATTCATTCTTTTCTTTGGCTGAACTGAACTACACAGTATGTATGCATCCCATCTCTTTATATGTTCACTCATTGCTTGATACGTAGCCTGATTCCAAACATTGCCTGTTGTGAATAGTTCTTCTGTAAACATGGGTGTGCAAGTATCTGTGTAGTGTCCTGACTTAGATTCCTTGCATGTAAAGAGTGATATAACTGGGTCTTATAATATGGTTCAGTTTCAGTTATCAGATTGATTTTCATAGTGGCTTCTCTAGTTTCCATTCCCACCAGCAGTTTACAGAGGTATATTCACATCCTTGCCAGAATGATTTTATTTTTTTAACCAATAGTCATTTTGACTGGGATGGGAAGGAATTTCAGTGTAGTTTTGATGCTTTTTCCTGATGGTTAAGGCATTGAAAATGTTTTCATGTAGTTACTGATTGTTTGTACTTCTGTATATACCTCTGTATATCTAATTCCATAGGATGAGTGTTATGAATAGAGCTGCTCATGGATGTGGAGGGATTTTTATAATATGTTGCCTTAGGAACTAAAGAAAAGCTGGCTATGGTAGGTCTTTTTTAGTTCTCTAATGAAAAGACTCCCTACACTAATTTTCACACTGTTTGGCCTAACTGATATCTTATATTTAAACCAACAGTACATGGGTTTACACCACCCCTTCCCCCCCCTCCTCCGCCCATGCTTACCAGCACTTACTGTCTTTTATTTTCTTAATGGTAGGTATATTGACTGTGGTGAGATGATAGAATCTTTTTTTTTCTTATTTGTTTGTTTGTTTGTTTCTTTCTTTCTTTCCAAGTCAGGATTTCTTTGTGTAACCCTGACTGTCCTGGACTACCTCTGTAGACCAGGCTTGCTTTGAACTCACATAGATCCTCATACCTCTGCCTTCTGAGTGCTTGGATTAAAGGCATGTGCCACTACCAACCAATGAGATAGAATCTTAATATAGTTTTGATTTATATTTGATGACTGAGAATGTTGACCATTTTTTCATGTTAATTTTACTTTTTACTGATAAATTTTACCCATTTACTGATTAGATTGATTGGTGTTTCTTGTATTTATTTATTTATTTTAGAACATTGTAGATAAAAATCCCTTTCTAGATGTGTAGCTAGCTGGAAAAGCTTCACTCCCATTCTGTGGACTGTCACTTCCCTTAGGTGTTTGATTTACCATGTATAAGCTGTTTGATATTCTTGCTGTCATTTGCAGAAAGTCCTTGCTTCTGTCTGCATCTTAAAGTGTCTTCTCTGTTTTTCACTTACATTTTCAAAGATCCACATTAAGGTCTTTGATCTATTTTGAATTAATTTTGTGGAGGATATCTTTTATAGGATAAGGATATAGTTTCATTCTTTTACTTGTGGTTATCCAGTTCCCCCAGCACCATTTGTTGAGTAGACCATATTTTAATTCATTCATCTGAAGATGAATTTAAGGTACTACAATTCCCTCCCTTGTGTTTGTCAGAATTTTGAGTGTGATGGAAGTTTCATTATCACATTTTATAGAAAGGTAAGTTGGTACCTTTCTCAGTTCATTAATCAGTTTCACAGTCAATATTTCTCAGTGGAAACTATTTAAACATTCTTCCAGAAACTCCAGATGAAAATAAAAACCGCAACACTACAATATATGTATATATGTATATACCGATAAACATAATATATAATATATATACCTATATCTTCAGATTGTGTATTTAATAAGTTTTTTGTCATGCCGATGACTTAAAGTATGCTTTCATATTATTTTATGAAGACGTGTCAGAGTCACCAGCCATAGGCAGCTTGATGCTGTAGTAATTTGGTTTGTGTTATAAATATTTATAATGAGGTTTCTGTTTTTCTTCTATGTACCTAGCATTTACACTCTACTATTTTAGTTCTAATCTAGATTGCTTCCATTTGGGTGTCTAATAAAATCAATTGAATTATCAGCACATTTCACAAGCTTTGCAAGAAGAAAATGGGTGAAAGAAGATTTTTTGATACATCAGACCTTTTTGAGGACTGCATAATGTCAAGGGACCACATTGCAGTCTAACCACAAAGAAGAATATGCTTCACAACAAAGCAGGCAGATACTTCAATAGCCATACAAAAAGCATTTCAGCTTTTGAATTTAGATTATAGTTTCATTTGCATTGTTTACTCTCCCTCTCCATCCTCAACAACCACTCCCTTCCCCTGTGCAGATTTCTCTCTATCACAATATAAAAACTGGGGCTATTGTTTCTAGTTTCTCAGATTGTTCAGAGAAGTAGTTAAAACTTTGGGAGAGAAATTAAATTTCCCTGAGCCATTCCTAGCATGTCTAGCATTCAGTTCTTCACTCATACAGTAGGCAATCTGTAAAGAAAGCATACATTCTTCAGTCTGAGACCTTTGCCATGTAGAAGTCTCTCAATACAAGATTTATGTTGACATCTTACACATTAGTTAATAAACCATGAATTTATGTGGTTTGATTTAGATATATACTAGTTTCTTCAAGACAAAAATCCCTTTAATGTCTGAGTTGTATAGGCATGCTAAAATGTATATTCTTTATTGTCTGAAATATGACCCTGTAAATAGTAGGGTGCTTTAGATTTTTATTGAGGATTAAACTATACAAGTAACACAAGCCCACAATCATAAGGAAACCTTAGGGAGTGCAGAGTTGTCTTTTCCAAATATTGCTCTTCTGACGCCATTCTGTGTGCTGCTCACCTTCCTTGAGGAAGGCACCTCTCATGTTTGTTACACCCTAACCCTCACACACTAAGTGTTGCTAATTTAAATATATGTTTTCAAATACTTAAAAACTTCTGGGTTTGGTGGTGGACACTTTTAATTCAAGCACACTAGAGGTGGAGGCTCTCTGATCTCTGTGCATTTGAGGCCAACCTAGTCTGTATAGCAAGTTCCAGACCTCCTTGGACTGCATCGTGAGATCAGATCTCAATTAAAAAACAATAAGATTGAATCACAATTAATAAACAAGCAAGCAAGCAAGTAAACAAACATGGAGACCTCAGATACAGTCTAACTAAGCAGCTTCAGGTTTGAAAACATGGCACATAATTTCATGTCCAGCAGTCAATACCCCAAGGCAAAATTTGCCTTGTGGATTATTTGTTAATTTGACAAAATGAGTGATGAGAGCTAGTCATTTACATTAGTTAGTACTTTGACCCCAGTGTTTTACACATAGCTCAGTAACCTGACTATGTTTATAAATAGTGCTTAAAACAATGCTGTGCTTGATGAATGACTTATTTTTTTCACACTATTATTATGGCGGTGAAAATCCCTGTTCTTCACTGTAACCTGTATTTTGGTATGACACAGTTATGTTGAGGGAGTTAGATTATGACGTACCTTTTATTGATGTGCCCTGCTTCCATCTCATCTGTCAGTTAGCAATGCTTCTGTTGATGGTACCATGCCAAGTGTCTGGTAAGTGAGGAATCTTGTCCAGAATTAATACTACCCACTAGAGAACTTATGCAGAACACAACTAACCGCCCATATTTATATACTACAGAGTCCTGCTCATTCATTCTCAGTGTTTATCAAATCTTTATTAAGAAATGTCTTCACAGACAGTTACTCATTTTGAGGTGTTTCCATTTTAGTAAATTAATATATGCTGTTAGGAAAGGGGAGCTTCTGAAATCAAGTCTGTGCAGGCATGCGGAGAGTACTTCTCACTTCAAATCCAAAGATGTGAGGAGCTTGTTACTTCTCTATACACGGTTATCCCACAGAGTCCTAGCCCCAAGGAGAGAACAACTAATGTGTAGTACTGTGCTTTTGTTTATTTAGCAAAATTCTTGAAAGCAAAAAGCTATTGTGCTTTAATATTGTATTTCATTATTCTTTTTACATGACTCACAATTGTATTTGGAGTGATTTCTATGTGAAATTTGGAAATATGGAGGTTGTGGTTAGGAGGATGGGAAGTAATCAGCAGACAAAGCCCTGGGGAAGTAAAAATTACAAATATGAAAGCTCTAAAGGGCATGCACTACCTCTGATTGCTGAAACAACAGGCTTGCATCCTCCATGTGTCCCACAGCATCCCAGTCACTTGCAAAATACCTAACTTGTGTGACAACTGGATCTGTTCTTTGCCCAGGAGCTCTATAGAAACATAGGAATAAATCTTTCAGGTGGTTTAGTCATGCACGCCTAGCACAGAGTGACTGACATAATAGATCATCAGCAATGTTTGTCAAATAAAATGAACAAATACCTCCATAGTCCTCTGTAATGCAGAGACGTTAAAGTCATCTATTTCAGTGGCTGGATAGAATTATGAAGAACAATGTGTATTGGGTCTCTCTTACTTTTCCTTCCTTTAATGTGTGAACATTCATTCTGCTGATTCTTTTGTGACATGTTTGAATTCATGTGTTAATTTTCTTTTTCTGCTTTGATGTTTCCTTTTATTGTCAGTCATTAAACATGCTTTTCATTTTGTCTTTTTCTTTCTCTCTTTTTTTCTTTCTCCTTCATCTTGTTTATGTTGTATGGAATTGACAGCGTATTGTCAGGGCAGAAATAGTCAAGTACCCGGAAGAAGATAATCAACACCCCAGCTCTGCTCAGAGTAGAGTCTGTTCAGTACAGTAGTGCAGGTATTTATGGGTGAATTATTGCCATTTGGGGAGGGATGAGTGCTAGTTATATTATCTTGTTCTTCCTTATGAAGGAACATTTTTAATTAAAATGACATTTCTTGGTTTAGAACTTTGAAAAATTGGTCTTTTACCAGGAAAGTTATAAATTAAACAAGAAATTGGGAATGAATTAAAATGCCATTTTAGTTACTTTCAATTATGTTTATTTTTATGGTTGTTTATTATACATGTAGTGTAGAGGATTGAAGCAGTTATTTCATTAGTAATTACTCACCACTTCCCCCCGCCCCCCGAAATAGATGATAATTGAAAGGTTATTTAAAATTACTTTAAAGAAACGCTTGAATTGCCCTTCTCTCTCGGTCTGTGTGCATGGACTTAGTAAAAGTTAAAACCAAAAGAGGGATTGTTTTCATTTCAATTTTTACTTAGAGATGGAGTATTAGACATTTTGCTAAATTCATTGTTTTAGACGATGGAAGGAAGTGTGCAGGTATTCTTTGGTTTAAGTTGATTTATAGGCATGGATATGAAGTGACTTTTAAATTCCTCATTATGTCATGTTTTATTAGAGCCATTATGCATAACCCATAGTGAGTTATTTGAAATAAGGGTTTTGAGAGGAATGTTTTGAAACTGGAAACATTTTTAACAGTGGAGTTTCTCAAGATTTTTCTGTTTTCTATGTGAGTCCTTTAAAACACACCTCTTTTTCTAATTCACAAAGTTATGGTCAAGTGTAATGATCATGAAAAGACTAAAAAGAAATGAAAATCTTAAAAATGGTGATATTTTTTCTATTAACTAAATATGCATGAATGATTTAACTTGTATAACCAGGGTATAAATCTTCATATTGATTTGTGAGTTTTTAATAAAACTTGTGATCACTTCAATAAGTATTAAAATTCATAACTAAATGGCTTCCTTAAAAAAAAAAAAGGGAAGGCAAACAAGAAAATCTCCAACCTGACTATTAATTTTGGCCAATTATTTTTAATACCAACTCCTGTTTCATTTGTGATGTTTGTTATTAGACATTCACCAGAGCTCAGAAAACAATTGATGCTCAGGGGCCTTTTCTGATAATAACTCTTTTCTTTTATGACAGAGAGTGGTGAAGGCAGATATTGTAAACTACAACCAGGAGCCCATGTCAAGGACTGTTAACCCGCCTCGGAGCTCCATGTGTGCAGTTCAGTGAGCACACACTGTATTGATAGTTCTGGCTGCTCTTCCCCTGGATTGGGCCCAAGCTGCCTAGGAACACGTTTTATCAGTGACTGTCTCTGTTGTCAGCTCACACTTCCTCCTGCTCCGCTCCTTCATCCTTTAGTTCCTCAGAGTATCGGGCAGCTCCCTGGACTGGAAGGAATTTACATTTGGGACCAAATGTATTGAAGTCTAAATGGAGAGAGAGTCCATTCTCTGGATTGAGACTGCCTCCTTGCTCCAGAAGAACCATGTTGCTTCTTTATCTCTTCACTTCTTTGTTTCCTAGATATAAAAAAAAATTTAAACAGATATGAAGATGCTCTAAGCGTTGATCATCTTTTTCTATCTGAACTTGTGTATGTGAAAGTGTATTCCAGAGCCCTGATGGTGAAAGTTACTCAAGAAGGTGTTCCTTTGCTGGCTATTAGGAGTAAAATATACAAAGCTGTATCTAATTGAAAGTGCTTCAAATGAGGCTGTAATAGAAATATTTTTTCATTTTTAAAAGGAGCCTATTGTGTTTATATTGTAGTTTATAACTCAAGTGGTGAATATTTGATATTGTATTTTTATTACTGTATCATGGTCATTGCATATTTTATCATATTTGGCTTAGATGGCTTTATGAATTTTGATAAATGGTTCAGCTGATCCTCCACATGGAATTTCTCCTACAGACTGTATGAGAGTGCTTCCAGATGAGTCAGGATATCCTTGGATCATTGTGGATCGATCACACTGTACCTGATGTTCAGATGTTTTTCTCACATAAATAAATTTATTTAAATTACGTTTTCTAGGATTTTCATTCATTCATCTTCCTTTTTGTTACAGAAAAACAAAGTAGATTTGAACACATGGCTAGCAATCCTGTGAAGTCTAGTGTGCAGCCAGTTTCTTAAGAGTTCCTTAACATCCTAGGCATTCTGTTGGTTTGTTTATAGTTGAGCCTGTAGCCTGCCATTTCTGGGCCTCTATCAGCCCCAGCCCATTTTTTGCCTAGCTCATGCCACTCTTGGTTCTGGGCACATAAAACTGTGAATTCATTCCTATCTGTTGGCTGATACTCTACCTTCTGTCCCAGCTGCACAGGTCCCACAGCCAGGAATCCTCTCCTCTTGTCCTCTCCTCTCCCATATACCCTTCTTTCCCTCTTCCTTCTCCCACATTGTCTTCTTCCTGTTCTCTCTTGGTCATAATTGTTTTGTGTTTTGTGCGAAGGTCTAGTGCTCAGCACATACTTGTTACTAAAGTAGAAATGATCTCTGCCCCCCCTTACATCCCCTCAGTCCACACATACATGCAGCTATTCTCAGCGCCATGGCATGAGCATCAGTACCTATAGGATGCTTCCTTCCCCTTCCTGTCCTGGAGCACAAGGCACAGCTTTTCTCTGTGAGTTCTATTAGTTTTAGAAGCCATGAGAACACTCAGTGAAGGTCACCATCTGGTATTTTTTCTTTCATGTCCTTCGATGTAAGCAGTCTCTGGAGACTTGCTACATGTGTGTGCTGAAATATGTATATCCAGGGTTAGAGCTGTTAGAGATTTTAGAAAAATTCTTGTCCTATATGTCTAAGGAAACTGAACTGAGGAAGGAAAAAGTAATTGCCCAAGATGATGAGATTTAAGAATTAGACATGGTGGAGCAACTGTCTCTGCCTCAAGGAGCTACAAGGTTAAACATTAAAAATTGTGACCATACTCAGGATTTTGGGTTAGTTTTTCCATGTTATTACTATTTTATAATTTATAATAATTTAGCACCCTTTGAAGCTGTTCAGAGAGTGATAAGCTTTTCATTCTTGTCCACATGCTGTTCCTGTCAGCATGTGCCTAATGTTTGCAGACAGAGGTGTTTAGGAGAAGAGGAAGCTGAACAAGTGAGAGCTGAACCCTCCAGGATTCTTCTGGACTCTTAGGGGAGAGAGATTTGTTGGTGGTGTGCTTGATTGCAGCCCATGGCTAACCTACATTTGCCTTGGCTTTTCCTTCTGTTAAGGGGTAAAGCACACCCTTTGTCTCTTTTGTGATGGCTTTTACATGAATATGGAAACTTGAGGAATTCAGACGTTTCGAACTTTTCATGTGCACACGAGTTAGAAGCTGAGCACTGTGAGAATCCAGGGGCAACAATCAGAAGGGGCCATGGGCATTGAAAATTGTGTGGCTGTGTGTTGTTAAAGTTTGAACTGACTGCACCTGAACGGAGAGAGGGGAGATACTGGCCCTTGTTGGCTTGCCTTTAGTCATGGAGGATTCCAGGACTTGTCACACGCACTGGTTTACTTTTATACCAACTGATGAGAGAAGAATCATCCCGTCATGAAGGGAAACTGGAGCCGAGAGTGAGTATCCTTGGTAAGCGGCAAGGCGAGAGCCATGCAAAATGCTTTTTTTGATTTAGAACAGAATTGCTTGATACTTATGCTTGCTGGCTACACATTTGTGACACTCAGTTGAGTTCCTAGGAATTGAGCAGGTCAGGGTGTGAGTGGTTCTGGAGAAGTGATGACTGGCCCGCGAGGAGCCATCCACATTCTCAACACTGTCGAATGAGGAGCAGCTTATGTCTTGATCACTAAGATGAAGATAAGTTGGTCCCCTTGCCCCCTTCTCTAGCCCTATTGGCTTAAGTGTGGCCAGGTGTTGAGAATCTCAGTACACATAAAGGGAACACAAGCTGCATACAGAACAGCATAGGGGAAGCTGTTTCTGAATTCTGCACTACCAACTTTTCCTATACCTCAAGGTTTATTTTTGAAACAATAATGTCGAATCCATGCTCATTTTACTTTGACAGTTACCTTTCCTGTCTGCAGTTTTTAATTTAAGGAAATTATAAGTTTTTCCCATCTAGTTTTAGACGCATCATCTCTTGAAAGCACATGCTATAATATTTCAAACATACTGTGGTTACTTCTGCTGCTTACCGAGCATTTGAAAACAAAAAAAATTTGTACCCAGAACTGGTCATTGGATGCTGCCTCTCAAGTGCACTCTCTATTACATGTGGCCGACCGCTCTGGAGTGGTTTTGGAGTAGCCTGAAGAACAACTGGGATTGCTTTATTATTCCAGGAGGAGGTAAGCCCTTTAAAGTTGATCACTGAAGCAGTGATAGAATGTGATAAAATAAGATAAAATAGAATGTTTAAATGTTTTTAATGTTTAAAATAGAAAATCTATGCTAATGTGGGCTGTAATGCTAGATGTTCTAAAAAGTTTCAAGATTCAAGGAATGAGAAATGCAGGTCTGTTATGGTAGCTGTCTGTCCATCCGTAGCCACAGTTCTTCCATTCTTGATAAAAGTCCCCCACATTTCCAGCCACTCTTAGTTTTAGGATTTTCATTAGCTTAAACCTGATAGGACATAGACTCCATTCGTATCAGTGGTTGGCTCAGAGTTAAGTGAATAAGTCCATCAGGACTCATGAAACACTGGGATGTGTGCTGAGCTGTCTGAAATAGAACAAGAAAAAATGAAACAAAACAAAAAACAAAACTCCAACCAACCAACCAAATAAACAAAATGCTCAAGTTGTCAGAAGATTCTTTACCCAGTGGAGCAGGATGAAAAGGGCTGTAGCTCTGGGGGACATTGGCAGCCATCTTGAGATCACAAAGGGAAACCCTGCACAAGACCAGGAGTGGAGTTTACAGTGTAGAAGTGGGACTGAGAAGGGTCAGCCATAATGCCTTTCTGAATCAAGCTGTGTCTTGAGCTGTGCAGTAGAATTTGTCAATTCTCCTTTATCCTTTTTTCTAATGTATATTTCTTTTAAAACTGTTTTCTTGTATAAGCAAATGGTTGTCTGTACTAGAGGTCTTTGCTTGGGCTCCCAGACAGATATCAAACTAGGTCTTTACAAAATAAGAAATCTGTCTTAGGGTTTTAGTGCTGTGAACAGACACCATAATCAATGCAAGTGTTATAAAAGACAAATTTAATTGGGGCTGGCTTACAGTTTCAGAGGTTCATTGTCACCAAGGGAGAAGCATGGCAGCATATACAGGCAGGCATGGTACAGGAGGAGCTGAGGGGTTTACATCTTTATCCAAAGGAAGCCAGAAACAGACTGGGCATGCTCAGGTATCTAGGAAGAAGATCTCTAAGCCTATCCCCACAGTGACACACTTCCTCCAACAAGCCCACACCTTCTAATAGTGCCACTCCCTGGGATGAGCATATACAAACCATCACAAAATCCTTTGTTATGATAGAATATCCCCTAAGGAGAAGTGTGACTAAAAACAGATTTTAAATAGGAGCAAACAGGGCCAAAAGCACAATTTCCACCAAAAAGTCATGTAATCTTAGGCTGCATTCACAGCCTGAGCACCTCTGGAGTCTGGAGTCAGCAGGTAGGCTGGGCATGAGGTTCTGCATTTCTATTAAATTTTCAGGTGATGCTTGTGCTGCTAATTTGATTGTTTTGTAGCCCAAAAGCTGTTATGTGTGTAGGATATGTTCTTCTAGCTGGGCTGTCGTGTCTGGCCTCAATGGGAGAGGAAGAGCCTAGCCTGACAAAGACTTGAAGTGCCAGGGTTGGGGGCCTCAACCCTCCCAGAAGAGAAGGGGGGAGGGGGAAAGGATTGTGGGAGGGGGTGACCAGGAGTGGGGCAGTGACCAGGATGTAAAGAGAGTAAGTAAAAAAGAAAAAGTTATATTAAATTTAAAGAAAAAGGAAAAGAAGACAAAAACAACAACAGCAACAGCAACAACAAAAACCCCAAAAACCTAACCACCTGAAAGGAACTCTAAAAGTAGATACATCCAAACACACCAAGGATGACTGTTCATCAAAAGGCACTTTCTTTCTTTCTTTTTTTTTTTTTTAAGTCTGATTTGCAAGAGATTGGAATATGGCTACATTTCCCCACCTTATGGATGCTCCTCTTTTTAAAGGATAGCAGGACATTTCAAGTAAGGTGAAGGGATTTGACACCGTATAAAATAGTTGAAAGAAGACCATGCTTAGTATGGAGCGGGGAAGGTCAGGGTAAGATGGCCAAGATAATGCTACTCAGATAGATTAGAATGCACTCTAGGAGAAAAGTGATATGTTTCCAGAAGTAGGATAAGTAGGAAGAAGCAGAGAAGATTCAGTCTGACCTAGGAAAGAACCTTCAAATGTTTGCTCCCCAAAGATGCAAGTGTTACTGTCTGTGTTATTGCCCTCTGTTGCCGAGTTGTGAACTTCTGCTTTGGCTATGTGACTAAAAAAATAATGAGAAATATTGAGAGTATAAGATGATGAGGAATGGTAGTGATTAGTAATTAGTAATTAATAAAGGCCTTCTAATGTAGTTTTTTATTAGATATTTTCTCTATTTACATTTCAAATGTTATCTCCTTTCCTCATTTTCTTTCCAAAAACCCCATATCCCATCCTCCTTCCCCCTGCTCACCAACTCCCACTTCCCTGTCCTGGCATTCCCCTATACTGCAGCATCGAGCCTTTCACAGGACCAAGGGCCTCTCTTCTCATTTATGTCCAACAAGGCCATCTTCTGCTACATATGTGCCTGGAGCCATGGATCCCTCCATGTGTACTCTTGATTAGTGGTTTAGTCCCTAGGAGTTCTGGGGGTACTGGCTGGTTCATATTGTTCTTCCTCCTATGGAGCTGCAAACCCCTTCAGCTCCTTGGGTCCTTTCTCTAGCTCCTCCATTGTGAACTCTGTGCTCAGTCCAATGGTTGGCTAAGAGCATCCACCTCTGTATTTGTCAGGCAGGTGCTGGCAGAGCCTCTCAGGAGGAAAGCTATATCAGGCTCCTGTCAGCAAGCAGTTGTTGGCATCCACAATAATGTCTATATTTGGTAACTGTATGTGGGATGGATCTCCAGGTGGGGTAGTCTCTGGATGGCCTTTCCTTCATTCTCTGCTCCACAATTTTTCTCTGTATCTCTTCCCATGGATATTTTGTTCCCTCTTCTAAGAAGGACAAAAGTATCCACACTTTGGTCTTCCTTCTTGAACTTCATGTGATCTGTGAATTATATCTTGGGTATTCCGAACTTCTGGGCTAAGATCCATTTATCAGTAAATGCATACCATGGGTATTCTTTTGTGATTGGGTTACCTTACTCAGGATGATATTTTCTAGTTCAATCCATCTAATGTAGTTTTAAAAGTTCTTTTGGCCAACTAAAAGTTACATGTGAATAAGGCCTTTCCCAGCACACGTGGAACCTTTGTGCAAGGTAGAAAATATGTATTCCTTTCTCAGGCCATTTCCCTCTTTTGAAGAACCTTTTTACTGTTTTGTAGGAATAAGGCATTTCTCTGTCTTGCACAACCAGTAAAGTATTTACATCATGGGTGCTGTGAATGGCGACCTGGTGGGTAGCCTAGACTAGACCTACAGACCAGGTTGTAGCCCTGTGCCTGTATGTGTCAGCTTTTGGCTGTACAGTTGATGACATTAGATTATTTGTCAAACTTTGTCAGAAGGCAAAATCACAATGTTCAGGCTGGGGCTGGGAACAAAGAGCACATAGACAGGTGTCTGCCTCAAGGAACTCCTAGGCTAGAGGAGGAAACAGGTGAGCTATTGTGGCTTCATGCAATCCTCGGTTTCCCAAAGCTCCATCCATGGGAAAGATGATACATGGACCATGAACAGCAAGTTAGTTCACAGGAAGACAGAGAAAAATGATCACTGCCTGAGAATGACAGCCCTTCTCCACTCACTGGAAATGAGTTCCTCTGTATACTGACAGTCTTATGCACTGAGCTTGGATCTGCATACTTGTGTTCTTTCTAACCTGCGATGTACCAGCTTTCTGGGCTTGGGACTTAGGGATGAGAATATCCCTCCCTGATTCCAGGCTGTTTTCATTACTGTCACACTGCACATGGAAGTAGAACCATCTGTACATTGTGTGGAAGGCATATACCAGGACAGTTAGCCACCCTTGACTCTGCCTCTTGACTCCCCCTTTTAATCCATAGTGGCACCCACAGATGTTATGTGGTGGGACTTGCTGGCACTATCTCTCAAACATTCCCTTTTCTATCAAGGCAGCCCTCAGACCCTGAACCTGGATTACGTAAGCAGAGGCCTCCACAGTGGGTAGTACCCACCACCGTGGGAATGAGTTTACCAATGAGGTTATCCCCTCTGTGGTTCCATATGGCCTTTTCCATCAAGTGCAAGTAAATTCCTCAGTGTGACATTCAAAATCCTTTTTTTTAAAAATTTTTTTCTTTTATTATTATTATTATTTTATTGTCTATATTCTTTGTTTACATTCCAAATGATTTCCCCTTTCCCAGTTCCCCCCTCCCCGAAAGTCCCATAAGCCCTCTTCCCTCCCCCTGTTCCCCATTTGCCTAAGAATTTCATGAATTCATTGTTTTTAATTACTGAGTAGTATTCCATTGTGTAAATATACATGGAAAATATCTCTGATAAAATTGAAGAAATAATATAGAAAAACACGTTAAGATTGACTATTTCATGGAAAAGTTATACAGATAAAATGGCAGGCATAAAAATATTCCTAAATTGATTGAAAGTGGAATTATAAACATTTTCTGATAAAATTGAAAATCTACAAGGAAAATATTTCTGATAAAACTCAAGAAATATATAGAAAAAAACACATTAAAACTGACTATTTCATAAAAAATTATACAGATAAGATGATAGGCATAAAAATATTCCTAAATTGATTGAAAGTAGAAGTAAAAACATTTTCTGATAAAATTGAAGATTTACATGGAAACTATCTCTGTTAAAATTGAAGAAATTTATACAGATAAATTGGTAGGAATTAAAATATTCCTAAGTTGATTGAAAGTAGAATTATAAACATTTTCTGATAAAATTGAAGATTTAAATGGAAAATATTTCTTTTTTTTGTTTGTTTGTTTTTTGAGACAGGGTTTCTCTGTATAGGTCTAGCTGTCCTGGAACTCACTCTGTAGACCAGGCTGGCCTCGAACTCAGAAATCCACCTGCCTCTGCTGCCCAAGTGCTAGGATTAAAGGCGTGCGCCACCACCGCCCGGCTGGAAAATATTTCTGATAAAATTGAAAAAAATATGGAAAAACATTAAAATTGAAGATTATCATGGAAAATTATACAGATAAAATGGTAGGCCTAAAAATATTTCTAAGTTGATTGAAAGTGAAATTATAAACATTTTCTGATAAAATTGAAGATTTACATGGAAAATATCTCTGATAAAATTGAAGAAATATATAAAAAAACGCGTTAAGATTGAGTATTTCATGGAAAAATTATACAGATAAAATGGTAGGCATAAAAATATTCCTATGTTTTTTGAAAGTGGAATTATAAACACTTTCTGATAAAATTGAAGATCTACAAGGAAAATATTCCTGAAAAAATTCAAGAAATATATAGAAAAACATGTTAAAACTGACTATTACATGGAAAATTATACACATAAAATGGAAGGTATAAAAATGTTCCTAAGTTGATTGAAAGTAAAATTATAGACATTGTCTGATTAAAACCGAAGATCCACATGGAAAATACTTCTGACAAAATTGAAGAAAAATACAGAAAAATGTTAAAATTGAAGATTATCATGGACAATTATACCAACAAAATGGTAGGCACAAAAACATCCCTAAATTGATTGAAAGTGGAACTACAAACACCCCCCCCCATGAAAACAAAGATATACATGAAAAACACCTCCAACAAAATCGAAGAAATACACAGAAAAAATGTTAAAATTAAAGATTATCATGGAAAATAATAGTCAAAATGGTAGACACAAAAAGCATTACTAAATTGAAAGAGGAATCACAAACATTTTCTGATAAAATTGAAGATCCACATGAAAAACATCTCTGTTAGACTGATTTTGTTGGGGAATTGAGTTTATTGACGTTATAAGATATTAAGGAATAGTGATTGTTGCTTCCTGTTATTTTTGATGTTCTTTTTATGCTTGTGTGGTTACTTTCTTTTGGGTTTGTTGGAAAAAAGATTACTTTCTTGCTTTTTCTTTCTTTCTTTTTTTTTTTTTTGGTTCTTCGAGACAGGATTTCTCTGTGTAGCCCTGGCTGTCCTGGAACCAGGCTGGCCTCGAACTCAGAAATCCACCTGCCTCTGCCTCCCAAGTGCTGGGATTAAAGGCGTGCACCACCACCGCCCGGCACTTTCTTGCTTTTTCTAGGGTGTAGTTTCCCTCCTCATGTTGGCTTTTTCCATCTATTATCCTTTGTAGGGCTGGATTTGTGGAAAAATATTGTGTAACTTTGATTTAGTCATGGAATATCTTGGTTTTTCCATCTATGGTAATTGAGAGTTTTGCTGGTTATAGTAGTCTGGGCTGGCATTTGTGTTCTCTTAGGATCTGTCTGAGATCTGCCCAGGATCTCCTGACTTTCGTCGTTTCAGGCGAGAAGTCTGGTGTAATTCTGATGGGCCTAGCTTTATAGGTTACTTGACCTTTTTCTCTTACTGCTTTTAATATTCTTTCTTTGTTTAGTGCATTTGGTGTTTTGATTATTATGTGCCGGGAGGACTTTCTAGTCTGGTCCAGTCTGTTTGGAGTTCTATAGGCTTCTTGTATGTTCATGGACATCTCTTTCTTTAGGTTAGGGAAGTTTTCTATAATTTTGCTGAAGATATTTACTGGCCCTTTAAGTTGGGAATCTTCACTCTCTTCTAATAATCCTTAGGTTTGGTCTTCTCATTGTGTCCTGGATTTCCTGGATGTTTTGGCTCAGGAGCTTTTTGCATTTTGCACTTTTTTAACTGTTGAGTCAATGTTTTCTATGGTATCTTCAGCCCCTGAGATTCTTTCTTCTATCTCTTGTATTCTGTTGTTGATCTATGTTGTTGATCTATGACTCCTGAATTCTTTCCAAAATTTTCTATTTCCAGAGATGTCTCACTTTGTGATTTCTTTATTGCTTCTACTTCCATTTTTAGATCCTGGATGGTTTTGTTCAGTTCCTTCACTTGTTTGTTTGTGTTCTCCTGTAATTCTTTCAGGGATTTTTGTGTTTACTCTTTAAGGGCCTCTACCTGTTCACCCATGCTCCCCTGTATTTCTTTCAGGGATTTTTGTGTTTCCTCTTTAAGGGCCTTTACCATTTGACCCATGTTCTCCTGTATTTCTTTAAGGGAGTTATTTATGTCCTTCTTGATGTCCTCTAACAGCATCATGAGAAGAGACTTTAAATCCAACTCTTGCTTTTCCAGTGTGTTTGGGTATCCGGGATTTGCTGTGGTGGCAGAACTGGGCTCTGATGTTGCCAAGTAGCCTTGATTTCTGTTCGTAGGGTTCTTGTGCTTGTCTTTCGCCATCTGGTTATTTCTGGTGTTAGTTGGTCTTGTTGTCTCTGGCTGGACCTTGCCCCTCCTATGGGCCTGTAAACCTGTGTCTGTACTCCTGGGAGACCAACTCTCTTCTGGCAGGGTCTGTGCACAGAAGGCTGTGGAGCTGTCTGGTTCCCTGGTGCAAATGGCGGCCGGAAGGGAAGACTCCTGTCCCAGTTGCTCCAATGATCCTATACCTACAGCGCTCGAGCTGTACCCCTCCAGAGAGAAAGTGGAGATCTCACTTTTGCACTCAGAAGTGAAATCGCTGCTGGGAGATGACTCTCTCCTGGTGGGCTAAACACAGAAGACTTTGGAGCTGCCTGGTTCCCTGCTGCAGATGGTGGCTGGAACGGAAGACTCCAAAATCCTTTAATAACTTTCCCATCAGTATCTCTTCCTCAATACTGGTAAGCACTTTGTTTTAACAGGTGGGTCCTACACTCTTACCTTACCTAGGATTTCTTTAGGGAGAAAGACATTGCAGAGGGCAGTTAGGAAACTACCAGACAGCCTATTGCTGGTCTATTATTGGTCAGTAAGACCACCTAAACCCTCCACCTTGGTTCCCTTATCAGAAGAAACATAGGGGCTAGATCATGGTAGTATAGGGACCCTTTTGCTGAATTAGGTTCCCTAACTGCGGACAGTGGCTCATTTAGGTCAATGCAGGAATTCTGTTATTCATAAGCATGTTCCTAATATAACGTATGGTGTAGTCTGTCTTCCAGGATTCTCACCTCCTGGTATTCCAATCTTGGTGACATCCTTTTTAAATTATGTAATCCCATAGTCAGGAACTGAAGAAATGATATGTGATCTCCAAGGGCAGGCCACTAAAGGTACTGCCACTTTCACCTCAGCCTCTTGAATGGCTCCTGCTAAGAGAAGCCAGGCACCATGCTGTGAGGACTCTAGTAGTGGGCAGATGCATGTGTAAGACATTGTGACTGATAATCCTTTAGTGTAACCAGCTTAGAATCATCCCCCAGCACCGGTCAGTAATTGAAACTTTGGCTTCCTATCAGAGTTCAGCCTCAGAGAAGCAGCCAAGTGTCTTATTCAGTGTCCTATTGCTGTGAAGAGACAGACACCATGACCATGGCAACTCTTATAAAAGAAAGCATTTTATTTTGATTTCAGAGGTTTAGTCTGTGGTGGGGCCAGCACAGTGGCATGCAGACAGACATGGTAGCTAAGAATTCTACATATGGAGGCAGTAGGAAGAGAAAGACACTGGGCCTGGTTTGAGCTTTTGAAAACCCCAAAGCCCACTCCCAATGCAAACTTCCTCCAACAAGGCCTCACCTATTCCAACAAGGCCTACACTTCCTTTTATTAAAAGTCATTTCATTTGTTTACATCTCAAATGATATTGCCCTTCCCGGTTGCTCCTCCACAATCCACCCATCCCACATCCATCCTCTTCCCCCCTCCCCTTTGCCTCCCCTACCCACACTTTTATTTCTGCCCTACTCCTCCAGCCCCTCTGCTGGGGCATCAAACCTCCACAGGATCAAAGGCCTCCCCTCTCATTGATTTCAGACAAGGCTATCCTCTGCTACATATATCTGAAGCCACCGATCCCTCCCTGTATACTCCTTGGTTGGTAGTCTAGTCCCTGGGAGCACTGGGTGGTCCAGCCAGATGACATTGTTCTTCCTATGGGGTTGTAATCCCCCTCTGCTCCTCCAGTTCTTCCACCAGCTCCCCTACCAGGGTCCCCAAACTCAGTCTGATGGTTGGCTCCAAGCATCTGCATCTGCGTTGGCCAGGTGCTGGCACAACCTTCCAGGGAACAGCCACAACATGTTCCTGTCAGCAAGAAGGATACACTTTCTAATCCCTTTCAATTAGCACCCCTCCCTAATGACCAAACATTCAAAGCTATGGGGGCCACCATTCTTACCCAAACTATCACACAAAGTTAGAAGTACCAAGCTGAGCACCCCAAACTCCTGACCCACAGAAGTATGAGAGATAATCATTATTGTCTGAAGTTCTGAAGCATTAGGGTTGTTTCTTTCATAGCAGTATATAGCTATTATAATGACTATTAGTATCTTTGACAGATGAAGAAATTGAAGATTAGCACATTTTGGTGAGTTATCTATGATTTTAAAGCTAATGAGGTGTGGGGATGCTACCTCCCCTAGACCATGCAGTGCAGCAGCCTGATCTTTACTGTCCCCATACACAGGTGGTGGTGCTGATTACATAGTTTCACATGAAGGAACAGACTCTTAGAGAATTAATTACATGAACATATGTGTAAATGCTACTAAAGACAGGAAAAATATCTACTGTCTCTGTTAAGTTGGATTTTCTTATTATTTAGTATTAATTAAGAATATTATTCTCCAAATAGAGGCAGCTCCATCATCTTCTGATTGTATAAATGATGAGCAGGGAAGAAATTAAGACTTCCTTTGCTGCCATTGGGTTACAGTCATCCTCTAGACATCTGTGTATAAATACACATACCCAGAAGCTGTACTTCAAATAATTTACATGGTACTAAATAAGCAATGAGACTTGACTGTTTGGGGGGGCATTGGGTAATATAAATATTTTTCTTATATCTATGGGCGTCTTTGTTAATAGTTATTATATTATAATATTCATGTACTTATTTTACTAGTGGGAAGTTTTTCTTGCTTTCATGTTATTAAAAACTATTCTGTATACAATGTTTTATGCTTTCTTTTATATATTTACCCTTAAGGTCAGCTCCAAGAAGTGGTCAGAACTTACCTTAAGCTTATGAACTATGGCTGGTCATAAGGCTAGTTAGAAAACATAATTTCAAAGCTTTGACAAGCTGACCTCCAGAAACAATGTCCTAACTTGTCTTGCCAATCTAAAAGACTGCCTGCTTCCCTGTGAGCTTGTATGCTAATGTACCAGCCATAGTAACTTCCAACATCCTTAGAAGCAGGATGTT
This sequence comes from Tokudaia tokunoshimensis, assembly GCA_036184795.1. Taxonomy (NCBI): domain Eukaryota; kingdom Metazoa; phylum Chordata; class Mammalia; order Rodentia; family Muridae; genus Tokudaia; species Tokudaia tokunoshimensis. The sequence continues at coordinate 64,823,649 of BTHU01000014.1, forward strand.
GCTTTGTAGAGTTATTGGGTATGCAGAGTTGTCCATTTTCATGTGCAGGACTCATGGGGGCTAGCTTTCTGCAGCAGTCTTGGGAAGAGGGAAGACTTGAACAGCAATGAAAGGCCCAACCTATAAGGACATTTGCCCACTGCCTCTATTTGACCCTAACTTCTTTTACTTCTGTTTGTTGTATCAAATTCTTTCAGTGTTAAGCTATTTCTTATATGCGACATAAATACCCATAGAAATCTTTCATTGGAATTTAACCTGTACTGTATAAAGTCACAGCACACATGTAACTGTTAAAACAAGTAGCTACTGTTGCATGCAAGAAGCCTTTGTCCTTATTTTGCTCTTTCACTTTCCTCTGAAGAATCCTATGTAGAGATTGCTAGTCTCTTCTTTCCCTGTCACTTGTATACCAAACCTTCTCCTCTTCAAGAACCATCAAGGCATGCTGCTTCCAGGAGAATTCATATCCTATTGCTCCCCTTAAGGCCAAGAACCCGGGCCTTGTGCCAAAGTATGCTTAATGAAGGTGTGTTGAGTGAATGAAACCTATCTGCATTGTAGACTGTGAAGAACTACGCACAGCCTGGGAATGAGCTGAGCCTCTGTGTTGTGGAAACTAAATGGAGAGACAAATTTTGCCCTAGTTAGAAACCAAATTCTCTTCTGTCAGTTTCTGTCTCTTTACTTGTAATATATTTGTTGGGTAGAATCAGAAGGTCTTTGATGTGAATTTGTTGGGTAGTATCAGAGGGTCTCAAATGTATTTAATCACATTTACCAGAGAAGCTGAATGCATCAGTAATCCTTTGGCTCAGGCTTCTGGGTTCTATCTGGAGACCACTGGACACTGTTTTCTATGTTGACCTTTTCCTTATGTGCACAATAGTGTCAACAATGAGCTTCAGTTACAAGGCTATAAAATGGGACAGCAATCATGATGACATCTCTTGAGGTTTTTTTAGGGCTGAGATGAAGGTGTAGGAGTTAGGATTTAATAAAACCTTAATCCCAAGCCAGAAGGTGAGCTACGTCCCTGCTTATCTTGGAGAGACTGGGAGTCCAGTTTTTGAGAATGGATACTACTATAAAACTAAGCTCTCCTTTGCTATGGAAACTTAATCCCCTGTGAGGCCCTGTTTTTTGTATCTTCCACTGGCATTCCAGGTTCCCTTGAAGTCCCCTCATTTGTTGAAAACTTATCCAAATCTACTTTGACTTGGGCGAGAAGTCTTGCTTCCCAGTATTGCTCAGCTTCTCAGAGGCCGGGGCTCTTGAGTCAAGCACTTCCTCTCACACTGGCCCTGCTTCCTGTTCTCATTCAAATGCCCTTACCTTCCCAAATTTGTCGTCCAAATTGGTCAATGACACACTGATGGATAGGCTTGCTTCTCTGTGCTAGGTCGGAGGCAGATAAGATGGTATAAAAAGTTGACAGATAGTTGAGCAAATTGAGGTGTTTCCTTACTTCTTTCACAGCTGATCAGTAGAACCTACTTAGCTCACTGTTGACAACACTATTGTGCATATAATATCTGGGGACCAGTATCCAGTAGTCCCCAGATAGAACCCAGAAGCATGATCCAAAGGATTACTGACACTTTAAACTTCTCTGCTAAATGTGATCAAACATGTTTGAGACCCTCTGATACTACCTAAGAAATTCAAATACAAGCCATTTTAGGCCTCCCTTTAGACAACTGACAAGGTGGAAAGGCAGAAGAAAGGAACTGAAAATGTACCAAGTAACCATAAAACACTAGGTGCCAAGCTAGGTACGTGCAGTTTTTATAATGACCAGTCTCCACAGTTCACCCTTTCTGCCAGGCAGTTCACCAGGGTCCTCTGATGTAGTTCTTGCCTTAGGCTGCTATGAGATTGGAGATTCTTGGCTTTTATGGAGCAGGTAGCTGTGAAGTAGAGGAGGGAAATGTGTTCTAAGAGAGAAATGTCTTGTCCAAGGTCACTTTGCCAGCAAGAGGCATGCCCAGGATTTGAACTTGCTTTCCCTGACCGGAAGAGCTGCCCTACCCGGCCGTACTCATGCTTGCTTATTCAGGCTCAGTAGTTAGCATTTAGATTTCCAGGGAAATGAAGCTAGAATGGGATTTCTTTTTAAGTTTTTGGAACAAAAATTATTTTAATTTTATGGCTGGGAAAAATGTAAACTTACATTTTCAGCAGACCAGAGATGATAAAGTATGTGTTTGTCAAATAAAATTCTTTACTGTGATAAAGTAAATCATTCTTTGGCCCGTAAAAATTTAGGCCTCACTTGAACTGTTTTCACTTGGACTTTTGCTAATATTTCTGTTATCTCCATGAGGGATTACCATGACAAATGCCTTTTATTCGCTTCGTTAAGCACTTGGGTGAACGTGTGAACATGCAGAGCTACATAAGTCACGAGGAAATGAAACAACATGGTCTTCTGGAAATAGCTTGAAAACCCAACAGACTGGGACTAGCATCTGGCTCTGCCACGTAGGAACTACAGCCTTCTTGGTAAGATTTCTCAGCTTTCCTAGGCTTTGATCTCCTAATGTGGGGTGTGGGCATCACCATTTATCTCTAAGTAATTTTAAGAATGGGATGAGAAGGTATGCTGTAGCATTCTACAAAGATCCTGGTATGGGGTAAGTGTTCACTGTGTATCTTGATAAGTTGTATATAGTTCTCAGGCTAACTACTAGCTACTTATTGACCATGCCGTTTGCCTCCTGGAAGGTAGAAGCATAGAATATACGGGAAGGGGCCAGGATATGGTCCTGCTGACTGGCTTTCTCTATTTAAGCCCCATCCTTTGCTAGTAGGTAGAAGCCTCATACTCAACATATGAGCCTGTCTAGGACACTTCATGTTCCAGCATAGCTGAGGTCATAGAGGTGAGAACAGCAGACAGAAATGAGAACACAGCATACAGAGTTAATTTTACTGAGGGACACAATGTTTTCCAAGTTCAGATATGAATGTAATTGGCCTTTTGTGGGGTGACTGTGAATTTCTCAACAGTGAAATCCCTGTGTTTAGAGCTGTTTGGAAATGGGCCTAGGCAAGATTGGGTAGGAGATTTTCTATTTCTACTTAGGTCAGAGTGAGTTGTGAATTCTGCCTGAATTTCAGAGTGGACAGAGCATCCAAAGCCCATTCTTAACTGCTTAATGGAAGTTCTGGGTGTGACCAGCCTCCTCCCCATCAAGTAGGCCTCTTTATCTGCCTACTGTCCAGGAAAAGAGTCAAGTGTAAACTAACCATTCATGTAAATGGTCTGTCAGGTCACTGAACTAATATGTTATGGTTAATCTGTTAAAACAGCAAGGTCCCTACATTTATAAACACTCCTTGATAAGCTCCTTATAGCATATACAACCCAAGAAAATAAATGGCACATACCACCTGTCCTGGAATCTCTACCCACACCCCACACAGCTTGTCCAGATGACCTCTACACTGAGTTCAGCCCACACAACCCCTTCCAACTAATGTAATACCATCTGACCACAGCTCTGTGCTGCCTTTGGGGTGGGGGTTGGGTCAAATACTCTGAAAAAGTGCAGAGATCTTGCTTAGAGAATGACTGTGTATGTGGATGGGTAGATGTGAAGACATACTAGGACACTGTTGTGAGCTTTGTAAGATGCCAGTCCATTTGGTATTTTCTGTTCTGTCTTCACCAGTATCCTATTGTCCTATCTTGCCCTCAGTCCTTAGTGTTAATACATTCCCATAGAGATGTCTTGTTTCCATGGGTAAAAGGCCCTCAGGTCAGCAGCTGATCGAATTATGAGGTGGGGAGGGAAGGTTCCATCATATGTTAATTTGATGAATGGGGGAAAGATTTCTGAGAAGGGAAGAGGCTATCAGAATCTCAGATTTTTGGCAAAGTTAACATAGAGGAAAGTATCTTTGCCTATGGAAAATACAGTTACTATCATGTCTATCTTTTTTTAACCTTCAGTTTTTAGAATCTTTCAAAAAAAATCCAGTAAAATGATAGTAAATACAAATATGCAGGAAGCAACGATAATGATTCCTCCACCTTGGTGTGAGAATGGCTTTACTAATATTTCTTGTCTAAATGTATTTGAAGTTTCCTTTAAAAATAATTGTACTTCTCCTGTTTGTCACCTTTCACCCCTTCCATTTGCTGTGACTTTATCGTGTCTCCTCTTTTGTGAGCATGACTATTTCCTTTGATAAATATATCATAATTCCATACCCTTTCTGATATTTTCCCACAGAGTTGGTTTTCTGTGCTCTGTTAAGTGGTTCAGTGTCCACCGTCAACATTGACGAGCCTGTCTCTATGCCTGCTATGCTAACAGTTTCAGACAGCTGTTCCTACTCACCTGCCTCGGGCCATTCTGTCCACTGTGGCTTCTGGCTTCTGCTTCTGCACCTCCTATGGGATCTGATAAAGAGGACACAACTCTTTCTCCCTTGTGTTTTTAACTCTCAAGCACCGCAAAATATATTCCTTCTGTTCTCTGAAACCCTTCACTTTGAGGATTCCTTGCTTCTCTCTGTACTGAATCTCATGCTTCATGTCCATGTTAGATCACAGGGAGTTCTGGCTTCCATCTCCTCCGACGTTCTGAAGCAGCTCTTGCAAGAGCCACAGAGGACCCTTGATATCTGTGTCTTGGGACTTTGTATCTCTGTATTGTGGTGGACCCATGTCCTTGGTCTCTGTGTCCCTTCCTCTATAGTATTTGTTTCTTCAGACCCAATTTCTGTGTACCCGTCTCTCTCACCCATTCCTTTCATGTTGGCTCAGAAGGTTGCTCTTACCGCCTTCTGTCTCTATTTCTTCAGTTTTCATTCTCGCTTTGGCCACTCTCGCTGTATCTATCAGCCAAGGTTCCTTAGGTGGCAAAGCGTGGATGGAATGATAAAGAGACAGACACTTAAGGGAACTGGGCTCATATAATAATGGAGACAGAGGAGTCCCATATTATTATTTTTTTCCCCTAAAGCTGAAGTGTCAGGCAAGTGAGTTGTGAAATTCAGTGTAGAGCTGAAGGCAAGAGCAATTGTAAGTGTAAGCCATAAAAGCCCCAAGGTCCAAAAAAACCCAGAAACTCTGTCTGTGGGCAGAAGGTGATGGATATCCCAGCTTAAAAACAAACGAAACAAAAACAGACAAAAAAAGAAACAAATAAAAAACCCACAGGAGAATCTGCCTTTCTTCAAGCCCCAGATGACCATCCCCATTGGTGAGGAGTGTAGTGGTTCAAACTCCAAATCTCTTCTAGAAACATCCTTTTCAGAAACATTCAGAAGTGAGTTTTCGGGTATGTCTTAGCCTGTTCCTGTTGCTATCCACTGTTACCCCATCACACACGGCATTGCTAGTCCCCCAAACCTGTATTTCTGTTACCTACTCTTGGATGAGATTTAGTCAGGTTCCCATGCCTCATTCTATCAACATACATTAAGAGTTCTTTGCAAGTTCATTGGAGTGTCTTGCTGGTGAGCCCCAGGGACTTACTGTCTCTGCTTCTCCAGCACTGTGATTGCAAGCAGGTGACACACACCTGAATTTTTAAAGATGTGGGTTTTGGGGGGTAAAAAGTAAGGTCCTTGGACTTGTAAGGCAAGCACTTTACCCATGAAAGGTCTCCCCAACCTCTGTCTACAATGCTTCCGGTTTGGCTATTGTTTTTCTCCCAATTCTTTCTCCCTATCTTCTGTATATGTTTTTCCAAACAGCTCTTCATGGATCTCTGGACCTTAGGGTGGCTCATAACTACACACATGCTCATAATATCCCCTGAATAAAACTTGTCATGATTCTCATTGCATGAGGCTTTGCATGTGATGCCCAGCTACCCTCTTCCCCATGCTTACTTTGGTATTTTCCTGCTTCTCTGGGACTTACACCTTAAATTTTATAACTGGATCACTTGAAGTGTACCCTCTCATGCTTCTGCTGTCTGTAACACTTCACCTTACTTTCTTACCTACGTTCATTTTCCTTTAAACCCAACCTTAAACCCCACCCACTGTAGAAAGCCTTGCTCAGCTTCCTCAGGATCCTAGCAGTCAGTACATGTGTTTTCACCTACACAAGTCCCAATATTTGTCTGTTCACATGTCTGTCTGTCTTAGGAATTCAAATAAATGAATAAAAACACCATCCTTATGGATTACCATTCTCTTTAGTTGTTATCCATTCCAATTCTAAATATTTTATACAGTTCCATATTAGAAAGCCAGGGGAGAAATGTGTTTGCAGGGTTCTCCCGTTAGACAAAGGATTGGAATTTCACCTCTGACCTCTCATCCCTGGCACCAACTTTAAGACCACAGCAAAGCTCCCAGAATTTCAAGGCACTGGACATACTCTCTGCCCAACAGATTAATTTTAGAGTCATTGAAATTCCGCCAAGTCTTGGGGGAATGATTTAGAAGTCAGGCTGACAGCCAACAAAGGAGGAAATTGCTCTCTGTCTATTTCAAGATGAGAGAGTTGTAACCACAGTACTTCCCCCTGTGATGCTATTCAAAAAAACATAAATTTAATACATTTATGAAATCTAATCTTCTAACCATAAGTGTTTCAGGGCTGGCTTTGATCTTTAGGGAAAGAAGCCTGATGCCAGTGAGCTCTGTATATTTGGAGAAGGTGTTGCCTTGCACATAAGCAGAGCAGTGGGGTCCCAGACTCTCTGGAAGAGTCACTTTGTGTGAATAACTTGATAAATATTTAGTCACTGCCTACTGTGTTCAAAACACACGTGCTTCAGGAGTAAACCCAACATTTCAGGTAAGGATGGGGTGCTCAGGTCTTATCTATCAGGACCACTTGAAGTGTACCCTCTCATGCTTCTGCTGTCTGTAACACTTCACTTTACTTACTTACCTATGTCCATTTTTCCCTTTAAACCTAACCTCAATCCCCACCCATGGTAGAAAGCCTTGCTCAGGTTCTTCAGGACCCTAGCAATTAGTCATGGTATATCTCCTGGTTTCTTTTTCACCTGAGAAATAGGGTTGTTCTCTTTCCCCTTAAGAAACGTGAGATAAACAATCAGAAAGAGCATGCCTTGCATAGCTCTCAGCACCTAGATGTCTACTCAAGGGGGCTGCCTAGAGTATTTGGTCCTGGGTAAATATAACTTGACTTGTTAAGAAGTCATGGTCTGCATCTTACTATAGGCACAATACTCAGTTAAGGAGACTGCAAAATCCACTGGAAATGGACTTGTCTCAAAAATAGAACTACCATTTGATTCAATAATCATACCACTGAGTGTATATAGAAAAGAAATGAAGCCACTATTAAAAAGATGTCTTCCCTTCTGAGTTCTTTGCAGCACTGCTCATAATGGCCATGAAATGGGAACTTCAGGCTCTATCAGTGGATGAATGGATAAAGGAACTTTGGTACATCTATCTATACAGTGGAATATGACACAGTCAAAAAGATGAACTCATGTCACCTGGCACAGAATGGGTGTGACAAATGCCATAATGGTGGGGAATAATCCAGTTTCCTCTTTGCCTTTCTAGACAGAACTTTTTGACTTCACTCACTTGGATATTTTTTTTTAAAAGTTGGTTTCTTTGAAGTTGAGAATAGACTAGTAGATATCAGAGACTGAGGAGAGTAGAGGGGGAGGGGGGAAGAAGGAAGAGGAGAGGAGTGAAGTTTGCTCCTGGATGCTAAATTATAGTTAGGGGAAAGATGTTCTAGTGTGCTATATAGCACAGAGATGTGGCTATAGGTGACCATATATAGTTCAAAAAATGACAAGAAAAGTGATTTAATCTTTTATCACAGAGAAAAGACAGATATGAGGAGTATCTTAGAAGAATGTATTGAAATATCATTCGAATTGTTTCTGTGACAATTAAAATTTTCTTAAATATATTTGGATGCCATAATAGACTCTTTAGAGAAAAATAAAGCTTTCATTAATAGTGTTTGCTATATCCACAGTGCATGGTTTGCTTTCTCTCAAGGCTGATTTGGCGCTGCCAACATGATGTCCTTGTGTGTGGAGTTGGGCAGAATGCAGATGTATATATATGCCAAAGCTTAACAATGGTATATATGCCAAAGCATAACAATGAAGTTGGCAATATGAAGTGTCCCCTGTGCTCAGACAAAAGAGATGCATATAACACTGACCTAACAGCATGGAGAATGTTTTCTCTTGTAAGCTACTTAGGAAGTGATGGGTGTTTACTACCATTATATTAAATATGATTTACTTAGTTGTATGAGTGTGCAACTTAATTTTTAATCCCTCTGTTTTTAATATCTGGGCCATAAAGTTCCTAAACTCACATAGTTTCCCCCAAAGCAGTGGGAATAGGAAGTTCAGCATATCTTTCTACAAAATCCTTATATAGTAAAGTAAAAACAAAGATGATATGAAGTATATAATGCACACTTGTGTAAGTACTCTTATGTAACATGTCCCATATGCAGTGATTATATATATACAGTAGAAATTAAAGAGAAACTGAAAAAAAGTCATGCATGCTGTTTGTCTCATGTGACAATGAGCTAGTGGATGCCAGTTCAGGTCAATGCTCTGGAAAGCCATCAGGGCTTCAGACTCCTGCTCTGGCCTCCCGTGTATGAATCCTCCCCCATCCTCTTTAGTGCCCCAGCACTGCAATATGGCTGTTCCCTCCCTGCCTTCTTATCCACATCCCAAGCAGAAATGGGATAAAGAAAAGCCTGTCATGTTTATTTGGCAATGGTACTGTATTGTCTTCCCCTGGATGATGCAATAATGAGCCTTCAAGAAACAACAGCAAGTATAAACAACAGCTACAAACAATACATGTTTATTACCCAACAGTTCTAGAGAGCGACAGTCCAAACTCATTTTCCCTGAGTTAATGTTGAGGTATTGCAGAGTTGTGCTCTCTGGTGGAGATACATTGAGGCAGATAGCAACTACTTGTCCTCACCAGGCAGAGGCTGCCTGTATTAATGGCTTGGCAAATCTTATAGCTTCATAGGCTGCAAGAACTGGCTGAGTCCATGTGACATTACTTCATTCCTACCCTGCTACTGTCTCTTTCTTCTAAGGGTCCTTGTGATAATACTGAGGCCATCATACTAAGGTAACCACACTGAGGAAATCTAGTCTAATCTCCCCTTCTCTAAACCACTACTAGTTTTCTTCTGCAAATTCTTTTTGCCGAGGAAGGAGACATATCCATGATGTCCATGGATATGCAACCCATTGTGTGGTTCTTGACTGGAGCTAGGCCAGCATAGGCTATCCTTGGTTACATAGAAGGCTGGACAATCAAGTTTTTGCATTTGGAACTGTCTTGTTTAGGGTTTTTATTGCTCTGAAGAGACACCATGACTGGGACAACTCTTATAATGGAAAACATTTAGTCAAGAGTAGCTTAGAGTTCAGAGGTTTAGTCCATTATCATCACGGTGGGAAGTGTGGCACTATGCAGGCAGACATGATGCTGGAGAAGTAACTGAGAGTTCTATATCCTTATCTGAAGGGAATCAGAAGGAAACTGTATCATCAGACAAATCTTGAGCATAGGAGGCCTCAAACCCCTTAACATACTTCCTTCAACAAGGCCACACCTACTCCAACAAGGCTGCACCTCCTAAAAGTGCCACTCCCTATGGACAAAAGTTCAAGCATATGAGTCTATGGGAGCCATACCTATTCAAACCACCAGAGGAACAATACAGGAAGTCTAAGAGAGGAGAAGGGAGAAATACTAGTGGGGTTATCCACACATTGGGAAATAAATGCTCAGTTACATCTATAACTCATAGCTTGCTGTATGCATTAATGGAATTTTGAAAACAGGCTCCTATTTCATATTGGTAATGGGTGGTAGGCTTATTATGTGTCCTAGTTAGTTTTAACTATCAACTTGACACTACCTAGAAATAACCTGAGTGGACTGCCTCAATTGAATTCCTTAGAACAAATTAGCCTTTAGTCATGTCTGTGGGAGAATTGTCTTGATTGTTACTTAACACAGGACCTAGCCCATTGTAGGAGGATCATTCCATGGCCAGGTAGTCCTGGACTATCTAAGGAAGCTAGCTAAGCACGAACCTGTGTAAGCCAGCAAACAGTCTTCCTCTACGGTCTCTGCTATGCTTCTTGGCTGTGGAGTGAGTTCCCTGACCAGGTGATATTCCCTGCTGTGTGGAATATCACCCCTACCCCCAAGCTCTGCTCTTGACCATGAATGTGATCTGAGTAGCTGCTTGAGGATTTACCTCAGTGATGAAGTGTAACTGGGAATTATGAGCCAAATACACAATCTCCTCTTCTAAGTTGCTTTTGGTCAAAGTGTTTTACTGTAGCAACAGAAAGCAAAGTAGAACACTTGGTTAGAGTCATTGCTTGCTCATGCTTCCATGCCACCCCTGCTCTCCCATTACACTCTATGGGCTTATCTCACCTTTGCAAGTCCGTGTTTGACACATAGTCTGTGTTCACTTTGCTGTTGGCATAGGGTAGCAATAGGCTGCCCATCATTTCCTTTGCATGGAAGAATGCATAGCTGTCCTCTCAAGCTGCAGTTACTCATGTTGGAAAATGTTATCCCTCTGTCTCTTCTGTCTGTTCTTCAATGGAGTAGGTGTTGTGGTAGGAGAGAGTGGTGGGTAAGAGTTTGTCTGGCTACAGATATCAGACAGACCCATTGACATAGAGGGCAGAGGTACTCACCGAGGAGAAAATACCTCATGGTGCAAGGCCAAAATAGTTGCCATGGGTTTTGCATGGGACATGATTTTTTTCCATGTAGCAGAAAATATCACATAGAAAATTTGGAATATATTATTTCCAAGTTTTGGCCACCATAAGGAAGTAGAACCTGGGATGAAATGGTTTTGTGTTGTCTCTCGGACAACAGATAAGTAGAAACTCGAACGAGTTAAAAGTATGTGGTTTTTTTTTTTTTTTGGACTCCATAAAGATGTTGACAATATCTATTGTTTCACTCAATGTTTCTTTTATAAAGGGAAGAATATCAGAATTGTTTACCCATAAGAGTTTTGTTCTCTGTAGAAACTTACAGGCTTTTTTTTTTTTGAAATTTTATTTTAATTGTTTTTCTTTTTCATTTTTTATTAGATATTTGCTTTATTTACAGTTCAAATGGTATTCCCTTTCCTTGTTACCCCTCAAAAAACCCGCTATCCCATCTTCCCTCCCCTGCTCACCCCCTCCCCAATTTCCTGACTTGCATTCCCTTATTATGGGGAATTGAGCCTTCACAGGACCAATGGCCTTTCTCATTGATGTCTGAAATGGCCATCTTCTACTATATATGTAGCTGGAACCATGGATCCCTCCATGTGTACTCTTTGGTTGGTGGTTGAGTCCCTGGGAACTCTGGGGGTACTGGTTGGTACATATTATTGTTCCTCTTGCAGGACTGCAAGCCTTTTCAGCTCCTTGGGTCCTTTCTCTAGCTGTTCCATTGGGGACCCTATGCTCAGTCTATTGGTTGACTATGAGCCATGGATATTTTGATCTACCTTCCAATAAGGGTCAAAGAATCCACACTTTTGGTCTTCTTTCCTCTTGAGCTTCATGTGGTCTGTGAATGGTATCTTGTACCCAAGCTATTCCGAATTTTTGGGCTAATATCCACTTATCAGGGAGTGCATACCATGTGTGTTCTTTTGTGATTTGGTTACCTCACTCAGGATGATATTTTCTAGCTCCATCCATTTGCCTAAGAATTCCATGAATTCATTGTTTCTAATAGCTGAGTAGTTCTCCATTGTGTAAATGTACCACATATTCTGTATCCATTCCTCTTTTGAGGGACATCTGGGTTCTTTCAAGTCTCTGTCTATTATAAATAAAGCTGCTATGAACATAGTGGAGTGTGTGTCCTTATTACATGTTGGAGCATCTTCTGGGTATAGGCCCAGGAGTGGTATAGTTGGGTCCTCAGGTAGTGCTATGTCTAATTTTCTGAGAAATTGCCACAGTAATTTTCAGAGTGGTTTTATCAGCTTGCAATCCCACCAGCAATGGAAGAGTGTTTCTCTTTCTCAACGCCCTTTCTAGCATTTGCTACTTCCTGAGTTTTTGATCTTGGCCATTCTGCTGATGTGAGGTGGAATCTCAGGGCTGTTTTGATTTGCATTTCCCTGATGATTAAGGATGCTGAACATTTCTTTAGGTGTTTCTCAGTCATTCGATATTTCTCAGTTGAGAATTCCTTGTTTAGCTCTGTACCCCATTTTTAATAGGGTTATTTGGTTTTCTGAAGTCTACTTCTTGAGTTCTTTGTATATATTGGACATTAGCCCTCTATCTGATGTAGGATTGGTAAAGATCTTTTCCCAATTTGTTGGTTGTCATTTTGTTCTATTGAGAATGTCCTTAGCCTTACCAAAACTTTGTACTTTTATGAGGTCCCATTTGCCAATTCTTTTTTTTTTTTTTTTTTTAATTTAATTTTATTTTATTTTTTTAATTTACATTCCAAATCACTTCCCCTTTCCCGTTTCCTCCCTCCCCGAAAGTCCCATAAGCCCCCTTCCCTCCCTCTTTTCTCCGTTCAACCCCCTCTCATTACTCTGTCCTGGCGTTCCCCTACATCCAGTCTTTCCAGGACCAGGGGTCTCTCCTTCCATCTTTTTAGAAATCTATTGATATGCTGATTGTGTCTAGGGTATTCTGAGATTCTTAATCTTAAAGCATAAGCTATTGGTGTTCTATTCAGGAAATTTCCCCCTGTGCCTGCATGCTTCAGGTTCTTCCCTGCTTCCTCTTCTATTAGACTCAGTGTATCTGGTTTTATGTAGAGGTCCTTGATCCACTTGGACTTGAGCTTTGTACAGGGAGATAAGAATGGATCAATTTGCATCCTTCTACATGTTGACTGCCAGTTGACCCAGCACCATTTGTTGAAAATGCTATCTGTTTTCCACTGGATGGTTTTAGCTCCTTTGTCAAAGATCAAGTGACCATAGGTATGAGGGTTCATTTCTGGGTCTTCAATTCTATTCCATTGATCTACCTGACTGTCACTGTACTAATACCATGTATTTTTTTTTTTTTTAATCACTATTGCTCTGTAGTAGAGCTTGAGGTCAGGGATGGTGATTTTATCAGAAGTTCTTTTATTTTTGAGAATAGTTTTCACTATTCTGCATTTTTTTGTTATTTCAGATAAATTTGGAAATTGCTCTTTCTAACTCTATGAAGAATTGAGTTGGAATTTTGATGGGGATTGCATTGAATCTATAGATTACTTTAGGCAAGATGGCCGCTTTTTTTCTATATTAACCCTGCCAATCCATGAGCATGAGAGATCTTTCCATCTTCTGAGATCTTCAATTTCTTTTTTTGGAGACTTGAAGTTCTTGTCATACAGATCTTTCACTTGCTTGGTTAGAGTCACACCAAAGTATTTTATATTATTTGTGGCTATTGTGAAGGATGTCATTTCCCTAATTTATTTCTCAGTCTCTTTATTCTTTGAGTATAGAAAGGCTACTGATTTGTTTGAGTTAATTTTATATCTAGCCACTTTGCTGAAGTTGTTTATCAGGTTTAGGAGTTCTCTGGTGGAATTTTTGGGATCACTTAAGTATACTGTCATATCATCTGCAAATAGTAATACTTTGACTTCTTCCTTTCCAATTTGTATCCCTTTGACCTCCTTTTGTTGTCTAATTGCTCTGGCTAGGACTTCAAGTACTATATTGAACAGGTAGGGAGAGAGTGAACAGCCTTGTCTAGTCCCTGATTTTAGTGGGATTGCTTCAAGTTTCTCTCCATTTAGTTTAATGTTGGCTACTGATTTGCTATATATTGCTTTTGCTATGTTGAGATATGGGCCTTGAATTCGGTTCTTTCCAAGATTTTTATCATGAAGAGGTGTTGGATTTTGTCAAATGCTTTCTCAGCATCTAATGAAATGGTCATGTGATTTTTTCCTTTGAGTTTGTTTATATAGTGGATTATATTGATGAATTTCTGTGTATTGAACCATCCCTGCATTCCTGGGATGAAGCCTACTTGATGATGGTGGATGATTGTTTTGATATGTTCTTGGATTCGGTTGGTAAGAATTTTATTGAGTATTTTTGCATTGATATTCATAAGGGAAATTGGTCTAAAGTTTTCTTTCTTTGTTGGTTCTTTGTGTGATTTAGGTATCAGAGTAAATGTGCCTTCATAAAACGAGTTGGGTAGTGTTCCTTCTCTTTCTATTTTGTGGAATAGTTTGAAGAATATTGGTATTAGGTCTTTCTTGAAGGTCTGATAGAACTCTGTATTAAACCCATCTGGTCCTGGGCTTCTTTTGGTTGGGAGACTATTAATGACTGCTTCTATATCTTTAGGAGTTTATGGGATTGCTTAGTTCATTTATCTGATCTTGATTTAACTTTGATACCCAGTATCTGTCTAGAAAATTGTTCATTTCATTCAGATTTTCCACTTTTGTTGAGTATAGGATTTTGTAGTAGGATTGGATGATTTTTTGGATTTCCTCAGTATCTGTTATTTCTCCCTTTCCATTTCTGATTTTGCTGATTTGGATACTGTATCTGTGCCCTCTGGTTAGTCTCGCTAAGGGTTTATCTATCTTGTTTGTTTTTTCAAAGAACCAGCTCTTGGTTTGATTGATTCTTTGAATAGTTCTTTTTGTTTCTACTTGGTTGATTTCAGCCCTGAGTTTGATAATTTCCTACCTTCTGCTCCTCTAGGGTGTATTTCCTTCTTTTTGTCCTAGAGCCTTCAGCTGTGCTCTTCAGCTGAGCCTTCAGCTGTATATGCTCTTTCCAGTTTCTTTTTGTAGGCACTCAGAGCTATGAGTTTTCCTCTTAGCACTGCTTTCATTGTGTCTCATAAGTTTGGGTATGTTGTGCCTTCATTTTCATTAAATTCTAAAAAGTCTTTAATTTCTTTGTTTCTTCCTTGACCAAGTTATTGTTGAGTAGAATGTTCTTCAGTTTCCATGTGAATGTGGGCTTTGTGTTGTTTTGTTGTTATTGAAGACCAGCTTTAATCCGTGGTGATCTGATAGGGTGTATGGAATTATTTCATTCTTCTTATATCTGCTCAGGTCTATTTTGTGACCTAGTACATGGTCAGTTTTGGAGAAGGTACTGTGAGGTGCTGAGAAGAAGGTATATTCTTTTGTTTTAGGATAAAATGTTCTATAGATAACTTTTAAATCCATTTGGTTCATAACTTCTGTTAGTTTCACTCTTTCTCTGTTTAGTTTGTGTTTTCCTGATCTGTAGATTGATGAGAGTGGGGTGTTGAAGTCTCCCACTATTATTGTGTGGAAACAATGTGTGCTTTGAACTTAATAAAGTTTCTTTTATGAATGTGGATGCCCTCGTATTTGGAGCATATATGTTCAGAATTGAGAGTTCATCTTGGTAGATTTTTTTCCTTTGATGAGTATGAAGTGTCCTTCCTTATCTTTTTTGATTACTTTAGGTTGAAAGTCGATTTTATTCAATAATAGAATGACTACACCAGCTTGTTTCTTGGGACCATTTGCTTGGAAAATTGTTTTCCAGCCTTTTATTCTGAGGTAGTGTCTGTCTTTGTGCCTGAAGTGAGTTTCCTGTATGCAGCAAAATGTTGGCTCTTGCTTATTTATCCAGGCTCTTAGTCTATGTCTTTTTTATTAGGGAATTGGGTCCATTGATATTAAGAGCTATTAAGGAGAAGCGATTGTTGCTTACTGTTATTTTTGTTATTAGAGGTGGAGTTATGTTTGTGTTGCTCTCTTCTTTTCAGTTTGTTTAAGGAAGATTAATTTCTTGACTTTTCTAGTGTGTAGTTTCCCTCCTTTTGTTGGTGTTTTCCATTCATTATCCTTTGAAGGGCTGGATTTGTGGAAAGATATTGTGTAAATTTGTTTTTGTTATGGAATACCTTGGTTTCTCCATCTGTGGTAATTGAGAGTTATGCTGGGTATAGTAGCCTGGGTTAGCATTTGTGTTCCCTTAGGATCTGTAAGGCATCTGCCCAGGATCTTTTGGCTTTCATAGTCTCTGGCGAGAAGTCTGGTGCAATTATGATAGGTCTCCCTTTACATATTACTTGACCTTTTCCCCTTACCTGCTTTTAATATTCTTTCTTTGTTTAGTGCATTTGGTGTTTTGATTATTATGTGATGGGGAGGAATTTCTTTTCTGGCTGAACCTATTTGGAGTTCTGTAGGCTTCTTGTATGTTCATGGGCATCTCTTTCTTTAGGTTAGGGAAGTTTTCTTCCATAATTTTGTTGAAGACATTTACTGGCCCTTTCAGATGGAAATGTTCTCTCTCTTCTATACCTATAAGCCTTAGGTTTGGTCTTCTCATTTTGTCCTGGATTTCTTGGATGTTTTGGGTTAGGATCTTTTTGCATTTTGCATTTTCTTTGACTGTTGTGTCAATCCTTTCTATGGCATCTTCTGCATCTAAAATTCTCTCTTCTTTCTCTTGTATTCTGTTGTTGATGTTTGCATCTATGACTCTTGACTTCTTTCCTAGGTTTCTATGTCCAGAGTTGTTTCCCTTTGTGATTTCTTTATTGTTTCTACCTCCATTTTTAGATCCTGGATGGTTTTGCTCAATTCCTTCACCTGTTTGGTTGTGCTTTTCTGTAATTCTTTAAGGGTTTCTAGCTGTTTACCTGTTTTCTCCTGTATTTCTTTAAGGGAATTGTTTATGTCTTTCTGGAAGCCCTCTATCAGCATCATGAGCTTTGATTTAAAATGCAACTCTTGCTTTTCTCGTGTGTTGGGGTATCCAGGACTTGCTGTTGTGAGAGAATTGGGTTTGAATGGTGCCATGTTGCCTTGATCTCTGTTGGTAACATTCTAAATTTTGCCTTTTCCCATCTGGTTATCTCTGGTGTTAGTTGGTCCTGCTGCCTCTGGCTTGTGCTTGTCCCTCCCGTGGGCCTGCAAGCCTGTCTCAGCATCCCTGGGTGACCAGCTCTCCCCTGTGACAGAGTGCTGTGGGGCTGCCCAGCTCCTGGGTGCAGGTGGAGCCTAGATGGACCCTGTCCCAGCTGCTCTGCCACTCCTGTGTTCCCTGCACTCCTGGCTGTACCTGCCTGCTGAATCACTGGAGAGAAGATGGCAGTCTCACCTCCAAACCCGGGAGTCAAATCACTCCCTGCAGAGCAGTTCTCCCCTGGCAGGATCAGTGCACAGATGGCTGTGGTGTTGCCCTGCTCCTGGGTGTAGGTGGAGCCTGGACAGACCCTGTCCGAGCTGCTCTGCCACTCCTGTGTTCCCTGCACTCCTGGCTGTACCCGCCTGCTCAGTCGCCAGAGAGAAATGTACAGGCTTCTTTTAAAGGATTAAAACTTTTAAACATGCACATAGTACAATTTTGATTGCTTTTACTTACCGCTTTCTCTCTCTGTCTCCCCTGCTATGCTTCCAGTTTCCTATGGGTTCCATTCCATGTTCACAGCATTTTGTTTTGTTTTGTAATTCACTGAATTTATGCAAGGCTGTTTGTGTTACTGTGAACATGGAACTCTTCACTGGAGTCTGGTGGACTCACTTACATGTATACATGTAAGATACTGACTTTCTCCCCCTCAGAATTTTTTAATAGCCAATGGTTCAGCAGGACGAGTTAGTCCATGGACTTTTCTGACAGAGCAGAGTAGCATGCATGTATCCTTTTGAAGTTTGGGGTTAGCATCATGTCAGGTTTTATAGTTTGTGTCTTTTCTTCTTTCCTTTCCTCCTCTTGACTATTTTCATTTTACCATCTTTTATATATAAATAAGCATCACTAATCAAGTCTGATTTCTATTCTATTTCATGGCCTTATGCTATTCCATTGTATGGATTTACCACATTTACTTTATCTGCACATCTATTATGAATTAGTATTCCATTTTTATTTTTGCTATCTTCCCTTTCATTTTTTATTAAAGTTTAGATTAAATTTCATGGATCTTATATAGCATTATGCTTTAATGTTTATAGACCTTGTGGAGTAGTTGAATCTAGTTAGTTAACCAGTACACTTGCTTACATCATTATCATTTCTTTGACTGGTACACTTAAACTTGACCTCATTATGTTGGCAAGTACAATGCATTGCCACTGATCATAATCACACTGTACAATACATCTCTCAAACTTATCCTTCTTACTTAACTCTAATTATGCATTTCTTTGACCAACATGTGTTCCGTTTGAACTGTATTTTACCAGCTGCCTCTGGTAACTGCAATTCTAATCTCTACTTCTGTGAGATCTTTACATATATTACATGTCCTTTATGTTAACCCACATTGTTGCAAATTACAAGATTCAGGCTGTTTTGGTGGATGAGTCCTATGTATTTCACTCTTTGAATGTACTTGTTCATAAACACTTATGTGCACTCTTGGCTATTGTATTGTACTGTCTATATGTTGACCATGTAGAACTCAGCACACTGATTTGTCTTGTTAACATGTATGTCCAGGAGTGGGGTTGGTGATCATTGAGTTTATGTTTGTATTTTACTAACGGTTGATGGTATTGAACTGCTTTTCTTGTCATTATTGGTAATGTGGACATCTTTGGAGAAATATATGTTTGCCCACTTAAAATGATAAATCACAATTTTATGTGTATGGATGTTTTCCCTGCCCATATGTATATGAACCATGTGTGTTCAGTACCCACAGAGATCAGGAGAGGGTATCAGATCCTCTGGAATTGTAGTTCACAGATCGTTGTGAGCAACCATGAGGGTGCTGGGTATCAAACCAGAGTCCTCTGTTAGAGCAACAAGTGCTCTTAAACTCTGATTAAATTTTCCAGCTCCTTTTGCCTATTTGAAAAATGAAGTTGTTTGCTTTGAATTGAAGAAAATGCAGCTACTTGGTTCACAAGCCAGGTTCTAGTGAAACATGATTTTAGAGCCCTCTATCACCCACACAAAGAGGCCTTCGTGCTTCCCTCCATCTCAAGCCTGAGGCTTATAAATTTGTGTCTGGAATATTCTGATCTCATTTCGTCATTTTGACAGTCAATGGCTATTCACCTCAAAAGTGTTCCTGCAAACAGAGGCACGTATGTAGATACTTTGAATGGCAAGAGAGGAGAGTTGGAAATCTGGCAGCTGGCTTCTGTTTGGGCAGAAGGCTGGAAAGGGTAGAATGTTCCACATTCTAATTATCTTCTAACCACTGTTGGGCAAAGCTCCATGGGCTTACCTTATTGGCACTTGTGATCACCAGACTGTGTCACTTCGAGGGAACACAGAGTGTCTCTTTGCACATAGATCATGAGGATGGAAAATACAACAGATCTGCTTTTCCAGAGGAACACAGGCCTCCCTCATTCCCCTCAGAGTTTTCCGAATGATTCTGGGAGTCTCTAGAAGCATGTCTGCCATTTGTCTGTTCTCTAGGGACATATCCTCTTGCTAGTTTGTGGAAATCTTGGAGCTCACCTGTCTTATTCTAACTTGTGTTTACTTACCATAGCAACAGCTTGATCACACATCAGATAGGAACCCTTTGCATAGAGCATAGGGACATGCTTGGATAGAACACGTGAACAGTCCCTAGATTCACTCTATTCCCACAATGAGCAGTCATCAGCTTTTTCCTGTAAATGTATAGTTTCTTTGGCCAGGCTTATAAAAAGCAGCACACACTCCTTAGCCCGAGTTTTTCCTACCAAGAAATGTTGTTTCCCTGATTACATGCATCCTTTCCATAATCCAGTTGTGAAAATATTATCAGAGCACAGTTTGGAAGAAGAGTGGGATTTCGCCATGTTGATTTGCAAACACTACTAAGTTTCAGAGTCAGTTGTCCATCAACTCATTTTTTTTTCTCTTAACATGAATCTGAGATATGTATGTTTCTGTGCTTAAGTTTGTAACATGTATGGTTTATTAAAATGATGTAGCCCTGCTGAACTCAAACTCCAGATAAAGGTGAGGTTGTTCTTGAAGTGCAGATCCTCATGCTCCCATCTCCCAAGTGCTTGTAATTATAGGTGAGTGCCATATGCCCAGAGCGTTTTGGCATTTTATTTTAAAATATCTCACTATATCTTTTAATAAATTTACACATCCATTTTAAAGAGTCTGTTTCCCAACCCCTGCAGAGAGACTCCTTAACTTAGGGAGTTTAACAGAGTTTGGCATCTTCTTGGAAAGGCTAGAAGAACAGCTACTAAAGGGTTGCAGGATACATTTATTATTCTAGACTCTCCACATGCTATTCTAGCAAACTCCTTGGGTGGAGAAGAAACCAGAGCTCATTTTTACAACATTAACACCCACAGGTGGGGGATGGGCAAAGTTCTGTGCTCATGGTAGAAATATTTCCTTCTTTAACTTGGCTTCAACTTGCATTATAATAAAAAATGGGAGAAGCACTTATGGTTAATTTAACAGATCCATTAGTGAAAGAACCCTTAGAAATCCATCCAGACTTTTCATTATATAAATAGAAGGAACTTCTCAGATGGGGAAAATGCCTTGTTCAAGCTCAGATCATAGAAGCCAAGTGCCACTTCTTCATCATCTTGTAGCCAAATAATTCTCTACAGCTAATTCTGAATCACAGTACTCCCTATACTTTGCGTTGATGGCTGTTACTGGCTAGTAATGGCTGGTGGTATTTACTTTTCCAGGGTCTAACATTTTACCATGTAGCATGATGCTACCACATTGGGAAAAAGAAGGTTTTAATGGTGAAATCAGTTCAGACCTAACACAGTTCAAGAAACTTGATGGACAAATATTGTTAACCCAGTAGGCTTCAGCTTCTAATATAAGTGTCAGTTCTTGAAATTATATGAATTATTTCATGGATGACAAGTATATGAATTTTCTTTAAAAAAAGGGGGTCTCAATTAAGAAAAAATAGTCCTCTACTCTTTATTAGATGTAACAAACCTTGATAATAATAGTAATCAACTGACCGATTCTCTAGAAGTTTTATTAGGACCCTAAATACTTCTACGGTTGGTCTCCCTACTTCTCTACTCAGCTCAGCTTGCCTCTGACTCAATCCTGGTTTTTGTTTCTTTTGACTATAAACCGGAACCTTACAGCTTAGCATCTCTTGGTGGTAAGAAGATAACTCCCCATCTCCTGCATGGATCTCATAGCAATCACGAATTACTGGCATTAGAGCATGGAGCCAGTTTATTTGACAAACCAGAGTAACCTCTGTCCTGATCCTTAAATACTAAGAGTAATAATATTGCTGAAAAATATGGAATAGGGGAGCAAGAGGTGCCCAAAGATAAAGAGTGGGAAGGTTTGGAAAGCAAGCAAAACTGGAGCAATCAGCCTGCAGTGAGTGGTGGGTGGATGTCTACAATGTCCTCAAAGGTTCTGTGAGCAGAATGGTTAGGCAAGATAGTCTGAATAGTATAGGCTACAGTTTAGCCTACTAAATGCTACTGTCTGTCTCAAGAAGAGAGGGGACTTTGTTTTTACACAGGAACACAATTTTGTTTATGTTGTTGTTCAGTCTAGTCAGCATGCCTTGAGTATTCATCCTGCAATATAAATGTGTTTATGATTCAGTTTTTTATTAATTTATTTATTTACTTTGCATTCTGATTACAGCTTCTCCTCCCAGTCCCTCCCTCTTACCCTTCCACCCCCCCCTTTATACTTCTCTTCCTTCTCAGAGAAGGGGAGCCCTCCTGTGGATACCTATCAGCCTTGGCTTGCAGTAGGAATAAGCACATCTCCTATTGAGCCTAGACAAGGCAGCTCAGTTAGGGAAAAGGGATCCAAAGGCAGGCAACTGAGTCAGAGACATCCCCTGATCCTGCTATTACGAGACACACATGAAGACCAAGCTGCACATCTGTTACATAAGTGTAGGGCCCTAGGTCTCTCCCATGCATGCTCTTTGGTTGGTAGTTCAATCTCTATGAAACCCTATGGGCCAAGGTTAGTTGATCCTGTAGGTTTTCTTATAGGTCCCTTGACCTCTCTGGCTCCTTCAATCCTTCCTTCCCATCTTCCACCAGATTCCCTGAGCTCTGCCCAATTTTTGACTGTGGGTCTCTCCATCTGCTTTCATCTGCTGCTGGATGAAGCCTCTCAGATGACAGTTATGTTAGGTTCCTGTCTGCAAGCATAAGAGAATACTATCAATAGTGTCAGGGTTAGACTTTCTCATGATTCCAGTGTTTTATAAAGAGATAACTATCTCGGTTTACTTCATCTGCAGAATCTATCAGTAGGGATGCTGTTAAAATACTTGGAACAAATAAAATCAGTTCTTGCTCTGTGAAAGGTTTTTTTGTTTTTGTTCATTTGTTTGTTTTGTTTTTTTTTTTATTGTAGTTACTCATGTGAATGCAGATACCTCCAAATGACTGCCATGGTTTCATCACCTCAACTTCAGGGCAGGACAGGATGCAGGGATATCTTAGGCCCCATCCTTTGCTTTTTTCCCTGTGATGGGAATGCTACTGTAGCAGTGCAGGCAACCTGCCTGGCTTGGAAACTTTGCAGAAACATGAACAGTTCACTTGTTTTCTCTCCCTTTGAAATTAAAAGACATGATCTCTTAGAAGTCTAAAGGAAGGAGGAACCCTTCCCAAGACTTGTGGCCATATTTCCCTGGAAGGAAAGAAACTGAACAATATTTTATGCAAATGGAGCTTTCACAGGGAAGAGAAGGAACCAGCTTTCACTGCAACTAATTTGAAAATATCTTCATGTTCCATTGAGACTCTGGTGACTTCTCTGGGTCTGTTAGGGAGGATGTTAACATCTAGGAATACTGTTAGCAAGCTCAAATGGGATGGTGTAGAGTTCCAAGAATGAAAGTGGGGAGAAGTTTGTGAGACAAGTCAGCTCCCTTGTCTTGAGAACAACAGCACTAGGTTAATAGCCTACCAAGTGACTACCCTCCAGGAACTTAAGGCAGACCAAAATGGTAGAATTTTGCGTATCTTCTCTTGGAGAACCTGTATGATTTCAAGGACCTGTGGCTACCTAGGAGATACAGCTATCTTGCCTAATGTGGGACCTTGACCCTAGCATCTAGGGAGACCCACCCTGAACTGGAGTGAAGGGAAAGGAGTTTACTACAAAGCAATGTTTAGGAAAATCAGAGCAACTTGATTGTGCTAGAGAGTTGACTGTGTGTCAGTACCATGTACCTTCCTGGATGAAGACTGCCCCCCTCCTTCCTAAATCCCAGGGACTGGAGCCCAGAAATGACATTTCCCAGAAATCATTGAGGCAAATTTCCTAGTTACACTTCATCAGTGACAAACAAGTAAGGTATAATTTCGAAGATGTTCAGAGGTAGAGTTAGAATCCTTGTTCTCCTGGCAGCACTGAGGAGTTTTTGTCATTGGGGATTGGTCATGCCCAAGTGTGAGGCTATGAAGTAGGCAATAGGTGTTATGCTTCAGTGGCCTTATTTACTGCTGCTGGTGGGGCCAGGAGAATCCCTCATGTGACACCCTCAGTTTCTTGGTGTTCTAAATGCAGCTTGTGAACCTGACAGTTGGAGGAGGTCTCCCTCCTCTCTCCTGTCACCCCAGAAGTTTCACAAGCATCTATAGCATCCTTCCTCATGTTTTGTAATACCCAGCATATAGTTTCCAGATAATACCTGCCTGCAGCCATTAAGAGCATGCATAGACAAACTCTCTGTAAGTGACATAGAATGTGGAAAACCATTCTTTTTAGAAGACCCAAGTCCCAAAACCAGCTTTGAAAGACTGTAACTTGCTATCAGGATTGCTTTAGACAAGATAAATACTTGAAGACAGAGAGCCTATGATTATTTCCTGGCAGTAACTCTTTTACCTGAAAGAACATATTTAGTATTACAGCATAGTTCTATAGTTGAAGTACATATACATTCAGCACTAAAGAAAATTACCCAGGTAATTGTTTTTGAACAATTGAAAACAAGAATCAAGAAATCCTTGGCAGATGGTGATGCTCAGAAGACAGGTAGAAGGATGTAGGTCAAGGGAGGAATCTCTGTGTCTCTGTGGCTTGGGTTTCTCCCTCAGTTCCTTCAGGCCACCATTTAAATGTTTTCTTAGTGCCCTCCACCCTGTTTCTAGCATCTCCCACACGTGCCTTTGCAGCTGGCCCTGTCCCCTCCTACATCACTACTTTCTTGGCACTCATCAGAACAGACATACTTTGGACTGTCTTGCTTTTACTGTCTTTCCCTCCCACTGAGGTTGCCTACAGTATTCATTGCTGTCCTCAGGATCCAACTCAACTTGGCACCTTGAAAGTACCTGACAGACACTCATTGAACAACTGAGCCCCATTGCATGTATAAGACTACAATTACTAGTTTGTTTTCCTCCCTTCATGGATCTAGCTGTCCTTTGGTATCCATGGAGATTAGGTCCAGGACTTCCTGCAGACACCAAAGCCCATGGATGATCAGGTTACTTACATAAAATGGTATAGTGTTTTCATAGAACCCACACAACTTTCTGCAGACTTTAAATCATCTTTAGATTACTTATAATGCCTAGGGCACTAAAAACACTATGCAAGTGGTTGTTATACTGTATTGTCAAGGGAATGCTGACAGGAAAATTGTTAATGTTTGTTCAATATAACACATTTTAAAAAATATTTCAATCCATGAATGTGAAATCCACAAACACAGAGGGTCATTATACATATTTAATATCATTCTATAAATAGGCATTTTCTTGTTAAGTCTTTTCCTCCCCTTCCCAATAGCTTGCAGACCTGTTCCTCAATGGAAAAGAAATGAAAGTGCATAGTTTATTTCAAGTAGCTGGGTGAAAAAAGGATTGGTGAGTGTGGTATAGTATCTAACACTTGACTGGTCTGCAAGGAGGAAGTGACGTAGCTTCTTCAGGCTTGGGGGAAGCCATAGAGCTTTTTGTGACCTAGAGCATACTTCCTCTCATAGAAGTAGCCAGATGTCACTGAGCAGCCAAACAAAACACACATAACAGATGTAAAAGTATTTTTTTTAACATGACATAATTGTCATCTTGGAGGCTTACTGCTGGATAAATGGACCTTTTCTAGTTCTTTCTGAACTCTGGCTGGCTGGTCCAACTCAGCTGTTCTGGCTTAAATGCCTCTCCTTTGACTGACTCAAATGGGCTTCTCTTGGCTTCTCGCTGAATTGCTTGGCTTAACCTCATACTAACTTTGGTGATTTGCTCTAATTTTCTGGTTCTTCTCGTTCTCTGACTCATTCTGTCTTTTCCTGCAACCTGTCTCTCTGTAAAATTGTCCTGATAAAACTATCCTCTCTCTCTCTCTCTCTCTCTCTCTCTCTCTCTCTCTCTCTCTCTCTCTCTCTCTCTCTCTCTCCCCGCCCCCCGCACTGATCTTTCAAGTCACTTCTCTTTCCTGTCTCTTCTTGTCAAAGTTGGGCATATTCTATCTCTAACTCACTCTGTCAAATCTTCCTCTGATTCATCACTTTGTTTGCCCCTCAATTAGATGTCACTTTCAAACATGGCTGCTTCCATCTACAAACTAATCATACTTTCATTGTTAGGGCTTAAAGGTATATATACTAAGGT
Source organism: Tokudaia tokunoshimensis (assembly GCA_036184795.1). NCBI lineage: Eukaryota > Metazoa > Chordata > Mammalia > Rodentia > Muridae > Tokudaia > Tokudaia tokunoshimensis. Next base: position 64,849,143 of record BTHU01000014.1, read on the forward strand.
TATGCCTATATTCCAGCCAGATCAAATAGATCTAGAAGGTCTTTTGAATGTGATCCCTTGCCAGATCAGCCATGTTGCTTGATTAAAATTCCTCTATAGAAAGACTCTATCCCACAGCTAAGAGGACATGTTTTAGATTATAGAGAGCACTAGGTACCTCAAGCTGTGGCTTTTATGCAGCTTGGGGGCAGTTTAGGGGGCAGAGGCTTCGTTAGCTCCTGGCTCCCAGGTTTGTTCATGTTACTAGGCAGCTCTCTTTACTGTCAGGCTGGGAAGCTCCTGTTGGGCTGTCAGCTGGTGTTCTTCCACTGGCCTGGCTGCTTAGGGAGGTGGGACAGGGGAGTTCGACTACACTTATCCCACCCTGCTGCTGGGAGGGTGTTGGGCTGTAGGGAATCTCTGAGACACTGCTCCAGGGGTAGGAAAGTGCAGTCTGAAGCATGGAAAAGCCAGAGCAGGCCTGCGACAAAACCAGGGCTGTGGGGTTCTCAGGCTCTTGGATATCCAGGCACTGCTAGGAATCCCAGAAGAACAGAGAATGAAGTTGGGAGCCTGTGTGCAGTGTCTAGCCTGGGGCCAGGGAGAGGGGAACGGGAGCTCCAGCTTGTCCCAGTGGGTGAGATTGTCTTTAGCTTGACTGTGGTAGGCTTGGTGGTGGTTGTGGCTGGGAGTTCAGAGAGGCCTTCTATGGGAGATTAGACTACAGATCTGTGGGCAAAGACCTTCTCCATGGCTTCTCACAGTAGATCTCGATGAAAAGAGTCAGTTTGTAGTTCTAAACAGTTTATTGTCATGGTGCAAAATGGATGTATAAAACCATACCCTACTTCTCAGGGTGGGCCTGAGATTAAATACCATTTGCAGGCAAAGCCCTCTAGGCCTCTGGGTACCTCATTAGCATAGAGAACTGTTTTGAGACCACTTGACTGTGGTCATGTCTCTTTTACTATTGTCTTGACATGTAGGGATGCCTCCTTTACATGTCAAAGGGCTTGGGCATTGCCCTTATGTTACTGATGGCCACAAACCTATTGGGAGCAGTGGCTACTTGGAAGGGACCTGGTACAGGGAGCAGGAGAAGATCTTATCATCTCTTCAGGCTCTCCGGGGCTTCATCTTACCAGACTTTTCCTCATAGTCCACTGCCTTGCAAGCCCCAGCTCACACTTCTGCTGCTGCTCTTCACTGTGTTGCCATGGCAACTGCCAGAGCAAAGTCTCTGCTGCAGGGTACTCAGCTTACTAGTGAGGTGTTCAGTTATTCTTAGAGGCTTTGTCACTGGGGCCTTGTCTAACTCTAATGCAACAGTAATCACAAGTCATAACTGTGGTTCCGAAACCTTTCAGTGATATTTGTTGATGGTACAGTCATCAAAGTGACACAGAACAACAGCTTTCAAAGGACTTCTATGCAGCGATGATGTGGCAGGCACCAGTCACTTTGTACTGAGCACTTGAAATGTGCCCAGTGATGGAAGAGGTGGACCTTAAATTTATATCATTTAGATTGATTTGAATTAAATATTAGTCATAGGTGGTGGTACAGATCTAGGATTTAAATTTCTTTGTTTTCTGTTATTTTGCATGTGTCTGTGTGATATGAATATGTTCATATGTTTACTCACACACATATGTGAATATGTATATGTGTACACATATATGTCTGTGCATGAGTGTATAAGCCCAAGGCTGACAACAGGCATCTTCCCAAATTACTTGCCACCTTATTCATTAAGGAAGGGCTACTCAGTTGAGCCTTGAGCTTGCCTGTACAGCTAGCTAGTCCTGGCTCCAAGATCACTGCTCTCTACCTTCTGAGTGCTGGAATTACAGGTGGGGTCCCACATCCACTTGGCATGTGTGTATTTACTAAGCATTTAAGTGGATGCTGGGAAGTCTAAATTCAGGCATTCACAGTTATGTAATAAGTGTTTTATATAATGAGCCAGCTCCTCAGCTCTAGGACATATGCATACATACATACATACATACATACATACATACATACATGTAACTACCAACTGAAGGAGAACATAAGATATAACTAATATTTAGAAGTCTAGAGAGTGCAGTGGCTTGAGACTTCCCTAACCTAACTGCCACTGCCCACCACATGTGAGACCTTCCACTGATCCTTGAAATAGATGGCAGGACTACTTTCCTGCCATTCCAGGAAAGAGGTCGGCTTGTTTGTAAACTAAGAACTTGGCCATGGGGGCATAGATTTTATCTGACAGGGCTCTCTAGAGAGACATGATCAAACAGTATATAAAACACAGAGGGAGATATTTATTCTGAGGAATTGGCTCTTGGGATTATACAGGCTTAGAGGTCTCACAATCTGCCATCTGCTAGCTGGACCAGAAAAGCCAGTGATATAATTCTACGTGATGTCAAAGGTGTGAGAACCAAATTAGTTGATGTAAATGCCAGTTCTGGAGCAGAAGTGCTGTATCTCAGTTTAAACCTGCATCCAACCAGCCAAGGAGCAAACACCTCTTTCCTTCTCTCCTTGTAGATTCTCATAGAAGGTAATCTACTTTACAGAGTCATAGTTCACTTGTCAATCTCAGGAGCATTTTCACCAAAACTCCTAGAAGTAATAGTTAATCTGGACACTCCATGGAACAGTCACAGTGACAACTAATTGTGAGATCAATGTGGGGATACTGGAACAGTTTCTAAACCCTAGGGACTATACCTCAGGCAGACAGAATTCCAAAAAGAGATGCTACCTGAAGGTCATCCATTGGCTAGTCACTCTGATGGCACCTAATCTTCACTCTTTACAATAGAAAAGAAAATACAAGAAGACAGGGACAGCATGCTGACTTTCCACTTTGGAGTATTACTGGTATTTTACTTATACTCATTCACCTCTGTACAACTTTATACAGAATAGACTGAGCCACTCTTCTGTGGTCTCATGGCTGGAACAAAGCCCTAGGTCTTCAACTCAGGACTCTGGTTCTCAAGGCAACGGTCTTCTTCCTTGCCAGCAAAGCTCTGTTGGAAGGAGAGAAAAGAGCTTTGTATACTCGTACTGAATTGAAAGAATTCTTCTTATGTTTCAGGGTCAACTAAGGAGTCCCAGGAAGCACACACTTGGAGGCCTTGGCTTCATTTTGTAGTCATATTTAAGGTGAAATCTGCTTTTTAGCCTTCTTGTGAGCATCTTTAATGGAGATTTGTGGAGATTTCTGTAGAAAACGTGTTTGTAGGATCTTGTCTGCAAAGGAACCTTCTGTTGAACACCAGTCAGGATGGGAGATCACCAAGGAATCTCTGAATGACCCACGTGACACACAGGCTGTGTTTCTGAGAGGCAGAGCAGTGATCGTGCCCTTTGCAGCTGTCCAATAAAAGGGACACAAGCCAGACACTGATGTCTGTAGAGATAAGGGAGTAACTACTGCAGCTTCCTCACCATTACAGCCTCAGGAATTGTGGACAGGCTGGCTGTTCACGAGAGTGGAGGATGCTCCAACTTCACCCCCATTATTTTTGTTCTAAAGACCTGCTCAGGTGAAGAGATGCCTTTTCTTTGGCATCTGTGTGATCCTGCCTGTGAATAGCGGGCATCCCTGGAGGTTGCTGTCCACCTTCATTCATGTTTCTGTTCAAACATTACCTTGTTTTTAATTAATTAATTAATTTTTTAAAGATTTATTTATTGTTATATGTAAGTACACTGTAGCTGTCTTCAGATACACCAGAAGAAGGCGTCAGATCTCATAACGGATGGTTGTGAGCCACCATGTGCTTGCTGGGATTTGAACTCAGGACCTTCAGAAGAGCAGTCAGTGCCATCTCATCAGTCCCAAACATCACCTTGTAAGAGAAATATTCTTTGATGACCCAGTGTAGCATAGTACCTTAGCCACTCTTTGTTTCAATTAGCTTGTTAATATATATTATATACACACATATAATATATAACACATTATAAATACATATATAGGTATATACATATATACATATACATAATATACATACACACACACACATATATATACATATATATATCCCATCTTCTCAATACAGTGAGCTATTGGTATTTCCACAGTTCAACTTGTTTTTCACCTACCAGAGTTAATGGTTCCATTCTTGTAGCTTCCAGAGTTAATTCTTAATAAAGGGACCAAAGAGATGGCTTTATATTTACATTTTAGATCTTACTCAGTTTTTCTAGTACTTTCTAGTAGCTTCCCCAGACTTTGATCTTGATGGTTTTACTGTGTAGCTAAGGCTGGCTCTAAGCTCACAATTTTCTTGCCTTAGCTTTCTGAGTATGCTAGCACAATAGGATATCTGGCAGATTCAGCTGAAGGTTTGTTTGAGTTTTCAGTTTTGGGCATCACATTCAAGGGGCTCCAGCATGCTAGGCAAGTGTTCTTGGGCTCACCATTTCCTTCAGAATAAAGGTGGACATCCTCATGATGACCTACACATCCCTTCTTGCCTGAGCCTCTTCCTCTCTGCCCGTTTGCCAGCTTCCCATTTTCTCCCCAACTCTCTAAGCACCCTGGCAATTTGTTTTGTCTCTAATGTAGTCTTACACTTTCTCAGATCAGAACCAATTTGTATTCCTAAAACTGATTTGTCCCCCGAGCCAGGAAGTATTGCTTCTGTGAATAATATGTAACAAGGATAACCCATTGAAAATGGAAACTGAACTATTAAAAGAACAATGGCCAACTGCATGCCATAAGCTGTCCAGATATTGATGCCACGGCACATGGCCTATAGGGCAAGCTCCCTTGTATTCTTGGGAGAGAATGAGGGTTAAAAAAAAATTGACTCTCAGTTCAGCTTTATTAAGAAAGACTTTGACCTTTTGGAGATGCCCTGAGAGGGTTTTTGTAACCTCAGTGGGTCCCAGGAGTACACTTAGAACCAGTTGTTATATTTCAGATCTGCATCCACCCCAAGTTCTCTGCATACAGTATTGTTCTACCATGGCAACAAAAGCTGTCTTTCACTCTGCTTCATTCTTCCACTTTGATCACCTTCTAAGATTACACTATAACTCACTCTCTGTAATATAACATAATTTACTGACTCTTTGATTCTCTTATTAGAATGTGAGTTTGTAATGGATTGTTTTTTTCATAGTTATATTTCTAGCACATGGAACAAGATGTGTTAGGTGCTCCAAAAATATTCATGTGAAGGTAGAAGGAAGGGAGGAAGGAAGAATGTAGAGAAGGAAGGAAGAGTGGAGGAGGGGAAAGAAGAAAATGGGAAGGGGGAGAGCTGGAGATACTGAGAGCTCTGGGGGCAGTACAAAATATTTAAAACTGTATTATCTTTGGCTGACGAATGATTGTATATATTTAGGGGGTACTGTGTGATGTTTTGATATGTGCAAACATCATGGAATGACTAAGTGAAACCAGTGGACATATGTCATCACTAAACTGTTTTGTAGTGAGAAACATCTAAAAAGGTTTTGTTGTTGTTGTTGTTGTTTGTTTTGTTTTTAATTTTTCATTATCAGTTGAATTTGCCATGGAGAAATCACTAAGATTTGATCCTTCAGGCATTTTGCTTTACTCATTGCAGCTGAGAGACTGCAGGGTAGGGTCCAGAGCCCTGATAAGGAAGTAAGAAATGAGCCATTTTAGAATTTCACCAAATGGTGATGAGGTTTTCATATGGAAAGCCTGTGTCACTTCCTACTGGGACCTGAGGGACCAGGGAGAAAGCAAAAGTGAGCAACAGGACAAAGCACACTACCTTAGAGATGCTTCCCGAAATCCTTCCACAGCGCTGGGCCTGAGCAATGTGTACCCATCAGCAGTGCGCAGCATTTCTGCTGGACACAGGAAGTACAGTCCACGTGACTGAGGGAGTAGACGTCTCATTTTGCTCAGTTTTACTTTATTCCAGGGTAAATGGCGTCGTGCAGCTGGAAGCAGCTGTGTTGGTTAGTGTAGTCACAGTAGCTTCGCATCAGGATAGGAGCTTTGTAGGGGCAGGAGTCACCCATTGTAGGTGGGGATGGCGTTTGTGAGGGAATCTTCAGAGATCTGAGGTCATCGGGTAGGTGATAAAGAAACTGACCTTTTTAGTCTTAATTTAAAAACTTGCATGTGTACCTGTTGAGGATCAAACACCGGACCCATGAATGTGCTTGCTAGTTGAGGTGTTTCCCTAGCCACTGACCTGTGATCTTTGGGAAGAAACAGGACAGGGTGGATTGGAAGATGGGCAACAGGAGCCTTGTAGCTGGTTGTGAGTCTATGGCAGTCAGAATCATTTATGGAGACCCTTAGGACTATTGAATGATCCACAGAAAAATAATGAGCAAACGAATTATTAAGTTCTTGTTTTCACCAATCTCTCTCTCTCTCTCTTTTTTTTTTCCTCACTGTTTCCTAAGCTGTCTCAGCACCCCAGGACCCAACTTTTTCTTTTGCCTCAGCATCCAGAGTGTCTGGGACTACAGTCCCATGATGCCACATCCTATTTCTAATTCTTTTAGGCTGCTTAGCTTCATTTGCTCAGCTGTAGTTGTAGCTCTTAATTCTTAGCACAACTCCATTTGTTGCAGAAGTTTGGGCCAGTTGATGCAGCAGTAGGTCATCAGTAGAAAGATAAGACACTGCATGTTCTCTATCGTATACATACCCCAGCTTTCAGTTTTTCTGAAGTTATGTAGAGTGGGGATAGAGCTTACAAAAATGCTTCTGAGAGGGGAAACAGGTTTTAAATAAGAGGGATCTGGAGGTTAATAGAACATGTGCCATGAAAGTGGAACAAAGTATGAAGATGCAGTAGAGAAACTTGTTTATTTGTATCCTAATTTTGAAAAATTAAAGGGATTTTAGTATCATAGTATTTGAAGTATTATAATTATTCTTTAAGTTTAAGGGGGGGGAAGCCATTTATCAGAGTAATTAAGCTAGAAATGAGCATAAGTGGGAATGGATGCTGATACAGCAGTGTTCCTTGTTTGTTTATCCATGTCCTGATTACATGACTGCAAAGTCCTGCGGCTAAATGAAGAGCATTAGAATGGAGAGCATGAATCAAAGGCACACTCATTTTCAAACTTGCTAAATGATGTACTGGGGAGAAAAAAGACAACTAGGTAGCTGCTGGAACTCAACAGCTACAAGGCCCTGGCAGCAGTGTTCCAAGAGCTAGAGAGTGTTTTATAAAACAATTACATTTATTTTTGAGATTATAAGTACATCATTTCCCCCGTTCCATTCCTTGCTTCCAACCTTCTCATATACCCTTTCTTGCTCTCTTTCTTGCCTTTTTTTAAAATTAATTGCTGTTGCTTGTGCATATGTATACACTACTTTCTTCTTTGTTTTGATTTTTCTGTGTATCTGGTTTGTTCTCCTTTGATGGGATTCTGGCCTAGGTGGTCTGATTTCCATGGACACCATAATGACTGCATTGAATACCATGAGTTTACATCTCTTCAGCTGTAACTGAGGGCAAAGACACACTACTGTCATGCAATCCTGGTTCAGATGAGAGGAGTGTGGGGGCAGGGGTCCACTTTGGCTCCAGCAACCACTAGCCAGAGATGCAGAGTCACAACACTCATGCAATTTGCAGGTATGAAGACTGCCAGAGGTTAAGCCAAGGAACTACATCTGTCTCTGTTCACCTTCGCTGCCCTACTGTGAAAATGTTGGCTGAGCTTGGGTCCCAGTTGAGAAATGAAGACCTGACAGGCATTAATGCCTCCAATAAACACAGACAGGAGCTCAGGCATTAGAGTTGGCAGTCAGAATGTAAACACAGCCTGACTGGTCAGGACTGCTAATTGTGCTTTCCTGCTGAGCTCATTATCTTCATTCTGGCTCACCTTTTATAGATTGTGTTCCAGCCTTGGAAGCAGCACTTGCCTGTACCCCCCCCCCCCATTTTTATTCCATAGACTACCTGGAAAGGCATAAAACATTTCATGGTAAAGTGATGGAAGTGTAAAAAGAATTATGTATGTAATCACATCTTCTTTTTTCCTTTCTTTCTTTCTTTTTTTTATTAAACTAATAAAGTTTATTTTAAAATATACAACTCAGTATTGACATTTTTTTAGACATCAAAATAATTTATAATAGTGAAGAGACTCTTAAATATACATGATATCTTCTGAAGCTAAAAGTAATATGCACTCAACGGGTTTTTAAAATCTATGTGGAACATTAAACATGATAGAAGTAGAAAAAAATCTCTTATGAAGTCCTCTATGAAAGGAAATTGTGACAAGTTCCTGATTAGACAGAAACTGTTCCATCTCTAAGGGAGAATATGCAGTATAACTGTGGCTTTATAGAATGAATTGGGTAGTGTTCCTTCTGTTTCTATTTTGTTGAATAGTTTGAAGAGTATTGGTATTAGTTCTTATTTGAAGGTCTGACAGAATTCTGCACTTAACCCATCTGATCCTGGGCTTTTCTTGGTTGGAAGAATTTTAATGACTGCTTCTATTTCTTCAGGGGTTATGAGACTGTTTAGATGGTTTATCTGAACTTGATTTAACTTTAGTATTTGGTATCTGTCTAGAAAATTGTCCATTTCATCCAGATTTTCCAGTTTTGTTGAATATAGGCTTTTGTAGTAGGATCTGACAATTTTTTTAATTTCCTCAGTTTCTCTTGTTATATCTCCCTTTTCATTTCTGATTTTGTTAATTTGGATACTATCTCTGTGCCCTCTGGTTAGTCTGGCTAAGAGTTTATCTATCTTGTTGATTCTCTCAAAGAACCACTCCTGGTTTTGTTGATTCTTTGTATAGGTCTTTTTGGTTGATTTCAGCCCTGAGTTTGATTATTTCCTGCTGTTTACTCCCATTGGGTATGTAATCACTTCTTATATTGTTTGAAAAGCATCATCATTTACTTCTCCTCCGATTACAATTATTGTTTATATGGTATATGAATGCAAGCCATGGCATTTATGTGGAGGTGAGAAGACAGCTTTGTGAACCCCGTTCTCTCCTTCTACCTTTATGTGGTCCTAGAGATCGAAATATGGAGATCAGGCTTGTGCCTTTCCCTTCCAAGCCATCTTCCTCTCCCTGACCTGTCATATTCTTGACTACTCTTCAAAATGACACCAAAATGCAATTATATAGCAATGGTAAATGCAATAGAGCTACCCAAATAAAAGTGTGGCAAGAACAGCATCAAAACACATCAAACCCCATTTGTCTCTAGGTATGTGTTAACCACCCTGTCTTAGTCAGGGTTTTGTTTCTGTAAAGAGACACCACAACCAGGGCAACTCTTGTAAAGGAAAACATTTAATTGGAGATGACTTACTTCAGAGGTTTAGTCCATTATCATCATGGCTGGAAGCATGACAGTAAACAGGCAGACATGGTATTGGAGGAGCCAAGAGTTCTCCATCTTGATCTAAAGGCAGCCAGAAGAAGGCTGTCTTTCACAGGGAGCTAGAAGAAGGCTCTCTTCTGCACTGGGTGGAGCTTGAGCATTAGGAGACCTCAAAGCTCAAAGCCCACCTACACAGTGATAACATTTCCTCCAACGATGGCACAGGTTTTCTAATAAGGTTACTCTCTATGGTCAAGAACTCAAAGACATGAATCAATGGGGCTGAACCTGTTCAAACCACTGCATACTCTTGTGCTGTTTTGGACTTACTCTTATTTTTTAATGTACCATGTGATCAAAGTGCCATGTTTGCCACTTATAAAGTTAGCAAAAAACACATTCTTTTCGAAAACAAACTGAAATAACATAGATTTTCAGAATAAAATCTGAATAGCACAATGAAAACATTGTGTCATAGTGGAATGCATTAGGAGTAAGGAAATAAGGTAAAGGACTGGCATTGTCCTCTCTTCCACATTCACATTCATTCTTTGGGTCAGGCGTTGTCTTTACCAGCTTGTCAACTGGTTCATTTACTCTTTCAGCATGTGTGTCCTGAGCATTCTGTGGGCAGCAGGTGCTCTTTGAGCCACTCAGGAAGTCCAACAAATGAACAAGTTTGTTCTCAGTTCCTTTGTCCTTTGACTGTAACATGCATAAGGATGTTTCAGGAAGACATGAAAGAAAAAGGAAGGCAAAACAGACCAAAACCTTGTGAGCACAAGAGAGTATGTTAAAAGCGATGTTAGAGAAAAGAAGTTGAACAGGATGAGGTAGTTTGGGTGAGTGGGGTAGGTTTTACATTGGTCGTCGGGGTAGGAATCCTTGAGATGGGATTTGAACTGAGATTCAAAAGATGAAGGACATGGCAGTTTGGGCATCTTGGGAAGAACACGGGGCAGAGAGCCAGCCAGTGTCACAGCCCTGCTGGGATAGAATGATCTATCAGAAAGGAGCCAAGGACAAGGGTGGAGTGAGCAAGAGGAACATTCAAGATGATGCCAGAGAAACCAAAGAATGGGCAGGCACTGCAAGAGGTGGGGGAGAGGGGGAATGCCATGGAAGCCACCAAGAAGTGTTTGAGAAGCCATCAAAAGCTTGTGAGCAGGGAGTAATATGATCTGACATATGATTGTTTTGGAGACATACTTTATGCACATCAATTTTATAGGTTGTAGGCATCCCACTCAGTAAATTTTGAAAATTGTGATAACAAGTGATGAGGGTAATCAACATTTTCCCCCTTGGATTTTACTCAATATCCTTGCTATGAACTAAGCATGTCCTTAGTAGAACTGTGCTTCTCCCTTTGTAGAATGAATTTCGCATCCAGTATTCCTCTAGAGTAGTTAGTTAATGGTCCATTGTGGACCTGAAGCAGATACGCCAATAAAGTCTCCTCTGTGTGCTGGGTACTGTACCAGGGAAAGGGACTCAGGGAAAAGTAACCTTCCCTGCTCATTTACCAAGTTTTCAACCTGTTCCTCTTATTACATAGCAATAAGATTGTTAGAATCTGGGGCTATATCTCACCTGGTTCCTGCTATGCCTAATGCAGACAGATCTATGTCTTCTAATAGAACCAGGTAGAACTCCTAGTGCTGGTCACATAACAGGGGCTTAAACATTTGATAAATTAAGGAAAAAAATAGGACTTTCTCTCTTTGGGCTGCTATCCTCCTGAGCAATGGATCTTGGAACTATCTCTCTCTCTCTATCTATCTATCTATCTATCTATCTATCTATCTATCTATCTATCTATCTTTGTGAGCTGACTGGTTCCTCTGTGCTTTAGAATTATATTTAAAGTCACGCCCTGTAAAATGTATCTAAAAGTTCGTTGAATTAACCCACTATCCCTGTAAAATGCATCTACTGGGCTGATGACGTATAAGGTAGTAGAAGGATAAGGATAAGTACAAGAATAATGATGCCTTTAAAATCAGAACAGGCAATTTACAAGTGTAAAGTCACATGGGTAAAACATGAATGAGAACAGCTCACTTGTTTTACCGAATGAGGCAAGGAATGGTTTTGTACAAGGTCTCACAGGTTGAGAGTGGTCCGGCAAGAACACAGTCTCTGACCATACCACCTTGGTGTCTAGTTGGAGAACTCTCTGGTTGTTATGTTCCTTCCCCAGGTGGCTGCAGAGAAGGATAGAACGGAGAGTAGGAATTTGGGTTTGGGCACCAGTTGGCCCATTTGGAGTTGTAGAAGAGTGTGGGAAAGAGAGAGGAAACCGAAGGGTACAGTGAGGACTGCCTGTGATAATAAGCCCTCAGTTCAGTCTGGGCTGCGGGCACTGGTGGGTGGCCTCTTCCCTGGTTAGTGCTCCTCTCTGTGGGTTCAGGGTGGAAGCTTCTCTTAGGAGAGGCTGCTGCTTTGAGCTGTGCAGTAATGCCACTGGGCGCTGAGTTCAGAAAAGAGCTGGGAAGGGCTATTTTTTTTTTCATTCATGCCCAGACACTGTCTCTTTATATTCTTATACCATGTAGTAGTCTGTAGAGCCTTTGAGCTGTAGGGATATTTTCATCCTATTGGATTAGAAGGAATAGAATAAAAGAATCCCACCATACTATGCTTGTGCACTGCCCCACCCCTGTCTGAGACTGCAGGGAGAAACACATTTGGCTCTTCCCAGAAGAAGTTCTTGGGAGAAATCTGACCTCATTTCCAGAGGGATCTGTGAGCCATCTTTGTGATGAAGTTGGCTGGCTGTTCTTGGAGTGAATGCTCTCTGGGGGGTGGGGTGGGGATTGGTTCTAATGCTTTGAATTAATCTGACCCCCATAATCAGGAATCTGTGTGTCCAAAAGCTGAAGGTCCTTGTCCCCAATTGGTTTTTGACTGATCAATAAGAGTCAACAGCCAATGGCTAGGCAGGTAGACTGAGGTGGGACCTTTAGATTTGTATGGCCTAGGAAATGGGAGAAAGGAAGTAGAGGGAGATCACCATATCTCAGAGGGAGGCAGATCAGCTTTAGAGCTGCAGAAGAAGAAAATTCATCCAAAATGTAGATGGAAAGCCCCCATGGGAGGGACTGCCATGAAGGTATTAGGGCACCAAAGATAAAATACAGATTTGGAAGGTGTTGAGCCAAGAGTACTAAAGGGAAATGTATGCTAGCCTGGTGGAGGATTAGAACTGCCCAGTTTTTGAGCTAATAAAGGTATATTAAAATTAACTGGTGTGTGTATGTGTGTGTATGTGTGTGTGTGTGTGTGTGTGTGTGTGTGTGTGTGTGTGTGTATGTGTGTGTCTTTCATTTGAGAATCCAGATAGCTCCTGGATGGGTCCCAGGGTGGGTGCAACTCGGAGCACAAAGCAGTATAGCAAATTCACTGCTTCAGATGGTGTGCAACATGGTAAATGAGAACTCATTATTAGAAATAATTTAGAGATTTTTCAAATGGAATACATCTGAACCACCAGCTAAGTTTAAGAGGAGGGGAGAATTGGTTTTTCAGTGAGCACAGAGCCAAGTCAAGTGGTTCTCTGCAAGCCATGAAACTAGAACAAAGGAACACAGCTGCCTGCAAGGATTTACCCTTCTAAAAGAATTCTAGCCACCTCAGAGAGCCTTAGCTGAGATGCTGGGAGCCCCTACTGTGCAAAGAAACAAAATGGCTGCTCCTAGGCAGAGGGGCAGACAATAAAAACTGCCTGCTTCCTACAAGTAAATAATCAAAGGATAGAGATAAATAAAATTTGATGTAATTGTTATTAAGGATAGAAAACGAGTATAATGGTAATTGTTTAAATGTTCTTAAGTATACATGGAGTAAAGAAATCCAAGCCTTTGATCTCAAATTTCTTACATTTAAAAAAGGCAAGAAGGGACAATTTAGGAAGATTGAATGAAAAAATGCTTTAAAGAAGTTTAAGAGTCTTGTCAGGGAAAATACCTGGGATTTTTGAACATGGTCTACATGGGATTCCTGGGCTTGCTTTTGCTTGGTATGACAAAAATAGAGCCTGGAAATAGGCTTATACAGTAAGATTACATAGGTATATAAATAATTGAGGCTTTTGATCTTTAAAACTTAGATCAAAATGCAGGGAGTAGGGAGCCTAACCTATATCAAATAGTAGAACTTAGACCTTGATAATTTTATAAAGATAAAGGAGCATACTACTATGTGTACCCACAGAGATCTCCATAGAAGGGAAGATTTAGCCCTTCCAGCCGCCATTTGCAGCGGGGAACCAGGCAGCTCCATAGCCTTCTGTGCTTAGCCCACCAGAAGAGAATGATCCTCCCAGCCGCGATTTCACTTCTGAGTGCTGAGGTGAGATCTCCATCTTTTCTCTGGAGGGGTACAGCTAGGAGCGCACAGGGCATAAGATCAGTGGAGCAGCTGGGACAGGAGTCTTCCTTTCTGGCCGCCATCTGCAGCAGGAACCAGGCAGCTCCAAAGCCTTCTGTGCTTAGCCTGCGAGGAGAGAGTGATCTCCCAGCAGGGATTTCACTTCTGAGTGTGGAGGTGAGATCTCCACCTTCTCTCTGGAGCAGTACAGCTAGGAGCACACATTTTTTTTTTCAATTTTATCAGAAATATTTTCCATGTAAATCTTCAATTTATCAGAAAATGTTTATAATTTTACTTTCAATCAACTTAGGAATATTTTAATTTCTACCAATTTATCTGTATAAATTTCTTCAATTTTATCAGAGATATTTTTGATGTAAATCTTCAATTTTATCAGAAAATGTTTTTACTTCTACTTTCAATCAATTTAGGAACATTTTTATGCCTACTATCTTATCGGTATAATTTTTCAAGAAATAGTCAGTTTTAACGTGTTTTTCTATATATTTCTTGAATTTTCAGAAATATTCTCAGAAATATTTTCCTTGTAGATTTTCAATTTTATCAGAAAATGTTTATAATTCCACTTTTAATCAACTTAGGAATATTTTTATGCCTACCATTTTATCTGTTTAATTTTTCCATGAAATAGTCAATCTTAACGTGTTTTTCTATATATTTCTTCAATTTTATCAGAGATATTTTCCATGTGTATTTACACAATGGAATACTACTCAGAAATTAAAAAAAATGAATTCATGAAATTTTTAGGCAAATGGGGAACAGGGGGAGGGAAGAGGGCTTATGGGACTTTCGGGGAGGGGGGAACTCAGAAAGGGAAAATTATTTGGAATGTAAATAAAGAATATAGAAAATATAATAATAATTAAAAAAAAGAAAAAAGGGAAGATTTAAGTATGCATAGTTGCATAAATAATTGAAGCATTTGATCTTAAATTGTAGATCTTAAGCAGGAGATAGGTAGCTTAAACCTATCTCAGACAGTAGAAACTTAGGCCTTGATCTCACTATTAAAAATCAGTCATGTAAGAATAAAACAGGAGATGATAGAGAAGCACTATTGAAACAGATTATAATATTTGTTTAAATTATTTTAATTGCTTTGCGTTTTAATTATCAATATATGTGTGGTTATGAGTTTGGTGATTATATTAAAATTCCTCTGGGAGAAGGTACAAGCTATTAAATTAATTCCGTCTATACCTTTGATGATTTCTGGTTACTGGACCAAGGGCATGTTGTTTTGAGAGAGAGGCTCTGCATTTGTGTTAACAGGAAAGGAGGAAAGGCTTTGGACACCTTCCAGAGTGATATGGATCAGACATGATAGGGAAGACCCCCTGAGGATCTTGCATACAAAAAAGAAAATAATTAAGAAAAAAAAAATAGGATGGGTAACTTGATTTGCTGATTCCTCCACGTGGGAACAGCCTAATAACTGGCTTAGATATAAAAGTGTCTTTAGTCAAAACTTCAGTTAAAATTAGACAATAAATCTTGTAGGTTATGGAATCCTTAAGATTCTTCATGCCCTCCTTCATATGGCATGAATGAAGATTTATTACAATTGGTTATTGATCAAATTAACTCATAAAAGGATAGTTGTCTTTCACCAACTCAAAGAAGGAATAAGATTCATCCTTAACTTATCTGCACACCTTGCACAATCCATTCACTAATGGTACCAAAATTTTGGTTATGAGATTCATATATTATAGAATGTACAGTTTTGACAAGATTCATCCTTGGAGATGCTAAACTGACCCGCTGATCTAACCCAATACTTCCTGATGCTGTTCAGAGACTTGCTTCCAGAACAGCTTCAGGAATTGCTACTAATTCCAGATGATCTCACTTCATCCAACCTTTCACACGGATCGATGCAAAACTTCAGTCAAGCTCTAAGCCCTCTAAGCATACAGAGACTGGATAACAGATGCTGAAGCTAGCTTTTTTATGTCTAACCAACTTTTCTAATTTTGCTATCCCTCCCCACACCTTTAAAGAATTTTTTGTTCCCCCTATTTAGCAGGAAGAAGCCATGGAGAGTTGTCAGCCTGACTCCTTGAGTTTGGGTGTCTGGTTATGGTTATTTTACAAATTATAGATAGGTTTCCTTTTAAGGGATAATTTTGAAATGACTGTAATTTTAAAGAGCAAGGAAATAGATAGGATGGATTACTAATTTTATTCTTGAACAAAACATTGTATAGCCATAATCTTACATTGATAGAAATCTTTGTAACTGATGCAAAATTGAAGTGATAATTTCCTATATTGGTACAGAATTTGTATATTAACATACAATTAAGGTTTTCCTTGGTATAAATCTGTATATTGACACAAAATTTAAAATTAATATTGTTACTTTCGGATAGGCATTATGGTTATGCGACTCATTTAACAATACAAGGCTTTGGCTCAGTCCTTTTATTTTTCTCTTACTTCAGTCTTTTTTTTCTTTTTTTATAAGATAATTTGCTTTATTTACATGTCAATTGTTTTCCCATTTCCTTGTTACCCCTCCAAAACCCCCTATCCCATCCCCTTCCCCCTGCTTACCCCCCCCCATTTTCCTGACCTGGCATTCCCCTACCCTGGGGCATCTGGCCTTCACAGGACCAATGGCCTCTCCTCTCACTGATGTCTGAAAAGGCCATCCTCTGCTACATATGTAGTTGGAGCCATGGGTCCCTCTTTGGTTGGTGGTTTAATCCCTGGGAGCTTTGAGGGTACTGGTTGGTACATATTATTGTTCTTCCTATGGAGCTATAAACCTCTTCAGCTCCTTGGATCCTTTCTTTAGCTCCTCCATTGAGGATCCTATGCTCAGTCCATTGGTTGGCTGTGAGCCATGGGTATTTTGATGCCCCTTCTAAGAAGGACCAAAGTATCCACACTTTGGTTTTCCTTCTTCTTGAGTTTCATGTGGTCTGTGCATTGTATCTTGGGTATTCCGAGGTTTTGGACTAATATCCACTTCTCAGCGAGTGCATACCATGTTTGGTCTTTTGTGAATGGGTTATCTCACTCAGGATGATATTTGACCAATCCTTCTAATAGCTGCTATAACAAACTGTTTCAGATGATTAAATAACACAAGTGAAGGGCCAGATAGAAAACTCATGGTTATGTTGGATTCTGATTTAATTATAATAAAGTGTTTTCAATTTACTCAATAGAAATGGCTAATAGTAGTTAAGGTTTAACATTTCAGCTATACTTTTCATAGATAGATAATCTTCAAAATCATCAGAAATCCACAGAATGTGACATTTAATTTTATTACATTATTAAGGATCATTTGATAATGAGACATGTCTGCTCCTGACAGCTTCCCCATTCTCCTTCAGAGAAGAAATTGAGCAACAAAACCTCTATATAGAGTTGCTCCAGTAATGGCAAGGTAGCCACTGGACAAAAATTGTCCTATCCATATGCAGACAAAATACTGCCCAAAGAGGACAAACAGATATGAGATAGTCAACTGCTAAGCTTTGTCAAGACAGTGTAAGTAGTCCTTCATATTCCTGCTTCATTTCAAGGTCTGCCAGATGGCTCTGGGCTAGAAGGCTGAAGATAGATGCTCTGACATTTTGAGGAATAGGGGACTGTCTGGGTAGTCAGCTGTCTTTACAATTTGTTTAAGTTTTGGAAGCTATATATTTGTGCTTCATAAATATTCAGGTAATATTTAATTCAATTTTGGATTTCTGGTGGGATTGAAGACTAGTTATAGTCTCATAATCAAACACAAGTTGTTTAGCATTGAGAGAGATGATATAGAGTTAAAAGGGTGGTTTACAGATTGTGATATAGGCTAAAAATCAGAACATAATTCAGGTATAGTATTATAAGCTCTTTAGTTAGGATAGGTAGTAGAGTACTTTATCTACTAATTGACAAATATGATGGACTGGATGTTATTTGTTTATCATACTTTGTAATTTACATAATTGTTATGGTTATGCTCAATTTATGTCTGAGAGAAGAGCCTTTTTTTTTTATTTAGACAGAAAAGGTAAGATGCTGGGAATTGGTTCTAATGCTTTGAATTAATCTGACGCCTAAATCTGTAATCTGCACATCCAAATGCTGAAGGTTCTTGTCCCCAATTGGTTTTTGATCAATCAATAAAGAATCAATGGCCAATAGCTAGGCAGGTAGACTGAGGTAGAACCTTTAGATTTGCATGGGCTAGGAACTGGGAGAAAGGAAGGAGAGGAAGATCTCTATGTGTTGGAGGGAGACAGATCAGATTTAGAGCTGCAGAAGAAAATTCATCCAAAATGTAGGTGGAAAGAGAAAGCAGCCCTATGGGAGGGACTTCCCCGAAGGTAATAGGGTAGCAAAGATAAAATATAGATTTAGAAGGTGTTGAGCTAGGAGTATTGGAGGGAAATGTATGCTAGCCTAGTGGAGGATTAGAACTGCCCAGCCTTTGTACTAGTTAAGGCATATTAAAATTAACTGATGTGTGTGTGTGTGTGTGTGTGTTTCTTTCATTCATGAATCAAAATAGCTCTTGAGTAGGTGTGCAAGTGCGACCCATCAGGAGCACATAGTGGTATAGCAAATTCACTGCTACATTAGGGTTCCTTGATTTCCTTGGAAGGATACATTTCTGGAGCATTGGATCTTTTAAGCCAGGTTTCAATGCAGGAAAACCTGCATTCCAAGCCTCACAAGAAATCAATTCTCCATTTATGAGCAAGTATGTGTTAAAGACCTGTGTATCAAGTTTTATCTATAATGATCCTAGGGATATGAGATGATTAGATAGACAGTCTCACTACTATTTAACCTTCCAGTGGGGAAATGTTGCACAAATATAGAATTTATAGCTTCCATGATGAGGTGGGGTGAAAGCTGAATTGGAAAATCATGGAGAAGCCTAGTTTAGACTAATCAGGAAAGATACAAGAGAATAAGGGTCTTTAGGTTGAAACATGCTGAATATGGACACAACAGTCATATGAAAAATTTGGAATATGGTCCTCTTGATAAAGTGAGCAAAATAAGGATTTATAGATTGAAGAGAGACTTGCACCTTTTCTGAAGACTGGTATATTAGAGTGGGTTCTCAGAATGGTGGGAAGAATACTCCAGGAGGTGGGCAAGAACCAGGCAATGCTTGGCCCTGCATGTGTAAGTCGTATTTTCTTGGAAGAGCAGCAAGAAGACACTGACAACTCAATAGCAGGGGTCAGCATCCATGTCCATGGAAGATGAAGCCATCCACGCTGCCTTATTAGGGATGATTGCATACAGGCACCAGAAAGATGTACTTGAGGCTGTGCCATTTTCTCTTGGATTCCTGCTGGGTTTTTAGTAACATTTCCATGTTTTATAAAGTGGCTGTAATGATAGCCTTGTAGGCCTATTAGGGAGTTTAATATGTAATGAATATGGCTGAAGATATGAAGCTTTGGAATGAGTCCAATGTGGGAATTCAGCTTTCTGAAGTAGAGTGTATGCTTTCCCTTTTACCTTACAGTGCAAAGAATGGCAGGACAGTTTCTAGTTTCTTTTCCTCTGTGGTTTCTTTGAGACTCGGAGTAAAATTAATGACCTCTAATAACTGTAATGTGGCTTCAATGGCCTCTGTATTTTAACTCTTTTCCCCATTCCTGATATCTTCCTTTGTTAAAAAATAAATATATAGATTTTCACCCCAAATCATTTTTCTGTTTTGGAGGGACTTTCCCCAATGGTCCTCTTGATTGCCATTTTTCTTGGTCCTGGCCAAGATTGAGCTTGTTCATCAGATTTCAATGGGAGTCATTTTTATGGTGCTGCAATGGAACATAAATATAAACAACTTAGAAGAGGAAGGATTTCTCGTGTTTCCTGGTTTCAGGATGATCAGTCAATGATAGCCTGAGCTGAGGTGCTTCAGTAGATCCTCACAGCATCAGGAGTTCAGGTCAGAGGCTGTTCTTCACTTCTTGGCCAACAGGAAGCAGTAAAAGGTCGGGGAATGTAAGGCTAGACAGGGACCTTTCAAAACAACACCACAAGATGGGGACCAAGCATTTAAAATATGACTTTGTGGGAGACAATTCAAGTTCAAAGCACAGAGAAGGCACATGAGGACATTTTAATGATTTCACTTCTAACACCTTCTACGTGCTTCCTACATTAGAATCAGCTACATTAAGAAGTGAATATTCTTGGCCCATTTAGACCTATAGATCATGAATTTATGAAGGCAGTACTGACAAGTTCATATCACATTTTAAGCAATAATCAATTTATTTCAGAATTTGGGAGAAAAATATATGTAAGTAGCTATATTTGGACTATCCAAGGAATGACTGGTTGCAGGAGTGAATACTGACCAGGTAGAAGTCAACTGACCATAGCAGAAGTACCAACGAGGGGTCAGTATGTTTCATGTCCATGACCAAGACAGAAATCAAAATTAAACATAAAAAGTAAGTATTAAGCTGGAAGCCAGATGGTCATTTGTTAGGATGGACCAATAAAGCACAGTCAGAAAGTCAGGGAGAATCTATTAGACAGCCCAAGCGTGGGCTTGGAGGGAGGGCAGTGGGCTGTGCTTGAGTCTCTGGAGAGACAAGATACCTGCAGGAAAATGGCTGGTTCAATGATTGGAAACTTTACAGATTCCAAGTTCTGGCTGTAGGAGATTAATCCAGGCTGATCTTGCTACAGCTCCAATTTGATTCATCTCCTTCTTGTCTAAGCCCTAGGACTGGAAGGAGGCCTAGAGGCCAGGCCCTCCTTTGTTCTCAACATTCCCTGCCTCTCCCTCCTGAGCTCTCCTCACCACTACGTAGGTGGCAATTGACCCATAATGGACATGTTTTTATTATAGTAATGGTACCACTTTCTGCAGAAAAGGGCAATACAATTTTGTTAATGAAAGTCATGTGTTGAGACAGGGTTAGATGGGAATTTCTGGGTCTGGTTTGGCCCTGGCTCAAAACCTTCCGGGAAAACACAAACTTTCAGAGCCACACCCTGAAAGTCCTCTTTACCCTTGTCAGGCTCAGCTGCTTTGCATTAGGGAAACAATAACGCCCTCCCCCTGTGCCCTCTCATATGTATAAAGTGTGTTGTAAAATGGTTATTAGAAAGCAGTCAATAGTGCTGGTGTTTTCTTGTGTTAGGACACTGAGGGTGAGTTCACTAGAACCCTCCAGTGCTAGGTTAGCTGTGTGTCTTTCCTTGGTGACAGTTTGCTCTTCTTTACTTTCTGTGAGTGTGAGGCCCCGTGCTCCAAGAGTTTCTGCCTAACCTGGGGAAGTTTCTCTGTAAGAGAAGAGAGAAGTAAGAACAGCCACACCTGCTTAAGCCTTTCGGGTTTGTTTTAAACAATTTATATCAATGCAGGATTTGATTCATTGCCAACCATTGATTCCATTGCCTGTGCCTCTTCATACATACACCCCAATTTTTCCTTATTGAAACGACCATTTTAGGGATGCTTGTAGAATATCAAGACAAAATTGATACTTTTCAAGAAAGTCCAACCTTCCTTACCCTTGATTCCCCTAAAAACATTGATTATCAAGGACCTCACAACTCAGGACTTGATCAATATGTGCTTAGTATGTACTCTATAAAAAAGGTGTTTACTTAATAATGAAAAATATAGTATCATCCATCTTTGCCACTAGATGGCAAAGTCCTTGGCAATGAGAACAATCTATTTTTTCCTCATTTCAGTCTTATTCAGTATCCCTCCGAGTATATGGCACATAGTAGAGATTAATAAACATTGCCTGGTAAGTGATGGTGACATTCACACTTAGTTATACATGTACTCAATTTTCAAAAAGTCCAACAAAGCCTTATTGACTGATACTACCCAGGTATGTATCATGTATCAGTCATGTATATAACTGCAATGGCTCGCTCATTTTCAAATTCTCCTACATGCTCGAGCAGTATTCCTATTAACTCTTTTATCCTCACAGTCTTCCTATGAATTGGAGGCTAGGGAAACAAAGTAGCATGATCACAGCACTGTGTGATCAACCACCTCTGCCTGACAGTCCTTGTCCCTCTTCTCAGGGGACCTCCCATTGGACTGGGCTGAGTCTGTAAATGAAACACATGGTAATCAACTCATTGTCAGTCAGATGAACTTCTGTTTAGAAGGAGTCAGGTGGCTCCCCTTGGAGGGTACTGAATGCTGAGGGAAAGGCTAAATATATGGTGGGCCTTCTGGAAATTCCATAGAACTGTGCCTGCAGTCAGCAGACATTTCTCCTTTGTTTCTAATGATGAGCTGAACTTTTCTTCCCTAAAGTTAGTGGACACAGGTGGTATGTTGAATTCACAGCTCCCTGGAGCTGCTTCTCTTAGACACTGCTGTGGTTGAACTTCCACCTAGAAGGGTAGGAAAGTGCCAGGCATCTCTGCTCATGGACATTCTGTAATAAAGATGACTTCTTCTAGTGGTCCCTTCCATCACTGGGCAGCTCTTGGCTGAGCTGAAGCTTGTTCTGTATTTCCTAACATCCTTGCTGAGTTCTCTGAGACAAGTCTTCCCAACAGGACAACGTGTTGGATTATAGTTTACACAGTTCATTATTTCTTTACTTATGATATAACACTGGGTTAATTGCTGATGATGTGAGAATTATTTAAACCCTGGCCTTAGCTGGGCCCTCTGAGATTTCATAGTATTGTGAGGAAAGAGAGGGATAAAAGTGGATTTCCTAGACAGTTTGATGGGAGGTATAATGGCTGCCTAAAAGAGCTCACCAATAACACAGAAGAGACAACCCTCTCATCAGGAATTAGCTTCTGGGCCACTCTTCTGAGTGTTTCCTGCAGTTCCTTATCCATGATTCTCTCCAAATCCTGTCCCCAGATGTCAGCATAAAAGAAGCATCTTCAAGAAATGTGCCAGGGAAAATTACTTTCACAATATCCCTAGTGCATAAATCTCCCCTGAGCTCTAGACCTGGTTGTCTATCTATATACCTCTCACCTTTTGACTCTGTCACTCAAAAGCCACTTACATCTCAACATACCACTAACTAAATTCATGGGTTTTCCTGTAACATATTCTTAAAGAGGCTAACACAACCTTTTTTGTCATCACACAGTGGATGTGATGGTTTACATATGCTCATCCCAGGGAGTGGCACTATTAAGAGTGTGGCCTTGTTGGAGTAGGTGTGTCCGAGTGGGGATGGGCTTAAATACTGTCAACCCTAGCTGCCTGGAAGGGAGTCTTCTACTAGCATCCTTCAGATGAAGATGTAGAACTCTCAGCTTCTCCTGCAGCATGCCTGCCTGGATGCTGCCATGTTTCCACCTTGATGATAATGTACTGAACCTCTGAACCTGTAAGTCAGTCCCAATTAAATGTTGTCCTTTATAAGACTTGCCTTGGTCATGGTGTCTATCACAGCAGTAAAACTTTAACTAAGATAGTGGATAAGTAATGGTGGTCACATTCAAGCCCTAGATGCTCTTGATGTGTCCTGTTGCTCGACACAATCTTAGGGATAGTAATGGATCCATCTTTCTTGCTTGCTCAATGTTTTCTCTCTGTGAGGCTCACTTTGAGCTCAAGTCATTATTCTGGTGAGCCTTTATCAAGGTTCTTATCTCAATAGGAACTCTTGTTGATGAAATCTCCCCATCTGTGGTCTTTGTACTTGCACTAGATGCCCAGTTCCATCACCCTTCCTTCTAGTACCTTCAAACCAATCTACGTTTATTCTCTACACTATCTGTAGGCTCGAGAGAAGCATATAGCTAATACCCAATATCTGCTCCCTGCCTGAACAAGTTATTTCTACTCTGGACCAGGTATTTGTCATCAAATGGTGTGCATTTGAAATCTACCATTGGAATGCTGAATTCAAAAGTCAGGCTAGTCATTTGGAGTAGAAACTCAATTCAATAAGTTTTCATGGTATGATTCCAGTGTTCCAGACTGGCAGTGTGCTAGGTACTGCAATTTCAATTAGTAGTAAGACATAGCCACAAGCTTTATGCAACTTCTAAGGAAAAAAGGTCAGAGGCACAAGGAATAAAAAGATAAACTGCATGTAGTAACAATCAGGATCTTTGATACAGAGGCAGGAGAGGAAGCAACTAACCCCCGAGTGTGAGGGAATGAGTAGTTTCTGAGGACTTAGCCTGAAGATGCTAAGGTCTAAACCTCTTTACCTCTTTTAGATAGTCATGCAGTATCTCAGAGTATCTTGAAGAGAAATTAAACCTTGAATTAAAGTATTTCAGTGCAGAAGTGAAGTCATTTCTCCACATCCAGGAAGGATCGGTTCAAGGACTTCAGGTCACCCAAATGCCCAGGTGACTAATTCCCTTATATAACATAGTATAGTATTTCCATGCAACCTATATACACCCTGCAGTATGATTATATTATTCATATTATATCCAACACAATTTTGCAAGCACTATGTAATGTCATTATGCATGTGTGTGTGTGTGTGTGTTTTGTTTTATTTTTAAGTATGTGTGTACCTTATTTTGAAGTGCAAGTGAGGTGCTGGAAGCAGTCAGAAGAGAGCATTAGATTTTGTGGAGTTGGAGTAATAAGTAGTTTGTGCCGAGTGACATGGGTACTAGAAACTGAACTCCTGTTCTCCACGAGAGCAGCAAGAACTCTTAATCATTAAGCCACCTCTCTAGCCTCCTTTTAGTCTACATTATTTAGAGAATAATGGAAAAAACAAAACAAACAAATAAACAAACAAAAAACCCCAGCATAGATATGTGGTAATGGTGCATCTTTGTCGGATGCTTGTTTTGGTTGAATCTATATGTGGGGCTGCCTGTATCAGTGGGCTTTCAACTTCTTTTTAATAGCAAATCCTTCAGCCTAAACATCACCAGGACATCTGTCTCGCTAAATGGAACCAACAGGAGTTGGCTTGACGGATGAAAGCTGAGAAGTAAGTCAACCTCTCAAATGAGGACCAAAGCTTCAGAACGCTGTGCTGCTCAGGATGAGTCTGAGTCCTGGGGCGGCTCAGCTGTGGGTGTGGGTTTGGACTGCTGAGCTCGAGCCTCTGCTGTTCGACAGGCAGCTTGCCTGATATTAACCATCAGGTGGGAAAAGCAATTACATTTGCACAAGCTGGAGATCCGCTCGTCCCATTCTCCCTCCCTGCAGGCTATGTCAAAACACGAGGGCAGGATCCTGCTTCTTCTCACGTTTTAAAAACATACAGTGGACTTATGTTTACAGTACCTCGAAGGGAGGTGACGCGGAACAGCAGAGCGCGCCACCCCTGCAAAGAGCCACCCTGTGCTGCCCGCAGCTCTCTCCATAGCAGACCACAACACGGTCGTTGGGCGCCAACTCAGAGGGCAAGTCTCGCCAGGGATGTCTCTGAGTTTCAGTACTTAAACAATGTTACACGCTGTGCAAACAAACAGCACCAACCATGATCTGACCTTGGATCCAAGCCTGGTCTGTCTGGGTCTCTCAGCCTGGGATTTTTTTGCAGTGGGGAAAACAGATTAGCATCAGAATTCCACCTCCAGACCCTGCTTTTTGCCTCTGTAGGACTATAGCTGGGCTCTTTAGTTGTCTCAGCTTCAGCTGTGCCATCTGAAAAAATGGCAGAAGCTGGAGGGATAGTTTGGCATCCAGCCACTGATTTTCATATTCATGCGTGCTACTAGGAAATTTCTATTAGAAATGGATTCTTACAAAGCCAGACCTCAAAGCTAACATGTTCTCAAGAAGGCAGGAGAAAGTGTTCACCCTGTCTTCTGCTCTGAAGCTCCTAGTGCCACATGTATGCCTAGCTTCCTCCAAGTAAGCTGGACACAACTTGGCTATGCAACCTCTCAGGTCCTGATTCAAGTATTCGAAGTCACCATACAGATTATGAAAATAGTTGTGTCTTTGAGAAAGGTGTGTGTGTGTGTGTGTGTGTGTGTGTGTGTGTGTGTGTGTGTGTGTGAGAGAGAGAGAGAGAGAGAGAGAGAGAGAGAGAGAGAGAGAGAGAATAAGATTATAGATTTATAAATGGGTAGTATTTTATTTTGTGAAAAACATATTTCTAATGTATTTTTCTTGATTATAAATTTAAGAGATACTTTCATTTATAGAATGAAACCATACTGGGTGTGGTGGTGCATCCCAGCATATGGGAGGCAGAAGCAGACATATATCTGTGAGTTTGAGGCCAGGCTTGTTTCAGAGTGAGTTTGCAGGATAGTCAGAGCTACATAGAAATCCTGCCCCCCCTCCCCTCCCCCCCCAAAAAAAAGACAAGAAAAAGAAAAAGAAAGGAAGGAAAAAGGAAAGAACTCCAGCCATCTGGACTTGTAGCTTCTCTAAATTAAAGTTATACCGAAAGACAGCTCTATCACTTAAAAGACTTTCCAGCAGAATGGACATAGCTTAAAAGACTCACAGGATGGGGATCACTAGGCTTTTCTAGCTGAAAGATGACCCCCAACTTCTCTCATCTGTGCACCTTTGCAGAACAAGGAAATCACATCTGTGTACTGTGATCCATTTGACTGTGCAAACCAGGTGAAGAGGCTAGAGAGACAGCTCAGCCGTTAGGAGCACTTGCTGCTCCTGTAGAAGACTGGAGTCTGGTTTCCAGTACCCACATCAGGCAGCTCACAGCTGCCTGCAGCTCCAAGGGGTCTATTGTCCTCTTCTGGATTCCACAGTCATCTAAGCTCATGTGGGCACACAGAGATACATATGCATAATTAAAAATAAGATGAGCTTTTTTCTTCTTATGTATTTATGAAATTCTTAGGCAAATGGATGGAACTAAAAAATATCATCCTGAGTGAGGTAACCCAATCACAAACCAACACACGTGGTATGCACTCACTGATAAGTGGATATTAGTCCAGAAGCTTGGAATACCCAAGATACAATTCACAGACCAACTGAAGCTCAAGAAGAAGGAAGACCATGTATGGATACTTTGGTCCTTCTTAGAAGGGGGGGCAAAACAACCATGAGAGGAGATACATAGACAAAGTGTGGAGCAGAGACTGAAGGAAAGACCATCCAGAGACTGGATCCACTCCATATACTGTCACCAAACCCAGACACTAATGTGGATGCCAACAAGCACTTGCTGACAGAAGCCTGATATAGCTGTCTCCTGAGAGGGTCTGCCAATACCTGACAAATACAGAGGTGGGTGCTCCCAGCTAACCATTGGACTGAGCACAAGGTACCCAATGGAGGAGCTAGAGAAAGGACCCAAGGAGTCGAAGGAGCTGTCAGCCCCATAGGAGGAACAACATTATGAACCAACCAGTATCCCCAGAGCTCCCAGGGACTAAACTACCAACCAAAGAGTACACATGAAGGGATCTATGGTTCCAGTTGCATATGTACCAGAGGATGGCCTTGTTGGACATCAAAGGGAGGAGAGGCCTTTGGCGCTGAGAAAGCTCGATGCCCCAGTATAGGGGAATACCAGGACTGGGAAGCAGAAGTGGGTGAGTTGTCGAGCAGGGGGCAGGGGGGATGAGATAGGGTGTTTGCTGAGGGGAAACAAGAAAGGGGATAACATTTGAAATGTAAATAAATAAAATATCTAATAAAAAAAAGCTGAGCATTTTTCTTCTTCTTGTGTATTTATTTATTTATTTATTTATTTATTCACTTTACATCTTGATTGAAGCCTCCTGTGCCAGTACTCCCTCACACAGCCCCTTTCCCAACCCCTTCCTCTCCTTCTTTGAGAAGGGGAGTCCTCCCTGGGTACCAACCCACCCTGGCACACCAAGTTACAATAGTACTGGGCACATTCTCTTCCACTGAGGTTGACAAATGTTAAAAAAACAGAAAGGAAAATTGACAAGTGATGGTGTCTCACAGAGGCAAAAGATGCTCAAAGTGTTGGGTGGGAGCAGTAGTGGGACTCTTGGGTAGCTTCTGAGATCACCCATGATGTCACCAATTGTTGCCATCTTGATTCATTTTCTTTCTTTTCATATCCTTTTTGCTTTTCTGGGTAGGAGTTCTGTGTTCAACACTGACCCTTGATTGCTACACCTACTTTAAAGCCATATCTGTGTCCTTCCCTCTCTGTCCTCCAACTCCCTAGCTTAGAGCTTCAGACCTCCTAGAATCCAGTAGATAATTAACTTTTTTCTTCTTTAATTTTTTTCTGTTATTAAAAAAATATTTTTTCATCACATAATATATCCTGCCTATACTCTTTTTCTCCCTCTACTCTCTCTAGTTCCTTTCCGTTTCCCCTACCACCCAGACCCACCCACTCTCTGCCTCTCCTTTTTAAAAAGAAGGCTTCTCAGAGATTATAATATAATGTGATAAAACAAAAGCCAACACATTAGAATTGCACAAAACAAACAAAAGGGAAAGAACCCAAGAGAAGACACAAGAAACAGAGAAACCTAGTCATCTCTTTCCATACTCAGGAATCCAGTAAAAAATATTAAATGGGAAGCCATAATGTGAATGAAAGAAATGATAAGGTAAAATGAGAGAAGAAAAAAATAAATTAAATAAAATACAAAATCTTAAGATAGAATTAAAGAAAAGAAAGGAAGGAAGGAAGGAAGGAAGGAAGGAAGAAAGAAAGAAAGAAAGAAAGAAAGAAAGAAAGAAAGAAAGAAAGAAAGAAAGAAAGAAAGAAAGAAAGAGGAAAAGACCTGTCTGAGCCTGACAGAATGAGGAGACTCCAAAGAAGACTTGGCTGACATCTACTGTGGGGCATGCAGCCTACCCTTAAGAGTTGTTTGTTGCCCTAGTGGGACTTCCTTTGAGGAAACTAAATTTTCATTTGCAAATGGTTATCAGTTGGAAACTGCTTCTGGGTTATGAATGGAATGTAAGACATATTAATTTAGAGAACTGAAACCGTGCTGGGAATAGTGGCACGTGTGTTTGAGCTTCTCTTTTTAACTCTAAGACCTCAATTGGTGGAGACTCCTGCAGACCATGTGCATCTCACCTCAGTCTCTGTGAGTTCGTATGTGCTCTGGTCACAGTGATTTAGGGGCCTTGTTTTCTTGGTGTCTTTCATCTTCTCTGACTCTTGCACTCCCTGACTTTAGTGGAAGTGCTTTGAGTTTCCCTCTGTTTAGGTTGATGTTGGCTATAAGCTTGTTAAAAACGTTTTCTTATGTTGAGTTATGTTCTCTGTATCCATATTCTCTCTTTTATTATGAAGGGGTTTTGGATTTTGTCTAAGGCCATTTCTGGCATCTTATTAGAATATGATGATCATGTAGCTTTTTTCTTTCAGTTTGTTTATAGGGTGGATTACATTTACTGATTTTTTGTGTATTGAACCATTCCTGAATAATTGGGATAAAGCCTACTTGATCATGATGTAATATATCTATATCTATATCCTATCTCTATCTATCTATCTATCTATCTATCTATCTATCTATCTATCTATCTATCTATCTATCTATCTATCTATCTATCTATCTATCTATTTCATCTATATCTATACCTATGCCTATACTTACATCTATCTATATCAGAATATCATTACTAGGGTTGGGGTGGACTCCCTCTCATGGCATGGGTCTCAAGCTGAGCCAGTGTTTGGCTGTCCCTTCCCTCAAATTCTGCTCTATCATTTACCCCTGTACATCTTGTAGGCAGGACAAATTGTTGGTCTAAGAATTGGTGGTTAGGTTGGTGTCCAAATTGCGCCAATAGAAGTCTTTCATGTTTATAGGAGATGGCTGGTTTAGGCTACATGTTCTCCACTGCTAGGAGTCTTAGTTAGGGTAACTCTAATTGATTCCTGGGAGTTTCCATTGCTTTAAGTTTCTAGCTTGCCTAGAGATGCCCCCCACCTCAATCCAGTTGTGTCTAATTGATGATATTTTTGATGTATTCTTGGATTTAGTTTTCAAGAATTTTATTGAATATTTTTGCATTTATGTTCATGAGAAAATTTGGTCTGTAATTAGGTAATTATCTTTCTTTGTGGTATCTTTATGTGGTTTGGGTATTGGGGTAATCGTGGCCTCATAAAATGAATTGGGCAATGTTTCTCCTTTTGGATTTTGTGGAATAATTTGAGGAGTATTGGAAGTAACCCCTCTGAAATTCTGGGAGAATTCTGTGTTAAAACTATTGACCTTTCAGTTTGGTGATTTTTTTATTTTGTTTTTTGTTTTTTGAGGTTGGGAGACTTTAATGACCACTTATATTTCACTCTGCGTTATAGGTCTATTTAAGGTTATATGATCCTAATTTAATGTTGGTAAGTGGTATGCATTGAGAAAATTATCCCCTCTGTTTTTTTCCAGTTTGGTTGAGTACAGTTTTTAAAAATTATATCCTTATAATTTTCTGCATTTTTTTCAGTATCAGTTGTTATGACCCACTTTTTATTTCTGATTTTGTTAGTTTGGATCCTTTCTATCCACCTTTTAGTTAATGCAGATAAGGTTTTGTCAATCTTAATAATTTTTTCAAAAATTGTTTTATTAATTCTTTGTATTTTTATTTTAAAAATTCTATTTTATTGATTCCAGGCTAGAGATTGATTATTTCTTGCAGTGTAGTAGTTTTGTATGTGATTTCTTCTTTCTATTCCGGAGCTTTCAGGTGTGCAGTTAAATTACTAGTATGAGATCTCTTCAATTTTCTTTTTAATGTGAACACTTAGTGCTATCAACTTGCCTCTTAGAACCACTTTCATTGTGTCTTATAAGTTTAGGTGTGTTATGTATCCATTTTCATTCAATTCTAGAAAGTCTTTAATTTCTTTCTTAATTTTCTGTCTTCACCCAGTTTTCATACAGTAGTGAGTTGTTCCATGAAGATTGCAAGCTTTCTGTTGTTTATATTATTGTTGATGGTATCCAGCTTTAACCTTGGTGGTCAGATAGGATGTAGGATGTTATATCAATTTTCATGTATCTGTTGAGACTTGCTTTGTGTCTGAGTGTGGTTAATTTTGGGAAAAGTTAATTTTCTGTCTATGTGACAGGGTAGAGTCATCAGAGAGGAGGGAACTGAAATTGAGAAAATTCATTTTTAAGATTGGTATGTAGGTGAGCCTGTAGAGCATTTTTTTTGAATTAGTGATTTATGTGAGAGGGCTCAGCCAATTGTGTGTATGGAGTCATCACTAGGTTGGTGGTCCTGATTTCTAAGCAGGTTGAGCAAGTCAGTAAGCATGCACCCTCCATGGCCTCTACATCAGCTGCTACCTCCTGGTTCCTGCCCTGTTTGAGTTCCTGTCCTAACTTCCTTCAGTGATGAACATTGATGTGGAAGTGTAAGCCAAATAAACTCTCCCTTCCCATATGTTTACATGTCATGGTGTTTAATCACAGCAATAGTAACCCCAACTAAGACAGTCCTCTTGGTACATGTTTCCTTTGATTTTATATATAGTGTTTTTCCCTGTCTCTTCTGATTAGCTTTAGTTTGAAGTCTATTTTATCAGATATTAATATGTCTACCTCAACTTGCATCTTAGGTCCATTTGCTTGGTATATTTTTCATCCTTTACCACAAGGTGACCATTATCCTTGGTGTTAAAGTATGTTTGTTGGTTGCCGCATAAGGATGGATCCTGTTTTACTTTCTCTCTCTCTCTCTCTCTCTCTCTCTCTCTCTCTCTCTCTCTCTCTCTCTCTCTCTTTTAATTGGAGAATTGAGACCATTATTGTTGAGAGATATCAATGACTAGTGTTGGTTGATTCCTTTTTCAGGTCTGAGTTATTCATTCCATGTATGTTCTTGGGTGTGGCTAACTTCATGAGGTTGGAGTTTTTCTTCTAGTGTAGGGCTGGATTTGTACAGATACTGATTAAATTGGTTTTATTCTAGAATGTTTTATTTTCTCCATCTTTTGAGAAAGATGTTTTTAGAAAGATGTTTTGTGAAAGAAGCTTTTGTTGGGTATAGGTGTCTGCACTGGCATCTGTGATCTCTTAGAGTCTGTAGAATTTCTTTCTGTCCAGGACCTTCTGTCTTTGAGACTCTCCATTCAGAAGTCACGTGTAATTCTTTTTTTTTTTTTTTTTTTTTTAATTTTATTTTATTTTATTTTTTTAATTTACATTCCAAATCACTTCCCCTTTCCCGTTTCCTCCCTCCCCGAAAGTCCCATAAGCCCCCTTCCCTCCCTCTTTTCTCCGTTCAACCCCCTCTCATTACTCTGTCCTGGCGTTCCCCTACATCCAGTCTTTCCAGGACCAGGGGTCTCTCCTTCCATCTTTTTAGAAATCTATTGATATGCTGATTGTGTCTAGGGTATTCTGAGATTCTGGGTCAATATCCCCTTATCAGTGACTTCATACCATGTGTGATCTTTTGTGATTGGGTTACCTCACTAAGGATGATATTTTCCAGTTCTGACCATTTGCCTAGGAATTTCGTGAATTCATTGTTTTTAATTGCAGAGTAGTATTCCATTGTGTAAATATACCACATCTTCTGAATCCATTCCTCCGTTGAGGGACATCTGGGTTCTTTCCAGCTTCTGGCTATTATAAATAAGGCTGCTATGAATATAGTGGAGCATGTGTCCTTATTGCATGCAGGTAAAGTCTCTGGGTATATGCCCAGGAGTGGTATAGCCGGATCCTCCGGAAGTGTCATGCCCAGTTTTCTGAGGAGCCGCCAGACTGCTTTCCAGAGTGGTTGTACCAGCCTGCAATTCCACCAGCAGTGGAGGAGTGTTCCTCTTTCTCCACATCCTCGCCAACAACTGCTGTCTCCTGTGTTTTTGATCTTAGCCATCCTGACTGGTGTGAGATGGAATCTCAGGGTTGTTTTGATTTGCATTTCCCTAATGACTAAGGATGATGAACATCTCTTTAGGTGCTTCTCAGCCATTAGATATTCTTCAGGTGAGAACTCTTTGTTTAGCTCTGTACCCCATTTTTTAATAGGGTTACTTGCCTCTCTGGAGTTTAACTTCTTGAGTTCTTTGTATATCTTGGATATTAGCCCTCTGTCGGATGTAAGGTTGGTAAAGATCATTTCCCAGTTAGTTGGTTGCCGCTTTGTCTTTTTGACAGTGTCTTTTGCCTTGCAAAAACTTTGTAATTTAATGAGGTCCCATTTGTCTATTCTTGATCTTAGAGTATAAGCTATTGGAGTTCTGTTCAGGAAATTCTCCCCTGTGCCCATATGTTCAAGGTTCTTCCCTAGTTTCCCTTCTATTAGTTTCAGTGTGTCTGGTTTTATGTGGAGATCTTTGATCCACTTAGAATTGAGCTTAGTGCAAGGAGATAAGGATGGGTCAATTTGCATTCTTCTGCATGTTGACCTCCAGCTGAGCCAGCACCATTTGTTGAAAAGGCTATCTTTTTTCCACTGGATGGTTTTAGCTCCTTTGTCAAAGATCAAGTGACCATAGGAGTGTGGATTCATTTCTGGGTCTTCAATTCTGTTCCATTGATCTACATGTCTGTTACTGTACCAATACCATGCAGTTTTTAACACTATTGCTCTGTAGTACAGCTTGAGGTCCGGGATACTGATTCCCCCAGAGGTTCTTTTACTCTTGAGAATAGTTTTAGCTATTCTGGGTTTTCTGTTATTCCAGATGAATTTTTGAATTGCTCTTTCTAACTCTATGAAGAATTGAGTTGGGATTTTGATGGGGATTGCATTGAATCTGTGTATTACTTTTGGTAAGATGCTCATTTTTACTATATTAATCCTGCCAATCCATGAGCATGGCAGATTTTTCCATCTTCCGAGGTCTTCTTCAATTTCTTTCTTCAGAGACTTGAAGTTCTTGTCATACAGATCTTTCACTTGTTTGGTTAGCGTCACGCCAAGATACTTAATATGGTTTGTGGCTATCGTAAAGGGTATTATTTCTCTTACTTCTTTCTCAGCCTGCTTATCCTTTGAGTATAGGAAGGCTTCTGACTTGCTTGAGTTGATTTTATATCCGGCCACTTTGCTGAAGTCGTTTATCAGCTGTAGGAGTTCTCTGGTGGAGTTCTTTGGGTCGCTTATGTATACTATCATATCGTCTGCAAATAGTGATAGTTTGACTTCTTCCTTTCCAATTTGTATCCCTTTGACCTCTTTTTCTTGTCTAATTGCTCTAGCTAGAACTTCAAGTACTATATTGAAAAGATATGGAGAGAGAGGGCAGCCTTGTCTAGTCCCTGATTTTAGTGGGATTGCTTCAAGTTTCTCTCCGTTTAGATTGATGCTGGCTACTGGTTTGCTGTAAATTGCTTTTACTATGTTTAGATATGGGCCTTGAATTCCTGATCTTTCCAAGACCTTTAGCATGAAAGGATGCTGAATTTTGTCAAATGCTTTCTCAGCATCTAATGAGATGACCATGTGGTTTTTTTCTTTGAGATTGTTTATGTAGTGGATTACATTGATGGATTTCCTTATATTGAACCATCCCTGCATCCCTGGGATGAAGCCTACTTGATCGTGGTGAATGATCGTTTTGATGTGTTCTTGGATTCGGTTGGCAAGAATTTTATTGAGTATTTTTGCATCGATATTCATAAGAGAGATTGGCCTGAGATTCTCTTTCTTTGTCGGATCTTTGTGTGCTTTTGGTATTAGTGTAATTGTGGCTTCATAGAACGAGTTGGGTAGTGTTCCTTCTGTTTCTATTTTGTGGAACAGTTTGAAGAGTATTGGTGTTAGGTCTTCTTTGAAGGTCTGATAGAATTCTGCACTAAAACCATCTGGACCTGTGCTTTTTTTGGTTGGAAGACTTCCAATGACAACTTCTATTTCTTCAGGGGTTATAGGACGGTTTAGATGGTCTATTTGATCCTGATTTAATTTTGGTACTTGGTATCTGTCAAGGAAATTGTCCATTTCCTCAAGATTTTCTAGTTGTGTTGAATACAGGTTTTTGTAGTAGGATCTGATGATTTTTTGAATTTCCTCAGTTTCTGTTGTTATCTCTCCCTTTTCGTTTCTGATTTTATTAATTTGGATACTATCTCTGTGCCCTCTGGTTAGTCTGGCTAAGGGCTTATCTATCTTGTTGATTTTCTCAAAGAACCAACTCCTCGTTTTGTTGATTCTTTGTATGGTTTTATTTGTTTCTACTTGATTGATTTCAGCCCTGAGTTTGATGATTTCCTGCCTTCTACTCCTCTTTGGTGTATTTGCTTCTTTTTGTTCCAGGGCTTTCAGGTGTGCCATTAAGCTGTTAGTGTATGCTGTCTCCCGTTTCTTTTTGGCGGCACTCAGGGCTATGAATTTTCCTCTTAGCACTGCTTTCATTGTGTCCCATAAGTTAGGGTATGTTGTGCCTTCATTTTCATTAACTTTCAAAAAGTCTTTGATTTCTTTCTTTATTTCCACCTTGACCAAGTTATCATTGAGTAGAGCATTGTTCAGCCTCCATGTGTACGTGGGTTTTCTTTTGTTTTTGTTGCCATTGAAGACCACCCTTATTCCATAGTGATCTGATAGGAGGCATGGGATTATTTCTATCTTCTTGTATCTGTTGAGGTCTGATTTGTGACCAATTATATGGTCAATTTTGGAGAAGGTACCATGAGGAGCTGAGAAGAAGGTGTATTCTTTAGCTCTAGGATGAAATGTTCTATATATATCAGTTAGTTCCATTTGGTCCAAGGCTTCAATTAGATTCACTGTGTCCCTGTTTAGTTTCTGCTTTCCTGAACGATCCATTTCAGAGAGCGGGGTGTTGAAGTCACCCACTATTATTGTGTGCGGTGCGATGTGTGCTTTGAGTTTTAGTAAAGTTTCTTTTACGAATGAGGGTGCCCTTGCATTTGGAGCATAGATATTCAGGATTGAGAGTTCTTGATGGTGGATTTTTCCCTTGATCAGTATGTAGTGTCCTTCTGTGTCTTTTTTGATGACTTTGGGTTGAAAATCAATTTTATCCGATATTAGGATGGCTACTCCACCTCGTTTCTTGGGGCCATTTGCTTGTAAAATTGTTTTCCAGCCTTTTACTCTGAGGTAGTGTTTGTCTTTGACACTGAGGTGCGTTTCCTGCATGCAGCAAAAAGCTGGGTCCTGTTTACGTATCCAGTCTGCTAGTCTATGTCTTTTAATTGGGGAGTTGAGACCATTGATATTAAGAGAGATTAAGGCATAGTGATTATTGCCATCTGCCATTCTTGACGCTATCTTTATGTTTGAGTGGTTATCTACTTTTGGGTTTGATTCAAGAAGGTTATTATCTCATTTTTTCCAGGGTGTTGTTTCTCTCCCTGTATTGGAGGTTTCCACCTATTATCCGTTGCAGGGCTGGATTTGTGGAAAGATATTGTGAAAATTTGGTTTTATCATGGAATATCTTGGTCTCTCCATCTATGGTGATTGAGAGTTTTGCTGGGTATAGTAGTCTAGGCTGGCATTTGTGCTGTCTTAGTGTCTGCATGAGATCTGCCCAGGATCTTCTGGCTTTCATAGTCTCTGGTGAGAAGTCTGATGTGATTCGGATAGGTCTTCCTTTGTATGTTACTTGGCCCTTTTCTCTTACTGCATTTAGTATTCTTTCTTTGTTTAGAACATTCGGTGTTTTGATTATTATGTGACGGGAGGTATTTCTGTTCTGGTCCAGTCTGTTTGGAGTTCTGTAGGCTTCTTGTATGTTCATCGGCATCTCTCTCTTTAAGTTAGGGAAGTTTTCCTCCATAATTTTGTTGAAGATG
Source organism: Tokudaia tokunoshimensis (assembly GCA_036184795.1). Classification (NCBI taxonomy): domain Eukaryota; kingdom Metazoa; phylum Chordata; class Mammalia; order Rodentia; family Muridae; genus Tokudaia; species Tokudaia tokunoshimensis. The sequence continues at coordinate 64,885,432 of BTHU01000014.1, forward strand.
TTTACTGGCCCTTTAAGTTGCAAATCTTCACTCTCATCTATACCTATAATCCTTAGGTTTGGTCTTCTCATTGTGTCCTGGATTTCCTGGATGTTTTGGGTTACGCGTTTTTTGCATTTTGCATTTTCTTTGACTGTTGAGTCGATGCTTTCTATGGAATCTTCAGCACCTGAGATTCTTTCTTCCATCTCTTGTATTCTATTGTTGATGTTTGCATCTATGACTCCTGATTTCTTCCCAAGGTTTTCTATCTCCAAAGTTGTCTCCCTTTGTGATTTCTTAGTTGTTTCTACTTCCTTTTTTAGTTCCTGGATGGATTTGCTGAGATCCTTCACCTGTTTGTTTGTATTTTCCTGTATTTCTTTAAGGTATTTTTGCATTACCTCTTTCAGGATTTCTTCCTGATGACCCACGTTCTCCTGCATTTCTCTGAGCGATTTTTGTGTTTCCTCCTCATGGGATTCCATCTGTTGATCCATCGTCTCCTGCATTTCTTTAAGCAGTTCTCGTGTTTCCTTTGTAAGGGCATCTAACCGTTGATTCATTTCTTTAAGCAATTTTTGTGTTGCCTCCTTATGGGCATCCGTCTGTTGACCCATATTCTTCTGCATTTCTTTATGCAAATTTTGTGATTCCTTTGTGAGTGCATCTACCCGTTGATTCATCTCGTTAAGTGATTTTTGTGTTGTCTCCTTGTGCGCCTCCATCTTTTGATCCATGTTCTCCCGCATTTCTCTAAGCGATTTTTGTGTTTCCTTTGTAAGGGCTTCTAACCGTTGATTCATGGTCTCCTGTAACTCTTTATGAGATTTATTTGTGTCCTTCTTGTGATCCTCTAATAGCATCATGAGAAGTGATTTTAAATCCAGATCTTGTCTTTCGGGTGTGGTGGGGTATCCAGGACTTGCTGCTGTTGGAGAGTTGGGTTCGGATGGTCCCACATTACTTTGATTACTGTTAGTAACATTCCTACGTTTGCCTTTTGCCATCTGGATACCTCTGGTGTTAGTTGGTCCTGCTGCCACTGGCTGTTGGTTGGACCTCCTGTGAGCTTGCAAAGCTATTTCTGCCCCCCCTGGATTACCAGGATTCCCCTGGCACCGATTTCTGGGGCCTGCCTGCTCCTGAGTGACTTTGGAGCCCTAATGTGCTTTGCCCCAAGTGATCTTATATTGGGGAGGCCTTGCACATCTAAAGGCTCAGCCTAGTGGATTCCTGGAGCAGAGGTCGCCAAAGGGAGGCTGGCAGGCTCCTGCCCTGTGCAGGGGTGTGTGATCTCTCCTGGGGGGGGGGAGGGGGCGTCCCTCTGCCAGGCAGAAGTCCCACAGCAGATCTGGCGCGCTGGTCACTGCAGATCAGCCCAGCACCTGGGAGCAGGTTACACACAAGCTGCCTGAACCCGAAGCGATATTATGCCTGTCTGTCTCTGAGCCTGGTGGTCCCAACTACCTGGTCACTGGAGCAAAGATGGCGGAGGGCACTCTCCGTGGCGCCGCTCACCCTGTGGTCACGATGGCCCGCCGATCTGGCACCCAGACGACCACAGCGCCAACCCGCCCTCGGGCACAGAAGGAAGCCCCAACAGGCCGTGTCCCAAGTGATGTTATATTGGGGGGAGAGCCTGGGTACCGGTCTCTCCAGCGCAGTCCGCGGGAACAGAGGTCGCGGAAGGGAAGCTGGCGGGCTCCCTCCCTGCGCGGGGTCCCGCCACCAGGCAGAAGGTCCCACCGCGGAACTGGCGCGCTGGTTACTGCAGATCAGCCCAGCACCTGGGAGCAGGTTACACACAAGCTGCCTGAAACCGAAGCGATATTATGCCTGTCTGTCTCTGAGCCTGGCGGTCCCAACTACCTGGTCACTGGAGCAAAGATGGCGGAGGGCAGTCTCCGTGGCGCCGCTCACCCTGTGGTCACGATGGCCCGCCGATCTGGCACCCAGACGACCACAGCGCCAACCCGCCCTCGGGCACAGACGGAAGCCCCAACAGGCCGTGTCCCAAGTGATGTTATATCGGGGGGAGAGCCTGGGTACCGGTCTCTCCAGCGCAGTCCGCGGGAACAGAGGTCGCGGAAGGGAAGCTGGCGGGCTCCCTCCCTGCGCGGGGTCCCGCCACCAGGCAGAAGGTCCCACCGCGGAACTGGTGCGCTGGTTACTGCAGATCAGCCCAGCACCTGGGAGCAGGTTACACACAAGCTGCCTGAAACCGAAGCGATATTATGCCTGTCTGTCTCTGAGCCTGGCGGTCCCAACTACCTGGTCACTGGAGCAAAGATGGCGGAGGGCAGTCTCGTCACGTGTAATTCTAATAGGTCCTCTTTTATATATTAGTTGGTCCTTTTCCCTTGCAACTTTTAACAGTCTTTCTTTGTTCTGTACATTTAGTGTTTTGATTATTATGTGCTTAGAAGACTTACTTTTCTGGTCCAGTCTATTTAGTATTCTATATGCTTCTTGCACCTTAATAGAAATCCTTTTCTTTAAGTTAGAGAAACTTGCTTCTATAATTTTATCATAAATATTTTTTGTGCCTTTGACCTGTGTTTCTTTGTCCTATTCCTATTCTTTAATTTGGTCTTTTCATAGTATCCCAGATTTCTTGGATGTTCTGTACCTGGAGATTTTTATCGTTAACATTTGTCATTGACTAAGGTATTCATTTATACTATTGAGTCTTCAATACTTGAGATCCTGTCTTCAGTCTCCTATATTCTGTTGGTAAGGCTAGCCTGTGAGGTTCCTGTTCAAGTCCCTAAAATTTTCATTTTCAGATTTTCTTCCATTTTGGATCTCTTTCCACTTTCAGGTCTTTAACAATTTTATTCATTTCCTTCCACTGTTTACTTGTGTCGTCATAGATTTCTATAAGGGATTTTATTCGTTGCCTCTCCAAGAACCATTATTATATTCATAAAGGCCATTTGAAGGTCTTTTTCTTGTGTTTCAGCTATGTTGAAATACTGAGGGCTTCCTGTGTTAGTCTTTTTGGGCTCAGTGAAGATTCTTTGTCCTGTCTGTTATTGATTGTGTTTTTATGTTGGCTTCTAGACATGTGGGTTTGGGAAAATTGTAATTCTAGATGCTGATATCTGGTTTTGTCTTTGTTGGGTGGGTGTTTTGTTCCATGTCTTCTGTTGCCCTCAGTGATTCTTAGGAGAGCATGGTGGCTATTACGTTGTCTGGTAGAAACTCTTCTGGGATCCTCACAGGTGTGGCCATTGAGGGCTCTAGGTAAAATGTGTTTCTAGATATTGGAAGCTGCCACTGAAAAATGGGGATGGACCAGGATGTAGGGCTAAGGGAGGTCTCCAGGAGGAGAGAAATCTGGGTGTTCTGCCAGGATCTGTGTAGTCCTCTGGGAAGAGCAATAGAGAGGGGAAAATGCCACATAAGGTAGTCTATAGAGCTACAATGAGACTGAGGGATTGGCTATGGAGGAGATGAGGGAGAGTGAAGAACAGAAGCTTGCCTACCTGCTTAGGTGCCTTACTTACTTCTTTGGCAGGCTTGGCTGGCATTCCAGGGAAAGTCTGCCTGTGTTGGAGGCTGGCATAACGGAACAGGGAGGGTGGGAATTAAAAATTCTTTAAGATCTTTAAGATTTTTTAAGGTTCCCAGGGAATGCCTGTTGAAGTTGGGGGCTGAGATAAAGTAATAAATGGGGGGAAGGAAGTTTGGAGGGGAAGATATGTGTGATGCACTGGAGAGGGAGGATGTGGGGACCTGGAGCAGATGTTCTGTTACTGAGCAGGTGAGCAGGGGGTGAGGCTGGGGAATTGCATTTGGAGAAATTGGAGAGGAGAAGATCTGCAGTTGGCTTACCTGCTTCCCTGGCTAGAATGGCTTCAGAGCTGCCAGGGAGTGTTGGAGTTGGGGGACTGAGATACAGTAGGGGAGATAAGTAACTTTTACTCTCTGCCCACAGTGGGGTGAATGATTATTATGGCCATGGGCACTCTGTATCAGTTCTACCCTTCTTATTGTAGGGGTCAAAATGCCAAGTACTGAATTTCTTAAAGTCCCTCGCACCTGGAGCTTCAGGTAGCCTGAAGTATCAGATATATTTGCTTGAGATGTAGAAGAAGAAAGTCTAGCTACCATTCCCCATAGTTGTAGGAAAATCAAATTCCAAACAGCAACTTTCTATAGCCCTTGCATGCTCATAAGGACATTTCCTGGACTACATATTCTCTCCTGTCAACATCATCTCCCCATGTTTCCATAATCTCACTTAGTTTCCAAGCTGCAAATTAAGAATAAGGAAAAGGTCTGATTCCGAGGGTTTCTGAAATGGGCTGGCGTGTGGGATGTACTTAGTGTCCACTGAGCATAGTGAGAGGGTGATACACTGAGACACTTCTCCACCCAATCTCTGGACGGGACAGCCTCTGAATGAAGGTAAATGAAGAGTCAACACAACACTGAAATAGTCTTTGCTAAATAGTTCCGCAGAACATGAGAGAGAGAGAGAGAGAGAGAGAGAGAGAGAGAGAGAGAGAGAGAGACAGAGAGAGAGAGACAGAGACAGAGAGACAGAGAGAGAACTTTGAGAAGTATTCCTCAGACACATACAATTAGAAAGGCTTTGCATGACAGTGTGTTATTATTAATAATTATTGTTGGCTATCCAATTAAATCAGCAATCAAGTAGGCACCTACCATAGTAGATTGCAAAGCAGATTCATGACTGCTTTGCTGGAGCTTACAGTCAGATGTTGGAACTGCATGGGCAAGAAAGGGACACACAGAGAGCACACAGGCTCAAAAAGAGCGCTGAGCAAGTGCTTAAAGTCAAGTCAAGTCTGTAAAGAAGAGCAGCCAGGGACTGTTTTAGGTCAGGTGGTCAGGGCAGTCTCTTTGAGAAGGGTCTTACACTGGCCTTGGGTAGAAAGAAATCAGGTGTAAGGGCCCAGGACCAATATCTAGGCACACAGGGTAGAGTAGAAACCTAATGTGAGGCACAGATGATGTGTGTGAATTGAGGCAGTCCAGACAAGTCTGCATCACTAAACACTCATAGCCCAGGACAAACATTATGGTAGAAGGGAAAGAAGAGGCAGTTTATAGATGGGAGTTCTTTTTTATGTATATTAAAAGCAGATTTATTGAAAAGTTGCTCTCTGGTGGAGTTCACTGGCCCCAAGGACAGGGACCAGGGAAGTCACCATGGGGAGGAGTTTGGGGAGTGGAAAAAAAGGGCCTGTGCACAGAGACAGAAGAGAAAGAGAAGAGAGAGGAGATCAAGATGGAAGTTCTAACATAGACTCTTCTACAATGTTTCGGATATACCATATTGTAGACCTGGCCTCAGTTTCCTTATCTGTCAAATGGGAACACGAATCTAGCCCTTACCTGGAATATGCAATGTATGGTCTTAAGGGTGGTCTCCTATTAAATACCTTTGTTCTTCACTGTAATGATAAACCTGTCTGTCTCAGGTCCTTTCCTGGAGTTCAGGTTGTAGGGATGAGGGGCCTCAGATCATCCACTGGCATACACTCTGGCCTCATGGACAGCAGGCGCAGGAGACAGGGTCTGCTTTTTCTTCTCATGTACTCAGTCTTGAAGGCTTTGGACTGAGTGCCAACAATAATTCATCAGGAATGCTTTACAACTCTGCATTACAAAACCTGTTAGGAGACAGATCACCCACAGGACAGCCTCGGAGAAGGAAATGCGCTCAGCTCTGGTGACCTCAAGATGATTAATGGTTTTTAACAGGGTGAACTCTGTCCTTTGCCTCCTGTGTGCTGTGAGTGCTTCCTCCCTCACCCACTCTGTTTGAAGTAGGAGGGGGAGAGGGGAAAGGGATAAGGTTGGGGGGATGCTGAAGTTGCAGGAAACTGGAGAAATAAGCCGGAAAGGCAGGAATGTCTTATTGTTGTTACTTAAGAAAAAAAAAAAACCCAGCAATGTGATTTTTATAGCTTGCAATATATATGTGCATTATGTCTGCCAAGTAGAAATGAGTTCATGCCTGGTGCACTTTCACAGCCTGTTGTCCACGCAGCCTTCACTGTTCTTAGCATTATCAACTCTCTCATTTCTACATCCAGGGAAAGTCAGAACCAAATTCTGACTTCACTGAAATGGAATATGGTGAAAAATGCTGTATTGGTTCTCTAGAGAAACAGAACTGATACAATGCCTGTATATGACAAAGGGGCTGGGTAGACTAGTAATGGCTATCTGCAAACTACAAAGGATGCAATGACTGCTCAGTTCAGAGGCTGGATACCTCCGTCTCTGTCTGGCCTGTTAGCAAAGCATGGCAGCAGCAGTAGCAGAAGCAGAGTGGAGGCACTGACCAGGAAGGAGTGAAGGTGACCAGGGAAAAGCAGCACTACTTTAGAACTGCAGACCTCATTATATCTTGGCTCTACCGGAAGGAAGGTGCTGCCCTCGGTGGGTCGGGGAAGGGTCTTCTTCCTCCAGTTAATCCTTCCAGGAAGTTCTACCAGAGTTCTGCCTACAGTCTTGTCTATTGGCTAATCTCAGATCCAATCAAGTTGGCAACCCAGATTAGTTGTCACAGGCCACTTGATTGTCTCAGTTTTCAAAGTTATGGATGGTGACTTTGTTATTATTTTGTAGGATTTACAAAAAAACCACATACACACACATACAGACACACACAGACACTCTGAAAATATAGTTATTAAAAGAAAAAAATCTGACCTTTCTCCATGCCCCACTTTCCATTGCCATAACAAATGCTTGAAATATCCAACTTACAAAGAACAAAGGATTTTTTGGTTGCAGTTTTAGAGTTTGCTACCTTGAGGTGTTGGCTTTGTTGCTCTGGCCTGTGATGATAAATCACATTATTTGGGAGTGTGTGGTGGGGCAACACTGCTCCCCTGCTCACTGGGATATGAAAGAGAAAGAGGAAGACCCTGAGTTCTCCATATTCCCAGTAGCCTAAAACCCTCTCATTACACCCCACCTCGTAACACTTCTTCCGCTTGCCTCCCAGCAGTGCCAAACTGAAACCAACATCTGGCCCAACGGTGCTGGAGAATACATGTCTTAGGGGTTGGTCCTTGCTATAATTATGCTTCCACAAAGCCATCCTGTGACCTTGGACTTCAGATTTCTCTTTTATAGATTGAGCATAATACTACCATTGGCTTTATAGGGTTGGAATCAGAAGTGTTTGAAGTAATACCTGTAGGTAAATCAATTAAGTGTGTGCTTTAAAAGCTGTTTGGCATATAGAAAGGTCTTGTTGCATATAGTATCTATTAATGAAAACAGTAATTTATTTTACATGCTCAGATTCATTTCCTCATCTTCACTAATTAATTTAAGAGCATTATCTTCTGAGATTTATTGGTAGTTCACCCTTATCTGGGTTGATATCACTCAGTCTTAGCAAACATGGAAAACAAAAAGACAAAAGAAAACTAGACAACTTGTAAAGCATGTTGTCTATGCTATTAACTTTTTATTGTTTCTTTGTGAATTTCATATTATGTACCTCAATCCCATTCATCTTCCCATCCCTCCATGTCTACCCTTCATACTTGCAACCTTCCCTGTAAAATGAAATTACAAAAAAATCTCATCATGGAATTTACAATATGTGTCACACAGTATATACTTTGATGCATATATCTTTCTTGAAAATATTCATCATGAGTCATTGGTCTGGTTCGAAGCATCTGGCTTCTGCTACACAAGATTCAGATTCAAGGCTCTAAGTTGGCCCACTCCAACATCTATTCCATCTATGAACTGCTGGAGTTCGTGAAGGTTCCAGTCTTGCAGATCCAAGTCTACAGAATCTCCACGACACAGGGTGACAATAAGGTATCTGAGAGGAGTCCTGGTGATGATCCAGTATTGATAATGTATGTGTGATTTTTCAGTGGGGAATCAGAAGCTGGAGAAGAGATCTGAAGGAGATTCTCCCTCTTGGCCCTGAGGAGCCCATCTGCCCACCTTCAACTACTGTGTCCAGATCCCACTGAATGGATCCATTGAGGCAGAAAGCTTAGTGTTTTCACTGTATGAGCTTGTTATACAATGGATTGCTGAGCTGGGACACACTTTGGAGGATAAATAGCTGAAGCTTAAGTTCAAGACACATCTATCATGTTTCCATTGAATACAGTTCCTGGGTGAATGGAATATTGGGTAGATTTCAATGGGTCTAAGGGACAGAGACCTGTTTAGATGATTCTGATACCGTAATTAGAAATGGTCATCAATGTTTCCCAATAATACATGTATTGATGACTTTGTCTTCAGCCTGTGGCACAATTGGGTTACGGTATGATGGCCTTTAGAAGGCAGGGTCTACTGGGACAGGGTTGGGTCATTGTGAGCTTGCCCTTGAAGGGGACACTGAGATGTTGATCTTCCTCTTGCTAGCTCTCTTCATACTTTGCTATCCTGCAGTGAGCAGCTTGCTCTCTAATGTGCTACTCATCATCACTGCCTGCCTTGCCACAGACCTAAAAGTTACCATCTAAGGGATCATGGGCTTTCCTATTTTTAAGCTTATTGCCTCAGGTACTTGGTTGCAGCAATGGGAAGACAATTAACCCATTTGGTGACTCAAGGTTTCTTTTAAGGATGCTGTAGAGAATAGACTATTCTGGGAATACAATTTTAGCCAAACAGGGAAGATGGCTTGATTATATATTCTTATCACCAAAAGCATTTGAGCCTGTGCTATAATCTCTGCTGCATTCAGCTTTTACAAATTTTGTACTCTTCTGAGGGATGTGATGCTCCCAGTAAATCTTTGTGAGGGTTCTGTCTGTCTCTTCTCTTTATCTGCCTCGGTTGCTTTGCTATGGCTCTCAGCTCTGGCATCTCCATCATTTTTACTTGTGTACCTGTTTCCAGTTTCTTACTCCAAGCAACAGTCTGAGTAATCTCTCTAAAGCAGAATCCCTTGGCTGTCTGTGTTCAGTTGGAGTCCAATGCCTATAAGAGTAGCTTAGCCACACCCATTAGAGTATAGGTATAGGCTATGTTAGGGTAACTGGAGAACATTCTGGCTAAGGATTAGTCACACTTCCTTGAGCATTAAGAAATTATATCTATACTCAAATGAAAACAAATAATATTACTTACATTAATTCTAATTTTTAACAAAAATGCTTTATTCCTTTTTCTTTTGAAATTCAATCTCATAGCTAGCTGGTGTATTGTCTACCTTGGCACAGAATCTCAAATTATCTGGTGTGCCAAGTGATGCCCTTCATGGTCCAGGAACTGCTACTATGGTTTGGTCTTGTGTGACTCTCAATCTAGCAGTGTTTGTAGCTAGTGAGAGTCTTGTGTTGCCATAGCCATGGTCTCTTATGGTGTTTATGTTGTAGACCTGGTATTGTGTTGGTTGTAAGTATCACTGTTCATTGCCTGGACAGGGTACACATCCTCGCTCATACAATGGGTGTTGGTAGTGAGGCAACTACCCATCCATGTGAAAATGTCTAGAGAATGAAATACAATACCCACAAGTCTGAGTTTCAACTAGTTTTCATTGGAGTTTACAGATGCTCATGGCCACTGCTGGGGTTCAGTCAACATTGTGGACAATAGAAAGACCACCCGATCAACTTGTAATCCATGGAAAATAATATAGTATTGCTTGTAGTCACCAAGTTTTGCAGAAGTTTCCCTTGTAACAATAGATAAATGAAAAGAGGTAAACACACATTTTCTAGCCCTGCCACACTCTCCCCTCCTCTCTCATATTGTTTAGCACAGATGCCCTTTCAGGGTGTCATGTGTGCTGAGGGCAATATGGCGGGTAAAAGGGCAGGATTCTTAAGAAGGAAAGTGTGGGAGGTTGTGGGGTATCATGCTTACAGGTCAGGGAAAACTTCCAGAAGAGAAGCAGCACTTGCATGGTAGATCCACCTGGAGGCCAAGGTGAGTGGGCTCACCCTCCTGCCCATCATCTAGAGGGCAGAGTTGGAGGAGGTGCCACCTCCACGGTAGGTAAGCCATATTAAAATATTCAAAAATTTCTCATGAGAATTGGGGAGCCATGAAAGATTTATTTCCATTCAATTCTTACCAAAAGATAAAATTATACTTACAAGAAACTTTTAAGAACAAAGGAAAATGAATAGAAAATTAAGATGACCAAAGAATGTGGTATATTTATTCTGATCTTATTATTGTAAAGTCAAAAAATTCACAAAAAGGGGCACTCATTGAATGGGATCTCATGCTCTGAGAACACCTCTGAGAAGGGGAGCAGACAGAAAGGTAGGCAACAGAGAGCCTCAACAGGGAGGGCATAGGAATGTAAAAGCCTAGTGATAATTCAGCTTAATGGTAGCAGTTGATCCCTCTGAGGTAGATGCTAAGTAGCTTTTCATTCTAAGACTTTACCCCTTTTCTTTCTTTTTCTTTTTGTATTAGATATATTCTTTATTTACATTTCAAATATTGTCCCCTTTCCTGGTTCCCCTCTCTCCTGAAAATCCCATAAGCCATCTCCCCTTCCCCAATCAACCCTCCCCTGCTTCTCTGTCCTGGTATTCCTCTACACTACTGCATCAAGTCTTTCCAGGACCAAGGGCCTCTCCTCCTTTTGGTGCCTAACAAGACCATCCTCTGCTGCCTATGTGTCTGTAGCCATGGGTAATTCCTTGTGTACTCTTTGGTGGATGGTTTTGTCCCTGGGAGCTCTAGAAGTACTGGGTGACTCATATTGTTGCTCCTCCTGTGGTGCTGCAAACCCCTTCAGCTCCTTGGGTCCTTTCTCTAGCTCCCCCATTGGGCTGTGCTCAGTTGAATGGCTGGCTGAGAGTGTGCCCCTCTGTATTTGTCATGCACTAGGAGAACAACCCAGGTGATAGCTATATCCGACTCTGGTCACCCAGCACTTGTAGGCATCCACAAGAGTGTCTGCGTTTTGTAACTGTACATAGGCTGGATCCCTGGGTAGGGTAGTCTCTGGATGGTCTTTCCCTCAGACTCTGATCCATCTTTTGTCTCTGTAACTCCTTCTGAGGGTATTTTTTCCCCTTTCTATAAAGGACCCAAAGATCCATATTTTGTTCTTCCTCCTTCTTAGGCATCATTTGATATGTGAAATGTGTCTTGGGTATTCTGAGTTTCTGGGCTAATATCCACTTATCAATGAGTGCATGCCATATGTGTTCTTTTGTGATTGGGTTACCTCACTCAGGATGATATTTTCCAGTTCCATCTATTTGTCTAAGAATTTCACGAATTCATTGTTTTTAATGGCTGAATAGTACTCCATTGTATATATATGCCACATTTTCTGTATCCATTCCTCCGTTTAGGGACATGTAGGTTCTTTCCAGCTTCTGGCTATTATGAATGGAGCTTCTATGAACATAGTGGAGCATGTGTCCTTATTACATGCTAGAGAATCCTCTGGGTATATGCCCAGGAGTGGTATAACAGGGTCCTCTGGTAGTATTATGCCCTGTTTTCTGAGGAACCACCAAACTGATTTCCAGAGTGGTTGTATCAGCTTACAATCCCACCAGCAGTGGAGGAGTGTTCCTTTTTCTCCAGAACCTCTCCTGCACCTGCTGTCTCCTGAGTTTTTGATCTTAGCCATTCTGACTGGTGTGAGGTGGAATCTCAGGGTTGTTTTGATTTGCATTTCCCTGATGACTAAGGATGTTGAGCATTTCTTTAGATACTTCTCAGTCATTTGATATTCTTCAGGTGAAAATTCTTTGTTTAGCTCTGTACCCCATTTTAAATAGGGTTATTTGGTTCTCTGGAGTCTAACTTCTTGAGTTCTTTGTATATCTTGGATATTAGCCCTCTGTCGGATGTAGGGTTAGTAAAGATCTTTTCCCAATTTTTTGCTTGCTGTTTTATCCTATTGACAGTGTCCTTTGCCTTACAGAAACTTTGTAATTTTATGAGGTTCCATTTGTCAATTCTTGATCTTAGGAATAGTCTATTGGTATTCTGTTCAGGAAAATTTCCCCTGTGCCCATGTGTTAAAGACTCTTTCTCAGTTTCTATTCTATTAGTTTCAGTGTGTCTGATTTTATGTGGAGGTCCTTGATCCACTTGGACTTGAGCTTAGTACAAGGAGATAAGAATGGATGGATTTACATCCTTCTGCATGCTAAACACCAGTTGAGCCAGCACCATTTGTTGTAAAGGCTATCTTTTTCCCACTGGATGGATTTAGCTTCTTTGTCAAAGATCAAGTGACCATAGATGTGTGGGTTCATTTCTGGGTCTTCAATTCTATTCCATTGATCTACCTGCCTGTCACTGTTCCAATACCATGCAGTTTTTAACACTATTGCTCTGTAGTATGGCTTGAGGTCTGGGATACTGATTTCCCCAGAAGTTCTTTTACTGTTGAGAATAGCTTTTGCTTTCCTGGGTTTTTTGTTATTCCAGATGAATTTGAGAATTGCTTTTTCTAACTCTATGAAGAATTGAGTTGGGATTTTGATAGGGATTGTGTTGAATCTGTAGATTGCTTTTGGCAAGATGGCCATTTTTACTATATTAATCCTGCCAATCCACAAGCATGGGAGATCTTTGCATCTTCTGAGATCTTCGATTTCTTTCTTCAGAGACTTGAAGTTCTTGTCATACAGATCTTTCACTTGTTTGGTTAGAGTCACACCAAGATACTTTATATAATTTGTGACTATATTGAAGGGTATCATTTCCCTAATCTCTTTCTCAGTCTATTTATCCTTTGAGTATAGGAAGGCTACTGATTTGTTTGAGTTAACTTTATATCCAGCCACTTTGCTGTAGTTATCAGCTTTAGGAGTTCTCTGGTCAAAGTTTTGGGGTTGCTTAAGTATACAATCATATCATCTGCAAATAGTTAGACTTCTTCCTTTCCAATTTGTATCCCTCTGACCTCCTTTTGTTTTCTAATTGCTCTAGCTAGAATTTCAAGTACTATATTGAATAGATATGGAGAGAGAGGGCAGCTTTGTCTAGTCCCTAATTTTAGTGGGGTTGCTTCAAGTTTCTTTCCATTTAGTTTGATGTTGCCTACCGATTTGCTGTATATTGCTTTTACTACTTTTAGGTATGGGTCTCAAATTCCTGATCTTTCCAAGACTTTTAGCATGAAAGGATGCTGAATTTTGTCAAATGCTTTTTCAGCATCTAATGAGATGACCATGTGGTTTTTTTCTTTGAGATTGTTTATGTAGTGGATTACATTCATGGATTTCCATATATTGAATCATCCCTGCATCCCTGAGATGAAGCCTACTTGATTGTGGTGAATGATCATTTTGATGTGTTCTAGGATTCGGTTGGCAAGAATTTTAATCAGTATTTTAAAATCGATATTCATCACCTGCACAGGGTGGGAGCATACCAGCCTCCCTTTGGCAACCTCTGTTCTGGGGATTGACTGCACTGAGGATACAGGTATCCAGGGACTCCCCAATATAACATCGCTTGGGACACAGCCTGTTGAGTGTCCTGTAATTCTTTAAGGGATTTTTGTGTTTCCTCTTTCAGGTCTTCTGCCTTTTGACCCATGTTCTCCTGTATTTCTTTAAGTGATTTTGTGTTTCCTTTTTAAGGGCTTTGACCTGTTAACTCATGTTCTCCTGAATTTCTTTAAGCAATTTTGTGTTTCCTTTTTAAGGGCTTCTACCTGTTAACTCATGTTCTCCTGTACTTCTTTAAGGGAGTTATTTTTGTCCTTCTTGAAATCCTCTATCAGCATCGTGAGATGTGATTTTACATCCAGGTCTTGCTTTTCTGGTGTGTTGGGGTATCCAGGACTTGCTGTTGTTGAAGAACTTGGTTCAGATGGTGCCATGTTGCCTTGGTTTCTGTTGTTGATGTTCTTGCATTTGTCTTTTGCCGTCTGGTTATCTCTGGTGTTAGCAGGTGTTGCTGTCTCTGACTGTGGCTTATCTGTTCCTGGGAGACCCGTTCTGTCTGTGTACACCCGTATTTAGGCACTCCTCCAAGACCCACTCTCTTGTGGTTGTATTTGGGTATGTAGCTTTGTGGCTTTGCTCAACTCTGGATGCAGGCAGCAATCAGAAGGTTCCTGTCCCAGTTGTTCCTAGGTTCTTGTGTCCTCAGGGTTTCAGGCTGTTTCCTCTGAGCAACAGGAGTTGTCCTACCTGTGTTGCCCAGTCTCTGTACTCCTGAGTGGTGTGTCACTTGGATATGGTACAAGGTGGCAGAGGGTGGTCCCAAGCTAGAGAAGGATACAGGAGGGTTTCGGCCAGAAGGTTCCAGGTGTGATCCTCTGTTGGGGTGTTTCTACCTGTGCATGCAGGCCCCTCTGCACTCCTGGGTGGTTAAGCTGCCTCCATGCGCCACTTGTGTATGGTGTGCTGTGCCAGAGGATGATCCCAAGCTGGAGACAGAAACCGGAAGGCTTCTGCCAGAGGGTTTTGGATGGGATCCTCTGAGGTTCACGGCAGGTCTCACCTGGGCTGACTCTCTGCTCTGCGCCGCTGTGTGGGTAGTTAGCTTCCTGTGCCATTTGGATATGGCGCGCTGTGGCAGAGGATGGTCCCAAGTTGGAACTTTACCATTTTTCATACTGTCTGCATTTTTCTTTTCTGCTGTGAACATATGTGATTTTGACATTGAGAAAAATACAGAACAAAAAAATTCATGAGGTTAATGAAAGATAAATGTTGTCCACATGTTTTGTGAGGCCCTAGGGCAGCTTTGCTTTGGACCTTCCCTGAACTGATATCCTCAGGGGAAACGTGAGCCTGGCTCCTCCTCCAGGCAGAGCAAGGCCTGCACACTCCAGCTTCTGTCTCTCTTGCCCTGCTGTTTTGGGGAATAGGAGTCTGGCTGGCTCCTGCTTAAAGCAAACAAGAGGGTTTTTAATGGGACCTAGGGACCTGGCGAGAATCAGCCATAGTGAACCCGAGGAATTCAGGGAGGTGTTTAAGAAAGTGGTCACTCAGTGGATGAGATCTTGGGGTTTAAGAACACCTCTCACAAGGGGCAGCTGATGGAAAGGTAGGCAACAGAGAGCTACTACAGGGTAGGCACAGAGACATACCAAGGTCACTCACAGAGCCCACAACGACTGTAGGAAGAAAACGATACCAACAGATGGGAGGCAACTCAGAGGCTTACATTATATGTTATGGTATTTGTTTGTTTATTAATTTTACTAAAATAAAGGTACAGAAAGTTTCATAGAAAACCCAGAAAAGTATATTTGACTTTGGGTTTAGGATTTGTTTCTTTAAAAAACACAAAAACACAGTCTGTGAAAGAAACATAATTGGAAACGTAAATTTTCTATTCTTTTTTTCTTTTTGTTCTTTTATTGGGTATTTTTTTTAAATTTACATTTCAAATGTTATCCCCTTTCCAGGTCTCCCCTCTGGAAACCCCCTATCCTATCCCTCCTGCCCCTGCATCTATGAGGGTGCTCTCCCACCCACCTACCCACTCCTACCTTCCTGCCCTGGCATTCTCTTACACTGGGGCATTGAACCCCACAGGACCAAGGGCCTCTCTTTCCACTGATGTCTAACAAGGTTATCCTCTGCCACTTACTGGCTGGTGCTATGGGTCCCTCCATGTGTGTTCTGGGTTGGTGGTTCAGTCCCCTGGAGCTCTAGGGGGTCTGGCCAGTTGACACTGTTGCTCCCCCCATGCAACTGCAACCCCCCTCAGCTCCTTCAGTCTTTTCTCCAACTCCTACATTGGGGACCCCAAGTTTAGTCCAATGGTTGACTGCAAGCATCTGCCTCTGTATTGGTCAGGCTCTGGCAGAGCCTCTCAGGAGACAGCCATATCAGGCTCCCCTCAGCAAGCACTTCCCGGCATCCACAATAGCTTCCAGGTTTGGCGAGTGTATATGGGATGGATCCCCAGGTGGGTGAGAAACTTAAGTTCTGAGAGATGGGATAAAGAGGAAGGGAAAAGAAAGGTAAGAGGTAGAAAAGTGCAGAATGAGGGAGGAGATGCAGGGCCATGGGTCAGCAAGGACGGGCTAAAAGCTGGAAACAAGGCTGGAGTAGAGGGCAGAAGCAGGTTGATAGCAGATCCTCTGAGGTAGGGAAAGGATGGAAGAAGAGAGGGCAGGAGAGGCAGGTGCTTAGACACAGCCATGGTGCACGGACAGACACCAACAGAGGGGTTCTCAAGAGAGGTAGGGATGAGATGAAGGCAGGCAGAGCGTGTTCCTACAGAGCTCATGGGGGAGCCTGTGTTTCCTGTGTGTGAGGGAGCTTCGGAGCTCTGACAGCATTTCTCCAAGACATGTGTAACTCATGCCTTTATTATTTAAGTTGCACAGGGGTCACATAAATATGAAAAATCATGTGTGTAACAATTTATGAATGTCTTTGAGCTAGTGTCTCTCACTGAGCCTGTAGATCACTGAGTTGGCTAGGTTGACTGGCCTCAGGGATCCACTGGGCTCCTTCTCCAGAGCTTGGACAAGGCTTTTTAACACAAGTGCTCGACATCTTAATTCAGGTTCTTGTGTGGCAAGTGCTTTATTCAGATCCCTAGTCCCTTTAATTATACTTTTATATTTAATGCCCATTTTACTAAGAGACTCAATGTCTTTTTGCCCAGGTGCTGTAACTGGTGAATAGCAGTAATGAAAACTCCACCCATCTGGCTTCTAGCTCCAGGTTTTGGTGACTCTTCTTTAGTCTCTCCATCCAAGGTCAAGCCTTCGGTGATCTGGGAAACATGAAGACATTTCAATGCATCAGAACTTATTAAGCACCAACTGTATATAAAGTTATTAAAATAGTGACAATTCAGTGGTAATTAGGATTTAATTTCTACCCCCAGAAACCTTTAGTTGGAAATTCAATAGAGACAGACAAAGGCAGATCAGCGGGTCCTGGAACACTAAGAAGATTCAATTTGGACACTTTGAAGAGTCTAGAGCCTTCCTTTCAATGTCTACAAATCCCCTCTCATCTCCCTCATAGCCCTGTTTATTCCTGCTACTGCAGATCTAAGCACTATCTTAAATCTATACTGATCCTGTTGGAAAGCAAATGTTACTTGCTTTTTAAGTGTAATTATGAAAAACTCTAAGCAAACATGTAAACTTTGATGATTATTTTAAAGATTTGCTTTTATTCATGTATATATACACACATATATATAAATATATATATTCATTCATTTATTTATTCAATATTTATTCATAAATATAAATATATATATATTTATTCATATACACACACATACACACACACACATACACACACACACACACACACACACACACACACACACACATATGTATGGGTACCTGCAGAGGCCAGAAAGGGGCCCTGGATCCCTTTGAGTTAAGAGTTACAGGGCGTTGTAAGCTCCATGAATATAGCTGCTGGGATCAAAATGCAGGCCTTTTGAAAGAGCAGCAAGCTCCCTTTACTACTGAGCCATGTATCCAGTCCAGACATGTAATCTTTGTTACCGTAGTAGGCTGATGAGGATGGAAGGGTAAAAGAGAAGAATAGGATTTCAGCACCCAGCTGTTCTTTTCCATTCAAGCTGTCTTCTTCAGACACAATTCCTCCAAATTCCCACCACAAACATCTCTTCACACTCTGTAAGCTTTGTGGATACTTGTTTACCTCACCAAGCCACCGAACACATCTAACATGGAGAGAAATGCATCTTTCCATATTCTGTCATACATGAAGCAATGGATGCTGCATCAGTGGTCAGTTCTCTGAGTCAGAGACAAGAGGGTTTGTGGATGGTCAGGGCAGTAGTGCTGAGTCTTGGGAACAGAGCCAGTGATGGATTCCTAGGGGTAACAGAGGCCTCAAAAGGAACAGAAAATGTGCTTCTCAGGGAAAGCAGGTGGCTGACACCATGCTCCATCTATGCTCTCGGGGCTCTGTACTGACCAGGCTGTGACTGTGATGGATCAGTCCTTACCAAGCTCAGTCTGGAGATAATTCTTTCCCCTGTACAGCTGAAACTTGCATTTGCCCATCTGGGGAGTAAGGGTTCCCTGTTGAAGTGGCTTCTTCTTTTTCAGGACTGACAAATTAAACTCTCCAGACTGTAGGAGAAAGCAATGATGTTTACATTTGTTTCTAGCTAATTCACACAGCTGAAGGCTGGCTATTTACCCAGTGCAGCGACTGTTGTACAGAATGAGTGGAAACTGTAACAATGTGTCTCTAGCTCTCCAGGACCTCTTTTCATGGTCAGGAGGGTGTGAGCTCACCTGAGATGTGAGCTCATGACGTCCTTATTGGATGTATTTTGTCCCTGTGAAGCATAAGAGGTTTTCACCAACGTATGAGGAAAATATTCTGGAAGCATGTTTGGAGGAGTTCCACTGGCTTCTGCTAATGTAGGTGTCAGACCTCCTGTCTCAGGCCAAATTCACAAGTTTTTATTCATACTCTCTAGTCATTCATGTTGATATAGCCTAAATATTTACTAGTAATGAGGGGATGTGATATCTACATTCAACTTTGTATTATTTTATCATTATAAATTCTGTATGGTTAGAACATGATTTGCTACCATGCTGATTTATTAGTTTTTCAAAGTGAAGATTTGGAACGTCTTATATTCACTTTTGACAACATCCTACATGTATACAATGTGTCTATATCGCATCTATCTCCAACACCCACCCTTTGTCCCAGTGCATATCCCCCAACATCCTCTCCCTTTTTATCTCACAGCTCCCTGAGCACAGTTAGTGCAGCATACTGGGGTGTTGATTGATGTTAGCTTGGTCTGCAGGTAACCATAGCCAAGATGAGTAGACCTAGAGAAGAGTGGGAGGAGGGGAAAAGGGAGGAGCAGAGGGAAAGGAAGAAGAGAAAAAAGAAAAGAAGGCGAAGATGGAGGTGCTTATTCTCTGCCCTATCTGGTGACAACTTCTCCATAAAGTAATTTTCTGACCTATTCTTGAATCTGTAAGAGTCAGGTCACAGGGATACAGTTACAAAATAAGCAGGATGGCAAACGTCAAAGTGCTTTGAGGAATGTATCTGTAGTCTACTGACAACAGCTGTTTAGGGTGTTGCCCACTTCCTGTCAGCCAGGGTGGGAAGCATTTTGTAGAGATGAACTTGATCCCTACAACCACCTTGTGATCCACTGGCTTCACTCTACAGAGGGAAGAAGCTGATTCTTAATGGGCTGAGGAAGATAACCAGGTCACACATCTCCCTCCGAAGATGTAAGCATGTTCCTTGGCCCATGATGTTTTTGGTTTTTGTTTGTTTGTTTGTTTTTTGTTTTTTTAATTTTTTGTTTTTTGTTTTTGTCTTTCCTCCCGACAGTCTTTTTGTTGTTTGCCTCTCTCTGCTCTTCCTTGCCGTTCTGCCTCCTCATCTTCTTTTCCCTTTCTTTCTCGTGAGCTGTAGATGGAAATGGGAGCATCACTCGAGTTGCTCTCTCAGCATTTCTCAGTGCTAAATTTTACCTCCCTGCTTTGGAATCAGCTCAGTCATGTGACGGCTTAGCTAGTGAAATTTGAACTTTATAAAACCCAGTGCATGATTTGCAAGTATACATGTAGATTTGGTTTAATTTGTTATCGTAGCATATGAAGCCATTGGCATGGGAAGCCAAGCTATTTGGACAAACAGATTACTAGAACATGTGCAGGATTAGGAATTCCCAGATATGGCCACTGCTGTAAATTTATGGAGCACACTTTGCACCTCAGGTAATGTTTGGCTAAGTCTCAGGTTGTTTATGTAAGTCCTGTTAAAATTATATAACATTTGTGAATTAGAAAGATTTTGTAAATTTTGGATTTTTGAAACCCAGAATGACTTGTCTAATCCTGAGACACCAACACTCTGTGGGCATGGCTTGATTTCCAAGCTGTGTGGACAACTTTCTATCTCTCTTCTGTGATGTCCTAGAGCAGGGACCGGTGAACTTTGAACCTTCCTTCACATCCTCTTGAAGCTTCCTTTTAATCAAAAGCTGCCACATGACTAATAAGGTATTAGGTGGTTAAGAGAATTGATTCAAGGGGTTTGTAAATATGGTAAATAATCAGGGTAAGAAACTGAAAGCAACTGTAAACTTTTAGGCAGTTAAAAGGGTAGAGAGGTTTAGAGTCAGCAGGGCTCATCTGTTCCATATCTCTGTGTCCATCACTTACAACCATTATCATAGCCACTGGTGAACTGTCTGCACTTCCATAACCTAAACAGTAGCTGGGCCCTATGGAGGAACAATGAACATTGTATATAAGGAGAGAGTGCCAATTGTGGCCTTTGAACCTGCATGACCCTGGTAGTGAGCACGTGTTTAACATTTTGGAGTTATACATGAGTTGCTACCAGGTGCCCTTCTTCTTTCTACACCACAGGAAGGAATTTCATGGTGCTGACTTTGCCCCAGATCCCTGAATACCTACCACCTGCATGATGAAGTTATACTGTCTGGCGTTTATTTTTTTCAAACATCTAGAATCAAGGATTTTAATTTAATGGGATAGAAGAAGACCAACACAAATAACATTTGGGAGAAACTCAAGGCAGATGCTCACCACTATTTGGGTGAAGGCGAGATTGTGGGGTTAGAATTGGGAAGATCATGAATACTACATGACCGAGAAGACATGACCGCTGAAGACTGAGCCAAGAACAAGGAGGAACAGGTGGGTGCTTGAAGGCACAAGTCACAAAAACTCTGTGAGGCATACAGCTTAAAAAATTTGAATGATGCATGAGACAATGGGGGTCGAGGCTGGAAGTAGAAACTCCTGTAATTATCATTTTCCGATAGATGTTATTACAAGTCACAGGGTTGAGAGATAGTGTCAGGGACTTACTTTATACTCATCAAAGTAAAAGGGAAAATAAAAAAAAAAATACAGGAAAGCAGTTTGCATCCACGAATGGTATGGCTATGTAGTGGCCCAGACAGTCGAGCAACCTCCTGTTGAATGATTCTAGGATTTGGTGCAGGAATGGCAGCTGGACCTTCCTCCTACTGATTACAGAGCCTGGCTGGAGAGGGAATAGTTACATGGAAAAAAAAAACACGCTGTGAATCTGCATGGGACACAGCCAGCCTCAAGGCCCTTGTCTGCTCCCCACTGACCCCTAAATGCACTGTGCTATCTGCAGCAGCCCTTGCAGTAGGCACAGAAACAGCTTCCCTGTCTGTGTTCTTGGCTGAGAGAGGCCTGTTCAGCTCCAGGTTTCATGGATTGAGCTCAGCTCTGCCTCTTGATCCACCTCCATGGGCCTCTTGCCATCTCAGATGTGAACTGCTGGCTGCTCTTGCTGGCTGCTGGCCCAGAGCCCCGCAGGCCTTCCTCTCTCCCCACTCATGGCTGGGTGGTTCTTTCCCATGAGTGGTGTGTGCAGGGACATATTCCTTCTTCTGATATATGGCCATGTTTTAAAAAGTGTTTTATGTTGTATCTCCTCTTGCTATTTTTACCCTTCAGGGAAGGGTGTTTGTTTAAAGGTTAATTAAGTGTCATCTTAACTGGGGACTAACAGAGCATTCCTAGTCTTTCTCTTCTAAGATCAGCAGCAGGTGCTGTTCTTTCTTGATGCTATGTAGGTTTTCTACAGTTTTGTTGATCCCATTTCTTCCAACTCTCCATCCCTCTATGTCTACTAAGTCTCCCTGTGGAAGGCTACAGAGATCCACATTTGGCAATAATCTCCTTCAGTCTCATGACCATATGAATCACAGTATTTTTACTGATTCCAGCCCAGGTTACCCCTACTGCATGCCAGTTAGTCACACCCAACTCAGCAAGTCCAAGATTGTAGTGTATAAGTCCCCCCTAAACCCGATACTCTATCTAGTGTGGCAAATGGCACCTTATAAAATCATATGCTTCTGCTATAGACTTCTGGGCTGTCACGGATTCCTCCTTTGTAAAAACGAATGAGGCACCTGCCATAAACCATCCGCTCATCGGTTCTGCACCTGTGACCCACATGGGCCTCAGCTCATTGGCTATATTCTTGATGTTAGCTTTGGAATGGATTCATAGTGGGGGGGGAAAAGCAGTTTGGAAACAACAATAACAAAGCCTTATGAAACAAGAAAATGAAAATGAAAACATTTAAACCTTTGAGGAATCATCTAAAGAACCAACAAGAGATTCTATTTAGAATGCACAGTAAAGTGGAGTCTGCTTTCTCATTTTTCTCATTTTTCTTTTTATTTCTGTCTAGGTCTCCCAATGCTGCCTGTCATCTCTCCTGTCTATCATTCTTATCCTGGACTAGATTTTCATCTCTTTTTCTTGAAAAGAATTTTTCTCAAAGACTTCATGTGTAACTTGTCACTGTCCCTAAACCTAAGGGTCCCCTCTCCATTCTCTTCGGTTTCATTGACTGTCTGTCTGGACTCTTTCTGAAAGAAACCAAACCCATAGCCCTCCCTCTTTTCAAGTTTCCTCTCCATTCCTAAACTTTCGTAAAATCAGCCCTTCTCCCTAAATCTAGGAATTGTGGAGATTTACAGAAATATTCTTGAGAAGGTGGGGGAAAGAATTTTAAAAATTTAGTTTATTGCCAAAGTGTCCTTAATGTCTTTTACCTCTATGCGCCCCCTTTTCATAACCCCTGTAACAATTACACCCCACTGCTAAATTCTGCTAAGAGACTTGGATTTCTCCTTAACCATAAGTAAACAGCCATGTCTGCCACAGCCTCATGGCTGTGGGTAGAGGACACAGACCCACGGGGCAAAGACAATGGATGATTTATTGCTCCCAGCAATCACAGTTGTCAGAGTGTTGACTTTATTGTGCCATTTCTCCTAAGCCCCACTTCCCACAGGATAATGTGTACAGACCAGAAGACACCTGCACACAGAGAGAACTGCATCATGGAAGCAGTACCCTGGACCTAGGGTGTGGAGTCTTCTATCATGATCAGGATGGATTTCTACTCTTTGCTGCGGTTTAGAATCTGTTAGATGCCTCCCCCCAACTCATAGATATGAACAAAGATTGTCTTTATTTTGGATGGAGGCACTCTTTCTTATTTCTACCATCTTTTAATATACCAAGATCATTCCTTTCGACCTTGTCTCCGTCCCATGCTGGAAATGTTTGCTTGAAATGTTACATTGTGCTTGATATTGCAATAATTATGAGTGGAGCTACATTTATACAGTAAGCAACTTACAAATGAATGAGCCTGTGATAAACTTTATAAAGTACTTTGTAAAGTTATAAATAGTTTGTGATGAGGGTGTATCTCAAACCCTGTACTGTGTTTGTGTAAATATATGTGTTTTTTTCCTTTCCTTTCCTTTCCTTTCTTTTCCTTTCCTTTCCTTTCTTTTCCTTTCCTTTCCGTGTGTGTGTGTGTGTGTGTGTGTGTGTGTGTGTGTGTGTGTGTGTGTTAATGACAAAGGGGATTTTAAAAGAGAGAATTCATCTGTCAGGCCAACAAATGGAGTTGTATGTTCTATTTATTTACATTTTTTTCTTGCAAGTGTCTGGGCTGTGCATAGATCAACTGTAGTTGAACTTGTCTCCAGTCAGATTCTAATGTTGACCTTTTGCTCTGGTTTACAGCTGGGGTTTTAAACCCCCTTTCTCAAGTTCATACAACTGTCCCTTCAGGGGCTTTAAAATGTAAAAATGTCTCCCTGTCTGCACTTTTTTAGACAAATGTCAAGGTTTTTTGTCATTAGCCTTGTGAGAATTCCTGCAAATAAATAAACAGATGAAGAAGGAAATCCACTCTGGTACTAGAGGCTATGAGTCAGTGTGGAGGCTGGAGGGAGTGGGGGAGTCTGGGCTTGGGAGATGTGGGGTTAGAGTGGACTCTGCTTCCTTCTTTTGATGCCTGCAGTACATGAGAAGTCAAAGTTTCTTAGAAACTTTTTTGTGATCTTCTGAGATATGTGGACAGTTTTTTAAAAAATGGCTTGGAATGTATTGATTTTAGGAAGGATTGCTTCATTTCTATTTGTGTGTGTGTGTGTGTGTGTGTGTGTGTGTGTGTGCTTATGTGCATGTGTGTGTATGGATGCTTACTACAGTGCATATGTAGAGGTCAGAGGACAGCTTTCAGGAGTCAGTTCTTTCTTCCCACAAAGTGGAAGCACTTGCTTACCGCAATCTTAGTAGCCTTAACTGGATGATTTATTCTCCTTCCTACCTATGGTTCACATTGGAGTCTTGGGTGGAGAGCAGTTTGTCATTCCTAGTTCCATTCTTGTGGTAACCAAGGGAGAGACTCTTCCTGGTAGAATTGACCATATATGAAGAAAGATTTGCATGAACGATGGGAAGTTCACTGACCTGAGCTGCTCAGGAAAACAGATTAGTTTTGCTGTCTTCTCTGGGTAGCAAGTGAGCAGGTGTTCTGGGGACTTCTATGTGGAGAATAGCCAGTGAGACTGCATGGAGGAGAGAGAAGCTGAGAGACCTGGGGAAGGAACTCTTTTTTTTTTTTTAATTTACATTCACAGAAGTTACTCAACCCAGTTCTGCTGTGCATTGTGATGTCCAGATGTCCTTCCTGGTACTTTTCAGATATGATCCCTGCAATGTCAGGGTCTTCTGGGTTATCAATAAACATTTTGTGGAGTCTGGCACAGAAGACAATTCCATTGTAGCCAAAGTCAAAGTAGAAAGAGTATTAATGGCTGAAAGTGTGATGGGCATCTGGGTTATATACAAATATATAAATGGGTCAGCAACAAGGCAAGTGATTGACAGGAGACTGTGAGTCTCAAAGTTGATGCAATGGAAGGAAGAGATAACCCAATTTGTGTTCCCGCATCAACTCCTTTCTTTTATAAAACAAACTCATAAGGTTTTAAGTCTTCTGGTTTGAGTCAACATGTAGACTCAGATGTTATACTGACTAGAGGGATATGTGAGTGTGCTAAAAATGATCCACATGAATACATAGGAGATTGTCAACAAGCAGATCATAGACTGGTGCTAGAAAGATGGCTCAGTGGTTAAAAGCTCTTGCTGAGGATCTAGTTTCAGTTCTAAGCCTTTATACAGAGTCTCACAACCTCCTTTTACTCCAGTTTCAGGGGCTCCAACATCCTCTTTGACCTCTGCGTGCTCCAGCATGCATGCAGTACACATACATATACTTGGCCACACACATTTACATATAAATAGATACAGGAATAAGTAAATAAACAAACATTTTTTTAAAAAGGAAGCCACAGACAGAATTTTTCTCTTTCTCACCTCTCCCCTCCTTGCACTCTCCTTTTTTCAGTAAACAAGTATTGCATGCTATGAGGTAGACTTTCATTAGTAGAGAAAGAAGGAGAAACCCATACTGGACATCCTACCATTATACCATGGGATGAAGAGAGAGTTATTATCCTTAGGTTTCAGGTGGACAGGAAGTGTCTTTTCAAAGCAACTATAAGACACCAGGAGTGCTCAAGGTTTGTCATTGTGGGGACATTTACTATGGAAATTATGCAAGCAACATTAAAGACCCTAAAAATAAGCAACAGCGACAACAACTTAAGGAAGTTCTGAACAGAGACTGAAATTCTCACCGATTAGACTTGTCAGATCCAGAGTGGGGCAATGTCTGCTCCTAGACAGATCAAATTAAACACAGATTATTGTGAGACAATAAGGATGCTAGTACGGAACACCTAATCCAAGTGGCAAAAACCATACAGGAACTGAACGGGATCCCAGTTGAGAGGCAGGGTGATACCAAACCCCCTTTGTCCAGCATTACTCTGTTTGGACGAGTGGGAGAGAAGTGTTGAAGTTCCATGAAGACTTCACTACATGGCTTCTTCCCCTTCCTAGTGGATCTTGGTGGATCCCTCCCCTGTGATACCTTCCTTCCCTTTCCTTTTTTTATTTCAATAAGGTGGATTCACTCTATGTGAAGAAAGCCAATATTAATGGGCCTGTTCTGTGTCTGAAACATGGTAATGGCATGCATGTGCGCGCACACACACACACACACACACACACACACACCCTTCAACAACTCCTGCACTTCCATAATGCAAATATTGTTTTCTATCACATACATAGAGTTCTACAGAGAGCTCATTCCATCAACAGATTCTGTCATTCAAAATGGCAGTGATTGTTTATCAGGTAGCAACATCTTGGACTGGGGGAATTCAGCTTCTTGTCTTTAGGATCAGCAAACCAGGTAAACAGTGCCTGCCCTAACAGAATCACACCTGAGCCAAGGCAGCTCTGGTGGAGGTGTTTAATGTAGCACAAAAATGCCTTTGTAAGCCCCCAAATGCCATTCAGATATAATTGGAAATAATTTCTGCCCAATGCCGACGGTCTTCTGCACCCAATAAGTCACTCTATTCACAGTGGTCTCTTTATTAAACTCCCGTCCCTCCATGTATTAGCATGTAACTCGATATAGCTTTTTTGGTGACTTCTTTGTCTGTAGGTAAATAGCTCAGAGGGAATTTATAAGCTCTTTCCCCAACCCCAAGAATAGTAGTCACCATCGTGTGAGATTTTGATTGGAGTTTACCCAGAATATTTACTGGTAACAGTACCCAGTATCTCACAGCACCCTAGTGACAGGGATCTGGGAATGCTTTTATTATTTTCAACATGTCTCTTCCTCTCCTCCAAATGCAATTATGGAGGACAGAGACAGAATGGCATCACCCTGCCTCGGAACAGGGATCCTGTTCAGTTCCTGTATGCCTTTTTGCTACTTGGATAAAATATCCTGTACTAGCATTCTTACTGTCTCACAGTAATTGGTGTTTAATTTGTTCTATACAGCAGCAGAAGTTGCCTCACTCTGGGTTTGACATGACTAACCGATGAGAAGAAACTGAAGTGCATAGAACCAATGGACTTGTCCAAGACTTTAAACCAAGGTGCATGGACTTCCAGATGTCTTCCAACACTTAAATGATCAGTTCCCTGAGGTCAGGTATGAAAGTATGAATTCTGCCTTGTTCCACATCTGCAAGCTTCAGTGTTTATAACCACAGTGTGCTGGCTAGTTTTATGTCAACTTGAAACAAGCTAGTCATAGGAGAGGAGGAAGCCCCTATTGAGAAAAAGCCCCCATAAGATCCTGCTGTAGAGAAGCCTGTGGGACACTTTCTTAATCAGTGATTGATGGGGGAGGATCCAGTGCACTGAGGATGGGTCCACCTCTGAGCTGGTGGTCCTGGGTTTTATGAGAAAGCAGGTTTAGGAAGCCGTGGGAAGCAGACCAATAGGCAATCCTCCATGATCTCTGCATCAGCTCCTGCCTCCAGGTTCCTGACCTGTTTGAGTTCCTGTCCTGGCTTCCTTGAAGATGAACAGTGATGTTGAAGAGTAAGCCACATAAACCCTTTCCTCCACAACTTGGTTTTGGTTATGATGTTTCATTACAGAATAGCAACCCTAACTAAGACGTATACCTCAGTAATGCCTAAGGAGTTCACAGATGAGGGAATGAGGACCAGTTGAAGTATCCTGACCACTGGGAGTTAGCTTAATGTCTATCATGGAGTAACTGTGGCTATTTGTGACTGGATGGGTAAATGAATGAATTAGCTAGCATCCCCATGAAAATCTATCACGGTGGCTAGAGGTTCTGTATTTATTTGTCTGAGCTTATTTCCAGGGTTTGGGGACAAGGTTATGATTCTGATCTACTGCCATCCTTTTCATTCTAGCAGAAGCCTTGTCCATGATGCTCACCCCGTGAGCCACAGGAACATATACCAGTCAGAATTCCTCTCCTCTATAGAAAGCAGATCCAATGCCTGGCTCCAAATTCCAGGTCTATGCCCCTTGCTGCCAGAGCCTAATATAGTAATCTCCTACCTCACAGGCCAGCAATAAAGAACACTTGACTTGCCCCTAAGAAGCACATCTCAGCACTTCAGGCCAGGGCGCCTGAGTCTTATTTATTGCCAGCCTGCTCCAGAGGTTGGCAAATTCAAGGGAGGCCTCCCTGCTTGCTATGAGTCTTAGAAGACTGTTGATACTTGATCTCTTATCCCAATTAATCAGCTTCCCTGTGCATTCAGAATGTCATCCCTGTCTGCATCCGTGTAATTGGAATGCTCTCTGAACAGTGTTGCCACTCTCCATCGGAAAGGCTGAGGGAAGATGCCCTCTGCTTTTATCACATCTGTCCTTCCTGTCTCTGGAGAAAACTCATTTTGGAGTTTGGAGTTTTGGAGAAGAATCTTCTGTGTTGGATCTTCTCCCACTGCTGAGGGCTTGGCCTTGACTCTCCCTTTCTGGCCACTTGATGACTCAGTTTCTTTGACTGTAAAATGAAGACCTTCAGGCCTGTTCTGCCTGCCAGGCTCAATGTCGGTTTTGGCTTAAATGAGTCCTGCTTCCAGAACACATTCTAAAAGAGGCTTGTTTATTTAAAGAAGATTTCCTTGTCATTTCCCATTTTCTCCTTAAAGCACAGTCTGGGTTGCTTAAAAGAAAACCAATAAAAAAAAAAACAGGAACAAAACAAATAGCACCTGAGAAGAACAGTGTACACAGTAAATGCCAACCATCAGAAATTTTAATAAACAGTGCTCCAAACTCACGGCTCATTTGTCTCAACATCATGGAAGACCTACTGAGTGCTGAGTATGCTAGTTCTTTGGATTGCGAGAGTCTACTTTGATAATAAAGGATCCCACTGTGCAATGAGAAATATAGATGTTTTGTGAAGCCAGAGAAGTTCCTGGAGGTCAGACTTTTAACCCTTGTGGCAGGAGAATGTGCCCATGTGTCCCAATTCTGACAGGTAGAACTTTTATCTCTATCTCATCTATCATTCTGGAAAGATGTGGTCCATGGAACACAGGGTTCTGGATTGTGAATACCATTGGTCCTTGATCCCAAAAGATTTTAGACAGGAGCCCACATGATGTTTTGAAATAGAATTAAGTTTATATGGTTTCTGATGTTTCCCCAAAGGAAGAGTGTCTTCACATTTTCAAGACCAAAGGTGCCAAACGTGTGCCTATGTGCCAGCCTGTAAGCTGGTAGAATTAATATCTACATAAATAATGTGGTATAAAGTTATTGGAGGTAAGTGTTAAGCATGATATAAATATGAACCGGAACTTTCATCTTCTCGAGGATCTTCATAGATGTGTATTCCTTTTTTATGACTTTAATTTCTTTTCACGTTTATTATAATTTGTAAATATATAAATTATGTAATAAACCCCTTGGCTACATGAGCAGTTATGATCAATTTTCTTCATAGATTCTTCTGCCCCTGCAGCTGTTGTTTGGACCTTGAAGTTTTTGTAGTAAGGCTTGGCTCCAAGGTGGCCCTATTAGGAATTGGAGGAGCTTTAGGAGGTCAGGCTTGATAGGAGGACTCTGTGTTACCGGGGCTTGATGAAGATTGTGGGAGATGACCTTCTTTTCTGTCTCTTTTACTTCCTGTCAGTGAGGTGTGAGGCTTTTCTCTACTGTGGCTCCATTATACTCATGAGTTTCAGAGACCAAACAGTCACGGACTAGCCCCTCCAAAATTATGAGACAAAATAAAGTGGTTTGACCACATATTTGACTAACCTGCAGTATTTGTTAATGATTAAAATTTAAGACCCTGCTTAATTACTCTAAAATAGTCACCATAAAATTTACCTATAAATAAACCGTTTGCATCTATTAAGAATTAAGCACTTTTCCAATATATTTATAAGATCCTTATGACATATATGACTAGAAAGTTCCCCATGTTAATTGAAAAAGCATGCTGAGAGATGCATCAAAGCTTAGGAAATGTAAACTATACTTGAGACCTTATAGAGTTATTGTTCTTTTTTTTTTTAAACTTATCTATCTATGTGTTGAGTTAAAGAGACTGTACTTTTGAGCTTGAGTTCCAAGATGGCAACTTAGGGCTGGACAAGTTGGTCAGAGGCAGGGGTAGGGGGGATAAGAAGATTGAAGCCTCAAGATAACACCTACAGCTGGTGCATTGGAATTTTCATTCCTCCTATGCCTATCCAACATGCTATTGCAAGTGCAGAGAGTTTTTACTTTCTCCATCTGTAGGAATCTGAATGACATAGCTAGAAATAATTTCCAAGTTGGAGAGTCTTTTTATGAATTATTGCTTAAAAACAATGTGAATTTTTCTTTATATGTGTTTTTGTATGTATTTATGAATTGGTTTGTTAGGTCATGTGATACCATTTATTTAGAAAAAACTACACAGGAGATTAGATACATATTAGTGAATGGATCAAATCTAAGATATGGGATACTTCCCTGTGAGATTACATGTCCTAAAAAGCTGAAACATGATTGAAAGCATTAATGAATGTGACTGCTGGTAATCACAGTGTTTGTGAGGTCACTGTTGTTGACTCTTAGTCTAGTGTATAGAGACCTCAAATCACTAGGGATTTATTGTGTACCTGCTGCATGGTATGCTGAAGTGAACATTTGAAGATGAATAAAGATGTGTAAGCAACACCTCATCCTCATGGTATTCTGAGGTCTTTATTTAGATGTTCATGACCTCTATTACCAATGTAATAAAATAATTAATTTATTCACCATGTATTCATTTGAGGTCCTAGCTGTTGAGTTGTTGAATGATACAGGAAGAATCTCTATCATTCTGGCATGAATTTATTTTCATGAAATGAATGTTTGCCCAGAAGGTAACATTCAAACTGTTTCCACTTATATAATTAAATATTATACAGTATCCAGTGTAATGGCAAAGGTGATTCCAATCTCATAAGGTAAGAAATTTTCATTGTTGTTCATTAAAAAGTTTCTAAGTACAGTATGTGTAGTATTTCTGTCCATGAGATGAGAGGCGTTGCTTTACCATTTTATGATGGTCAGTCTTCAATTCCAAATTGGCTGCATTTAGAATCACAGTGGAAGCACACCTCTGGGTATGTCCTGGAAGAAATAACTGAAAGGAGAAGACATCCTTGAATGTGGGAGCACCATGACAGGAAACATACACAAAGTGCCTTAGATTTGCTCAGCAAGATTGTGCCTGTAAAAACAAACCAGGAGGTCTTGGCTTATCTAATTTACCAAGATGTATCTTTTTTTTTTATTTTCTATATTTTTTTATTTACATTTCCAATGATTTCCCCTTTCCCAGTTCCTCCATCCCTGAAAGTCCCATAAGCCCTCTTCCCTCCCCCTGTTCCCCATTCAACCCCCTCTCGCTTTTCTGTTCTGGTATTCCCCTACATCCAGTCTTTCCAGGACCAGGGGTCTCTCCTTCCATCTTCCTGGAAATCAATTGATATGTGAATTGTGTCTTAGGAATTCCAAGTTTCTGGGTTAATATCCCCTTATCAGTGACTGCTTACCACGTGTGTTCTTTTGTGATTCGGTTACCTCACTAAGGATGATATTTTCCAGTTCTGATCATTTGCCTAAGAATTTCGTGAATTCATTGTTTTAACTTGCAGAGTAGCATTCCATTGTTTAAATATACCACATCTTCTGAATCCATTCCTCCGTTGAGGGACATCTGGGTTCTTTCCAGCTTCTGGCTATTATAAATAAGGCTGATATGAACATAGTGGAGCATGTGTCCTTATTGCATGCAGGGGAATCCTCTGGGTATATGCCCAGGAGTGGTATAACAGGATCCTCCAGGAGTGTCATGCCCAGTTTTCTGAGGAACCGCCAGACTGCTTTCCAGAGTGGTTGTACCAGCTTGCAATCACACCAGCAGTGGAGGAGTGTTCCTCTTTCTCCACATCCTCACCAACAACTGCTGTCTCCTGTGATTTTGATCTTAGCCATTCTGACTGGTGTGAGGTGGAATCTCAGGGTTGTTTTGATTTGCATTTCCCTAATGACTAAGGATGTTGAACATTTCTTTAGGTGTTTCTCAATCATTCGATACTCTTCATGTGAGAACTCTTTGTTTAGCTCTGTACCCCATTTTTAATAGGGATATTTGGCTCTCTGGAGTCTAACTTCTTGAGTTCTTTGTATATTTTGGATATTAGCCCTTTGTCGGATGTAGGGTTGTCCTTTTGACAGTGTCCTTGGCCTTACAGAAACTTTGCAATTTTATGAGGTCCCATTTGTCAATTCTTGATCTTAGAGCATAAGCTATTGGTGTTCTGTTCAGGAAATTTCCCCCTGTGCCCATATGTTCAAGTTCCTTTTCTATTAATTTCAGTGTGTCTGGTTTTATGTGGAGGTCCTTGATCTACTTGGAATTGAGCTTAGTACACGGAGATAGGAATGGATAGATTTGCTTTCTTCTGCATGTTGACTACCAGTTGAACATGCACCATTTGTGGAAAAGGCTATCTTTTTTCCACTGGATGATTTTAGCTCCTTTGTCAAAGATCAAGTGACCATAGGAGTGTGGATTCATTTCTGGTTCTTCAATTCTGTTCCATTGATCTACATGCCTGTCACTGTACCAATGCCATGCAGTTTTTAACACTATGCTCTGTAGTACAGCTTGAGGTCCAGGATACTGATTCCTCCAGAAGTTCTTTTACTCTTGAGAATAGTTTTAGCTATCCTGGGTTTTTTCTTATTCCAGATGAATTTTTGAATTGCTCTTTCTAACTCTATGAAGAATTGAGTTGGGATTTTGATGGGGATTGCATTGAATCTGTATATTGCTTTTGGCAAGATGTTCATTTTTATTATATTAATCCTGTCAATCCATGAGCATGGAAGATTTTTCCATTTTCTGAGGTCTTTTTCAATTTCTTTCTTCAGAGACTTGAAGTTCTTGTCATGCAGATTTTTCATCTGTTTGGTTAGAATCACGCCAAGCTACTTTATATTGTTTGTGGCTCTCATGAAGGGTATCATTTCTCTTATTTCTTTCTCAGCCTGCTTATCCTTTGAGTATAGGAAGGCTACTGATTTGCTTGAGTTGATGTTGTATCTAGCCACATTGCTGAAGTTGTTTATCAGCTGTAGGAGTTCTCTGGTGGAGTTCTTTGGGTTTCTTATGTATACTATCATATCATCTGCAAATAGTGATAGTTTGACTTCTTCCTTTCCAATTTGTATCCCTTTGACCTCCTTTTGTTGTCTAACTGCTCTAGCTAGAACTTCAAGTATTATATTGAATAGATATGGAGAGAGAGAGGGCAGTCTTGTCTAGTCCCTGATTTTAGTGGGATTGCTTCAAGTTTCTCTCCATTTAGATTGATGTTGGCTATGGTTTGCTGTACATTTCTTTTACTATGTTTAGATATGGACCTCGAATTCCTGATCTTTCCAAGACCTTTAACATGAAAGGATGCTGAATTTTGTCAAATGCTTTTTCAGCATCTAATGAAATGACCATGTGTTTTTTTTCTTTGAGATTGTTTATGTACTGGATTACATTGATGGACTTCCTTATGTTGAACCATCCCTGCATCCCTGGGATGAAGCCTACTTGATCATGGTGAATGATCGTTTTGATGTGTTCTTGGATTCGGTTGGCAAGAATTTTATTGAGCATTTTTGCATCAATATTCATAAGAGAGATTGGCCTGAGATTCTCTTTCTTTGTCAGATCTTTGTGTGATTTTGGTATCAGCGTAATTGTGGCTTCATAGAATGCGTTGGGTAGTGTTCCTTCTGTTTCTATTTTGTGGAACAGTTTGAAGAGTATTGGTGTTAGGTCTTCTTTGTAGGTCCGATAGAATTCTGCACCAAAACCGTCTGGACCTGTGCTTTTTTTGGTTGGAAGACTTCCAATGACCACTTCTATTTCTTCAGGGGTTATAGGATGGTTTAGATGGTCTATTTGATCCGGATTTAAATTTGGTATTTGATATTTTTTCTAGGAAATTGTCCACTTCCTCCAGATTTTCTAGTTGTGTTGAATGCAGTCTTTTGTATTAGGATCTGATGAGTTTTTGAATTTCCTCAGTTTCTGTTGTTATCTCTCCCTTTGCATTTCTGATTTTGTTAATTTGGGTACTGTCTCTGTGTCCTCTGGCTAGTCTGGCTAAGGGCTTATCTATCTTGTTGATTTTCTTAAAGAACCAGCTCCTAGTTTTGCTGATTCTTTGTATGGTTTTATTTGTTTGTACTTGATTGATTTCAGCCCTGAGTTTGATGATTGCCTGCCTTCTACTCCTCTTGGGTGTATTTGCTTCTTTTTTTGTTCCAGGGCTTTCAGGTATGCCATTAAGCTGCTAGTGTATGCACTCTCCTGTTTCTTTTTGGAGGCATTCAGGGCTATGAATTTTCCTCTTAGCACTCCTTTCAATGTGTCTCATAAATTTGGGTATGTTGTGCCTTCATTTTCATTAAATTTTAAAACGTCTTTGATTTCTTTCATTCTTTTTTCCTTGAACAAGGTATCATTGAGTAGAGCATTGTTCAGCTTCCACATGTATGTGGACTTTCAGTTGTTTTTGTTGCTATTGAAGATCACCCTTATTCCATAGTGATCTGATAGGAGGCATGGGATTAGTTCGATCTTCTTATATCTGTTGAGGTCTGTTTTGTGACCAATTATATGGTCAATTTTGGAGAAGGTAATATGAGGTGCTGAGAAGAAGGTATATTCTTTTGTCTTAGGATGAAATGTTTTTATATATTATACATATATATATATATATACATATATTATATATATATATATAATACAAATATATATGTATTAGTTCCATTTGGTCCAAGGCTTCAATTAGTTTCACTGTGTCCCTGTTTAGTTTCTGCTTTCCTGAACGATCCATTTCAGAGAGTGGGGTGTTGAAGTCACCCACTATTATTGTTTGAGGCGCGATGTGTGCTTTGAGCTTTAGTAAAGTTTCTTTTACAAATGAGGGTGCCCTTGCATTTGGAAC
The DNA here is from genome assembly GCA_036184795.1 of Tokudaia tokunoshimensis. Taxonomy (NCBI): domain Eukaryota; kingdom Metazoa; phylum Chordata; class Mammalia; order Rodentia; family Muridae; genus Tokudaia; species Tokudaia tokunoshimensis. Next base: position 64,920,094 of record BTHU01000014.1, read on the forward strand.
ATAGATGTTCAGAATTGAGAGTTCTTCTTGGTGGATTTTTCCTTTGACCAGTATGTAGCATCCTTCCTTGCCTTTTTGGTGACTTTAGGTTGAAAGTCAATTTCATCTGATATTAGGATGGCTACTCTGACTCGTTTCCTGGGACCATTTGCTTGTAAAATTGTTTTCCAGCCTTTTACTCTGAGGTAGTGTTTGTCTTTGACACTGAGGTGCGTTTCCTGCATGCAGCAAAATGCTGGGTCCTGTTTACGTATCCAGTCTGTTAGTCTATGTCTTTTTATTGGGGAATTGAGACCATTGATATTAAGAGAGATTAAGGCATAGTGATTATTGCCACCTGCCATTCTTGACGCTATCTTTATGTTTGAGTGGTTATCTACTTTCGGGTTTGATGCAAGAAGGTTACTATCTCGTTTTTTCCAGGGTGTAGTTTCTCTCCTTGTATTGGCGGTTTCCACCTATTATCCTTTGCAGGACTGGGTTTTTGGAAAGGTATTATGTAAATTTGGTTTTATCATGGAATATCTTGGTCTCTCCATCGATGGTGATTGAGAGTTTCGCTGGGTATAGTAGTCTGCGATGGCATCTGTGTTCTCTTAGTGTCTGTATGAGATCTGCCCAGGATCTTCTGGCTTTCATAGTCTCTGTTGAGAAGTCTGGTGTAATTCGGATAGGTCTTCCTTTATATGTTACTTGGCCTTTTTCTCTTACTAATTTTAATATTCTTTCTTTGTTTAGTACATTTGGTGTTTTGATTATTATGTGACAGGAGGTTCTCATCCAGTCTGTTTGGAGTTCTGTAGGCTTCTTGCATGTTCATGTGCATCTCTCTCTTTAGGTTAGGGAAGTTTTCCTCCATAATTTTGTTGAAGATATTTACTGGCCCTTTATGTTGCAAATCTTCACTCTCATCTATACCTATAATCCTTAGGTTTGGTTTTCTCATTGTGTTCTGTATTTCCTGGATGTTTTGGGTTACACGTTTTTTGCATTTTTCATTTTCTTTGACTGCTGATTCGATGCTTTCTATGGTATCTTCAGCATCTGAGATTCTGTCTTCCATCTCTTATATTCTATTGTTGATGTTTTCATCTATGACCCCTGATTTCTTCCCAAGGTTTTCTATCTCCAAAGTTGTCTCCCTTTGTGATTTCTTAGTTGTTTCTACTTCCTTTTTTAGATCCTGGATGGATTTGCTCAGTTCCTTCACTTGCTTGTTTGTGTTTTCCTGTATTTCTTTAAGATATTTTTGTGCTTCCTCTTTCAGGACTTCTGCCTGTTGACCCAAGTTCTCCTGTATTTCTTTAAGCTATTTTTGTGTTTTCTCCTTATGGGCTTTCATCTGTTGACCCATATTCTCCTGCATTTCTTTAAACAATTTTTGTGTTTCCTTTGTAAGACATCTACCGGTTGATTCATGTTCTCCTGCATTTCTTTAAGCGATTTAAGCCACCACCGCCCGGCTTGGGGAAATATTAAAAAGATGCAATTCACACTCTTCTCTACTCCAAAGGGCCAACCTTCCAGGCACTGGCGGGCATGGCTGGTCTGTTCTCATCTCATGGAGACTAATTCAGAACTCCAAAATCTCTCTACCCAACTCTCTATGTTTCCACTGGTGGGTCGCTACCACACCAGTCCCATGCTTCAAAATTCCCACAGTCTTTTGGGGTGCACTTCTGGCAAACCCATGCTTTGCTGCTGTACCTTTCTTTCTGGAACCCGGTTGAGCCACCTTGTGAAGGAAAACACGACATAAACTTAGTTCAGAATCAATTGTAACTCAATCTCTGGGTGCAACAACTACAATCCTAATCTTGTAAGCCTTATTAAATATAAACCTTCTGGTGGTGGATCTATACTGGGGGTCACTAGTTATCTTGTCCTCCCACTGTCCAAGTCCAAAAGCCTGTATCTCTCTTCTGCTTCTTTTTATTCCCTTTGACCCAGAAGTCCCATCTACTTGCCCAGTGAATGATTTCTTTATTCATTAGAGGAAGGGTCATGAGAAGTCACCAGAATTTGTGACTCATTCCTCCTTCCAGACAGCCCCTCCTGGGAAAGCAGAATTAACATCAAAATACAAACAGTACCAGGACTATCCATCCACAACATCTCTTTCTCTCCCACTCCCCTCCCCCTTTATACTCCCATCCTCACAAACCATATTAAAAGAAAAAGAAAAATACCAGTAGAACCATCAGAAAGCATTTAAAATCTCCCTCATCCATTTTTACTTCCCCCATTCCTCTTAGTAATAGAACCATGGTCAAGAGAACCAATGTTCTAGAGGTTCTAGAGTTAGTGTTGTATTATTTGTTTATTATGTCTACCTTCCAATTCTCATCAGCTCAGTTTCCTAAACACCTTCTGAATGTTTCCTGTCCTGTCCATCCCCACCATGACTTCTATTGTTGATTCACCCTTTTCTCACATCTGGTCTTCTCCAGCTGTGTAGACATGTCCTTTCCTTACCTTCCAGACTAATCCAGCTTGGAAAGGACATAAGGCAGCATGCTGATCTGTTCTTCAGACCCTCTCCTGCCCGAGAAAGTTTTGCATGATCCTGGTTATGTAGGTACATAAGATAAATATACAAACAAAACATTGCACATAATAAGTCAAATTCATTTTAAAACCATTCTTTACTATACATATTTTGCTGTTTCTTAAAGATGCAAGTCATTTTTCACACTAATGCAATGGATATGCTTATTTTAATCTTTCATATAGAAGTAAACCACAGTTGGGTGTGAGAGGCTTCAGGGTATACAGTGTCTTTAACAATTTCCAGAGGGCTGGTTGACATTTTGATTTCACATTCATCAGTGCTAAGAATGCTGTTTTATATAAATGCACAGTACAAAATGGCAAAAACATATCTGGTGCCATTTAAAAATTTGTTGGAAATTCTTTACTAATCCTAAACCAAAATTTCTTAATAATTTCAAAAAATGAAACTGAAGTCAGAAATTAAGGCAGAAAAAATTTAAAACCAAACATTCTAATACTACAATCCAAAGATATATTAATTTAGTACGTAGATGCTGAGGAATAATGGTAGGAAAATATTAAGTCTTTGTTTTCACTAATTAAATCATCATGTTTCCAGAAGAGCAGAAAACTTTGTATGTAATGTAAACACACAATAATTCATAGCATACAATACTTTGTAATCTGAACAGAGGTGTTTTAGACAGTGTTCGTTGGTGTAACATGAGGGTATACACTGTGAAAAGTGAAAATGCTGTGTGTTCAGAACCATTGGAGAGTGTTACCTGAAACATCTTGGATTCATTATGCATTTTATTTTGAATTAATTTTTGGTTGGTGTTGAGAAAAATTTTACTATTGCCAAAATTCTCAGGACCAGAACTTTCAGTTACATGACCCCACAATGGGGTTGTGGCTCATGGTTTAGGAAACTGTGCTGCTTGTATGGGCTTGATTCTTCCTAGAGCACAATCTACCAGGCTCATTGGGAACCAGGATTTTCTTTCTTCACATTCCTTTCTAATCCCCAACTGCTCATTCTGAGACCCACAGCTGTATTCCTGCCCAGATATATCAGTGTTCTACCTAGTGCCCTGAACTTGGAGTGGATTTCCATGTTCAGTGTCTCTGGCATGATCCTCTTCCTCTGCTTGGAGGTCTCTTGACTTTCACATTCATCAGTTCTTCTCATCAATTGATTTTCAGATTAAATACAACATCTTCACAAAGGTGTTGGTGCATCCTCTCCACAGTGGATACAGTTTTACCACTGCAATCTCAATTCAGTACTCTGTAGCATACATATCACCAAGGTTCCTTCTTGTTTGTTTCCTGGCCTTCAATTCTTTGTATTTCTCACCAGCAAGTACGTCCCAATCAAGTTACATTATTGTTCATTATATTGGAATTCTTAATTTCCAGAATAGTTGTGTTCCTAGGATGATATTTGATTGAAAGAATTGAAAAGATTATGACTGTTGCTCTCAGACTTTGAATAAACCTTAGCAGCTCATCTCTCAAAATATTTGGTAAGGGCATCATCCATCAGCATAAATCTCTGGTCCTGGTAACAGCATGACTTGGGAGGTCAAATTGCTAATCCTACAACTTAGTGGGGCTGTGAGCTCAGTGATAGCTTTCCTGGAAAAGCTCATCTTATAGGTAATAAATATTGAGTGAAGACTTGCTCCAGGCTCACAGTTTTTTGTTTATCACACCCATGCCAAAATGTTGTGATAGGAAACTTGGACATTTTTTTGATAGAGACAAGAAACTGATACTCTATGGTGATAAGAAACTTGGTCAAAGTTATATGTTCAAGGACGCCATGGACACAGGATTGGAGCTGAGGGCTGTCAGGACCCCAAGTCACAATCTACTGCTCCTCTGTTCTGAAAGCTATCCTTGAGAGCTTGTAAATTTCAAAATGGCATCCAAAAGATAAATACACAAATGATGGACAGCCACAGTATGTCTGAAGAGCTGGTGTTTAGATCTTTGGTGCAAATTAAAGAATAAAATAAGATAATCATCCATTTCACTGTTTCTTTTAAAAAAGCCATTTCATTTTAGGAGTTGGAAAGACCTTCCTCAGAGAGAGCCTAATTATAGGGGCAGTGCATTCAAAATTCAAGAACGACTGATTTGTGCTTTTTAAACAGTAAAAGGAGCCCTGAAACATATTAAATTTTTATGAGGTGTGTTGCTGACTAAAATTTTTTTGAGCAAATAATCATACAAAAAAGAGTAGACCACATACTTAAAATTAAAACCTCCAAATAAGAAAAATATTTATTAAATAAACTTACACCAAGCCACAGCGACCTTTCAAATGGGCTTTCGAAGCCAACCCAACTCGTAGAGTAATTTTAATCAAGTTAATGGTTCATTATCAGAAGATGACAACCAGAGATGTGGCTATTATGTAGTGAATAGGTCTGGTAGACCAAATATGTCAGTAGTCAAGTGTGTTTGGGAAACCAAGTAACCTCTCTGGCCTACAGTGTCCCCATCTTTAAAATGGAAACAGTAGAATACCTCCATTGCCTTTTATAGTGCTTATGAAAATCAAGACTAATGGATGTAGGGGAATATTTGGACATGTGAAACATATTTATGATATTAATAATACTAATTTTTCAAGAATATTAAGGAGATTTATTTCCAAAGCCCAAGAAGTGAAAGGCTTTATTCTGATAGATGATTCTCTTGTCTTTTATTCTTTCCTGTTCATCAGAGATTTCAAGCTTTAACCTAAGAGCACATGGCACTTACAGTTCTCTTGGTTTGTGTCATAGATCTCGGCTATGCTGTTCACTAGATTTATAAAAATCCTGCTTGTCTTCAGTTCCTCTTGCTTCCAGGTCTTCTAGTATCTACACATTACTCATCTGCTCAAAAAATACCAAGGTTTCCCTTTGACCAAATGAGGTGTGTTTTTTAGCTTCACAGTTCCGAATCATTCTGTCTCTCATGGCATTGGCTAGTGGCCCTGTCACATATCCTTTGTTTCCCTATTATGGTTCCCCATTTTCTATAGGCTGTATGGTGTTAGGAGGTGGAATCTTGGAGAATTCATGAGATTATGATAGTGAACATATTTAATTATTTAAAGTTAATTATTAATTAATAATGAAGTTAATTCTTCTCTCAGGGATCTGCTTTTCCCTCCTAGCATGTGAAGTCTCCCAGGAAGAAGATCATCTGTGAGACTGAAAAAAGGCCTCCAGGAGACACTGAGTCTCTTTGATGTGGCACTTCTTCCAGAACCATGGTCAATAACGTTGTGTTGTCCACAGACTACCTTCTATGGGATTTTCTCACAGCTGCCTAAGTGAATTGAATTTACCTTTTAGCCTTGTCACTGGCTGCACTCCTTCTGGGATAAACCCTTGTCTCCCACATCCTCTTCTCAGCATGTGAAGCTCATTCTGACACTTCACATCTTCACAACAGTTCTTGGTTTGTCTACTCTGACTTAGGCATACCTCTGTGATTTATGAATTATTTTCTTGTTCTGTATTTTAAAACTATCTGCTAATTATGGATATGAGAAATAGAACAGAATGTTCCTGATCCTTACCTGATCCTTAGATAAGGATTCCCCTAAGCCACTGAGAGGGGATAGATACCACCTTAAAAGTCCTTTCTTGGGCTGGAGAGATGGCTCAGTGGTTAAGAGCACTGATTGCTCTTCCAGAAGTCCTGAGTTCAATTCCCAGCAACAACATGGTGGCTCACAATCACTGTAATGGGATCCAATGCCCTCTTCTGGTGTGTCTAAAGAGAGAAACAGTGTACTCACATACATATAATAAATGAATAAATCTTAAAAATAAGTCCTCTCTTGAAAGCTAAGAAGTTTATAGCTCCCTTTCATGAACAAATGTAAATTTTATTTTCTTGTTTTAGTCACTGTAACCTTTCCTTTATCTCTTATCTCCTTCCCTCCCTCCCTCCATTCCTCTTTCTGCCCCTCCCTCTCTCCTTCCCTTTTCCTCCCTCCCTTCTTGTGGTGCTGGGGATTGAACCTGGGGTTTTGTATATGGTAAGCAAGTGCTCTACCACTGAATTATACCTCAAATTCTTCCTTTTTCTTCTTAGACTCATTTATTCTGAATTCATTTAACCAAAAGCCATACTTCTCATTTGGGATTTGGAGTCCAGTGTTCTCTTTCAAAACCTCACAGAATTTTGTCATTCCCTTCCCTTAAGGGCAGTAAGCCTTCCCACCCTTCTCACAAGTCAATCAATAGCCCTCACCAGACTGTTTTCCCATTTTAGTTTATTTTAATTACTCGATCTCTTGCTCCTTCACAGATCTTCTGTCCTGTCATGGGCCTATCCCACTTGGAGCAAAAGCCAACCTCCTTCCAATATCACCATGTCCCAACTCCAGCTGCCCTCCTTGATTTCCATACTATTCTCTCTGAAATCCCACAGCTGCTCAAGGCTGCTGGAACACAGCAGGCACACTTTACATCTCAAGGTCACCCACCCCCAAGTCTGAAGAGATGCCTCATGGGTAGATGGCGATCAGTACTGTGCTAAGTACTCAAGATTGCCTCGAAAGACATCCCAAGTTTTCTGTGAACAGCCCTGTCCTCTCTGGCATGCTTTTCTGAGTACTCAATCTGCTATGGTCTCTTTAGACACTGCACAGCATCGTGTTCTTGAGTCAGAGAGTATGTTGACACTGTGTTCCTTTTTGCCTGTTATCTCACACTAGAAACTCTTCAGAAAGTAAAGTGTGGCTTGAAAACCATCGTATCTCATGTGTTGTCCAAAGTTTCATTTATTTAATGTGGAAAGGGTAAAGCTGGCCCTTGTTCCTTCACCTTTGCTAGAAGTAAACCTTTCAGCAATTCTTAATTCCATTTCTGGTTCTAGGATTTCTATGGAGATAACATGTAATGTCTGACAGACTGCCTGTTCTTCCTGCCTGTTTTTGTACTGTCTGTCTTTGTTCCATCACACTATAGTTCTACAAGTGATATGTTTTTCTCCACCTGTAAATTTTTTGGATTCATACAGGGACTGACACATAGTAGGCATTTGTCAATTATTTATTAAATGAATGATTGCAAAGAAAGCTGATGTCAGGAAGAATTTTCCTAGACCCATGAGGCTGTGGTTCCACTTTAACCTAAAAATCACCAGTGTGAGAGGAGCCTGTGACTCCAGGCTGGATACTCAGCCAGTGGCAAGAGTCTATCACCTCCTCAGTCAACACCCTGCTTGGTGGAACACGCTTTCGCTCCTCTTGCCATCTCTCATAAAGTGCTTTGCTTACCCAACACTCCTTAGCTGGATCACAACTCTGAGAGGCATGGATGGAAGGTTTTAGGTTTCTTTTAAAAATATAATCATTTTACAACCACACATGTATGTGTATGTGTTTCGTCTCTACACCTAACTCCGAGCAGCTGCTACTTAACCCTCATCTCTTTCTTTGTATAAAACTTGAATGTGAAAGGCCCTTTTAGCTCACAAGGGTGGAAGTTCAGGTGGGAATGAATCCAAGGGAAACTTTGGACTTACTCAGTAGGGGTGGGCCAGCGAAATAACAGCACCCTTTCCCACAGACTTCCCCTTGTCGTGGCTCTGTGCAAGGATTTCCCATCTGTCAGCTGGTCCTTCCAGCAGTTACTCACTTGAGGAACCAAATGCATGTCCGCGCGTTCATGTGTGGTGTGTGTGGGTGTGTGTGTGTGTGTGTGTGTGTGTGTGTGCTTGCATGTGATTGTCAGATTATGAGGCAGCATCTGCAGCAGTTTCTCTCATTTCATTTTCTAGCTGAGTTTCATGTTGGTCTCAGGACCTTCATGCAGAGTGCATCTATCTTCTTAGGCTTAGGCTCTTCCTTATCTCTTAGATCTTATCTCAAATATTTGCTCATTGGTGATACATTTTCTGTCCAAGTTGTTACATTGTTCCTTCCTTGTTCCTAATGCTCTGCTTATGGGAAAACCCTGGGATCCATATAGCTGCTGTGTTTAGAAAAGAGAACTCAAGTTTGTAAAAGTCTTCTCCTGAAGAAGAAAGGGCAAGAGTAAGGATACTGAGAGGTTGTAGATTCCATGTGGAATTGCATATTTATGAGTTGCAAAGATAAAGTGTAGATTCAAACCAAGAAGTCTCCGTATTTCCACAGTAAGGACTGGCCTTTAGCCTGAAAGGTGGAAGGTAGTGTGAGTTTATGGAAGAACTTAAAAAAGGGAAGACAAGCTTGTGAATCAAGAGGGCCAACCTGGCTTTATTAGAAAAGATTAAACTGTGCAGCAAATGAACCAGTCTGGACACTTAATATAATCAGGATGATTATAATCAATATATATTGAATGAAAATCCTAAATGAGGTCAGTGCACATGGGTTAAAGGGTTGTTTAAAACCTTTCATAAAAAGGAATTCTTGAAGGAAAATTGATTATGAGGAAATTAGAATGGAAAAGAGTAAAAGTAGCAATCAAAATTAGAAAAGAGTCAAGCAGAGCAGAGAATACTAGGATAAAATAACTCTGGGGTGGTCATCAGGAAAAATGGCAGAATAAGGACATGGGACTTTTATTTCTTCCACAGAATCAAGAATCTTAATTCTTGTTAATCTTAATAGTAATTCTTGTTGTCAGAATCAACTCTTTCAAAGTTTAGAAATTAACCAAAGGCTTGGAAAAATACTGGCAGCATCCTTCTTTAATGAAAGAATGCTGGAAAGAAAAGTTGTTATAAAGTCTACTTTTAATTTTTCTAATTTTCATTCCCTCATTTCCATGGTAACTTTGAAAATCCATCCTATGTATTATTACATCCTATAATTATGATGAGACCCAGAAGCCTGGAAGGTTCTAGAAAGAGCAGAACAAGTTCAGAACTCATTCAAAGCTTTCTCTCCAGTAAGTTATTATTTGACCTGTCTGTTGATTCTCTAGGAGTCTCTAGCCTCGAACTGTCTGATTTAATAAATCAGAGATCACTGTTTTCCCCTTGGTATATTTACTGAACATAAGTAATCAGGGGTAGTAGTTCAAATCATAGCTACTGTAGTTAGTAGAGAGCAGTTGATGACCACTTAACAGGGAAAGCTAGGGGAGAGTTTGTCCAAAAGGGACTCAGAAGAGCTCCGATGACGACTTTCTAAGACTGTAAAGGGGCTGCAGGCATGTTTAAGGCTGTGTGGACATGTAAAAAGACCTGACAGATTGTTTTGGCCCTCACCAGCAACTGAAATTAAGGGTCTACTGGAGGTAAAGATTAAAAATAGAACAAATTGCTAGTTCTTTAACTGACGCAATTGATGAGAGCAAATGCAGAGTCCCACAGCTAAACATTAGGCAGAGCTCAGGGAACTCCACAGAAGAGGAGTATGAAAGGCTGCAGGAACCAGAGGGGTTGAGGACAGCACAAGATCATGGCCCACAGAACCAACTAACTAGGGCTTCACAGAGGCTCACAGGGACTCACATGACAATCAGGGAGTCCAAATGGGTCTGACCTAGGTTCTCTGTATATATGTTATGTTTGTGTAGCTTGTTGTTCTTATTGGTCTCCTAAGAATGGGAGTGTGTGTGGGGGGGTGTCTTTGACTCTTTTGCTTGATTTTTGAACCCTTTTTCTCAGACTGGGTTTCCTCACCCAGCCTTAATATGAAGATTTGTGCTTAGTCTTATTGTAACTTGTTATGCCATGTTTGGTTAATATCCCTGGGAAACCAGATATTTTCTGGAGGAAAATGGAGGAGGAGTGGATCTGGGGAAGTGGGGAGGTGGGAATAGTTAGGAATTTGGAGTGGAGGGAGAGAAAGCTGTGATAGAGATGTATTGTATGAGAAAAGGGAAAAAAAAAGCCAAAAAAAAGCCAAAGCACCTTGTGAAAGATGGAGATTTATTAATTCTGGGAATTAATGAACTTCTGTCAAGTTATTAGATGAATAATTAATTAACAAAGTGTGTTGCTTTTTTAAAATACATGATAAAGGATGAAGGCTTTACATACTTAGTTTAGAAAAGCCAGAGATTGTACTGCAGCAGCAAGGACAAATAGCAACCCTGGATAATGGCAGAATGAGCATTCAGAATTTATGACACACTTAAAATAATCATTTTTGATACAACTCATGAGACACGCAAATAAAAAAGAAGGGAGAAGATGTAGGGGAAAATGTAGTCGTTAAAAAACCACCTATCAGGGCCCGGAGCTGATTCTGTGCCACAGCAATCCATACCCAAATACCACCAGGAGAGAGCTGGTCTCCCAGGAGTGCTGACATACCTGTGAACACAGGTAAGACCACCACTTCTGTTCAAATTCCTGGCCCAAGAGCCATCAGGACACAGGAACCAAGGAACAGCTGAGGACAAGATCCTTCTGGTTTCTGTCTGCACCCTGGAGCTGAGCTGACCCTATGCCACAGCTCTCCATAGCCAAATTCCTACAGGAGAGAACTGGTTTCCCAGGAGTACTGACACACAGGCTTGCGGGAGGGACAAGCCACAGTCAGAGACAGGAAGATCAGCTAAGACCAGAGATAACCATATGGCAAGAGGCAAGGGCAAGAGCATAAGAAACAGAAACCAAGGCTACTTGGCATCATCATAATCAAGTTCTCCCACCACAGTGAGCTCTGGATACCCCAACACATCAGAAAAGCAAGACTCTTACTTAAAATCACATCTCGTGATGATGATAGAGGACTTTAAGAAAGTCATAAATAATTCCCTTAAAGAAATACAGGAGAACACAGGTAAACTGCTAGAAACCCTTAAAGAGATAACACAAAAATCTCTTAAAGAATTATAGGAAAACACAACAAAACAGGTAAAGGAATTGAACAAAACCATCTAGGATAAAAATGGAAGTAGAAACAATAAAGAAATCACAAAGAGAGACAACCCTGGAGATAGAAAACCTAGAAAAGAGATCAGGAGTCACAGACACAAGCATCACCAACAGAATACAAGAGTTAGAAGAAAGAATCTCAGGTGCAGAAGATACCATAGAAAACATTGACACAACAGTCAAAGAAAATGCAAAATGCAAAAATCTCCTAACCCAAAACTTCCAAGAAATACAGGACACAATGAGAAGACCAAACCTAAGGATAATAGGTATAGAAGAGAGCCAAGATTCCCAACTTAAAGGGCCAGTAAATATCTTCAACATAATTATAGAAGAAAACTTCCCTAACCTAAAGAAAGAGATGCCCATAAACATAAAAGAAGTCTACAAAACTCCAAATAGATTGGGCCAGAAAAGAAATTCCTCCTGTCACATAATAATCAAAACACCAAATTCACTAGACACAGAAAAAATATTAAAAGCAGTAAGGCAAAAAGGTCAAGTAACATATAAAGGCAGACATATCAAAATTGCACCAAACTTCTCACCAGAGAATATAAAAGCTAGAAAATCCTGGGCAGATGTCATACAGACCCTAAGAGAACATAAATGCCAGCTCAGGCAACTATACCCAGCAAAACTCTCAATTAACATAGATGGAGAAAACAAAATATTCCATGATAAATTCAAATTTACACAATATCTTCCCACAAATTCAGCCCTACAAAGGACAATAGATGGAAAACACCAACAGAAGGAGAGAAACTAAATCCCAGAAAAAGAAACTAATCTTTCAACAAACCCAAAAGAAGATAGCCATACAAACATAAAAATAACATCAGAAATAAAGCAACAATCACTATTCCTTAATATCTCTTAACATCAACGGACTCAATTCCCCAATAAAAAGACATAGACTAACAGATGGGATATGTGAACAGGACCCAGCATTTTGGTGCATATAGGAAGCTCACCTCAGTGTCAAAGATAGACACTACCTCAGAGTAAAGGGCTGGAAAACAATTTTACAAGCAAATGATCCCAAAAACCAAGCTGGAGTAGCCATTCTAATATTGAATAAAGTCATCTTTCAATAAAAAGTTATCAAAAGGGATAAGGAAGGACACTTCATACCCATCAAAGGAAAAATCTACCAAGAACTCTCATTTCTGAACATCTATGCTCCAAATGCAAGAGGACCCACATTCATAAAAGAAACTTTACTAAAGCTCAAGGCACACATTGCACCTCACACAATAATAGTGGGAGACTTCAACACCCCACTCTCATCAAAGGACAGATCATGGAAACAAAAACTAAACAGAGACACATTGAAACTAACAGAAGTTATGGACCAAATAGATTTAACAGGTATCTATAGAATATGTCATCCTAAAACAAAAAAGTATACCTTCTTCTCGGCACCTCATGGTACCTTCTCCAAAACTGACCATATAATCGGTCACACCAAAAACAAACAAACAAAAAACAAGACCTCAACAGCTACAAGATGATTGAAATAATCCTATGCCTCCTATCGAATCACCATGGACTAAGGCTGGTTTTCAATAGCAACAAATACAACAGAAAGCCCACATATACATGGAAGCTGGACAATGCCCTACTCAATGTTAACTTGATCAAGGACAAAATAAAGAAAGAAATTAAAAACTTTAGAATTTAATGAAAATGAAGGTGCAACATACCCAAACTTATGGGACACAATGAAAGCAGTGCCAAGAGGAAAACTCAGAGCTCTGAGTGCCTCCTAAAAGAAACAGAAGAGAGCATACACTAGCAGCTTAATAGTACATCTGAAAGCTCTAAGACAAGAAGAAGCAAATGTACCCAAGAGGAGTAGATGGCAGGAAATAATCAAACTCAGGGCTGAATTCAACCAAGTAGAAACAAAAAGATCTGTACAAAGTATCAACAAAACCAGGAGTTTGTTCTTTGAGAAAATCAACAAGATAGATAAACCCTTAGCCAGACTAACCAGAGGGCACAAGACAATATCCAAATTAACAAAATTAGAAATGAAAAGGGAGATATACAACAGTAAAAGAACTTCTGGGAGAATCAGTATCCCGGACCTCAGGCTGTACTACAGAGCAATAGTGTTAAAAACTGTATGGTATTGGTACAGTGACAGGCATGTAGACAAATGGAACTGAATTGAAGAACCAGAAATGAATCCACACTCCTATGGTCACTTGATCTTTGACAAAGGAGCTAAAACCATCCAGTGGAAAAAAGATAGCCTTTTCAACAGATGGTGCTGGTTCAACTGGATGTCAACATGAAGAAGAATGCAAATCGATTCTTTCTTATCTCCTTGTACTAAGCTCAATTCCAAGTGGATCAAGGACCTCCACATAAAACCAGATACACTGAAACTAATAGAAAGGAAACTAGGGAAGAACCTTGAACATATGGCCACAGGGGAAAATTTCCTGAACAGAACACCAATAGCTTATGCTCTAAGATCAAGAATTGATAAATGGGACCTCATAAAATTGCAAAGTTTCTGTAAGGCAAAGGACACTGTCAAAAGGACAAAGCGGCAACCAACAAACTACGAAAAGATCTTTAGCAATCTTACATACGACAGAGGGCTAATATCCAATATATACAAAGAACTCAAGAATTTAGACTTCAGAGAGCCAAATAACCCTATTAAAAAATGGGGTACGGAGCTAAACAAAGAGTTCTCACCTGAAGAATATCGAATGGCTGAGAAGCACCTAAAGAAATGTTCAACATCCTTAGTCATTAGGGAAATGCAAATCAAAACAACCCTGAGATTCCACCTCACACCAGTCAGAATGGCTAAAATCAAAAACACAGGAGACAGCAGTTGTTGGAGAGGATGTGGAGAAAGAGGAACACTCCTCCACTGCTGGTGGGATTGCAAGCTGGTACAACCACTCTGGAAAGCAGTTTGGCAGTTCCTCAGAAAACTGGGCATGACACTCCCAGAGGATCTGGCTATACCACTCCTGGGCATATACCCAGAGGCTTTACCTGCATGCAATAAGGACACATGCTCCACTATGTTCATAGCAGCCTTATTTGTAATAGCCAGAAGCTGGAAAGAACCCAGATGTCCCTCAACGGAGGAATGGATTCAGAAGATGTGGTATATTTACACAATGGAATACTACTCTGCAATTAAAAACAATGAATTCACGAAATTCTTAGGCAAATGGTCAGAAATGGAAAATATCATCCTTAGTGAGGTAACCCAATCACAAAAGCACACACATGGTATGCAGTCACTGATAAGGGGATATTAACCCAGAAACTCGGAATTCCCAAGACACAATTCACTTATCAATAGATTTCCAAGAAGATGGAAGGAGAGACCCCTGGTCCTGGAAAGACTGGATGTAGTAGTGTAGGGGAATACCAGGACAGAGAAGCGGGAGGGGGTTGAATGAGGAACAGGGGGAGGGAAGAGGGCTTCTGGGACTTTCAGATAGGGAGTAACCGGGAAAGGGGAAATCATTTGGAATGTAAATAAAAAAAAAATAGAAAATAAAAAAAAAAAGAAAAGGGAGATATAACAACAAAAACTGAGGAAATTAAAAAAAAATTGTTAGATCCAACTACAAAAGCCTATATTCAACAAAACTGGAAAATCTGGATGAAATGAACAATTTTCTAGACAGATACCAAATACCATTAGAAAACCATCTAAACAGTCCCATAACCCTTAAAGAAAAAGCAGTTGTTAAAAGTCTCCCAACCAAAAAAAGCCCAGGACCAGATGGGTTTAGTGCATAATTCTGTCAGACCTTCAAAGAAGACCTAATAACAATACTCTTCAAACTATTACACAATATAGAAACAGAAGGAACTCTACCCAATTCATTTTATGAAGCCACCCTTACGCTGTGTATTCTCCTTTGGAGATGGAATGGTTTCTGTCTAATCAGGAACTTGTCACAATTTCCTTTCATAGAGTACTTTGAAAGAGAATTTTTCTACTTCTGTCTTATTTAATGTTCCAAATAGATTTTTAAAAACTGGTTGAGTGCATATTACTTTTAACTTCAGAAGCTATGTATATTTAAGAGGCATTTAAATATGAATTATTTTGATGACTTACAAATGTCAATACTGAGTTGTATGTTTTAAAATTAATTTTATCAGTTTAATAAAAATGAAAAAGGAAAAAAGAAAAAAAACCAGACAAATAAAAAACCACCTATCAGGAAATGTAAATATTGGGCTTATTGGGTCAACACCATTTAACTACTTTCAGAAATGTAGTAGAACAGCGATGAAGAAGTGAAGGAAAAAAATGAAACAAGATGAAGATATAAATAAGACATAACTATAAAAACAAACCAAATAGAACTCTTGGGGTTGAAAAATCACAACTAAAATGAGCACTTCACCATCACAGTTGCTGATCAGTGCTATTTAAACTTGAGGGTGAGTAGTTCACATGTAGTACAAGGAAAAGAAGAACTGAGTTTAACAAAACCTGTGAGACCAGGTGAACAGCATCAAACATGTCTACATCCTCATATTAACAATATCCAAAGAGGAAAGAATCAGGGTGGGAACTGAGCAAGGGAAGGAAAAGGAAAGAAGGGAACAAAGAATATTTGAAGAAATAATGGCTAAAAAACTTCCCGACTTTCATAAAATTAACGTTACCATCCATGAAGCACAATGTATTCTAAGGAGAAAGAATTAAAGTAAGTTTTACCTGGACACATCACAATAAAAGACAAACAATCTGGAAAGAATCATGAACAAAGAGAAGGGTCATGAACAAGGACACCTCAGTAAATGAGCAGAGTTCCCATAGAAAATGTAGCAATATAGAAAACAGTTGTAAGACATTTAATCTGCTAAAAATAAGATACAAACAAGAACTCTATATCCAGTATAACTATTCATCAAAATTGATGGTGAAATGAGTGCATTACGAGATTAAAAAATTCCAATAGATTTATTGTAAAACAAACACTAAAGAAAGTCTTTATGTCAAAATAGACTACTGCCTATACAAAGAAATATACATAATTACATAGGTGAATATGAAGCAATCTCAATGTAGTTTTAATTTGTTAAGTATTTTTTGGTCTGACTAAAAAGAAGACTCAAACTAATAGTTCTAAGTCTGTATTGATTCTCATTTAATATACAGAGAAAATTTATGACAATAACAGTATAAGAGAGACATGAAGCAGTTTCATATATTAATGAATAATGATGTTCATCTGAGCCAGAGTGTTATAAATGCTATGTATATTTGAATGGGATAATACTAATAAATAACTGCATAAATAGTAAAAGAATTTCGGGGAGGGAGGAAAACGGAAAGGGGAAATGATTTTGAATGTAAATAAAAATATAACAAATAAAAAATATAAAAAATCTATTAAAAACAAAATAATAGTTATTTGAAACACAAAAGACATATACAAATAAAAAATGTTAGACAAATTATATTTAACATATACACTAAGTGCAAGTATCCTAACATAGTGATAAAAAGGCAAAAACTGACATAATGCACTGGGTCTTAGACAAAAGGCTGGAATGTCCTGATGTTGGCATAATTGAGCATAGAGTAATTGAACTGTATGGTATCTGCAAGAAATGTGCCTATGTCTAAAGTCCAAGAACTGAAGAGCTGTACCATACAAATAATAAAAGAGAGTGAAGTGACTATACTAAAGAAATGATTATATGGTGAAATGGACTTTAAAGCTAGTATAGATGACACTAAGAACATTATATATTGTTAAAACGGTCAGTTTACAGAAAAACTATAATGATTATATACTTAAACTATCAAGAGCACTCTCATATATAAAGCATTATCTGGTAGAATTAAAGGGAGACAATTTGACAAAAATAGTTAGATATTTAAATGACTCAATTTAAGTAATGAAGAAAATGACTGGGGAGAAGATCAGAAGGAAATGAAATACTTGATCAAAATTCAACATTAACTACATCTAGCAGATGTCTAGTACTCAATAATATCAGGATGGACTAATTCTAAAGTCTTGACTCTGGCAGAAAAGTGTAAGGAGTGGGGATCAAGAATGTGGAAGAGCATATATAAAAAGGAAATTGGTTTTCATGTTTGGATCTGTAGATCTCAAAGACACTCAGTTGAATTTTCTTATGTGAACTTTTCTCATTAGGAAAAAATATTCCATTGCTTACCCATGTCTTATCCTTTTTTCTCATAAGGAAACCTTGTTATTCAAAACACTTTACTTTCATCTAAAGACTTACCAAGAACTTGACAAAGTGTTGAAGCTTTGAAAAGCTAAGGACAAATGGTTCAGAAACATCAGAGATGGAAACATTCATGTGATTACTAGGTAGTTTTTAAGAAGATGGTATTGTGGATGTTACCTTCTAGATAACATGGCTTTTGCTTAACAGGTAGGCTCTCCATGTTATGATATAGAGCTGCTTCACAGTTCTACCATGTAGGTGCCTGAGACTGGTATAATGCTTAAGTTTAGCTTTTCTTAGAGAGACATCTCTATTTGTTACTTTTCTCATTGCTTTGGTGTAACATCTGACAAAAGTAACATAATGGAGGAGGTTCATCTTGTCTCTCAGTTCAGGGGATGCTGTCCATCAGGGTGAAGAAGGTACAGCAACTGAATTGAGTTCATCTGTAGTTATGGGAGATTTAATACTGACAGCAACTGATTGAGAACCAGGGACCAAAAACACCCCAGGACTGTAACCTTTTGGGTCCACCCACAGTGGGCTATGTTATCAGCTAGAGTCTATATTCCAAAGGTTCTATAGCCTCCCCAGTTTCATTAGTTAAATACCAAGTGCTCAGACACAGCTTGTCTGGCAATTTTACATCCAAACCACGGCACCATAAATGCATGGGTCTAATTCTGCTACTGAAAACTACATAATGCTGTCTTCAAGTTTTTATTTGTAATGATAATATTCTAGTAAACTGGCTTGTCTTGAGAATTAAGTAATAATGCAAATTATTTTTGTAATGAATACTTTTTTAAAATTCATTTTAAATGATTCACAGAGTTGCATGTGTAATATTTTGGTATCATACACACATGGTATAATATTTAGTCAGTAAAAACATACATTTCTCAAGGAGTTATTTCTTTCCAGTGAAAAAATTCAAAACCCCTAGGTTTCTGAAGTATATAATATTTTATTGTTATCCATTGCCACCCCATCATGCAATGGCATGCATAAACTTCCTATCCCTATACAGGTGTAAACTTAATAGCAACTGATCAACTTCACTTTATCACTTTCTCCCCAAGCATTCTCACCAGACTCTCAATGCTGAACTTCTACAATATCAACTTTCTTAGACTTCAACTAAATAAATGAGATCATACAACATTTATGCTGCATCTGGCTTATTTCACACAAAATAATGATGCAGTCCTATCCATGTTACTTCACATGGCAAGATTTTATCCCTTCTCCTTGGTTGAAAGCACTCCATTGCATATCTGTACTGAATCCTCTTTATCTGTTCATTGGTGGCTGAGAATGTGGTTGATTCTACTTCCTAGTTATTGTGACTAATACAGCATTAAAAAGGGTGCACTTGTGTTTTTGGCTTACTAACTTCATTTCTTTTGGATATATACACAGGAGTAGGATTGCTATTAAATTTATGAGAAATTTCCATGCTATTTTCTGTAACGGCTATACTAATTAATACATGCACTGTTATAGTTAGCTTCAGCTTTCATCTTGACACAAACTAGATCAGCTGGAAAGAGGGTCCCTCAACTGAAGAATCACCATGATGGGAGTGGGCTGCAGGCATGTCTGTGAGGTGTTTTCCTACTTGCTAATTGATGTAGAAGGACCCATACCACTATGGACAGTGCTATCCAACCCATGGGATGGGTCTCAAGTTGGGCCAGTCATTGCTTGGCCATTCCCTCAATCTCTGCTCCTTCTTTATCCTTATGAACCTTGTAAGCAGGACAAATTTTGGGTTGAAGGTTTTGTGAGTGTGTTGATATCCCCCTTTTCCACTGAAAGTCCTGCCTGGCTACAGGAAGTGGCCACTTCAGTTTCCATATTGCCAGCTGCTAGGAGCCTCAGCTAGGATCACTCTTATAAACTCCACAGAGCCTCCCTTGTCTCAGGTCTCCCACTAGTCCCAGAGATTATTGCCTATTCTTTAATTGAATTACTCATTTGCTACTGAGTTGTTGGAGTTTCTTTTATATATCCTGGACGTCAACTCCTTGCCAAGTGTACAGTGTGCAGGCATTTTCTCCTCTTTGGTGGGCCGTCTTTGCTTTTTGTTGATTGTAATAATGGAAACTCTTTATCCCAGTGCCTTTGGGTAAGGAGTTAATATCCAGCACTTGGCAGATTAAATGTTCTTCAAAAGGACCCAAGCTCATTAGACTAGGATTTAGAAGTCTGTCCATGGGAAATCATTCATTTAATTTAGGCAAATTATTTTCCGGAAAGTTATTGCATGAGATCGGCTATATTGAAAAAGAAATCCCAATTTCTCAGCAGCTCCCTGCAGACTCATTTCTCAGGGCTAATGCGTTCCATGGAGCAGAAGCATAATATGGTAAAGCAGGGAAAATTTTGATTCCTCCACACAGGGTGTTTATGAACATTACACAGGATATTCAAGTCACCCTGTTTCCAGCCAATGGGACTAATCCGTTTGTATATTGACACCCCCATCTGACCATTCCACATTATTTTCAAATATAAAGCTGGCCTGTTATTGCTATAATAAAGAAGCTTGTAGGAACGCACATGGTAAAGTTGAAAATATGACCTAGCAACCAGAAAGGAAGTGGCAGATAACAGGGGGGGGGGCGGGGAGACAATATAGGGCCCAAAGAGGATCAACCTAGTCTAGAAAATGAAGAATCCAGAGGAGACCAGAGCACTGAGTCTGGTCTTACTGCGTTGGAAATCCATTTTGTAGAAAGGGAAAAACAAACAAACAAACAAACAACAACAACAACAAAACCAAACTAGCCAGATGCAAGCTCAGGTGCCACAGTACTTGATTTGATTTAGAACACTCTACCATTACAAGGTCCTAGAGTAAGGCCATTGTAGGTATCATCTCGTAGGAACCTTGGAGCTGCTTGTACAGAGCTGTCTGTTTTGTTAGGAGGTAGTGGTACCCAGTGGGCAAAGCCATGTGGATGGTGACTTCAGAGGACTTCTGAGGTTGGTTCTCTGCTTCCTTTGCCTTTCTCTGCCTCCCCCTGCCTCCTCCATTCTGAACTGAATATCCATGGTTCCGAGAGCCAGAGATCCTTCCATAGCACAGACCCAACTCCTACTGTGTGGTGAATCTAAGCAGTAAGAAGTGCATGGTGCAACACATTTTTTTTTTCTCTTCTGGAAGAAGGAACAGGTGTCTCCCCTAATGCCCTCGAATGCCTGACTGCAGAGGAGCAAGGAGAAGACAAAAGGTGATGGAGTAAGATTTATGGTGATGTATTAGGTGTGGCTCACTGGCTGCGACTCACTCTTTCAGCGGGGTTAGAAGCTATTGCAAACTGTGTTTCCAGGGATAACATACATGTGTGAGAAGTAACCTCCTATTGGGAACCCTTCCAAAGTTTAATAAAGCCAAGCTTTGCTCCCCCTGACCTTGGCTCAGTGACAAGTAAGCACCACGACTTCTCCCACCTTATAAACACTGAGATGGTCTGTGAATAAGGACTATAGAGGCTCTATGCACGGGCTTAGGCCAACAAGTGGGCAGAAAAATGTCAAAACCACTAATCTAATTTTTTGATGGCCTTCATGAGACTGAGACTACACCTTTCACTGAAAAATTGCTCCAGCACCTTCATCAAAAATCCCCAAGGTGAAGGACTCACACAAAGCATGTGCAGTCCTTTGGGCAGATGTAGGCAGAGGGAAGAATGAAAGAAAGTTTAGGTGAACTTGGGAGAGAGACTTGCCTTCCCACACCTCCTCCCATACCTCCTCCCTCCCTCCTTTCTGTCTTTTGTCCTGTGTTTGCCAGTCTCTGGCCTCAGTTTTCTCTAACAAATCAATGGTTAGCAAAGACAAAAGGTAGTCCTGGCTGTAGATTACTAAATCAGTGTGAGGGTTTCAGGATCACCTCTTGTCTGGCGACTACT